>CM053579.1:95341383-95380095 GCA_028646485.1 Cryptoprocta ferox
GGCCAGATTTCATTCTTCCTCATTGCCATGTAGTATTCCACTGCATATATAAACCACATCTTGATCCATTCGTCAGTTGTTGGACATTTAGGCTCTTTCCATGATTTGGCTATTGTTGAAAGTGCTGCTATGAACACTGGGGTACATGGGCCCCTATGCATCAGCATTTCTGTATCCCTTGGGTAAATCCCCAGCAGTGCTATGGCTGGGTCATAGGGGAGTTCTACTATAGTTTTTTGAGGAACCTCCACACTGTTTTCCAGAGCGTCTGTACCAGTTTACATTCCCACCAACAGTGTAGGAGGGTGCCTGTTTCTCCACATCCTCGCCAGCATCTATCGTCTCTTGAGTTCATTTTAGCCACTCTGACTGGCGTGAGGTGGTATCTCAGTGTGGTTTTGATTTGTATTTCCCTGATGATGAGTGATGCTGAGCATCATTTCATGTGTCTATTGGTAATTGGCTCTTTTTAAAAAAATTTTTCTATCTCTTTCTTGGAGATATCCCTGAGATCCTTCACTCTTTTTTCAAGTCCAGTGAGTATCTTTGTGACCATTACTTTTTAAATTCTCAATCAGGCATGTTGCCTATCTCCATTTTCTTTAGCTCTCTTACTGTGATTTTGTCTTGTTCTTTCATTTGGGACATATTCCTCTGTCTCCTCATTTTGTCCCATTCTCTATGTCTGTTTTGATGTGTTAGGAAAGTCAGCTACATCTCCCAATATTGAAAGTAATAGCCTTATGAAGAAGAGGTCCTATAGCACCCCGCAGTGCAATGTTACCTATTCACCAGAACCTGGTGCTTCAGGGGTGTCCCCTATGTGTGTCCTGTGCATCCTACTGTTGTAGTTGAGCCACTTTTGACTTAAGCCCAGTCATCTACAATGGCTCTCTTCGCCTGTTGTGGGCAAGGTATGGTCCTTGTGCTATTAAAGGGCCAGTATGGAGCCACCTAGGGCTTGAGTTGGGTCAGACCAGATGTTTACAAGAACTGTGGTTGCACAGAACTACAGGCTGCTATCCCTGAATTGTACCCTGAGAGGCTTTCATTGGTGGGTGAATCCTGCAGTCAGACCAGATGTCTGCCCCCAGTCTGTTAATTGAGGTTTCCATGACCTGCAAGTACTGAGGTCTCTCTTTGTGCTACCCCTTGTGAAGTTTTTGTTGATGAGCAGGGCCAGCAGTCAGATCAGATGTCTGCCCAGGGCCCATTGCTGGGGCTGCAGTTGAACTAGTGTGTGTGGTTATCTTCCCCTCTTCCTAAGGGCAAGAGTCACTTTGGAGGGGTGCTGGCCACTCTTGGGGCTGCTTGCACAGTGCCATGCTCTTGGCATTGGTTTAGATGGACTCTTACCAAGTGGGGCAGGTTAGATGGGGTGGATAGGATGGGGCAGATCTGGAGGAGAGCCCAGGATGGGGCACATGGTATTAGCAAGGTATGCACTGGTCTGCTTGTGGGAAGAGACCCGAAGCCACTTTGGAGGAAATCCTGTTGATTGGGACAGGTTGGGTAGGGCAGATCCACAGGAGGTGGGGAGGTATGCTGTTAACAAGCTAGGTGGAGTGTGTTGGCATTAGTTCCTGCACCAGCCAGCTCTTTTGTTCTTGCAGAAATCTCCTAGAGATTCCTACCCCTTTGGTGTATATTCTGAGATTAGTCAATAAATCTCCTTCCTGTATACCCCAGTCATTTATCAAACTGCTACCTCTATGCTCAGCGGGATTGTTTGTGATGGTCTCTTTAAGGGTAGGGGCTCAGTTTCCTCTTCCCCTCCAGCTCTCCCTGAGCTGATTCTGCTGATTTTTAAAGTTTCCCAGTGCTAAGCCCCACTGATTGTAAAAACTTGTGAAATTAAGCCCCTCTGGTTTTCAAAGCCAAATGTTACGGGGATTTGTCTTCCCAGTGTAGATCCTCTGTGTCTGGGGTGCTTAGTGTGGTATCTGCTTCTCTCCCTTCTCTGTGCCTGTGGTGTCCCTCCCCTTTGTGGTTAATCTCAACAAGTTAGTTTGGTTCCTGACTGTGTCTCTGCCCTTCCTACTATTTTTGATGTGGCCTCCTCTCTACAATTAGCTGTAGAGAGTGTGTTCTGCCAATTTTGGGGTCATTTTCTGGTTTATTTACACTGATGTGGGTATGACCTAGGTGTATCCATGGGACAAGGCAAGATTAGGATCCTCCTACTCTGCCATCTTCCCCTTTCTGACTATTCTTAATTATATTTTTTTAAGGGAGAGAGAGAGAGAGAGAACACGTGTGAATGAGAGAGAGGGGCGGGGGGGAGGAGGGAGAGAGAGAGAGAGAGAGAGAGAGAGAGAATCTTAAGCAGGCTCCATGCTCAGCACAGAGCCCAACATAGGGATCTATCCCACAACCGTGGGATCATGAACTGAGCCAAAATCAATAGTCAGATGCTCAACTGACTGAGCCACCCAGGTGCCCCCTTAAATATATTCTTAATTACAAATCATGTTGTTTCCATATTCCCCTGCATGAAGTGCCTAGTACCGTGAATAAAGTGTTGAAGACTGGAGGGATGAGATCTTAATATAGATTTTGGGGACATCCAGCAGCACAATGGAGGGATACTGGCTTAGATCATCAGGGGGACTGGTGTGGCTTTTCCCTCCTGCATAATTATGTGACTTGGGCCATGTTAATTAACCTCTGTACACTTTGGCTCTCTCATCTGAAGAGGGGTTAAGAATATCACCTACCTCATAGGTTTGTGTAGGAGAAAATGAGATAATCCATGAAAATTGCTGAGCATTTAGATACTGCCTGCCATCAGTGACAGAACATGGAAAATGTTAAGCATAGCTTCCTAAAACAATCTCTATTTGGCCTCTAGAATACCAGTCTTCTGTGTTTTCTCCTGAGTGCTTGGCCACTTCATTTCTTTTGCTGACTTTTTTTTTGGATATTGGTGTTTGTCTTAGTTTGTGTTCCTCTCAAAATAGAGCTCGAAACAAGAACTTGAGAAGGAGGGAGTTTATTTGGGAAGTGTTCCCAGGTTAAGGTTGCCAGATTTAGCAAATCAAAATGTAAAATTCCCTGTTAAATTTGTATAAACAATGAATGCTTTTTTAGTATTTTTAATAAAAAACTCTGAGTGTTCTATATGTTATCTGGCAACCCATCCCAGGAGGCATTGTAGAGGAAATGAGCAGTAAGACATAGAAGAAAGGTACTAAAGGGGATGTTAATGAATCATTAAAGATCACTGTTAAGCACCTGAGGCTCAACCCCACCATGGGCCCTCTGAGGGATCATGTAGAATAAGGCTCAGAATAGTCTTTTCCATGGATGGTGCAAGGTAAAGGTGAGGTTGGTGCATTTCATTGCTTTGGAAGGTTGCCTCTGGGAGACTGAATTCTCTAGCACTCTTCTATTTGGGCTGAGAAACCTCTCGCAGCTTCAGAAAAGGACCTGTTATAGATTCCATATGCCCTTGCATTTTTCCTTTGTAGCCTTTTTCACAAACGCCATAAATTATTTTTGTGATTATTTTTTAATGCCCTTATTTCCTTTCATTAAACGAAGCTTTCTGAGAACAGGACCTTGTCTTTTTCACTGCGATAGCCCCAGAGCTTAGCTATGTCAACAAGCGTTGACACAAGGAATATGTGTTAGTTGCCATTGCTGTACCGTGGAAGTTGTTGACATAAGGATTTTACTCTTGGGCCCTGAATGATGATCCAAATGGGTGGTAGGGTGGACAGTCTCACAAGTACTCCCCTGGGTGGAAGGAAGCACTCCTCCAAAGCAGCTCACTGTATTTATTCCTCTCCTTTTATCTGCCCCTCAATCTTAATGCCTATCTTCCCAACTGGTGAGCTGATATAGACAAGAAGTATATGTAATCCCACTCAAAATTAAATCTGCCACTGTAAATACCTTTTGAGCACCTACACAGGGCACGTACCATAGTAGGCACCAAGGGAAGGTGCACACACAAGTTAGATGGGGTGCTCCTCCTTGCCTTTATGAAGTAATCATCGTATATGAGACATGTGAAAAGCTTTAAAAGGAAGGAGCATTAAAGTGTATTGATGACCTGTCTTTTTCTTTTCCACCTCCCTGGCAGCTTTATGAACTGCTGTGTGGGTTAATCATCTCTGTCCCACTTCCCAGAACAATTCAGGCTTAGAAAGGAAATACTTAGGCATCTAACTCATAAGGCTGATCTAGCATGTGGTCCCTGTAGGTTCCATTATTGTCCTGCTGTTAGTGGATGAGTGTAGAACACAGGACTCAGTCATTTCTAAGGCAGGTCACTTCTTCCCATTGATGTCTAATTGCTGGCAACTGAGTCCCACCCTGAATTCTTCTTTCTGCCTGGCTTCTGTGTTCCCCAGGTCACAGAGTAGTGCTGTGTTGCTTTGATCTCCATTTGTAACCCCTCTTCCAGAAGTCTGTCTGTTTCTCAGCTCTTCTTAAAAAAAAAAAAAAACAGAGCCTGATCTTGTCCTCCTTGATAATACTTACCACACTAAGTGTTCTGTCATTGGATAAAGCACAACTGTGTATGGACAGACCCTCACACACTTGCCTGAGGAGCCTTCCAAATATGGAGAGCCAGGGTGACTCATGAAGAACTCCTTTCTCCAGGAAGAGCACACACTACTTGACTTGTTTTGTGAGTGTGAGCATTTTCCTGAACTGAGGCAGAGATCATTATGCTCCTGAATGCCATCCATGCCTGGTAGACAAACCTCTTCTGACAGCCCAGTTGACCACTCCTGTACCTGGTCAAGCCCCATAAAACCTATCTGGTGTGGTTTGTGTAAACCTACAAGACTCATTAAGTGGTCTTGAAAGTTGATACCCTGGAGGCTGTGGGCAAGAAATAGAGTGACTTATTGTCATGACCTGGGATCATTGGAAAAAATAGCATATGGTCAGGGACTCAAGATGAGTAGGGCTTCCAAAGTCCTACTGAATCACTAGTATAGGGTGCATTCTCTCTATAGCGACAGAAATCTATTAAAAGTATATCAGTCACTGCTTCTTTCTCTCTGTCTGCACTCTGCTCCCCAATACCTCTGTCAGAAATATTTAGATTCTTCCAGAAGGTTTTATGGTGAAGCCCTCAGAATTCCCAAAGGCCTCAGCAGCTTTGAAATTACTTGGGAAAGAATTGTTCTCTATTCTGAATTAAAAGGGTCACTCCATGATAATGTTTTTCATTATTCTGATTTCTTTTGCACATGTAACATTGTGTAGCATTTCTTTCACAAACTATCTCTTTGGGGTTTTACATTTATATGCAAATATTCCACTTTGGGATCTGTATTCAACTTATCAATTAAATTTTTGTAGAGCCAAATTAACTGTGCAAACATACAATATATTTGTAAATTCTGCTCATCTTAATTATGGTTTCAGTCAGCCCTGAACAGGAACATTTGGTTTCCTACCACCAATAGTCTGAAAAACATAGAAAAGTATTAGTTTTAACTATGTCAATTGCATTTATATATTTCTAGGAAAGATTGTAGAAGTATGATTTCATTTAAATTGAATGCTTTCTTCTGATAATTTTATATGGGAAGACATATTCACTGTGCTGTTTTAATAAAAATGTTCAAAAATATCTACTCTTAAGTTATCCCATATCCCTTCCAGAGAAAATAACTTTACTTAATGAATCAAATACTACAGATTTACTATTTTCCATTAGTTTTTTCTGAACAAGTATATGTTTGATCAAAAAGAGAGAAATGTATTTGCTATTATCATTGCTATATCAATCTATTTTTTAGAAGTGCCACTTTAAAATTAATTTTTGAGATTTAAATTTCTTTTATTTATTTGTTTATTTATTTATTTATTTATTTATTATTTTGAGAGAGAGAGAGAGAGAGAGAGAGAGAGAAAGGGCGGGCAAGCACAAGTTGCAGGGGCAAAGAGAGAGAGAGGGAAAGAGAGAGAATCTAAAGCAGGGCAGGAGAGCTCCAAGCGGGGCTAGAACTCATGAACCACAAGATCATGACCTGAGCTGAAGTTGGACTTTTAACCAACTGAGCCATCCAGGCACCCCACAGTTTCTTATATCCTTGTATGAATTCTTCTAATTCTCACCAACTTCTACATTATATCCATTCAATATTTTACATTTTTACCTGATCCAAAATGATAAGGTAGGAAACCAGATTCTGGCTTTTATGAAATCTACTCTACCATGCATGGACTGGTGATTTGAGATTAAAAATGAAGACCAAAAGAATCACTATTTTGATTTCTTTGAAATGGAAACTACTGTTGAAATTTACCCTTACTGGTGTATTGTGTATGCACCCCAACGTACTCTATAATATCCAAGAAAACAAGGAAAGACATTGACATGAAAGATACTTGTAGACTTGTAGCATCTTGAGACTGGGTTATAATGATACAACCTCACCGGGGTCCTGAGATCATCTGGAACCATCTATGGTGTCTGGGAAATTCAGAGTTGTCCAACCCCTCTCCCTCTGTCCTGATCCCCAGCGTGCTTACCTATAGGTAGAACTCCAAAACAAAAGGAAGGAAGGGAGGGGCGCCTGGGTGGCTCAGTCGGTTAAGCGTCTGACTCTTGATTTCAGTTCAGGTCATGATCTCATGGTCATGAGATCAAGCCCCTTGATGGGCTCTGTGCTGATAGGATGGCGCCTGCTTGGAATTCTCTCTTTCTCTGCCTCTCCCCTGCTCATGCTCACTCTCTCTCTCTTTCCTTCTCTCTCCCTCTCAAAAAAAAAAGCATTAAGAGAAATATTAAAATTTTTTTAATGTTTATTTTTGCGAGGGAGAGAGACAGAAGTGAGTGGGGGAGGGGCAGAGAGAGGGGGAGACACAGAATTTGAAGCAGGCTTCAGGCTCTGAGCTGTCAGCACAGAGCCTGACGTGGGGCTCAAACCCACAAACTGTGAAATCATGACCTGAGCCGAAGTCGGACGCTTAACCGACTGAGCCACCCAGGTGCCCCTAAAATAATTTTTTAAAGGGAAGGAGGGAAAAGGACATTGTTGCCTACCAGTCTCCTGCCCTCCTTGCTCCACAACCAGTTCCTTTTGTACAGAGAATGAACAGACACAACAGAACCCCCCAAGAAGGCAAGGTGGAATTTATAATTTCCCTCTCCCTTTCGGTAATACTTCTTCCATGCTGAGTCATAGCCCTGTCCTTGGCACTTAGTGCTGGGCTAAAATCACGCTGGTCAGGTAAGAAAGAAGGTTTCATAAAGCTGACCCAAAACATGTATGATTTTCAGATAGGCGATGAGAATGCATGCCAGGGAACATGCATTTCATTGTCAGATGCATCAAGCAAAGTAAATCTAACTGTTGAAGTCTCCTTGGATTCAGTAAAAATCAATAGCTTAATATGTCCACACCGTATTTCCTCATGAGCAAGCTTTCAAGCTTCCTGTGGGCCTCTCCCCAGGCCTCCCCTCAGAATTTGCATTTTCCTTTTAATGTACCATTCCACCGGAGGTCCAGTCATGCAGTAGAGTTGCATCCTTCAGTTAACCTTGGTGCCAACCTTTCCTCTAATTTTGCAGTGGGCACCTCTTCTGCCCTTCCTAATTAGTCCCTCTCCTCTTCAAACTTAAAGCAAAAATGCAACTATGGATTATTTTTCTTCTCAGTGGTAAAGAAGTGCTGTCAAACTATTTTGTGGGAGGTGTGAAAATGATATGGAGGTATCACGGAATAATATTCAAGAACTTACAGGTATCTGTATAGCTTAGCCTGAGATTGTCCAAAAGAGCCTGAGAAAAAGCCTTGTGTGCAGAGAGTTTATTTGAGACCTGATACAAGGGTGTAGTGAAGACAGGAGGTTGACAGGGAAACTGGTACATCAGGAAAGAAGGAAAAGCCAATGCAAAGATGTGTTATTGAGTTGGCTCCTAGTATAGGCTCCTTGAACTTGATAACCCAAAACTCTCCCAGGAGATTTGAGTTGCATCTCAAAACTGTCTGCTCGTAGCACAAAGGAAGGAGCCTTTATTCTTCATTTTCCACCCTCACTGGCCAATTGTGGATCTATGTGTGTTCATTCCCACACACTTTCTGGTTGCATTTATATGAGGGCCAGGTAGGTTCTTCTGAGCAGCTTATGCTGTGGTGTCCAGAAACCTTATGTCAGGAAGCAAGAAGAGACATGACATGTGGCAAGCCACTGTCAGGTTTCATCTGTGTAAAGCTGCTGGACACCATAGTACATAACATGTGAGCAAAATATCAGGCTTGCTTGGGATTCTCCATTTGTTATGAAAAGCAAGTTGCTTCCTAAACCTAGATCCGTCTCCACTTTGCAAAAGTGTTTTTGTTAGCTCATAAGGACGCTATCAGAAATTTGCCTTGGTAATTTTCCACAGTTATCAAAGAACCACATATAATATAAAACTATCCAGGGGTGCCTGGGGGGCTCAGTTGGTTGAGTGTCTGACTCTTGATTTTGGCTCAGGTCATGATCCCAGGGTTGTGGGATGGAGCCCCATGTTGGGCTCTGTGCTGAGTGTGGAGCCTGCTTAAGATTCTCTCTCTCTCTCTCTCTCTCTCTCTCTCTCTTTCTCTCTCTCTCTTTCTCTCTCTCTAATGAAAAAAAAAAACCACTGCAATTTGTTCCCATGCCAAACAATGTTCTATATAATCTCTATAAAGTACGTGGTGCCTGGGTGGCTCATTCAGTTAAGCATCGGACTCTTGGTTTCGGCTCAGGTCATGATCTCATGGTTCATGAGATTGAGTCCTGCCTCAGGCTCCTCACTGTCAGTGCGGAGGCTGCTTAGGATTCTCTCTTCCTCTCTTTCTGCCCCTCCCCCCTCTCTCTGCCAAAATAAATAAACTATATAATCTCTATAAAGTGCCATCTCATTGTGTCCACTGTTGATGAATCCATTATTACTTTGTATTAGTCAGGATCTTTCTGGATGCCAGTGAGAGAAACATCATTCAAATGAGGGGAGGCAGAGAAAACAAAAGGGGAGCGTAATAGTTGAGTAATCAGAGGGTGAAAGAATTTCAGGTTCTCAAATGATGTCATCAGATCTCCCGCCTCCTTTCCCCTTTATCTCTCTTTCTCTCTTTCTCTCCATGTATTGACTGTCTCTCTGTGCTATTCTTTGCATGCTAACTTCATTCTCTGTTGCTACAGATGGATAGGAATAATAGCCAAAGTCAGCCCAAACCCTCTAACCTCGTAGCTTATGATTTAGAGTCTTACGTAAATATCCATTGGGCCTGCAGGCCAGTCGCTGTGGGGACCTTGATTAGCAAAGCTCGGGTCAAACAGCTCCTCTTGTGGTCCAGGTGATCTTCTCGGCTTGTCAGACCCATCAGAATCATGTAGGCGGGGAGACTGGCATGTCTCAGTAGAAAGAGATGTGCCAGGCATTTAAGAATAATGGTATGCCATACTAGCCCATGAGAAAAGCTTCCAGTAAAGCCTTCCTTTCCAAGCAAAAAACACACCTTTTTGTATTTTTACTTTCTATCAAAATTTTTACATAAATAAATGTATTTGCCAGTCTCTTAGTTTTATGCTTTTTTACTCCCCTTACTCCTTTCTTTCTCCTCTCGACCTTTTCTTGTCCCCACAGATAACTCATGTTAACAACCTAATACATAATCCTTCTGTATTTTTCTTCACGCTCATGTAACCATAGCAAATATACACATGCATACTTCGACACACACAGATATGCGATTCTTAAGTGACGATGAACTCTGCCCCCACCACAAAGAATTTTCTGGCCCCAAATGTCAATAGTGCTGATAGTAAGAAACCTCAAGATATATACATATATCTAAGCTTTACTTTGTTGATAAAATTGAGATCATATTAAACCCAGCTTTCTGCGTTTTGTTTCTCTAAGACCTTATTAAAGTAACTCAATATCAGTTGACATAGCGTGAATTAATCCTGCATTGATGGTTGCTTAATATTTCATTATGTGGATGTAATCTAATCTGTTTAACCATTCACTCACTGTCAGATTTCATTTTTTCTCTGGTTCTGGGTTGTTGTTTTTTTTCCTCTCCATCTTTGTCATAGTTTGGGAATCCCTGAAGCAAACCCTGAGATGAGGGTTTAAAGTATAATAGTTTTTTTTGAAAGTGGAAGGAACACGGTAGGGGAGTGGAAAAGTGAAGGGAAGGGAAGACAGCCCATGAAGGGTACATTATCCAGACGGATATCCCATGGACAGTTGGAACTGAATCTCATTAGGGGACTCTCAGAGCTGGTATAGAAAATGTGCTTCAAGGTTTTTCTACCCAAGGGGCGCCTGGGTGGCTCAGTCGGTTAAGCGTCTGACTTTGGCTCAGGTCATGATCTTGAGGTTCGTGAGCTCGAGCCCCACGTCGGGCTCTGTGCTGACAGCTCGGAGCCTGGAGCCTGCTTCAGATTCTGTGTCTCCCCCTCTCTCTGCCCCTCCCCTGCTCATGCTCTGGCTGTCTCTGTCTCTCAATAATAAATAAAAGTTAAAAAAAATAAAAAAAAAAGATTTTTCTACCCAAGGGTGAGGGAGCAAGGGTATGTATACCAATTCACACCATTTTGGAGGGCTACTCCTAGTGAGCATTGACTCCCCCAGTCCTTGGTAAGCATGACCAAACAGGCTTGAGCAACGATCTCAGGCAGAGAAATGCATCTACTGTCTGTTGAAAGACAGATTGGAGGGCATTGATGAAGTGAAGTGAGCATGGACACTGCTAACTATCTGCTATAATCCGTGACATACATATCTTTATTTTTAGTACTCTAATTGCCGTGGGCTATTCCTTTAATAAAGGTCTTGCTGGGTGAAAGCATACAAGCATACATTTATATTAATTTTAATAGATGCTACCTGATTACTTTCCAAAAGAAATGTCATAATTCACATTTCTACCAGCAAATTTTGAAAATACTCTTTTTCCTACATCCCCACCGGCAAGAAATGTTACGACCCTTCAAAAGTTTGGCCAGTCTGGTAAGTGTAACATAATGTCTTATTACATTAAAAATTATTTTCCTAACTAGTACTTTTGTTTGTTGGCCGAGTAGATTTTCCCTCCTATAAAATAGCTCCTCAGATTCTTCATCTATTTTTCTAGGTTGTTTTCCCCTTTTCGACAATTTTTAAGAGTGCTTTGTGCTTTATACTAATCCACTATCTGTTCCCTATATTAGAAATATTTTTTCCAAGACTATTGTTTGACTATCAAGACTTTATTAAAATGTTTTTTATAATATAGAAGTTTTTGTGGGACATTTTTAATAAACTTTTTAAAAGTTTATTTATTTTGAGAGGGAGAGGGAGAGAGCATGCATGCAGGGGAGGGGCAGTGGGGCGGGGGGAGAGAGAGAATCCCAAGCAGGCTCCGCTCTGTCGACGCAGAGCGTGACACGGGGCTTGATCTCATGAACCACAAGATCGTGACCCGAGCTGAAACTAAGAGTCGGTTGCTTAACCGATTGATTGAGCCACCCAGGTGCCCCACGGAACATTTTCTAGAAATACTCTCTTTTGACAACTCTGAGATGTCAAAACTCCCTATTATGTACCACTAAGAATTTTTTTAACAGCTACTGTCAATTAATTGCTACAACATTTTCTCATGAATTAAACTTTTACTTACAGAAGGGACATTGTTTGATCTTTAGTATTGACAATATAATTTTGTGGCGCCCTGGAGAACACTGGGTTTTGTTAGCACTGCTTATTTGACTAATTATCTTATTTTTCCTCTATTAAACCACTGAATGTTTAGCATCAACTTCCGTTTCAAGTCAGCAGGAAATTTCTTACATGTTGATATTTGGCTCCTGAATCATAGTGCTGCATAAATTGGTGCCAGTGTCCTCTTCTTCCTTTGAAACCTCTCTCATCTTCCAAGAAATTTGGCGATTTCTTCCGTCTCTGTTGCAGGGCTTGGTGTTGATAGGCAATATGTTTCATGTATCTCGGCAACAAAATGTAATGCGGTTTCACCTACTTGTTAGCATTTCCCTTTTTGGGAAAAGCAGTTGGTTGTTCCTCCAGGGGTCGTGAACATTGCTTCTCTAATAACAAAGACATGTCCCTGTACTATGCCTTTCTATGTACCTGATAACTTGTTATTTCAATCCCAAATCATGGTGCCAACTTCTGAGGTCATTTAAAAAATGGCAACTATACTCAACAAGTAGATACCAACAATGTATTTATGTGACTGTCAAAACGATATTACTACCAACAGTCAGGACCAAGTCTGATAAAACTATGCCACAAATTGGCAGCTACATTTAGGTTCAGAGACATGAAATGGGAGGAAATATGTACATCTTGGAATCAACAAAATAAGGTGTATATTTTATCTTCTTTTTAAAAATTTATTTATTTTGAGAGAGAGAGAAAGCATGACCAGGGCAGGGGCAGAGACGGAGGGAGGGAGGAAGGGAGGGAGGGAGAGAGAGAGAGAGAGAGAGAGATTATAGCTTAAGCTTCCATGAAGGACCAGTTTGAGTGATAACATCTGTCTTTGTACTGTATGATAATACAGATAACTTCTAGGTGTATTGACATGGATGATGGCGGCCCCGGGTCACGCCACTTTGGGACTGCTTTGTCCTTTAGTTCTCTATCTTCTTGCTGAATATCAGACAATGAGTCAACACTGCACGTAGCTATCTATGTGGTCCCACTTTTTACATTTAATCTACTGTGGGCTAGAAAACACACCTGGCAAAGGCGCTTTCCAGGCCAACAACATAAAGGAAAACAACTAAAAAGTGTGGGTATTAGAACAAAACTGCAAAAGCAACATTTTGTGGTAGTTGTTTGTAACACTGTGCTCCCCTTATAAGTTAAACAGGGCTTTATTCCCAGAAGTCCTAACGGTGCTTAGCATATCATAGGTGCTCAATAAGTACTTGATAAAGGCGTTAAAGGCAAGAGTGTCTCTGTGCCTTATTTCATGTGTTTAAATTTGTCTTCCTCATAGACACTTTTAAAGTGACTGCTCTAGGTTTTACCTTTTCTTCTTTCCGTCCTCGAGATTTCAAATAATAGAACAGTTTTATAGAAATGTAATTCATATATGGTACGATTTATCCACTCAAAGGCTACCATTTTATGGATTTGATTTTCACAGAGTTGAGTAACCATCACTGTGAGCAATTTTAGAACATTTTTATCACCCTTAAAAGAAACATCTGTGTCCATTTACAGTCACTCTGTATTTCTTCTAACCCCAGCCCTAGACAGTAACTCATTTACTTTCTATCTCTCTCTGTCTGCCTATTCTGAACATTTCATGAAAATGGAATCATGTGCGTTTTGTGACTGACCTCTTTCACTTACCATAATGTTCTTTATGTTCATCCATTTTGTAATATGTATCGGTATTTCATTTCTTTTTATTGCTGAATAATATTTCATTATATGGGTAGACCACATCTCATTCATTCATTCACCAATGGACTTTGGGTTGTTTCCACTTTTTGGCTGTTGTGAACAATGCTGCTATGAACATTCATGTACAACTTTTTGTGTGGACATATGTTTTCATTTATCCTGGATCTATACCTAGGAGTGGAATTGCTAGGTCACATGGTAACTCTATGTTTAACCTTTTGAAGTATTATCCCACAGGATATTTATGGTAATACTTTTAGGAAAGGCAGCAGAAAAACGAGGTGAGGGTGACCAGGGTATTAACATAAATATGAAAAAAGACATCAGTTGAACACTTCATTTCATACATAATAATTGAGCATCTGCCCATGCCAGGTGCTGATCTAGGTGCCATGGCTACTGCAGGAAAGGATAGGTAACAAATAAATTGGAAATAAATAAATGATGATCTCAGCTAATGAAAAGTGCCTAGAAGGAAATAAAACAGGATGGTATTGATGAGGGTGGAGGAGCACAGGAGAAAGTAACATTAGATAAGATGGTCAGGAAAGGCTGTTCTAAGGAAATGTCTTTTGAGGCTGAGACCTGACAGGTAAGATGGAGCCCTCATTGCACCTTGGAAAACAATTGCACTAACTTATTGGAAAAATTTCTCTTCATTTGAGGCCTGAGGAAAGAATAAAAGATGAGCAATGTTATATCATGGCGTCCTGCAATTTATTTTTATTATCTTTTAAAAAAATCTTAACATTTATTTATTTTTGAGAGACAGAGAATGAGTAGGGGAGGGGCAGAGAGAGAGGGAGATGCAGAATCCGAAGCAGGCTCCTGGCTCTGAGCTGTCAGCACAGAGCCCGACGCGGGGCTCGAACCCACAGACCATGAGTTTGACCTGAGCTGAAGTCGGATGCTTAACTGACTGAGCCACCCAGGTGCCCTGGCGTCCTGCAATTTAAGTGGAAAATAGAGAATACCTTTTAAAACCTTTTAGAAAATAGAATAAAAATTGCCTTTTGTTTGCATTTTTCTTTCCTTTTTATTTTCTAGGCACTGTAGTCATTACATTTGGTGGACATGCGCTATCGTGTCTCTCTTTATTGCAAAGTGAACTAACTGCACGATTGAGGAATCCTCTCTATTCTCCTTACTGTTTACGTATCCATGATGTGTTGTTGACATCCTTTGGTATGTTGTCCATAGAAATTCCCAGTAAGAGAGACAAAATAGACTCTTTTTACAGTAGTAGCAAATGCAGGTAATAAAAATAGGATGTATTATAAGCATTCGTTTTTGTCCAGAGATATGGGCAAAAAGAGCAAAGTAATTTTAGGGTTCACTAGCAAGAAAAGATAA
Source organism: Cryptoprocta ferox (assembly GCA_028646485.1). Classification (NCBI taxonomy): domain Eukaryota; kingdom Metazoa; phylum Chordata; class Mammalia; order Carnivora; family Eupleridae; genus Cryptoprocta; species Cryptoprocta ferox. The sequence continues at coordinate 95,356,103 of CM053579.1, forward strand.
GCTTTGTTCTGGGTAGTTGTAAAAACAAAAAAAAAGTTAGGTTTCTATCAGATTACCTTGCACAAAGCTGATGGTGAAATCTTTATGAAATGCCCAGGATGGTTTGGTTAAAGCTGCAGCCTCTGTTAAGCTGTGAAGCTCTATTTAGATGTGGAATTGACTGAAGGTAAGACAATAAACTGAAAAGCAACCATGATTCTATCTTGGTCTGTCTCACACTCTGCCTATTTCCATCCTCTCCTTCCTGCCACCACCCTTCTCTTTCTGGAATTCATTTCTACTAAGACCATTTTGGGAAGCTTTTGTGACGACACCATGTATTCATTCATCCTTCAACAAATGTTTATTGAGCATCTTCAAACCTTCCTACATAGATCTTAATTTACTACAGTGGTGGTGGGGGGGTGGAATAAACAAATGGACAAATAATATACTTTTTAAAAGATATAAGATGTAAAGAAAAGCAAAAAAGAGCAGGATCATGAGGAAGAAATGGAGGAGGTGGGATAAAATTTAGGTTGGCCATGGAAAGTGTATGCAGCACTGTTAATTAGCCTCACAAGAGCCATACCACCTTCTTCTTTCCTAAAAGAAACCTGGTTTTCTTCCAAATCAAGTGGCTGTGTCCTTCAGTGAAAGCCAGGTCCATCTCTACCCCACGAGGTATATATTGATTAGTTTCAGCCAGTTGTGGTGATTCGATTCCTCTGGTCATTGGTTTAGGAATGGGACTAGTGTGGCGATCTTGGCCTTAGAGATTCAAGGGTAGGTTGGCTAGAGACTATTGGAACCTTGTTCCTCCATTTTACACAAGGACATAAGGAAAAGAAAGTCTGTGCTTTAGATGTTGTTTGAGGAGTGATGCTTGAAGCCACTGGAGGCTTCTTGCAACTGTGAGGGGATGGCAGAGCAAAACCCATGGAAAAAACCTGGATCCCAGAAGTTGTTGACCCGATAAATCAGCCTACTCTGGAGCCGCACTACCTCCAGACTTCTTCTTATGTAAGATGATACATCTCCTTATTATCTAGGCCATTTCTGTTAGTCTGTCTATTGCTTATAGCCTCAGGCATCTCAATAGAAACAGCCTCCCTGAGAAGAAGGCCTGTGAGCGGAGATGTAAATGACAGGAAAGCAATCCAATTGGAAGTGATCTGGCCTTGCTCTCCCAGTTCGTCACAGTGACCTTCTTCCAGAAGAGTCACATGACCGAAGTATGGGCAGATTTTCTGCTAGGATCCTAGGTGTCACGGCAAGGGTATGTTCATATTTGCTACATGGAGGAATCCTAAGACCTGGAAGGCTTGGGAGTTGGAATGTTGAACGCACTTTCAAACCGAAAGTTCCCTGCCCTGGTGGTTAACCTCACAGTGCTATTGGATTTCCGGCTGCTTCCAGGCTAACTAGAAGGATCCCGTGTCTGGTTTTGAAGCAAGCTCCATGAGTTGGGACCAGTATCAATCCCCATACAATCGTGATGAGCTTTGAGAAATCAGTCATCATCCATTAGCTGTGGGATGGGCTCTTCCATGTGCTCATTCTGTCATTGAGACCATCAATGGTGCCTTTTACAGGTGAATGAGTTGCAACCACATTACTAAGCTGACATCAGTTTTGCACTGACGTTAAAATTGTTCTCTACTTTATCCTGCCCATGATCTTAATCTGTACATTCTGTTGTCACCAATTGGTAAAACTACTACTCTCCTAATGTTAGATAAAATAGAATGCTGATCTAAGGATAGAGGCCTAGGCTATACCCAAATGGTTACAAGTAACCATACCGGAAATTGGAATTGAGGCAAGATCAGTGACTCTAGCGGATGCTGTTAGTGTCCAGGCCATATCCTTTTGGCCCTCCCTGGAGGTTACTCATGGAGAATTCCTTTACATAAAGAGAACATAACAAATGAAGTGAATGAATGGATGCTGATCTACATTTGTACAAACATCCCTGGATCATTTATTCTATTTTCATTATTCATTATTATATCTAAAATACACATATTGACTACCTCTCAAGACATACTTAATAACATTATTGAATAATTGATGGATAGGGATGAAAATGCAAAAACCAAACTCTCAGATAAACCTTAGTGGATATACTTTGATGATTATTCTATGAAACGATGTATCTTAATGACTAAGATCAGCAAGTATTTAGAGATGTTGCAAATTGCCAAATACATATTTGATTTGGTTAGATATGTGCTAAATTTAAGAAATGGAATGCAAATAAGCAGAGACTAAAAGCTTTTGCTGGCTCTGACATAAGGTACTTTGGCAGGGAAAAAACTCAATAGTGGGACTAAAATAAGGAATTCAGTGTAAGTTGAAAAGACTGGTCTAAAAATTCAGCTTACATCATCTTTTAATATAACTCGGTCACCCAGAAGAATATATGTAGCATTGTAAAGAATACGTTGATTAATTACTCCCATTTGAAAATGAAACTCTCCCACATCACTGCCACTTAAAACCCCCTAAAGCAGCCTAGCATGCCTTACCCTTTAATCCTCCCCATTTAGCACCTCAGTACATTGTTGTATATTAACTATTGTACAGGAAGTCATTTAATGCACGTAACGATTTTGTATCTTGTTTATGGAAATTTCGGCCCACTAATAGGTATAGGTAGTAATCGTGATTACAGACGGTGTGGAAATGAAGAAATTATGGAGTATGGAAGTGATGTATCTATCAACAATGAACCAAAAGACGAGTAGTCAGCTTGGCTAACTGATTATCCTTTCTTTTATATGCTTAATCTCTCATTCATTTCCTTCCCATGATTTGTTTTTTTGGAGGACAGTTGACATACAATGTTACATTAGTTTCAGGTGTACCATGTAGTGATTTGACAGGTTTATACATTATGCTATATAAACCACAAGTGTAGCTACCATCTGTCCCATTACATCACTCTTAGAATATCATTGACTATATTCCTGATGCTGTGTTTTTTATTCCTGTGACTTATTCATTCCATAATTGGAAGCTTGGATCTTCCTCTCGTCTTCACCCATTTTGCCCAGCCTCCCCTCCCCTGTGCTCTGGCAACCATCAATTTGTTCCCTGTATTTATCGGTCTGATGCTGCCTTTTGTTTGTTTCTTCATTTGTTTTTTTTTTTTTTTTACTCCACATGTGAATTAAATCAGATGGTATTTGACTTTCTCAGTCTGACTTATTTCACTTAGCGTAATACCCTCTAAGTCCATCCATGTTGTCACAAATGACACAATGATATATCTGTTAAAGGGTTACTATCCAAAACATATAAAGAACTTATACAACTCAACACCAAAACCAAACAATTCAATTAAAAAATGAGCACAGCGGGGTGCTTGGGCGGCTCAGTCGGTTGAGCATCCGACTTCGGCTCAGGTCATGATCTCACGGTTTGTGAGTTCCAGCCCCACGCCGGGCTCTGTGCTGACAACTCAGAGCCTGGAGCCTGCTTCAGATTCTGTGTCTCCCCCTCTCTCTGCCCCTTCCATGCTCATGCTCTGTCTCTCTCTGTCTCTCAATAATAAATAAAAACGTTAAAAAAATTTAAAAAATAAAAAATGAGCAGAGGACCTGAATAGACACTTTTCCAAGGAAGGCATACAGATGGCTGACAGACACATCAAAAGATGTTTAACATCATTAACCATCAAGGAAATTCAAATCAAAACCACAATGAGATATTACTTCACAACTGTCAGGATGGCTAAAATCAAAAACACGAGAAACAAGTGTTGGTGAGGATGTGGAGAAAAAGGAAGACATGTACACTCTTGGTGGGAATGTAAATTGGTTCAGCCACTGTGGAAAGCAGTATAGAGGTTCCTCAAAAATTTAGAAATAGAAATACCATATGATCCAGTAATTCCACTATTTAGCATTTACCCAAAGAAAATGAAAACACTAATTCAAAAAGGTATTTGCACCTCTGTGTTTATTGCAGCATTATTTACAATAGCCACAGTATGGAAGCAACCTAAGTGTTCACTGATAAAGAAGATGTAGTTTGTTCACACACACACACTCACAGACACCATACACATGAATATTACACAGCCATGAGATTTTTCCCACGGACTTTTAAATTTCTCCTTTTAAACAACAAAATAATCTCTCTTAAACTATTATCTCACTCCAGGAAACTCCAAATTCCCCTCCTATCACTCATCTCCAAATTCCTTGAATTATCTGTAGTATCCGAAAGCAGACGCGGTTAGTGCCCCACTCAACTTCTCACAGCACTCCGTTTCTAGTACAGGCCTGTAGCATCCTACTTTAAGCAGCTGGGGCATGCCCCCCACCAACCGGAGGCTCCTCTCCAGACTAATGCAGGGTACACCAGAAGTGTTGGGGAATTTATGTCCTTGGGAACATCCCTCGGTAAATGGTGGATGGGAGTTGGAAGGTAAATATGAACTTCCTAGTCCCTGGTGAGATGAGCATAACTCTGAGGTGTGTTCTATGTTGTTTCCCAGAGACCCCCCCGCCCTTGGGCCTGAATGATAGTTGACACAGCTATAATGTGCTCAGTACCTTACCTTTTTCATCTTCTTCCCCTTTTCTTACTTCCCTTCTCCCTCACTGTTGCTTCCTGGATTGTCTCCCAAATAAACCACTTGAAGTTAAATCCAGTCTCAGAATCTGCTTCTGGGGGAGCCCAACCTAACACCTACCCATTTCTGTTTCATCACCTCTCATCATTCTCCAACCATTCCCATGTGGGTTCTGCCCCATCATGTCACTGAGGACATTCATGGCAATGAATGCAAAGGGCATTTTCCATTCTAGTCTCTTGGCAACATCACACAAATTGACTGCATACACCTCTTGAAACACTCTTGACAGCTTGACACTACACACCACTGCTTCTCCTTTTACTTCTCTGTGTGTCTCTGTCTGGTCTTCCTCTCAAGTTCATCTGTCTCTAACTGACCATTAAATATTAAGGTTCTTCAAGTCTCGGTTCTACACCTACTCTTTTTCTCACTCTATAATCTCTCTCTCTCTCTCTCTCTCTCTCTCTCTCTCTCTCTCTGGCTGATTTTGTCCACATCTTCATCTTCATCTTCAGTTGCCACCCATAAAGAAATAAATCACATTTGTATCTTCCTCCCAAACCTTTAGACCGCCCTCAAGACCTGCATACCTGTCTACTTCTTTGATATCATAAAGGTATCTCAAACTCAACAGGAACCAAAGGAAAAAGTGACATTTCCTCCAACACCCTATACTGTCCTACTGATCTCTATCTTAGGGTATGTTATGACTATTCATCCAGTTTTAAAACGCCAAACCCTAGAAATTATTCTCAGTTCATTTCATCACCATTCCCCAACACACGTGTATACTCTATCATTAATCTAATGCTTTTTTATTTTATCTCTTTAATATTTTTGAACCTGTCACTTCTTTTGTCTCTCCACCACCTCCTAAACCTCTGTAAACACCTCCTAACCTGCTTGCCTACTTCCTCTGTACCACTATCCATAATCTATTCTCAACAGTCTAGTCAAAATCGTAAGAATATTTCCACCCTCACCCTCCTCCCCAGATTTAAAACACTTTAATTTTAAACACTTTAAAATCATTACTTATTAAATAGACACTAAATCCTTAATCTATGCTACGGGCCCCTACCTGTATGGCCTGTACCTATATCTCCATCCTTATTTGGTCCCACACTTCCTCTCATCTTCCTGATCTGGCCGTAGTGACCTTCTTCTGCTCCTTCACACATACTCCTTGACATGGGAGCCTTCATATACACTGTTTTCTCTCTTAAACACTTTCTCCTCTCCCCTTCATTTGTTTCGTATATACTAATTTTTCAAATGTTGGTTGAATTGTTATTTCCTTAGGGACATTTTCAGTCACCTCTTTGACCGGGCTAAACCCCCTAATATAATCTTCCATCAGCCTACCTTGAATTAGAATTATTACAGTTGAGATTCACAGTGATTTGTCCATTCTATGAATAATTGCAATTTAACGAGCGAATAAAGAAAAGTTACATTTCCAGAGCTAGAAGGATTTTGTGATCTCCAGTTGTGGGTTGAATTCTGTCCTCTTAAAACTCATGTATAGAAGCCCTAATCCTTAGTACTTGAGAATGTGACTATAATTGGAAATGGAGCCCTTAAAGAGGTAATTAAGTTCAAATAGGGTCATTAATGTGGCCACAATACAATATGGCTGGTGTCCTTATGAGAAGAGGAGATTAGGATACAAACAACACAGACAGAAGGACAACCATGTGAGGACACAGTGAGAAGGTAGCTATCTGCAAGCCAAGGAGAGAGGCCTCAGAAAAAAACCAAACCTTCTGACACCTTGATCTTGGACTTCTAGCCTCCAGAACTGTGAGAGAATACATTTTGGTTGTTTAAGCCACCCAGTAGGTGGTTTGTTATGGCAGCCCGAGCAAACTCTCATAGCTTGGATTTCTCAATGTGTTGGCGTATATAATCTTGGAATGCATTCAACACCATCTCATCCCTCAAGAACTGTTCTCATATACTTTACCTCTATGCCAATTTGACTCTGCCAGGATGTTCCCATCTGCTCTAAATGTGGCAGCATTCATCATTATCTCATGTGTTCAGCTTGAAAGCCAATCTTTATAAACTGAGGGATGAAATGACCTTGGTGTTATGTGGAGTACCCTCACTATATGGGTAGAAATCAACAGTAATACAAAAGACAAAGTCTTTTTGAAAGTATAAGGCAGTACTTTTTAAGGGAGCTGCCTTTGAGCTATTCGTGATACTTTGGTTGTTGGGGAATTTAGTTTCTCTTTCTTTTTAAAGAACAAACCACATTTTAAAATAAATCTTGTGGCCAGTAATTCTAATATCTCTACTCTTTCAGTTCATTTTACATAGAAAGGAGACTGGTAAAGTCTCCTGTTTGAAATGATAAGATTCTTTATGTGGAAAAATGGCATTATTTAGTAGCTGGAGATATGATGTTTTCTATTTGTTTAGTTTTAGAGAATATTGCATTTTGGTTTATTAATCTTTATATGCTAGCACTAATTGTAGGACAATTCTCTTTGAATATTTTCTATCATTTTTATAAGTAGTGCTATAAATAGTTAATAGCCTAACAACAAAACTAACCATGTTTTCAAATATGATTAATATTTCTCTTTCTCGTAATGCTCCATTAAGTAGTGCAAAGTAAGTGGCCCTACTGCCAAAAGCCTTTTCCATTAAATGGAAAATACATTTACTCACTTTGTGAATTAATTAAAGCCATATGGAATTTAGAGCAGAAGATTCTAACTTACACATTTTGTTTTAGAGATTTAGAAAATATAGAGCCATTTGTACCCAACAGGACTCCCATATGCTTTCATATCTTAAAACAAAAATACAGAAATAAGTGTTTTGACTTTTTCCCAACAACCTCAGTTTCCACGTGTATGATTATTTCATGTATATGGCCACATGTGTACGACTCCAAGGTATATGTGATTGACAGCAATGAACTATATTGAACAAAACCTTTGGATGGAGGGAGATTTTTCAGTGGATTTTCTCCTGATTCCATTAATCTCTAATATTTTAGAAATTTGAGTATGGGAATGGGGTGCTGGCTACATAGGTAGTTTAGGCGATGGATGGCTGTATCCCTACCCTGAAAGAAATCATGTGTCTGTTTTACCCAATGGCTATGCCAAGTCAGGCACATAGGTGTGCAGTAGGAAGGTACACACATGAGAAGTTCCTTGTTCTAGGATTTGTGTGAAAAGACACTGTAGTGACATAAGCAATGGACTGTATTGAGGACTTTTGTCCTCTGCATAGCCTTCTTTTCTCCTTAGCTCAGTAAATATTCCTTGAACTCCTCCTATGCGCCAAGCACATAGAGTAACTGAATTGCATCTACACATTGTGATGTGGCTTACAAAGAGGTGGCGCTGGTTCTCTCTCACTGCTTGCCTCAAGGAAGGTCAGCTCGAAGGGCTGATGTCCATTTATTGACATCCTTGAAAAAATCTGATGGTAGCACTTGTCTCCAGAAGCACTATTCCCCATTTAACATGGAAAATTTAAGACCACTTTGATCTCTTTTCTAAAACGCAGGATATCAGTCAGTTCTCAAACTTGAGCATACAGCAGAATCACCTGAAGGACTTGTTGAAACAGGTCACTGTGTCTCAGCCCCAGAGTTTCAGATTCAGTAGGTCTGGGGTGAAACCCAAGAATTTGCATTTCTAGTAAGTTCCCACTTGATGATAGTGTTGGTCTCAAGCCGTTATTTAAGAACCACTGGGCCAGGACATAGCCAGTTCTAAGCAGCCACAGCCCCCATTGTTCTTACCCAAGCACTACTTCAGACCCTCTCAGTTCCTCTGTTCCAAAGGCACCTCTCAAGAAGGCACATAAACCTCCAAGTTTCATTACCCAAAATTACCCATTCAAAACAGAAAGGAGAAGCATCATCAGAAGGAGGATGTCTTTTTCCCCCTAAGGTCAGGAACACAACAGAGATGTCTACTCTTACCACTGTTGTTCAACATAGTACTGGAAATCCTAGCCTCAGCAATGAGACAACAAAAAGAAATAAAAGGCATACAAATTGGCAAGGAAGAAGTCAAACTTTCACTCATCGCAGACAACATGATCCTCTATGTGGAAAACCCAAAAGACTCCACCAAAAATAAAAAATGCTAGAACTGATACATGAATAAAGTCAACATACAGAAATCAGTTGTATTTCTATACACCAATAATGAAGCAACAGAAAGAGAAATCAAAGAATTGATCCCATTTACAATTGCACCAAAAACTGGGGCACCTGGGTGGCTCATTTGGTCAAGAGTCCGACTTCGGCTCAGGTCATGATCTCGTGGTTTGTGAGTTCGAGCCCTGCATCGGGCTCTGTGCTGACAGCTCAGATCCTGGAGCCTGCTTCAGATTCTGTTTCTCCCTCTCTCTCTGCCCCTCTCCCGCTCCTGCTCTAGCGCGCTCTCTCTCTCTCTCTCTCATAAATAAACATTAAAACAATTGCACCAAAACCCATACCTAGGAATAAACCTAACCAAAGAGGTAAAAGATCTATATGCTGAAAACTATAGAAAGCTCATGAAATAAATTGAAGAGGACACAAAGAAGTGGAAAAACATTCCACGCTCATGGATTGGAAAAACAAATATTGTTAAGATGTCTATACTACACCCAAAATCTAGACATTTAATCCAATCCCTATCAAAATAAAACCAGCATTCTTCACAGAACTAGAAAAAACAATTCTAAAATCTGTATGGAGTCAGCAAAGACCCCAAATAGCCAAAGTAATGTTGAAAAGAAAACCAAAGCTGGAGGCATCACAATTCCGGACTTCAAACTGTATTACAAAGCTGTAATTGTCAAGACAGTATGGTACTGGCACAAAAACAGACACATAGATCAATGGAACAGAATAGAGAACCCAGAAATGGACCCACAAATATATGGCCAACTAATCTTCGACAAAGCAGGAAAGAGTATGCAACGGAAAAAAGACAGTTTCTTCAGCAAATGATGGGACAACTGGACAGCGACATGCAGAAGAATGAAATTGGGCCACTTTCTTATACCATACACAGAAATAAATTCAAAATGGGTGAAAGACATAAATGTAAGACAGGAAACCATCAAAATCCTAGAGGAGAAAAGAGGCAACAACCTCTTTGACCTCAGCCACAGCAACTTCTTACTAGGCATGTCTCCAGAGGCAAGGGAAATAAAAGCAAGAATGAACTATTGGGACCTCATCAAGATAAAAAGCTTCTGCACAGCAAAGGAAACAATCAACAAAACTAAAAAAGCAGCTTACAGAATGGGAGGAGATATTTACAAATGATGTCAGATAAAGGGTTAGTATCAAAAATCTATAAAGAACTTATCAAACTCAACACCCAAAAAACAAATAATCCAGTGAAGAAATGGACAGAAGACTTAAATAGACACTTTTCCAAAGAAGACATCCAGAGGGCTAACAGACACATGTAAAGATGCTCAACATCACTGACCATCAGGGAAATACAAGTCAAAACCACAATGAGATACCACCTCACACCTGTCAGAGTGGCTAAAATTAACAACACAGGAAACAACAGATGTTGCCAAGGATGTGGAGAAAGAGGAGCCCTTTTGCACTATTGGTGGGAATGCAAACTGGTGCAGCTACGATGGAGAACAGTACATGAAGCTTCCTCAAAAAAAAAAATTAAAAATAGAACCACCCAATGACCCAGCAATTGCACTACTAGATATTTATCCAAAAGATACAAGTATGCTGATTCAAAGGAGAACATGGACCCCAATATTTACAGCAGCAGTATCAACAAGAGCCAAATTATGGAAAGAGCCCAAATGTCCATCGACAGATGAATGAATAAAGAAGATGTGGTATGTGTACATATATGTACACATACACACACACAATGGAAAATTACTCAGCAATCAAAAAGAATGAAATCTTGCCATTTGCAACAACATGGATGGATCTAGAGTGTATTATGCTAAGTGAAATAAGTCAGTCAGAGAAAGACAGTATCATATGACTTCACTCATATGTAGAATTTAAGAAACACAACTAATGAACATAGGGGAAGGGAAGGAAGAATAAGATAAAAACAGAGAGGGAGGTCAACCATAAGAGACTCTTAAATACAGAGAACCAACTGAGGGTTGCTAGAGGGGAGTTGGGTGGGGGGATGGGCTAGATGGGTGATGGGCATTAAGGAGGGCACTTGTTGGGATGAGCACTGGGTGTTATATGTAAGTGATGAATCACTAAATCCTACTCCTGAAACCATTACTACACTATATGTTAACTAACTTGGATTTTTTTTAAAAAAAGGAAGAGGTCTTCTATGATTGTTTCATTACTAATTGCAGGAATTCATCTTTATCTTAATAACAATTTGATGAACACTTACTGTATGCCAAACACTGTGCTAGGACTTTGAATAATAATGAGTTAACATACACTGAGTGCTTATCTGGGTGTTGAGCTCTAGCTACAGTCATTTAGATAGTTTCATTTGATCCTCGCTACAGCTCATTTTACAGTTGAGGGAACTGAAACATATAGAAACTGATAACTTACCCAGACACGTATGACATATCGTTAGTGAATAGTGAAGCCAAAAATATGAAACCAAGAGAATGTGAGTTCTTAACCATTAACATATAGTATATTTCAACATACATCTTTCTGTCTGTCCATCTAAATTTCATTTAATCTTAACAAGAACCTTAAAAAGTAAGCGTCTGTAGATGAGGCAGCTGAAATTTAGAGACTAACAACTTGCCCACAAGGTATGCATTTCAAAGGGATGGAACAGCTCCTTAAATACACAGATGGTTGGCCACAATTTCCCTAAGTACCAAGAATTGAGTAGCAGCGGCTGTTGGGGGTGGCATTTAATGTTGGGCCTCTGGTTTTGCAGCTTAAGGGACTAACTGGACCCACATTTAGATGCATCTCAATATTTATGGACTTCCTGAGAGCCCAGAGTATAACTTCTTGCAAAATTAGGCACCTTCCATCCAGTACTGCCCCCTCTAGGAAGGAAGTACTCCTGTTAAAAAAAAGTAGGTAACTGACAGCTCACTGCTGAGTCCCTTTCCAAACATTGCCCTTGGCTGAAGAGAGGCACCTCATCCATGGTTATGCTTCCTTGAGCATTAGGAGGATAGCTCCTATACAGTGAGCACTGATGCAGGAGCATAGAGGCCCAGCCACCTGGTTACAATTCCAGTTCCAGAGGGCCTAGGGTGACCAACCATCCTGATTTGCCTGGGACTGAGGGGTTTCCCAGGCTGTGAGACTTTAAATGCTAAAACTGGAACAGTCTCAGGCAAACTGGGACAAATTGAATACCCTCAGAGATCCCCTTGTAATTGTCTGAGCCCCGACTCCTCCGTTGGCCCACGCCTGCTTCCTTCCCTTCCCTCATAGGTGATATTCCCAAGAGCAGTTCCCAATAATTTCTTACATGCTAATCCCCATCTCAAAGTCTGCTTTCCAGGCTTTTCCTAAAACCTGACATATTTCCCCTAAGACCTCTAACTCCAGACTTTTGAGGAAATGCCTGAGGGGACTATCACCTCCTGTAATTTCCCCTCCTTCCCTTACTTGCTTAAGGACCCATAGGAAGAATCTGGAGAGATGGTGCCAAAGATGAGGAACAAAATGACAGCCAACTGGAATTACAGCGAGGTGCTGGATTCACTCAGCATCTTCAGTAGTTTAAATCGATTTGTCAGAGATGAAGCCATAATATCTGAAACAGACTGAAGTAAAGCTGATTTGTGCTATAATGAACACTCCTAATTTTAATGTGTGGGAACATCTATTAATATGGAAAGAAATTCTTGAAGACTCTCTACCCCAAAATCTGTCTGTCTGCCCTCCCCCTGACCTTTTTGCTCTTATCAGGGCTTCTGCTTTTGCCAGAACTTTTAGCTAATAAAAATATGTTTCCTGAAAGTGGATGGACCTCAAGGGTGTCATGCTAAGCGAAATAAGTCAGGCGGAGAAGGACAGATACCATATGTTTGCACTCATAGGTCTAACAGGAGAAACCTAACAGAGGACCATGGGGAGGGGAAGGAGGAAAAAGAGTTGGGGAGAGGGAGGGAGGCAAAGCACGAGAGACTCTTGAATACTGAAAACAAACTGAGGGCAGAAGGGGGAGGGGGAAAGGGGAAGGGGGGTGATGGTCATGGTGGAGGACACTTGTGGGGAAGAGCACTGGCTGTTATATGGAAACCAACTTGACAATAAACTATAAATTAAAAAATAAAATAAAATAAAATCCATCCTTAAAGAGAAAAAAATATGTTTGCTGAGCCGGACTCCCTGAAGCTGGATGCAACATCATTGAATTCTAAATTTTGTATAACATGGGCTATAATCAAGGTGGATATCCTAACCGAAAAATAATTAGCTTTGGGGATAGAAAGCTCACCAGAAGCATACTAATTAAATTGGCTCTCTGTTTTTATTTTATTGGCAACACTAAGCTATATTGATCTTCTTTCAAACCAGATGCTGATTCATGCAGCCCCTTGCAAACCTTTGCTGAAGTGCTTATAGAAAAAGGAGTAAACTTGAGAATTCCACCCTAGTACTCTAACAGATTTTGGAAAATTCCAAAACTTAGAGCTCCAAAGTGCCCAGCTTGGGGTACTGAACTCCTCCAAGTGGGATGACTCGAGTGGAAGATGGTGGTCCTTTAAATATCTGGTGGTCTCCCCAAATTGATGGAGAATCTAAGAAGAACAAGATGGGTGTAGAGTTTCTGTTTTGTAAGATGAAAAGGCTCTAGAGATCCGTTACACCACAGCGAAGATGATTAACGCTACTAAACCGTTAATTTAAAATAGGTCAAAGGGCTCTAGTGAGGAGATCTAGGCCAAGCATGAAGTTGCAGATGACCTACTTATTGGTTCTGCTTATAGCTCAGACCTGATCCTACCAGGTGGCCTATAGAGAAACTTTGGCATTCTTAACGGCTCCTACTCTGTCTAGATGTTTCTCCCAGACCCACTCTTCTTCCTAATATTCCGACCTACTGACTTTGATTCCCAAGAGTATATCTCGACTGTTATTGTTCAGTTTTCACCTCTCAGGGCCACCCTGCTCCTTTGCACCCCATCAAATGTGCCCTCTCCTTGTTTAATGGCCTCTTCTTGGCCCAGTATTTACTTTGTGGTAGATCCCCTATGTCCATCTGTCTACTGGGCTAGAAGCTACCAGCGGCTCATGCTTTGGTGCTTTTAGATTCCTGGCCTTTCAGAAGGGGGTTCTCTGACTGAAATGCCCCCCCCCCTCTCGTCCTCAGGAAGTTAGACATACCCTCTCTTTTGCTTCCAAAGCCCCATTTGGCCCCTGGCCATGTTCCCTTATAATTATCTGTTCACATTTTATCTGTTCACATTTTAGTCTCCCCAGCTAGTACCCAACTGAGCAACTTGGGGCTGCAACTGGCATATAGCTGACTAGAAAGCTATGTTGTCTCTCTTTCTATGATAACATAAGTAGTTTATTTGTAATTTCACAGTTTTTGATAATACTGATAAAAATGAGTTCATTCTGAGAAAGAATTTGGTTGGAGAAAATAGGATTTTGCTATTGATTGAGTACCCATCAATTTTAGAAAGCACTGTTCTAACGTTATATTATTGTAAAGGTATAAAAGATATTGAATAATTGTTGTGAGGTAATTTTATTGATTGTGCCCAAGAGAAAAGTATAATAGTCTTCCAGTATTTATCTACTATGGAAAATTGTCTTTCAAAAAATAAAAGGCTTGTGTCAGATTACTAGATTGTACACCTGAAACTAATATAAAACTATATGTTAACTAACTAGGATTAAAATAAAAACTTAAAAAAATAAAAGGCTGGTGTTAGTGTAAATAAATGGGTTGTGACATAAAATGATTTCTTTTACTGTCATCACACTTTATTCAGTCTCCTTTTTATTTATGTCACTCTTACTAAATTTACTTCGCAAAAGAAGAAAACCAAATCTATTTGCTGTCACCTTCTTTTAGCTAATTGTTGACATGAAGTTCATCAATTCCTAAGAGAGTTAGAGCTTAGCATTTCCAAGAGTAGAGAATGAACTAGGTAGAGCGCAAGATTTTTTTTAACTTCTGCATTGATCAAAGTTATATTTCTATGTGCAAAGTTATAATGTGCATAAAATGCACATGTTTTTATAGACTTGTAGAAAAACCACACGTCTGCCCTGCCATTTGCCCCTTTTCAGAGAAGATCGCTTTCTCCTGTTCTAGTTAATTTATTTTTATTTAACTATTCTATTTCCCTAAATAACACATTTCTCTTAATAATTGCTGCTTCTTGATTTTTTGGCTCTGGCATAATTAATTGACTTCCTACTGTGGAAAAATGAGCATTTAACATCCTCCCTTTGTCTCAGTGTTCTTCTATCTTAATTCCAGTTAGACCAATATTGTTGTTTACCTGTTTATGGCTATATAAATACTATCCGTGAGTGAGCTTTGTAGTCAAATATGATTACTTTTCCTTTCAAACATTTTTGATTCTCCTGTGATTAATAATTGCCCCATGTTTGTGTAAGAATTGTGTAAGTTTTCTACATACTTAGCATTAAACATTAATTAAATTCCGTATTTTCTGGCAAGTGTCTGAATCTCCTCTCAAGAGGTCCAGTCACATCAACCGTCTTGCAATGTTCATTTTTCTTCTAGAAATTTCTCCCAGTGCTTTTTCATCTGTGCCACCCTGGATACGTTGCCTTCTGTGCCTTCTGCACTGCTATCATGCTGGAGAACATCTTTCCCTCTCTCCTGTGTCAGATCTCCTGGGTCCTGTGTTCAGAGATTTCTTCACCCGTAAAGCACCCCCTGCTGTGGCTTCCTAATAGAGTGTGAAATGGTAACTTTTTTGAAACCTTACGCGTCTTCCCAGTTGACTGATAATTTGGCTGAGTAAAGAATTCTAGGTTGGAACTCATTTTTTAAAGCATTGTTCCATTTTCTTCTAGCTTCCAGCAATGTTGTTGAGAAGTCTGAAATTATCCCAATTCCTGATCATTAGTATGTGACCTATTTATATTCTCTCTCTCTCTCTCTCTCTCTCTCTCTCTCAACTTGTATGTAGAATCTTTTTATATTCGGGATCCTGGATTTCTTGATGATGGGTCCTAGTATGTGTTTGTTTTTATCTATTGCCCTATTTGCTTTGTGAGTTTTTTAAACTTGTAAACATATCTTTTGATTCTGAACATTTTTTTGAATTGTTTTATTGATGATTTTTGCCTCTCTATTTTTTTCTTTTCTCTCTTTTGGAGCACCTGTTATTTGGATTTTGGACATGCTGGCCTGGTTCTTTAATTTTCCGTCTCTCTCACTTTTCTATCTCTTTATTTTTTTAGGTTACTTTCTGAAAGAGTTTTTGAAATACATCTCCTAACCCAGCTATTGAGGTTTTCATTTGTGCTACCATTAAAAAAAAAACTTAAGAGACATAGTCATCTTCTGAATGTTCTTTTTTAACAACATCCTGTTCATGTTTCATGCTTGCACTGTCTTCTCTGGTAAGATTAATGATTGACTTTTAAGGTTTTGGGTTTTTTAATTGTCTTTTCCCTACCTAGCCACTGTAACCTCTAACTTGCTTTTCCTCTGATGGGTTCCTTTTGGTCTCAACATTGTATTTTAGATGCTTTCCTCAGATACCTGTAATTCTTGGTGTCTGCTCATATTTAAGAGTGTGGGATTAAATATCTAATTGGAAGCTCTGGCCAACCAGAGTCCCTCATCTCCCTGGCTGAGTGATTAGCTCAGGAATGAGCATATTGTCCCAGGTCAGGTTAATCAGTATTTTCCTTTGATGTTTAAAAACAAAAACACCACTTCCCATCCCTGGTATTACTAAGCTAGCAGGCCATGAGTTGACTTACTGGTGTCATCTTGACCAATGCATGGGGAGAACTTTCAAGAGATGGAGAGACAGGATGTAGATAACATCTCTTGACGCCCTGAATCTGATTAATTACTTAATTTCTCTATATCTTCAGCTATTATAGCCCCCTGGATTTTTTTTCTGCTTAAATTATGTTGAGTTGAGTTGCTATGACTTTCAACTGAACGTTTTTTGACAAATACAATGTATTTCATAATGTTTTTCTGTCTGCCTGAAAATAATATAATTTGTGCCACCTACAAATGCAAAGAGTCATCAACTATTCATCATTCCCTTCGGGTTTCTCACAATGGCTCATATACTGTGTGAGTCCCAATGTGTCATCCAGTCCAATATAGCAGCAGTGAGAATGGAAGATATGGGAACAGACATTAAAATATCATCTACAAGTAACAGTGATGATAAATTTACATTTTCTCTGAGGGCTAGCTCCTCTCCCTCAATTGCCTCATTCAGTTCTGGGCTACTCAAATAGGGAGAAATTGTGCAAAAGTTTGTTCTAGGGTTTCTTATTTTTCACTTTTGCTGATTTCCTCTTGATAGTGTATGTATTATGTCTCATTTTTGAAGTTTTTCCATACTTAGCTTGTTTGTGATAGTGGTGTGAACATTCCTGATTCATAATGTCCTTATTTCCCAGATGCAACTATTCTTGATCTTGAAATTTTTACATAACCATTTTTAAACTCATATCGCTTACACAATTTTCAGTTACTCTTTTTAGCAAGTTGGAAATAATTTCTCTGTTTGAAAGGTATGTCGTTATTTAGCAAATTCTTGTTTAGATTCTCTAAGATAAATGGGAATTTAGAATACCATAATGATACTCAATTCTTTTTTTTTTTTTTTGAGCCATGTCTGCATGTAAAATACCCTTTAGCTTTTCAGTGCTTCTAAAGATAGCTCTCATAAACTTCACATTCCTGCAAAATCAGGTTGCTCTGGAAAGCAGTTGAAGTCTGTGTCTCACACTGATGTTTCCACAGGGCCTGCTGCATTTTCTATGTCCATGAAAAGAGGCCACAGAATAATGACTAATTTTACTAGGAAACAGTTTTGCCTGTCAAAAATACTTTTAGAGATTTGGGTAATCAATGTTCCTAATTTTGAAAACATTGGGAAAATGGTTTATCATATTTATTAGTCAGTTCCATCACACATGAGCCTCTGGGCATGCTTACAAGATACTGGGGCTGAAAGAAAGAGAAAAATCATTCATCGAGTTTCATGCTCTACAGTAAGTATCATAAAAGCAAGGAATATGCTCTTATCTCAGAGCCAATAGCTCCTTTTAGGGCCTGAACTTTAAAATAAGGAACAGGGCATTTTTCTATGGGATCCATCATTTTATGCCACTTCTTGTCTTTTTACATTTTGCCAATTTTTCCGTTTTGAATATTTCTTCTTGTTCTCTCTCCCAGAATATGGCTCTGCAGCTAAACACAGTCAGATTATTTTTTCTCTGAGCCTTGTCTAATTTTAAAATACTTGTTAGCTGGAGCGCCTGGGTGGCTCAGTTGGTTAAGCTTCCGACTTCAGCTCAGATCATGATCTTATGGTTGGTGGAATCGAGTCCCGCATCAGACTCTGTGCTGACAGCTCAGAGCCTGGAGCCTGCTTCAGATTCTGTGTCTGCCTCTCTCTGCCCTTTCCCTGCTCATGCTCTGTCTCTTTCTGTCTCAAAAATGAATAAACATTAATAAATTTTTAAATAAATTAAAATTATTTTATTTTAAAATAAAATACTTGCTAGCTTTTCAGTCATTTGATCTGGAAGCAAGTACAGTATTCATCTTAATTTAAGGACAACTTGCTGTTATCACTTCAGTGAAACAGATAAGAAATGAGACATGAGCACATACACAGATTTAATGATTGAGACAGACTCTAGTCTACAAATTTCCATTACCTTTTTTCAAGGATTCTGCAAAGTACCTCTCCCCACCTGGACAATATCCAAGAGGTAGAAAAATGAGGCATTGAAAAGAAAATCCATACCTTCTTCTTCTTCTGGCTAGTGGAAAGATTGTTACAGAGTGATCTATAAAGTGATGTAAATTTTCTTATCTTTAGAAAACAAAATGTCCATGGATTCTGGCTGTGCAAAAGAAGCAGGTTCATCTACATCACATTGTCCTTATTTTTCCCAGTGGCCCAAAAGCAGAGGATTTCTAGTTACACGATGAAGAGGCTACAACTCTCAGAATGTTTTCCTTGAAGTGACCATGTGGTGATTAATAAGAGTGATAGCTGTGGCATCAAGAGGCTGTGCTTCTAGATTTATAAAACTTAGATTGTATCATTTTAAGGTCTTTTCCAGCTGTAACATTTTATGTTTTGTATCAATATGGCTGTGCCCTCTTAGAAGAATTTTCTCTCTTTATGTTCTTTTCATTTTTGAAGGAAAAAGCCTTATTTTGTGAAAAGAACTTTGTGAACTCACCACTTTATAGAATATGATAAATCCCTGTCCTTCAATCCCTACCTTATACCTCTCTCCTTCCAGGAATAGTGAGAAGGTTAAATTGACTAAACCCTATGATTCTAAGCTTTCTTGGCTTAATGTTCTTACATGGGGTTCAGAACTCGGAACAGCTCTACAGACACTCTCTCATCTTGTTTTTCCAAGAGGATTTTATTCTTGACCTTCAAGAGTTGAAATAATTTGACAATAAAATGTTGAGGATTTTGTAGTAAATTTCTCCACACCACAAATGGTTTTCTCAGCACAGAGCTTTCATTAGAGGAACTTCCAGTATAATGGTGAACACCCTCACAAACACTTTTGACTTTCACTCTGGGATGGTATATGGGGAGATATGAGCTGGATTTATGTTTCAATATTAGTAGATAAGTATCTGCCAGACATTTTCTTTCTTGAGGTTAAAACCATTCTAACATGGGCACTTGAGTCTCATTCATCTCTGAGATTATTCTCATAACTAGTTTATTGAGAAGAGGGTATAAACATGATTGGATTTATTTTTCCTTCAATCACTACTTTAAGCCAAGTGCTGTCATATCTCCCTTTCATGGCAGATAATGAATCACTTAATGCATGTCTTGGAAACTCCACTACCTTCTGGTGGCTTTCACTTACATCAAGAGCAGCCCAGTCTGAGATTAAAACTTCAATGTCAGACTTGATTTATAACTCATTTCCTCCATTGCCCACAATATAAGTTTAAGCTGGGACAATGACTGCAACTGGGGGGGGGGCTTAGTCAGCTTTGAGATATGGCTGTATCCACTCCACTTCCAGAACTAACTCTAGAGGAAGGCAGGCAGGAAAGACAAGAAAGGAAACAAGTGCCTCTTGACTTAAAGTGGCTGTTGTCATAATGTCACTGGCTACCACTGTTTGATCATTGATATCCCTGTGGCAAACATTCAAAGAAGCCAAATACTGGCTCTCTGGCTACAAGATCTTAGGGATGGAGGACTTAAGGGGGTCTGTCTGCTGCTGCCCAAGATCCTGAAGCTGCTGAGAGGTTTAGCTTTGGCCCATTCCAACCTCTCCTTGGCTCCCATAGCTTCTTGTTCCTGAGCTTGTTTCACTGAGTTAGGTAGGCTTCTTGGGTGAAATATCAGCAGGGTGGATCAAATTCACTCATCATCGTCTTAGCATGGGTCCCCAGAAGCATATTCTCAGACAAGAAAAGGAGTAGGGAAGTGAGACAGAGAAGGGAGGACAGTAAAGAGTATATTAGAAAGCAAGTTACTCCTTTGGGAAGCTGGAGCTCAGTTCCCTGGGAAATTCTGGGAGCTAGTTAGTGTAGAATGTAGGTCTTAAAGTTATCCTGCCTGAGGGGGAAGGGAGAGGAGTATTATATAGCAATCCCTGTCAGTCATTGGTTGAGGTCTACTCTCAAGGATATAAACTTTTCAGGATGTTTGGCCTGTGAGGAAGCTCTTCTTGGGTAAAGAGACACAGACGCTGGGAACTGGTAGATCCCTTCATGGAACCATCTCCAATCTCACACCCACAGGTCTACAGCTGGCCAAGGCTGCATTGTGTTAGTCTGCAGATCTGTGGGGTGCCTGGGAAAGTTCTGTAATACATGCCTCACTCCCTGACTCAGGCTAGAGGGGCAGTAGGTTTGTGGGCATGTTATCTTCATGGCAAGAGTTGGAGACTCACAGAGGGGTGAGAGGAAGCACTTAAGGCTTTCTAAGGCCTCGCCTTTGAGCTCACTCCCTGTCACTTTTTCCTGCACTTTCAGTGGCCAAGTCCAACATCCACAGGGGGATGGGCAAAATACTATTTCTACCCTGGAACTAAAGCAGGGAGCAAGGGAAGTGAATATTTGGTAAACAATAATGTCATCTACCACACATGGTCTCCAAGCATGGAAAAATTTTAAGAGTCCCAAAATGGATAGTAACAACTGTCTAGAGAGAACAAAGATGACTTTTGCATTCAGTGGTTGAAGATGTCATTGATTCCTTTCAAGTGTAAATCTTCGCCAGAACAGAGGAGAACAAAATGAGATTTTAGGTAGTGATTAGAAATGTACAAAATGAGACTTTAGGTAGTGATTAAAAATGTTTAAATAATATTAATTTATTAATAAATAACAAATACTTATGCAATATTACATGTATTATAATAATTTAAGAGTTCTAGTAAAATATTAAAAAGTAATAACTGAGACAGCTGGTGTATGCAACTCCATTTTTGAGAGCTTGGCAGCAAGAAAAATGAGAAAATTGAACAAGAGCCAGAGGAGAGAGTCAGAGAACATCACAGGAAAGACATGCGATTCTTTGATGGAACAGAAGGAAAAACATCAAGAAGACAAAAAAGAGAGGGTTTAACTACAAAAGAAAAATCCCTACAAAGGTGAGAGTTCATTCTGCCAAAGGAAACTCTAAGGCCAAAGAGAAGAGAATGCCAAATTTGGTGAGCAACTTCATAAATAAAAATACTTTTCTGGGACCTTTTTTGGGAAGATACCAAACTAATTAGTAGTTAAAATAATTATTAATTGTGTTATTTTTGTCATGGAATGAGTATCTGGAAGTTTTCACTTCCCTCATTTTCAGTGTTCTCTTCCTACTTTCACAAATCAAGCCCTGAAATAAGAATAAACATAATGAGCATGGTAGGCTGAATAACGGCCCCGAAAGATGTCCACATCCTAATCCCTGGAAGCCATGAATGTGTTACCTTACATTAACAAGGGATTTTGCAGGTATAATTAGGTTAAGGCTCTTGAGTAGGGGGATTATTCTGGATTCCGTAAGTGGACTCAGTGTAATCACAAGAGTCCTTATAAGAGGGAGGCAGGGGGTTCAATGTGGTAGTAGGAAGAAAGGCTATGTGAAGAGGGAAGCAGAGATGGGGATGGTGCAACCAGGAGCCAAGGGCTGAAGGCAGACCTCCAGAAGCTGTAAGAGGCAAGGAATAGATTCTTTCCTGGAGTCTTCAGAAGGGTCCAGCCCTGACAATACCTTGACTATAGCCCCTTAAGACTCATTTCAGACTTTTGACCTCCAGAACTGCAAGATAATCAATTCGTGTTGTTTTGAGCCACCGACTGTGTGATAATTTGTTACAGCAGGTAGAGGAAACTAATACAGTAAGTGGCAATTAGTGTGTGCCCACTGTGTGCTATGAGGTGCCCTGTTTCCTGACCCCATGTTACAGTGTGGGAATTTGCCCTCAGCTACACAGCTACTATGTGCTGGGAGTCAGGACTCACATCTAGACCTCAGACCCCACACTATTCCCATCATGTGAAGAGTCAGGGATCTACCATTCTCCACTAGAAGTCACCAGAGAGTCTTAGAGAAATTGCTGACTCTAGAACTGGAGGTGGGAAGACAAGGGAAGACAAGATGAGCCTTGGAGCATCTTAGTGCCAGAAAGCAAGAAGTATTCAAAAAACAAAAGGCGAGGGGTTAGACAAAGAGACACAGGAGCCAACCTGAACATGCTCCCAATAGTCAAAACTGGAACAATTTGAGCAAGAAAATAAATAAAATCTTACCAGATTATAACACAAAGTATAAAATAAATAGCCATGTATCCATACTGATATAAATATAAATGATATAAAGTCATGTGGACATGATGCGTTCCCTGATGTGACGTGATGAAATGGGTGCTTCACCTCTGTGGTCTTCCTTCCAAAATCTGTATCTCCAGCCCAAATCAAGGGAAAACATCAGACAAACCCAAACTGAGGCACATTCTATACAATATCTAACCAGTAGCCTTCAAAACTGTTAAGATTAAGGAAACTGGGAGAAACTGTCACAAGACCGGAGAGCCTAAGGAGACATAACAACTAAACGCAGTGATATACTGGATGAGATCCTAGAACACAAAAAGGACATGAGTGGAAAAACTGATGAAATCCAAATAAAGTGAAAAGAGTAAAATGGGGAGGGAAAGAGAGATTGGTGATCTGAAGAAAGAGGAACTCTCAACATAGAACAGTATGGTTTTGTTTATTATTATTCTTTACAACAGCAACAACAATTCAATGGAGTAGATTACCCTTTCCCATATGTCGCAGCACCCCGAGAAGTTAAGGAAGGCAGGTTTTATGGTCCTCTTTTTACTACATCATGCAACGGCATGGTCGCGAACAGATTAGATATAATATCGTGTAACTCATTTAATCCTTGTATAGACCCCATGGAGTAGTTACTAGTTGCATCCTCATTTTCCAAAGGAGGATACCGAGGCACAGAGAGGTTGATTGACTTGCTCAAGTTAACACAGCCACTAACCTAGGCAGGGGAGCCTGACCATGAGCAGAGATAGTTGACTTCAATTCTTTCCCATAACCACTAAGCTACAGTGCCTTAGGTCTTTGGGCTCAAAGAGGCTAAGTGATTGGCTCAAACTCACAAAACCAGGTGGTTCTGAACTGAGACCAGAGTTGAGATCTCATTCCCAGTCTACCATTTGCCCCTATTTCCATACACCACCACTCATGCTTGATTTTCCCTTCCCAAAGCACAGTGAAATTCTTAGAATTTCAGGAGCCAATCTGAATCTGCTCTCAATGGCCAAAACAGGAGCAATTTGAGCAACAAAATAAAGTAGTATTGGTTTATAACCCAAAGTATAAAATAAGTGACCATTCATCCACACCGACATAAGTATATGATTGAATAGACAGATAGAGGAGAAAGGAATTCTTTGACTTTCACTCTACCTTAACAACTCAAAAAGAGCTAACTCTCAGTTACATAGATCTGTGGTCCCAGGTTGAAAGCTGAATAGAGAGAAAAACTTTGTCACTGGTTTAGTTTCTGGACAGGATTCTGATGATTGTCTCAGAGCTGAAGACAATTCAAAATTTCTTAGGCCTGTGGATATTTTCTTGACAGTTCTTGACCTTTTTTTAATCCGTGAGGTTTAACTTTGTTTACACCGACTTTATATCTAATATCTTTTGGCACCCTTTGAGTGTTACTTTAGTATGTGTTCTCTGTAGTTGAACAGCAGTGTTGACTGGCACTCTTCAAAATACTTCGTTTTAAAAGAGAA
>CM053579.1:95380195-95435105 GCA_028646485.1 Cryptoprocta ferox
TCAGTCGGTTGAGTGTCCGCTTTCGGCTCAGGTCATGATCTCACGGTTCGTGGGTTCGAGCCCCATGTCGGGCTCTGTGCTGACAGCTAGCTCAGAGCCTGGAACCTGTCTTCAGATTCTGTGTCCCTCTCTCTCTGACCCTCCCCTGCTCATGCTGTCTCTCTCTCTCCAAAAATAAATAAAAACATTAAAAAAAATTAAAAAAAAAATAAAAAAAAATAAAAGAGAAGAATGACTATCAAGATTTATAGTCCTTGGGGATGCTTTAGTGAGTTTTTAAAATCTTGAAACTCTCTTTCCTGATGTAGTATTCAGATTGAATCTGAAGGAGTATGAAGAGTACTAACTGTGATCATATTTTTGTTAAAAATATGTTAATATCTCAGGGTTTCTTGGGGTTTCCTGGGAAGGGGGTTGAGAACTCTTTAATTCAGAAAATCACTAGTTGGACTCATGAATCAATTGTACTCTGGTTCGAAATAATAAAACCGAGGAATAACATTTCCAAATTTAGTACCAATTGTAATAACATAAAATTTGTAAAAGGCATTTCCATTTCCAAAGTGCTCTTACTCAGGTTTTCTGCTTACAGTGTGCCAAAACCCACTGAGGTTGGTATCTTATTACCTGTCTTTTATAAGTGAAGATATTGACGTTAGACCCAGGCACACTCAGCTAGTTGTGAGCTAACCTGAAGTGCCATCATTTCATGTTACCTTGATTCCTTAAAAAGAAGGGATTGTAGTAGGGAAAAATCTTGCCAATATGTCAATAATCATTACTTTTATAAGAACTACATATTAATTGATTCCTCCTCGATATGCCGCTTCCATCCAAATAACAACAAAACACATTCAATAGTGTCTACAGTAATAGGAGATGAAGCAGGGTCAATACTAATAGCGACCGTTTGTTATGATCTTGCCCACATTTCAGAAGCAGGGAATGAAAAATTCATTGTGAGGCAAACGTCTACCATAACATCATGAGATAATAGATCAAATCTCTCAAGGACAAATTTTTTTAAAAAGACCACTATGCCTTAAAAGTACCTAGCACAAAAATTAGTATTCAGTATTTTTGTTAGTAACCAGCATAAGTAATATTCAGTGTTTATTTGGAGAGGTTTCTCTTTTCTTGGCAGAAAAACACCATAAACAAGGTCAGTTTGGTCACCAATAGCTAAGTTCCATCAAAGAAAACCTCGCTTAGATAGAGGTCCCCAACCTCCTTAATCGTGGGGACCACCAGCAGGACTTCGCAGGGAACTTTGGGAGCTGAGAGCAGAAAGCCTCCTGCAGAGATAGGGACCTAGGGCAAATCGATCCTGCATAGATTCCTACATGGCTCCCCACTGCTCTTCCCATGGCGTTCAAGGCCCCAACAGTCTGTCCCTGGGAAGCCGCCCAACTCCATCTCTTGCCTACCCACCTTCCCCTCCAATCTCCAGTCACATTAGGCTCTCCTTTGTGCCTTTGCACATGCGGTTCCTTTTGAATGGCACACTCCTTCCCATTCTTTGTATGGCTAATCCTCACTTACCCTCTGGTCTCAACTGAGATGTTCCTTCCCCTGACTCCCCAAATCTGGGTAAGGAATCCTCCCAAGTGCTCCAGAGCACCCCCTATTTTCCCTCTCATAACACTTACCAAACTATACTATAACCCCTCCCTGGAACGTCAGCTTCTCAAAGGCAGTAACCCATCTGTTTTCTTGCTTGTTTTATCTCTGTTGCCTCAAGACCTGACACCTGGCAGGTGCTTAGCAAATATCTGTTGATTAAATGAAGCAAAACAAGGAAGCAGAAGAGGAAAGAGGAAAAGGGGACGAGAGAGAGAGAGACTTGCTTTTTAAGGAGCTGGGTGAAGTGTCCATGGCACTAGTTGTCATACGTTTGAGTGACATCATCATATAACCTTCTTTTCCTTCTTGTAAATTACCAAGATTACATCCTTTTGGTTTCCTTCAGCAGTAGATAAGCAGACAATGAGACCCAACCAAGATAACAGAAGTAGCAATAGCCCCTTGCATGTTTATGCCGTTTTCAGCTTTTAAAGAGTGGTCGTGTAACTGTCATCTCAGTTCTGGGAGTCAGGCAGACCAAGTGTTGGTGTTACTCTCATTTTACACATGAGGAAACTGGGACGCTGCGACAGATGACTTGCCACTTAATAAACTCATGACATTGGCAAGTCAGTAATTATTTTTTTAAAAGAGGGCAGTAAGCGATACATTGGGTTAGGCTGGGGATTTGGTCTTGCACTCCAGCCTTTGGGACTTAGTAGTTGTGATGTTTAATGGCCATGATAAAATGTTCTTTGCAAGGTTGTTGTGCATTTTAGGAATGAGAAAATTTATGCCCCTTGCATAATATACTACCTGGGTATATTATATTATATTATATTATATTATATTATATTTGGGTTTATATACCTTTTTTGCCTTCATGTGTTTGTTTTTCTCTAACTTGCCAATGAGTTGCAGTCCGCTCAGAGTGTGTGACATTCATTTGGGATAGTACAATCCGGGGGCTTAGAGTGAAAGGGTTAATGCAATTTTCTTCTGGCTTGTGCCCAGGAAAATTAGCAGGGTTGGAAAGTAGGCGGTAGTTATTCGGCAAGTTGCCACAGAAAAACGTGGACAGTGTCGGAACCTACAAGCAGGACATCAAGCATCTATCCCCACAGTGCTTCAGGAGTGGAAGAAATCTGGTGCTACATTGCACTGCACAGGGTCTGCCTGTGATCACAATGGATAGCACCAACACTGAGCACATGAATGATGTGGATATGGTTTATAGTCACTGGGTGCCCAGAAGGGTGAGGGGTATGGTCAGTAAAGACTCATGTAACTGTCATTTATTCAACAAATAGTCATTCAGTGCCCAACTAAAGACAAAGCAACATGCTAGGTCCTGTGAGAGTTACAAAGTGGAATGAGATTAGGGTCCTACCTTTAAGGAATTTACAGTCTCTAACATGAATAAGGCACATTTCTTGAGCTCTTACATTGTACCAGGCACTGCTCTAAACACTGTCCACATACTAGCTCTATTGATCTTTACAACAAATGAATAGGTCACATGTTATGACTACGAATCTCATTATACAAAGGGGAAAACTAAAGAAAAGAGGGATTAGGGCACTTGCCTAAGTCCCTAGAACATATACTCCCAGCTGGGGAAATGAGCGAAAGTCTCAGATGTCCAAAGCAGTGCCTCCTACCACAAATTTGGCACTCTGGGCTCCCAGCCCAGGCAGTTCTACTGACCAGCCCGGGTGGCCTGCAACACCTCCCACAAGATTGTGGTGGCTGCTAGGGACAATCATCATATCCAAAACGTCATCTTTGAGGGCTAGTTTCTCCTCAAGTTTGTTTATGTTTTTATTAAATGTTTGCACAACTGTCTGCTTTTAGAGAATCTATGGATAAAAAGCCTTCTTTTCCCTGGAGTAGAGAATATCAAGCTCGAGATTTGTTCTTTCTCCATACTTGCTATCATCCAAACCTTTCAAAATTAATGTACCAAAGGATTACTTGTTTAATGCTCATAAAACCATTTGTTAGGCTATTTACTTGGAAATGAATTCCCTGCAAGGGAATAGGGCAATAGGGCAGAAGGAGAATTTCTCCTAAATATGATATCAAGGAAGTGTTACAAGTATTGAACCAGCAGGTATGTCAGATGAAGAAATACATGCCTTTCAAATAATGATGAAAGCCATTTGAAGCAGAGCGGTGGAGACAAGTCCAGTTTGTTAAACAATTTTAAGATGTAGAAGTGTGAGTCACACTTCAAACATATTTACCCTCTGCCTTTACACATGGGAGGAGTTTTATTCCAGTAACCATGGTTACGTTACGTACTACTCAGGTACTCGTAAAGTGAAGGAGATGAGTGAAGACCAAAGTTAAACGTTACTGAGATATACAGAACTGTGACTGGTACTATAATGGGATTTCCTTTTGCTTTGAAGATTTAGATGTGCATGGACACTGATTGTTATTTCTGTAGATGTATTTTATGTGTATCAGGACTATACTCTGACCAGGTAGATAATAATGTCTTATAATATAAAACAGTGGGGGCACCTGGGTGGCTCAGTTGGTTAAGCATCGGACTCTTTATCTCAGCTCAGGTCTTGATCTCAGGGTTGTGAGTTCAAGCCCCGCGTTGGGCTTCACACTAGGCATAAAGCCTGCTTTAAAAAATAAATAAAAATGAAAAAATAAAATAAAATAGCAAAACTTCTCACAGAAAAAAAGTGTACTAACAATGGTGGGATACTGGGAATCATTTGGGGCAGTACAGGTATGGGAGTAAGGGGGAAATCAATGAAGCATAGCCTTTAAATCCGAAGAAGCAATATAAATCACAGTGTTTATAAGGGCACATAATTACAGTTAAGGATAGAAAAACAAATAGGAATTTGTCCCTAGTATAAAGTAATAAGTGAGTCCCAAAAGGTCAGATGTGTTATTGCATGGTTAATAAATCACTTGGTGCAAGCCTGTGCAGCTAGCTGACGAAGGATTCCAAGAGCCTAGCTGTAGGAAATGAACCCCTTCTTGTCCTTGCTATGGTTTAACATCACCTGGTGACAGTTGTCTGCTCTATCTTAAATATCGAGGGGGATGATTCTGGGTTCCATGGATGAGTCTGAGAATCCTTCTGCTAAATGGTGCCCCTTGTATAGGAAAGTTGATTCGAGAGAACACTCAGGTCACAAGGACATACCTTATACTTCTGCTTCTAAAGGTGAGATTCCCTCCCATTTTTTTTAACAGAAGATAAGAATTTCAGAAAGGCCCTTCAGGCGCCTGGGTGGCTCAATCAGTTAAGTGTCCAAGTATTCGGCTCAGGTCATGACCTCACGGTTTGTGAGTTCGAGCCCTGTGTTGAGCACTGTGCTGACAGCTCAGAGCCTATAGCCTGCTTCAGATTCTGTCTCCCTCTCTCTCTCTGCCTCTCCCCTGCTTACTCTCTGTCTCTCTGTATGTCTGTCTGTCTCTCTCTCTCCCAAAAATAATAAACGCTCAAAAAATTTTTAAAACAGAATTTTAGAAAGGCCCTTAATATTATCTGAAACTCTCACTAGTATTTCTCAGTTAATTCTCCTACTCTCTGCAATGTCTAGTTTTTAAGGAGTAATTAAAATAAAGCATCTGCATAGTAAAAAGGCAAAGGGCATAGGGGAGCTATGAAGAAAAAGAAGTATCTCTTGCCTCACTCCATACTACCATCCAGTGATACTCCCTCATGGGACTCTTTGTTTGTATTTCTACTTCTTCTGGTGATGACCTCTATAATCCTAAATAACATTCTTGATTTATCAAATTAAGAATTTTGGGGGCACCTGGGTGGCTCAGTTGGTTAAGCATCCGACTTCGGCTCAGGTCATGATCTCATGGTTCTTGGGTTCAAGCCCCACGTTGGGCTCTGTGCTGACAGCTCAGAGCCTGGAGCCTGCTTCAGATTCTGTGTCTCCCTCTCTCTATACCCCTCCCCCACTCATTCTCTCTCTCTCTCTCTCTCTCTCTCTCTCTCAACATAAAATAACATTTTTAAAAAGACAATTTTTATTGACATCTTCTATGAAATATGAGGATTATCTCAATATAGAATATCCTGTACCTGTTTCCCACATCCTGCATCCAATGCTTGATAGTTATGTTATTATTCTAAGTTTTTCTCATATCTTTGTAACTTTAAATGGTGTCTTTGCCTCTCTATTCTTATTCCATCAGGAATAAGAGACCCTGTAGTTAACTTTTCAAATTTTATGTAAGATAACACTATTATGCTCCTGAAAAGGGGAGGAATAGCAACAGAAAACAAGTAAAACAAATATAAAAAATAGATGATATTTATACCTCCAAACATAAAAATAATCATATTAAATGTAAATGGTCTACACACTCCAATTAAAAGATAGAAATTGTCAGATTAAATAACCAATCAAGACCAACTATATACTGCCTACAAGAAACTCACTTTAAATATAAAAATACAAATAGGTTAACAGTAGAATGATAGAAAAAGATATATCATGATACACTAATCAAAAGAAATCTGGAGTGGCTATATTAACATCAATAAAAGCAGATTTCAGGACAAGGCATATTACTAGCAATAAGAAGGCCAGTATTGTAATAATAAAGGGATAAATTCATCAAGTAGATATCACAGTTATAAATGACCTTAGATCTAGGGGTGCCCGGGTTGTTTGAGTGACCAACTCTTGATTTTGACTTGGGTCATGATCTCAGGGTATATGGGATTGAGCCCTGTGTCAGGCTCTGTGATGGTGGTGTGGAACCTGCTTGGGATTTTCTCTCTCTCAAAATAGATAAATAAACATTAAAAAAAATAAATGACCTTAGATCTAAAACAGAGCTTCAAAATATATGAATCAGGGGCTCCTGGGTGGCTCAGTCAGTTAAGCATATGACTGTTGATTTCAGCTCAGGTCGTAATCTCATGGTTGTGAGATCAAGCCTTGTGTCGGGCTCTGCACTGTCAGTGGGATTCTCTCTCTCCCTCTCTCTCTGCCCCTCCCCTGCTCATGCATGTGTGCTCTCTCTCTCTCTCTCAAATAAATAAACATTAAAAAAATATATATATACACATACATATATATATGAAGCAAAAATTGATAGAACATCACAGAGAAATAAATACCCACAATTATAGTCAAATTTCAACATACCACTCTCAATAATTGATAGAACTGTAAGACAGAAAATCCACAACAAAGGTATAGAAGACAACCAACTTGACCTAATTAGATCACCCAACTTGACTGACAGTTATAAAACACATTATTGAACAACAAGTGCACGTGAAACATTTACCAAGATAGATCATATTTGGGGCCATAAAACAAATACCAATAAACTTAAAAGGATTTAAATTGTTCAAAGTGTATAATCTGGTCATGGTGGAAGTAAATGGGAAATGAAGATATTTGGAAAAATCCATCAAAAATATTTGGAAACTAAATGCATTAGTTTGCTAAGGCTGCTGTAACAACAACAGCAGCAGCAGCAATAACAAAACAAACAGAAACTGGGTGGCTTAAGCAAAAGAAATTGATTGTCTCACAGTTCTGAAGTCTAGAAGTCCAAAATAAAGAGGTAGCAGGGTTATTTCCTTCTGAGGGCTGTGAGAGGGAATCTGTCTTACCTCCTCTCCTAGCTTCTGGTGCCTTGCCAGCAATCTTTGGCGTATCTCCAATCTTTACAGGACTCTCTTCCTATGTTTGTGTCTCTGTGTCCAAAATTTCCCTTTTTATAAGAACACCATTATATATTAAATTAGGGCCAACGTTATGACCGTAACATGACCATCTGCAAAGACCCTATTTCCAAATAAGGCCACGTTCACAGACACTGGGGGTTAGGATCTCAACATCTTTGGGGAGGATACGGTTCAACCCATAACACTGAATAGTACACTTCTAAGTAACCCATAGTTCAAAGAAGGCAGAAATAAAGTATTTGGAACTGAATTAATATGAAAACACGGAGTACCAAAGTTTGTGGGATGCTACTAAAGCAGAACTACAAGGGAAATTTTTAGCACTGAACACTTTTATTATTAAAAAGGAATACAAGTCTCAGCATTCCCCTTAAGAAACTAGAAAAAGAAGAGCAAATAAGATCCAAAGGAAACAGAAAAAATGGTTTAATAAAGATGAGCAGAAATCAATGAAATAGAAAACAGAAAAAACCAAAAGCTGGTTTTTGAGAAGATCAATAAAATTGATAAACCTCTAGCCAAACTAATCAGGAAAAAAGAGAGAAGACATAGATTACCAATATCAGAAATGAAAGAGGTGATATCATTGCAGAGTCTACAGAGATGAAGAAGATAGAAGAGAATATTATAAACAACTTATGCTAATAAATTCTGTAACTTAAATGGCATTAACCAATCCCTTAAAAAACAGAAAGCCCACTCAGATAAAAATAAGTAACCCAGAGCACCTGGGTGGCTCAGTTGGTTGAGCATCCAACTCTCGATTTCGGCTCAGGCCATGATCCCGGCGTAATGGGATCGAGCCCTGCATCAGCACAGAGCCTGCTTCAGATTCTCTCTCTGTCCCTCTGCCCCTCTCCCCCACTTGTGTCCGTGTTCTCTCTCTCTCTCTCTCTCTCTCTCTCTCTCAAATAAACATAAAATAAAAATTTGAAAAGATAGCTAGAAAATTCTAAAAATAAATAAATGAAAAAAAGTAACTTTAATAACCATATATCTATAACAGAAATTACAATTTTAATCTTAAGTAAACACATTGTTTTCATTCTCACCATCTGTTTCTAATGCTCCACCTTTCAAAGAATCCTCTGTTTCCATTGAATACCCATGGGGTTTAGGTGCCCTTACTTGTTCCCAGTCTCATGAGTCAAACATGTGAATTAGGACAAGCCAGTGAGAACATGCCATCTTTCTGGCCATCTGTCAATGGGTGGGTGCGTCAACTATACCTGTCTGATCTGAGCAAATCTTGGGACTTTGAGGGGAACTCTGAAACATAAACCATCTTTACTTATGGACTCTCTGGTATGCAAATGTGAAGCATGGAACTTCTGTCACTATTTTGCTACCATGGGGAAAGCCTGTCTGGGAAGAATGCTGACTCCTGAAAATGGGAAGAGTGGAGGGAATGACAAAGAAATGACACCGGAGCCCTGCTCAAACCACACATAAAACATGACATTTAGTCATGTGAGCTTTCTATTTCTACCACACTGAGCAGATAATTTTTATTTCAAAGAGAAACTAGAAATTATTAGACAGCCCATCACTAAATTTGCAAACCAAATTTACACTGATGAATTGTCTTTTCCTCTCTAAGCCTCACGTCTCCCTCATGCTCTGGATCCTAGATCTCTCTCCATTAGCATTCAAACTCACTGAGGTATTAAAATAAATTAAAAATTCCTCACTCTGTCTGATTTTGGCATCAAACCTGCTCTATTTTTATTCTCCCTCTTCCCACCCAAACTTCTCAAAAGACTACTCAATATTTGCCATTCTCATTTCTTCACTTTCCTCCCACACCTCACATGCCCATTCTACAACTTCCACATGATTTCTGTTTTCCTTGGATTTGACAGTTCTGATCAATTCTAGATACAATTCTAGGCTTCACATTTTAAGTAGATAATTTGAATATCTTCTACACAAAGTGGTACCTTGTTTTCTTAAGACTTGCAGGATGCTGTCACAAAGCAAGTACATATTTTGGTCTCCCATTGCCCTCTTTTTCCTTTTCTTTTCTTTTCTTTTCTTTTCTTTCTTCTTTCTTTCGAGAGAAAGAGCAAGAGTGAGAGTAAGAGTGAGAGAGAGAGAGAGAGAGAGAGAGCGCGCACATGCTCTCGGGAGAGAGGCCCAGGGAGAGAGAGAGAGACAGAGAATCTTAAGCAGGCACCATAGTCAGTGCAGAGCCTGACACAGGGACCAATCCCACAACCCTGGGATCAGGACCTGGGCTGAAATCAAGAGCTGGACACTCAACCGACTGAGCCACCCAGGTGCCTCTTAATCAACTCTGATATGTTGAAGTTCTTGAGAGACTGACCCTGAGCCCTCATCTCTTAATCTTTACTGTCTTCCCGGATGATCTGACCACTCCCCATGGCCCATCTATGGCAATGGCTTCAAAATGGCCCTCTCTCCTGAATTCTAGATACATTTATTGTCTCTCAGGCATATTAAGCTAATTATATCTAAACTTGAACTTACCATTTTCTTTTCCAAAGTCTGCTTTTCCTTCAGTGTTTCCTATCTAAGTAGATGGCCTCCACAATCTTCCCAAATGCTAAAGGCAGAAACCTAAAAATCAAAATTTGACGATTACCGCACCCTCCATCAGGCCCTGTTACAGGAGTAAGGGAACGAGATAACCATACCGCAGGAGGTTGCGAACTCAGATGGTACTTCAGAGTCCAAGATTTTGGAGGTGGAAAAGTTTCAGGCAATGTTATATTTTAAAAGGCGACTAACAGCATAGAAGGCTTAAGTGGATGCGGAAGTAAGGGTCGCTAGATTGAGAAGGTTAAGTCAGCTATGGGATTAACATGTTGGAAGTTTCCATATCTGTCTTAAAAAAAAAAAAGCTTCACCATCTGCATACATTTGATCAAAGCACAGGCATTAGTTTCTCTTAATTTAGCATTTTCTTGGTGCAAAATGTTTTGCCAGGAATCAGTGAACAAACACATGGTTCTAAATGACTTCCAGCAATAAACAAACAAATCCTGAGACAAATAGTGGCATTCTATACTGTTAAACATTAAAGCGCATACCTCTTTTTCCCCATTAGGAGAAAATGAGTTTTTCCTCCAACCCTGGCCTTTGAAGGTAGAACTAATTTAAAAGCTGTGGTCTCTTAGCAACCATAGCTGATTCACACAATTAGTGTGGATAGCGGATGTGCTTTTCTGAAAAGATTTGAAGTTCCTATCTAAGCTTTCCAGAGAATATTTTTTAAATATATTTAAGCAGCATATAGCAAGGTATTTTAACCGAGATAAGAGTACTTTCATCTCAGTTGTCATGCTCTGTTCATAATCTTCATGACAAATCTATTCCAAGTTTCTTGACTGCCCATTCTTGCCTAGCTACAGTGGTAGAACATATGTTTGCTGGCATTAATTCAGGGATTTTCATGCAAATGTGGTCTTCTCTGCCACTCATAATAACATTTTAGTAAATTGTGACTCATTATAACATTGTGTTCTTCCAGCCACTATCCTGGTTGATGTGCAAGTACATTCTGACTAAAGACTTAACTCTCTTGTTCAGGATTTAGCTTTTAAACTTCTTAACTCAAGAGTCACAGCCTTTGTCACGCTCAAAGTTATGAATTACAGTAGTAGAAGAAGCTGCCAAATGGCATGGTGAAGCTGTTTGCTGGAAATTTAGTTGTGGCCAAGTGTTTTGTTTTGTTTTTTCTCCAGGCCAGAAATACAAATTCACAGAATTGCTTTTAATACACACTGGTGAGAGGAAGTTCTCAAGTTTGATTTTTGTGTCCACCCCATAGGCTCTAACGCTTAGTCGGGGCTTTCAAATGGATTGAATTTGATTTATTTTCCTCCAAGTAATAAATACTATAAGTGCTTGGTCAGTAGTTTAAGGAAATTAATGAAAACATTTCTACAGGCAATGTGGGAAGAGCACAAAGAATAGGAGAGAGAAGTCAAGCAATTTTCAAAGAAGCTTCAGGATAGAATTCAAACCTGACAAGGAAATTCATTAGCAAATAAAGTTCCTCTCAGATAGTAGAGGTTTCTGTCCCCATTTATTGTCTTTTGGCTCTATTCAGTCACCTACTTTTTTTGTTCCCTTTGTCTTTAACTAGAGTGTTTTCCAACCATATTCCTCTTGATATCTTTAACTAAAAAAAAGAATGAAGCTTCCTTAGTCTTTCTTCTCTTTTGACTCACCTGACTTAAACTACGAGCTCTCTCACACATACCCAGGTACACTGGAAGAATTCATTATATATTTAGGGCATAACTAAATTCATCTTTCTGAAATACCAGTGAAAAAAGTTTCCTTAATATTTTATCCTGTGATACAATATACAAAATGTACAAGACACAAATATTTAGTTTAACAAACTACAGATCTTCCTCAATTTATGATGGGTTACATCCCAATAAGCCCATCATAAGCTGAAGATATTGTTAAGTCGAAAATGCATTTAATACACCTACCCTACTGAACCTCACAGCTTAGCCTAGCCTATCTTAAAGTGCTCAGAACGCACATATTAACCTACAGTTGGGCAAAATCATCTAATGCAAAGCCTATTTTATAATAAAATGCATCTCATGTAATGTATTGAATACGGTACTGAAAGTGACAAGCGGAATGGTTGTATAGGTACAAAATGGTTGTCAGCATATCGGTTGTTAATCCTTGTGATCGCCTCGCTGACTGGGTGCTGTGGCTTGCTCCTGCTGTCCAGCATCACAAGAGAACACTGTGGTACATGTCACTAGTCTGGGGGGAAAAACCCAAGTTCAAAATTCAAAGTATGGTTTCTACCCAATGCTTGTAGCTTTCACACCATCATAAAGTCAGAAAATCATAAGTTGCTCCATTGTAAGTCAGGGGTCATCTGTATTGAAAAACACCGGTGTGTCTTCCCTGCCGGTCAAAACATAGAATGACATCCGTCTCCTAGAAGACCTCCACCTGTCTCTTCCTGATGGTAATCCTAACCTACCCCTACTGATGGCTGCTATCCTGACTTCCATTGTGTTGATGCTTTGCTTCCTTTGGAGTTGTACGGCATAATTATTATATATATAACTATATTATTATTATCGTACTGTATAATAATGGTTTAATTGGGGTCTGTTTTCAAAATAAGTATCAGTGGGATCATACCGTATGTAGTCTGCCTTCTTTAGCTCAGTCTCGTGTTGAAGATTTATCCATGCTCTTTTATGGAGGGGTAGTTCATTCATTTTCTTGCTATATAGTGTGGTTTGGATGTACTCCATTTGTTTATCAGTTCTGCTATTGAGCCGTTCTTGTACTAACAGTGCGGTTGGAAACATTCTAGGGCTTGTTTCTTGGTGCACGTAAGCATGCATTACACGCATGGGGATGTGCCTGTGGGACACAGACAGCCAGAAATAGAATTGCTAGGTCATAGGCTGTGCACATTTTCTGCTTTCCTGTCAGACATTATCCAAAAGTGATTTTACAATGTATACTCCCATCAACAGTGCATGAGGGTTCTCCTGGCTCTGTATCCTTGTTAATGTGTGGCAAAGCCATATATCGTTAAAATTTTTGCCATCCTGATACATGTGTATAATCAGATGTCTTATTTTTGTCACTCTGATGCATATGTAGTGGCATTTCGTGGTAGTTTCAACTCCTTAAATTGTCTTTTATATCTGACTTACAAAATTCCATTTTAATACACCTTCAACTACCCTTTATCTTTGCAAACATTCTTTGTATTTTTCCTCCTGTGAGCTCTATCCAAAGAGGAAGCATTTATCTGAGAACAGTATCAGTCCTTAGAGGGCTTGGTTTGATACGCAACCCTACCTCCTGTGGTTATTAACAAATTGCAAAAGGATATTCACATAAATGAAAGCATAACTCAGATGTCAAGAAATTATAAATTTCTGTTTATTTTGCAACTCATCAGGCTGAAAGCTTGCAAGACTAAATACAAAATTTTAGGATTAGCTGTAGAAGGTAATTCTTGGCAACTATTCGTGAAGATAAAAAATTCTAATAAAGAAGAAAGGATCAGAAGAATTTCCGTTTGCTTTAGAACATACTTTGGACAGGGGCGCCTGGGTGGCTCAGCCACATGAATGTCTCACTGCAGCTCAGGTCATGATCTCGTGGTTTTTGAGTTTGAGTCCCACACCAGGCTCGCCTGTCAGCGAAGAGCCTGCTTCGGAACCTGTGTCCCACTCTCTCTGCCCCTCCCCTGCTTGCACTCCCTCAAAAATAAATAAATTTAAAAAAAAAAAGAACATACTTGGTAGAGAAATTATTTTGGGACACTAAGGACTTGGGACACTAAGGGCTCCAATTATTGATGTCTCAATGGCATCATTTGAAACAGTGCTGGAGGAAACTTACAGGCTCTAGAACCTCCTTCTATAGCAGTCACATCTTAAGTTGCCCTAGTAGGTATTTTACAAACTGTAAATGCTCAGGGCTTTGATAGACACCACCAGCCTTAGAGCAGTACAGGAAGCTTTCATCATAAACGGTCTTTGAAAATCAAAGGTTCACCATCCTCAGTGTGAAGACCTTTATAAGGCTAACACCTAAAGTGCTTTAGGAACTTTTTCTAACTTGCGACTTTAGCTCTAGGGCACTAGATCTTTTATTACTCTTTCTTTTCAGAGAACAAATTTTATAATGGATTTAAATATTATATCCTCATACAAATTCAGCACGACAGAAAATGTACAGAGACTCTTTGAAAAGCTTAGAATCCGATGGGATCCATTCATCAACCTTATGGCACTTCTTGTTAACAGCATAATATATATTTCCACTTGGACCTGAAGAATATATACTATGATTGTATTGGGCCAAACTCTAGTAGGACACAATCTATTAATAAATGATTAAATTATGAGGAAATATCTTTGCTGAATTTACATTACTATTCTAGGTTTAGATATGATTTTTTTAATCATGGGAAAAATGTATTGACCCAAATATATTCTCCCAATAGTATTCATGAATTACCAAATGAACATGGAAATGTAATATTAAGATTATTAATTTAAGTAAGGGTGCTTTTTATTTTTTTATTTAAAAAATTTTTTTATGTCTTTATTTTATTTTTGAGAGAGAGAGAGAGTGAGCTGGGGAGGGGCAGAGAGAGAGAGGGAGACACAGAATCCGAAGCAGGCTCCTGGCTCTGAGCTGTCAGCACAGGGCCCCACGCGGGGCTCGAACCCACGGACTGTGAGATCATGACCTGAGCCGAAGTAGGATGCTTAACGGACTGAGCCACCCAGGCGCCCCCTAAGGGTGCTTTTTAAACAAAAGAAAACTAAAGTTAGATATTTTGTGGTAAATTAACTCACCTACACCTAACTTAACAACACATATCAAGATCTCTTACTAACAAGAAGAGAAAGGCTGCCTATAAAACCTGCCCACAAGGGTCCACATCTTTTGAAAAAAAATAAAGAAAAGAAAAGAAAAGAAAAGAAAAGAAAAGAAAAGAGGGAGAAACTTTCCATGAGGCCCAACTATAAAGTTAAGAGCACAGGCTGTAAGAGTCAAATCACTTGGTTTGAATCTCATTTCCTCTGCTTGATAAGATAGGTCTTCAGGCAAATTATTGTCTCCTATTGTTTTTTCATAAATATTTTTGAAATACAGTAGAAATATACGTGTGATAATATTAAAACATCATATACTTATTCCTCAAAATAAAAACATATGTTAAAGTCTTTGCATATTTTTTTTTATTGAAATGAAACTGCGGAGATAAAAGTTGAAATCTCTATTTCCTTCCCCAGGCCATCCCTGTCCCTCCCTTTCCAGATGTAAATGATTTGGATGTATATTCTGTTCAAGAGGCTATATGTCTTCGGATTCTGTGTCTCCCTCTCTCTCTGCCCCTCCCCTGCTCATGCTGTCTCTCTCTCTCAAAAATAAATAAAACATTTAAAAAAAAAAAGGCTATATTCTAGAATAATATGCTTTTGGGGGGCTATACTAAAACAACTGGATATGTAAGAATTTGAGTTCGACACAAAGTGGGCTTTTGAGGTAGTGGATCACACCCTGCTGTGAAGAGGTAAACAATATAGGGGTCAATGTACAGGGGCCATATTTGGCTCACTTATATAACGGTGAGTCAAAAAAAAAAAGAAAACAAATCCCCGACAACTGTGCCCTTTTCCTTCTTTGCTCATAGTCTCAAACATTTTTCTACATGGTTATTTTCTACATGAAACCCTTTGATGGCTAAGAGCAGGAACTTTGGATTCAATCAGCCTGAGTCTAGTTCCAGCATTTCTATTCTGGCACTTTCGAGCCATGAGACCTTGGGCAAGGTATATGAACAGTTTACATTTCAATTTCCTTATTGGGAAAACGCAAATAATAATAGTGACCTTACAGCAATGTCAGAAAAAAGTAAAAGAACACATGCAAAATATTGGACCAGCGTGAAGAATGTAGTAAGCCCTCAATAAAACCTAACTATTATTATTTTTGCATATGTAAGTTCAATGATATGAAGCTGCCGTTTTTGCTTGCCAATAATGGTCAAATACCAGCATTTTCATATAGTTCAACCTAATACACACCATAAAAACCTCTCTGATTTTGGTACCTTGTGGTTTACCCTACAAGTCTTTGCTCAATGAGCTGGAAGTCAACACCTGCTTTTCTAACGCTTATCTACGTTTATAATTCCATGAGCCAAAAAGCATTTGTCACCATGTACTATTTCTTCTGAAATTGTGGGCAAGGATCTTCATATCAAATACCCACTGTGAGAAACTGGGCTTTTGCTGCCCTCATCAAGGGATGGGCAAACTATGGCCATTGGCCAAACTGGCTGTCACCTGTTTTTGTAAATAAAGTTTTTTTTGGAACACAGCTATGCTCATTCATTTATGTATGCCTATGGCTTCTTTCTGCACCATCAGGGCAGAATCGAGTAGTTCCAACAAGCACTGTATGGTTCACGAAGCAGAAAATATTTACTCTTTGGCTCTTTACGAAGTTTGCTGACCCCTGATCTAGACTAGTGATCTACAAAATAGAGTATACCTCTCAGGGTTGGACAAGATGTTCTACTATAGTGCAGGGGAAAAAATAGCTGTTATTTATGGTTATTTTTCTCTCTGTAAAAGAGGGAAAAATTAGATCTTCTAGAATGTCACATGTGGGCTCACACTGGCACCCCCATTCTTTCTATCCTGCCCCTGAGATATCTGGAGAAAATCCTGGCATCCCATTTGGATGAGGAGTGGACATTGGCCCCTCTACTTTCATTTTCTTGCTGTCAGTGTAGTGTAAAATAATGGACTTTACAAATGCTAATTTGGTATGTCTACAGATTGTATCATCTGGTGGTAACTAACTTAACCCCCGCCATGGACAAGTGACTTTAAAAGATACCAGTAAACGATAATATTAATAAGATAATGCTAATAATGCAAGCACCAGGGGAAAAATGAGATCTGTATTGATTATGTTAGGAATGAAAGCCAATCAAATTTAATTTTCAAAAATTAGCTAAAAGAAGTCCAAAATTTCAAGAAGATTACTTGAAATAAGTGTTCTCATTCACCACGATTAAGAACAGTCAGTTACACAACCAAGCATATAACAGTAAGGGGTGTGCAAATTTCGCTTTATTCCCCCCTCAGCACAGTGTGAAATAAATGGAAACTGGGTGCCATTGGTCGAGGCCTCTGTGTGGTAGAGTCCCTTTGGTGAAGCTACAAGTAATGCCTGTATTCACCACCCTTTCTGGTGAGGGTTGGGGGGGGGGGCTCTCTTTCCTTCTCACAGCTGGGCTTGTACCTACAATCTCTTTATTCATCTCAATCTGGTGAAATCTCTAGGACTTACTGGATAATTATTGGGTAATTTTTTTTTACTTTTAATGAATTTCCTCCAGGCTCTATGTTAAATAACTCCAGGGGGAGGAAAAACTGTAGCTGGTCGGGAAACAGTGTGTTAGAATACAAAAATCATGCAAGTCCTAGGGATATAGAGTGAACGTAAGACAGTATTTCCCATCTAGCCCAGTACCCACATGTGCCAGCCTCCAGGGTGGAGAACAGAGTCAAGGGCAGCCAGAGACCACAGGTTGGTAGCCTCTGGCCAGAAGTAGCCTCTTTCTCTGGTTATCCCAGTTTCTCTTATAAATACCGTTTTTTCTACTTGTGTCATGATACATAAAAAGGTAAGGAAGCAATTAAAAAACATAGGCAAACTCCTGACCTCATAGAGTTTGCCTCCTAGTACATAACCAAACATAAAACAATAATTTGTATAGTTATTATTTAGGATTACCTCATTCCCTTTGTGTTAAGTGCTAAGAAAGCCTGTAATAAACATCTAACCTATCTGGGATTCAGGAAAGGGGGTTTTGTGGAAAATCCACTTAAACTGAGAGCTGCATAATGAGCAGGAAGTTTTCTATGTTGAGGATGGAGGATGGGGGAGGAGTAAGAACATGAAACACCATGGTAAGAATTTTGAATGTTATTCCTAAAAAGAATCGGAAGCCTTTAAAATGTTTAAACGTGACCATATTTGGGTTTTAAGAGGATATCTTTAGTGAAGTGACTGAAATGGACAAATTATCTTTAAGGAAGACTGGACTGTTTTAGAGCCCAGGGCTAGGGGGTGGCGGAGGGGAGGGCAATAGGGAAAAGTATAGAGTGTCAGATGTATGACCGTTGGGACTCGGGATACAAACATAAAGAAGGAAGTATCAAGAGGGATTCCTGGGTCTCTGACTTTTCCACACTGGGTGAGTAGGGGATGGTACATCCCGGAAGTGAAGACTCACTCAGATGGGAGAAAGAGCACATGCCCACTTGGCAACATGTTAAGATTGAGATGCTTCTGTGACACGTAGGCGAGGATGTGGAGTTAGAGTCAGGCAGCCAGATCTCTAACCCTGGCTGCGGGGCGTACATGGATAAATCAAGCCAGAGAGTGAATGACACAGGTAAAAACAGAGAGGAAGAAGAATGGGAAGAAACAAAGAGGAGGGACTAGGCTTCAAGGTCAAATAGAGAAGCCACGGGGATTAGGAAGGAGCATCCAGAGCCTTCGAAGTACAACCAAAAGAACTGGTGCTGTGCCAGCAACATGAAGAGGATGCTTTTGGAAGGGAGAGGTCACCCAATGTGATGATGCCAAGAGCTCAAGAATTATGGGATCGGAAATTAGTAAATGTTGGGAATAAGGGTTGGGCAATGAATGCTGAAACACAGTTCAGACACAAGTTTAATTTTAAAAAAGAGGGGAGGGGCACCTAGGTGGCTCGGTTGGTTAAGCGTCTACCGGCTCAGGTCATGATCTCACCTTTCCTGAGTTCGAGCCCCAAGTAGAGCTCTGTGCTGACAGCTCAGAGTCTGGAGCCTGCTTCAGATTCTGTATCTCCCCCTCTCTCTCTGCCCCTCCCCTGCTTTCTCTCTCTCTCTCCCCCACCCCTCTCATAAATAAACATTAAAAATATTTCAAGGAAGAGGGGAAAGGGACAGTTTCCGGAGATGGGAGGTAAGGTAGGAATAGGCTCAAAGGAAGTTTTCTTTATTTTTTTTCCAGATGAGAAAGACTTGATCATGAATAAAACCTAAAAGAAAGGTCCTGTGCTCAAAAGATAACTGTGTTCTCTTATTCACATGGGGAACACAAACCCCCCCAAACAGCTATATTAATGTCACCTAGTCCCTATGTATGAAGACAGGAAATGGATTGAAACAGTTAAATAATAGCTCCTGCTTTCTAATGTGTGTATATATATTTGTAATGCCAACCCTCTATTCATAGCTTACATCCATTCGCTA
Source organism: Cryptoprocta ferox (assembly GCA_028646485.1). Taxonomy (NCBI): domain Eukaryota; kingdom Metazoa; phylum Chordata; class Mammalia; order Carnivora; family Eupleridae; genus Cryptoprocta; species Cryptoprocta ferox. The sequence goes on from CM053579.1 coordinate 95,399,261, forward strand.
GTCAGCAAATATTTTTTGAGCATTTACTTAGTGCCTAACTCTAAGAGAAGCTTGGGTTACAGAGGTAACCAAAGTCAACAAGCCCCTAGCATAGATTCTTGTGAAGAAGACTGTCTGTAATCAGATTAAAACAAATAACTTTTACATATTAAACTATTATTTAAAAGGCTATAATAATGTTTATCATAATATTAAAAACAAATTTTACCGAGGGTTACCTGCTCTGGAAACTATAAACAGGGTAAAGGTGTAGAGAGACACTGAGATGTTGGGGGTAGGAAAATTTGACAAGCAGTGGTCTAGGAAGGCATTTCGGTAAATCAGGGTTGGTCAGAGGGCTGAATTATAGGAAGGAAGGAGGCAGCCATGGAAGGATGTGGGAAGAGAGCATTCCCAGGAGGACCATAAACATAAGTCTAAGACAGGTGAGTGAAGGCAGCAGCGTCAGACCTGCGTGGTGCTCCTGCCTGGGACGTACCATGTAACGTGCAATGAGGGCTTTATTACACATGCTACTGGAGGTCACCGGAGGGTTATCGGCAGGACAATGACATCACTTAACCCACACTTCAGTATGGACCTTGCTCATCTTTTGCCAGTAACACATTGGCCATGCCAGCTTTAATAAAGGATCAACTTCGTCCCAAGGATCCAAATGTCTGTCATAACAGATTGTGCATGGGATTGGGCTCTTGCTTTGGCTATTGCTGGGGCACAGAGCAAGGTAATTCTTGAGTGCAGCCTTGGAGAGAGGAAGTACGGTATGTGACTATAATGTGATTTCTGCCTATTTTCCAACATCCACGGAAAGCAGGTGGTCTGAAGGGTGACACGAGCCACAGAGAACTGTCCTAGTGGTTCTGCCTCTGATCAAGGCAACAGAAGCCCACGCGGCAGTGTCAAGATGTCCATCATCTTAGATGTACTAATTAACGAGTTGGGGAGAATCCTTTCACAGTGGATACAAGTATCAAATCAGCACGATGTACACCTTCAATGCCCTACAATTTTATTTGTCAATTATACCTCAATAAAGCTGGGGGAATAGAAGGATAACCATCACCTGCTTGCTAGCTGACATGCAAGGGACGTCCAGGAAAAGAGTTAAACATGACATTGAATTCAACATGAGATTGTACCTGAATTCCAGTGAGGTCTAATCAACCCCAAAAGAGATCCCTGAGACTCCCAGGCCAGGTAGCATGTGTTTCTTAAGCTGACCTCTCACAGAAAGACATATAAACCAATGGAGCAGAAATCAGATTTGTGGGCTTTTGGCATTTGGAATGCGTCAGAACATTTGTAATCCTCCCCCTCCCCGATCTGGTTTTGCTTTATTCATTTTGCATAAAAGTTTGCCTCTCACTTTAGATTTCAATCTATTGGTGGGAAAAGGTGCCTCAGAGCTGGCTTCTGGCATCACTGTGTGGCTTTTACAAGGAAATCTCTTTGTAGTAAAATTTCTTCTGGAAAATGACTGGACCTGGAATGACAGAATAGCCCTAGAAATCTCAACAGAATGCAGAGGGGGCTTGTGACCACTGTAAATTCAGCCTAAGAATGCAGATGATGCTTGTAAGCCTAGTGTTTCCGATTCTTTACACAGAGCAGAAGGGGATTCTTCTGGAACCGGGCTCAGGGATGGATGTGTGCTTAATGGTCAAATTATCCCATTAGATAATGAACAGGGAATGCAGTGGGCGAGGGAAATGCTTGAAGGGCAATCTTCTATAGATTGTGCAGAAGCTCTTTGTGCCTTGTGAAAGATGATGGCTGGCTTTTAACGTACTGTTTCTTGAGATGTTTCAGTGTTCAACGCCAAGACTTCTCAAGGCTTACTGGCTGGATCAATTCATTTCCAAGAATTGCTTCTCTTCTTTCCTAGAAGAGAAAAAGCGCAGTTCTTCAGTTCTAACAATCCTGATAATGATCCTGGAAAAATGAGTTTTCTAAGTGCACTGCAAGAAATCTACAAAGGCCAGGGGGAAGGGAAAGTGGGAATCCTAAGAACTAAGGGAGGCTCAATCCGGCTTTCAATCTGATCACCCTCATGTTCTGTGTTAGAGGCTGCATGAGGCCTGGGGAACGAAAAAAATAAGGCCTAGAGAATGCTAAGGCAGAGACCTTAATAGGAGAATCCTCCATAAAGCCAGGTCCCTGAAGAGTTCACCCTTAGAATTAGGGTGAACAAATAATCAACTCATAGTGCAGAGAAGACAGCTCAGAAATTTTCCTGCCTCTACCTTTTCCCCAGATGGAAGGATTGGGGGAATTCGGCATTTTGATATTATAGAATACCATACAGCAGAAAAAATGAATACACTACAGCTACATGGCCTGACCAGGTACATGTCAAACACATTACACTGATCAAAAAGCAGCAAGTCACAGAAGAATACATGTATGATTCCACTAATGTGAAGTTCTATGATACTAGTCATATTGGATTAGAGAACCACCCTAGTCTTAGCCTGACTTCATCTTAACTGATTACAACTACAACAACCTTGTTTCCAAATAAGGTCACATTTGAGGTACTGGGAGTTAGGACATCAGTATATCTTTTGGGAGGTATAGTTCAACTCAACAGCATAGGATGGTCCCCTACAACAAAAGATGATTTCATCCAAAATGTCAGTAGTGCTGTTATTGGGAAACCCAGGGGCAAAGCAGTAAAGAAAGTATAGGGGCCAAGGGTGGGCTTCCCCAAAAGGGGCCATTTTGGCATGTGGATTATTTTGAACCGAAGCCAATGGAGACCCTGCAGTCTCAAGGGAAACATTTGCCCCTCTCCTAACTTCGTAGAAGAATCTAAATGGGAAGGTCTTTCCAGAATAAGGAAAGGAAAAATTTATCTCTTATGACCAGAGATAAATTTTATCTGAGTGACCCATCTCTATGGCAGGACAAACATTTATTTACCAAACATTTACTCTTTTTCATCTTCCCTTGAATTGCATTCCTTCCCTCTCAAGTCGCAGATGCCTACTGCCTTCTCCTTAGTTCAGAATGACACGTACACCTCATTGTGCCTGACCGACTTCGGAATTTCCAAGTCTGTGTGGAATTCCCCATACGTACACTATTAAATTTGATTTTCTCCTGTTACTCTGTCTCATGTCAATTTGATTCTTAGTCCAGCCAGAAGGACCTTTGAGGGGACAAGTGTTCTTGCTCCCCAACAAAAGCAAAGAAAAAAATTACTGTAAAATTCTGAATACCTTTTGGAGGTGGGGGAGTAGAAAAATATGAGACTAGGGAGGGGCACATGGGGCACTTCCAAGATCTTAGAATGTTGTCTGTCTTCGGCTTGGTGGTGGGTACACAGATGAACATTTTATTATCCTCAAATATATTTACATATTATATATACTTTTTGCCTGTATAATTAAACTTTTTCAAGATAATAAAATTTAAAAATTAGGATACAGATAAGTTATAAGCATAAGGCAATTGGCATAGAAGAAATTGAGCCTACTGGGTCTCAGCCAGGAGCAATAGTGAAAAATAGACCATGTAGAAATAGACCACGTGTGAGCTACCTGAGGGCTTCCTACAACATGTGTTGAAGGTTTCCAGTTGTTGGGGTTCCCTGATTCTGCCAGATCCCCTGCTTTAACTGGCTGCAGTTTCATTCCTGAGGGAGAGGAGAAACTGCGGACACAAGCATGCCTTTCACTGGTAGTTGGATCTTCTCTCCCAGACCCTGCAAGTGCATAGTACAGTGGTGAAGAGCGTGAGATCTGGAGACAGACTGCCTGGGTTTGCATCTTGGCTCTGCCACTTGCAGAGTGGTCAAGTTCACCTCTCTGGGCCTCTGTTCTTGCCATTGCAAAATGAGAATAGTAGTAGTACTTAATAATAGGGTTGTTCTGAAGAACGAATGAGATGATGTGCATAAAATTTTATAACAGTGGTGGCATGTGTTAAACACTTCATAATATTGGCTATCAGCAGCATCATCACTGTTATTATCCCTGCCTTGTCTCCTTGGTGACATTACTTGGACAACGTGTGACTCTGGTTTTTCATCATTCTCATTCTTTTTTTTTTAATTTTTAAAAATGTTTTTATTTATTTTTGAGACAGAGAGAGAGAGAGACAGCATGAACAGGGGAGGGCCAGAGAGAGAGAGAGGGAGACACAGAATCTGAAGACAGGCTCCAGGCTCTGAGCTGTCAGCACAGAGCCCGATGCGGGGCTCGAACCCATGAACTGCGAGATCATGCCCTGAGCCGAAGTCAGACGCTTAACCAACTGAGCCACCCAGGTGCCCCCATCATTCTCATTCTTAAAACCAAGCTAAGAAGTAGACTAAGCAATCCATTTCACTTCTTGCTTCTTCTTTGGCTCCCTGTATCTCTTAGTAGAAGGACTCTCCCAGGCCCAGTTGCAACAGTCGTAGCATCAGAAAGGCATAGAGGGAGGGATCCGTGATGAGGAAGAGAATCTCAACTCCTCCACAAACACCTTGCTCTCCAGGATGGGACCGAGGCCATACTGTGTGTCCTTAATGACTAAATGATTTCTCTCTCCATATCCCTTACCTTCTGCATCTCCATGAAGGGTGGAGTTGGGATGGTTGCAAGGTATATTAATTTTTTTAAATTTTTTAAATGTTTCATTATTTATTTTTGAGAGAGAGAGACAGAATGTGAGCGAGGGACGGGTAGAGAGAGAGGGAGGCACAGAATCCAAAGCAGCTCCAGGCTCTGAGCCATCAGCACTGAGGCTGATGCGGGGCTTGAACTCACAAGCTGTGAGATCATGACCTGAGCCGAAGTCAGAGCCACCTAGGCGCCCCGCAAGGTATATTAATTAAAGTGTGGCTACCTGCTATAACAAATCACAAAAGGTGGAATGGCTCAAACACAAAAGAAGTGTATTTCTTCGTAAAGTCACAGAGAGGCCTTCCTAATTAGCAGAAAGTTCCCCCTCCATCTTGTGGCTCTGCTGCCTGCAACACATGGCCTCCAAATTGCTGAGCTCATTTGCACCAAGTTGGCGAAGGGGAAAGTACATGAAAGATCACATGGGCCAGGTCTGCCTGTGACACACATATTTCTACTTACGTTCCAGTGACTAAAATCCAGTCACATGACCACACCTAACAGCAGAGGAGGCTGAGATAGGTAGACTAGGAAGAAGATGATGGGATGTGGTGAACACTGAGCATGGGAAGCAAGAAGAATTGGAATGTATGTCATGGAACAACATATGCCCAATGTGAATCATACATTTTACAGAATTTGGGCGGTTGGAGGAGGGAGGAATGCCTGATTAGAATGATTTGCAAGGCTTAGCCCTATGCACATAATATGGAAGGATATCCTGTCTGCCGAAAACTGATTTCACCGAGTAACATGAAACAGGATTGCTGAGGGTTCGTTGAATCCGACAGTCCATCCAGAAGGGCACGACAATATGCTATTCTAGGAGATCCTGGAGCCTTTCCTGTAGTGAGTCTAGGTAAGAGAAATTAGAATGACAGCAGTCTCTGGAGTTCCCCTGCCTCCTCACCAGGGACCGGATATAAACACTCTCAATAGGGTCGAATCGCAGATATCCTCCTGACGTTATCTGGTCCTTGCTATGGGTCCAGGCAAGCAGGAGGGTCTTGGTGCAACACAACTTACCATTTTGTCACTCTTCTTACACTTGAGATACCTGGCAGCATCAGCACATCTAGGAGCTGGTTAGAAATGCAGACTCTCAGGCCCCATGCCAGACCTACTGAGTCGGAATCTGCAGGTTAGCATGATCCCTGGGGAAATCCCATGCGCTTTAGCATTTCAGAAGTGCTCAGTTAGGAGCACGGACTCTTAAACTTGGCTGCGCATTGGTATCACCTGGGAAGCTTCAAGGATGGCAATGCTTGGATGTATCTGCAGAGATTCCGCTGTGATTGGTCGAGGCTATAGCCTGGGCATTGGGAGTTACGAAATCTCCCCAGGTGATGCCATTTTGCAATTGGGTTTGAGAACCACCACTTTCAAATGGCCAACGCTTTTAAGCCTAAGATTCCTCCTTGGTCAGTGTGGGCTCTAGTTTAAAGGACCGTTCCAGCATCTGTTGGATGTCTAGTCCAACAGTCCATATCCATTCGCCTTAAACTCAGAAGGATTAGGGGTATTGTGTGGGTCAGCAGACGGGCAGCCGACCTTAATGTCACAGCTGGAGGCTAAAGGCCACTACTGGCAACCCCGACCCCACCCCCACCTTCTCCCTGGTCGGCACAGGCTTGGATAGAAAAGAGTTTCAAATGGGTTTTTTCCTGTTCCCTTGTATCATTTTCACAGAATATACAGTTGATAGGAAACTCTGATTGGAAACAACTCCATATTTCTGTTTTGAAATAGGCACAGAAATAGATGGCTGGCATTTTGTTCCCATCTGCTAAAGGACATCCCTTCTTTAATTTCAAGCTCCACCCCAATCCCATCATAGGCTTAATAACCAATGAAAGAATAAACCTGGGTCGATCATGTCTGCTTGGTAAAAATGGAAAATGCACAGGAAAGTTGCCCTTGGTATTTAGAATTTGGCCTGCATTTGTTCTTAGGTTGTCTCGTCTCGTGTTCATTTTCGTCACTGCAAGCCAGTAGAACCTGGAGCAGTGGTTCACATGCGCGCTCTGAGCTGGCATCAGCGTCATCCCCCGAGAGCTTGCCAGAAACTCAAACTCCATGTCCCACCCGAGGGGGGCGGGGGTTGCTAGCCCTCCAGGGGATTCTAATGAACACTCAAGTTTAAGAAATACTGGCCTAGGGGCACCTGGCTGGCTCAGTTGGTTAAGCCTCTGACTTCAGCTCAGGTCACGATCTCTCTCGTGGTCGGTGAGTTCTGGCTCTCCCTCCCCCCTTCTCCGTCCCTCTTTCCTTTCCCCTTCCCTCTCCTCCCTTCCCCTTCCCTCTCCTCCCTCCCCCTCCCCCTCTCCCCCCCAAAAATAAACATTTAAAAAAATGTAAAAAGAAATGCTGGCCTAGAGGTTAAGGGGTTAACTCAGGAAACCAACCAGGTTCCACTATCTTCTGTCTGGGTGACTTTGGGTAAGTTTTTCAACCTCTGCGAGCCTCTGTTTTCTCATCTGTAAAGTGGCAATAATGATAATGGTACCTATTCTGTGGAGTTGCTGTGAGTTTTATATGTGATAATGCAAGAAAAGTAACTTTCAGGCATATAGCCAATGTCCTATGAATATTAATCATTACTTGCTCTTAGTCATTTAGGTATTATGTTTTCATAAACAAGTTTCTATTGAGCACATTTCACATGCCAGTGGGATTATCTTAGGTAGCACACATGCAAAGTAGGACAAGGCCCTACGCTCATCCACAACACGTTCATGATCTAAAGAGTCAGCTAGGAGGGGCGACTGGGTGCTCAGTCGGTTAAGCGTCCGGCTTCGGCTCAGGTCATGATCTCACGGTTCGTGGGTTCGAGCCCCGCATCGGGCTCTGTGCTGACAGCTAGCTCAGAGCCTGCAGCCTGCTTCAGATTCTGTATCTCCCTCTCTCTCTGACCCTCCCCTGCTCGTGCTGTCTCTCTCTGTCTCTCAAAAATAAATAAAAATTTAAAAAAACATTAAAAAAATTTAAAGAGTCAACTAGGAAAAGCAGAGAGTTCCTAACTGAGATAGATGAGAGTTTGGACGACCTTCCCTTTGGGGAGCCAAGCTTGTGTGGAGAAGGCTGGGGAGAAAAACACAGGGTCTGTATTTATAGTATGGAGTATACATGGTGGTGGAGAACATCAAGGGGAGCAGAACATGCCACCCCAAAATGTGCCTCTTGGGCAGAAGGATTACTCTGATCTGATTGCTTAAGGAAACTGCACACCCAGGAGAAGTGCTAAAAGCCAAGCAGAAGTTACACTTTCATGACGGACATTTACATATAGAAGGGAAATGCCCATCTGTAAGGGTGTCGCCCTCTCTGGACCAGGAAGGGGAGGATGTGGCTACATTCTTAAAAACTCTTATCAATGGTGGGGGCAGGTGAGGCATAAAGAGAGACCCAGGTGTTGGGAGACCCAGAGGAGGGGAGACTAAGAAGTGAGGGAAGTGTGCCTAGGGTGACTTCTGATGGAGGGGACGGCGGGGACAGAAGAGGCTGTATGTTACGGTCATAGCACCTGCGAGTGCCCGGATTTCTTTCCTCACTTTCCACACATACAGCCCTTCGGACCTCAAAGAAAAAAAGTCTTACCAATGGAGAAACACTGACTTAAATCCACAAAGCAACCATACCCTTGTTTACTGTGCTTTGCCTGATAACCTCCCATAACTGGCTTCTCCTCCCCACATCTTTTGTCTCTAGCTGGAAACGATACTGAAGGTGGTATCTTGGGCCATTTGGGGGAGTTACTCAGTTTTTCTGAGGTTCTCTCATGTATAGGGAGGTATACACTGATGAGGTTTTGGGGTAATGAGGGGGAGGGCATACAGAGCCTGTGGCCAAGAAAGAATTCTTCAAGATGTCTTTGGTCCAAGAAGTGATTTTATTAAAGCACAGGGACAGGACCCGTGGGCAGGAAGAGCTACACTGGGTTGTGAAGAGTGACTGGTTATATGCTATGGAGTTGGGGGAGGTAAAGACAAAGGGAGGCCCCCGGAGGGACTTGGATGTTCTAAAGGACCCCCAAGATGCCTGAGGCCTTGCTACTGTAAGCTAAGGTTGTTTTCCTCTAGTAAGGTGTTAACATTAGGAAGGTAGGGTAGGGGGTTCCTGGAGAAATGTTCTATTCTGTTTGTATTTGCTTCAAGTATTTGTCAATGGGCTGCAGGTGATAAGGAAATTTAATTGTATCTGCCATTTCCTTCTTGCCTTTGTTCCCCACATCACTAAGGAGAGAGGGTGATGTTGGGGCTATAGGTTTCTGGAGATTAGGCTATTGATAAGATTGCCTTTTTCCTTTTTAAAAAAAATATTTTTAATGTTTTATTTATTTTTGAGAGAGAGAGAGAGAGAGAGACAGAGAGAGAGACAGAGAGAGACAGTGTGAGCAGGGGAGGGTCAGAGAGAAAGGGAGACAGAGAATCGGAAGCAGGCACAGGCTCTGAGCTGTCAGCACAGAGCCCGACGCGGGGCTCGAACTCACAAACCATGAGATCATGACCTGAGCCGAAGCCAGATACTCAACCGACTGAGCCACCCAGGTGCCCCAAGATTGCCTTTTTCTTATAATTTACCAAGACATTTGTAAACTGATGGAGGCTCATGTGCTACATGACTGTGATCTCTATTCAGTTACCCCTTTGTTTTCTGTCCTCTCCTTTGTCCTTGGGCAGCCAGGAGTGCCTGAGGAATGTCACACATACCCCACCTGGGAGGGGTGTGCTAGCTTGTGCTTTGCGCTCAGGTTGCCTTATGGTCCTTCATCATACATGTTATTAAACTTCTGTTGGTTTTGGAGATGGAAAATTATTTTTCCTACTCTACAAACACAACATACAGCCTAAGTCTGGAAGCAGAAATTCCAATCCCGGTTCAGCCCCACGACCTGGCTGGGAGGCCCCAGGACCCTTTACTTATCATCTCTGGACACTGGGTTCCTCAGTACAGAGTGAGAGCGGGGCCCAACATTTTTTCTGACAGTCTGACAGTCTATAAGGACAGCCTCCTTATAGAGGCTGCTTTTGGGCAACAGCCTTGAGCAATGGAAACGTGAGCAAGGCAAAGGGCCCACAGCTGAATGCAAACAGGCTCATTAAGTGACCCACCTCGAAATAGCTAGAAGCCCTAACTAACCAATGGGCTACTTACAATCAGGCATAGTTACCAAAAAACGGAAAATTCTATAGGTCCTCATTCTCCCTCCCTCCACCCTGTAACTATAGCCCCTTCATCACTGCCTTGTGGCAGATGGTCTCTCCTTTGCCGTCCTGTCCCTTGCTCCCTTACAGTGTTCTCAACAAACTTCTATTGCCTTTGTTCTGCTTCAGGTGAATCCTTTCCCTGCCTGGGAGGCTGGGCCCCCTCCAATGGGGACACCTCACACTCCTGCTACAGATACCTAAGTTTTAAGACTCAAAACAAAGGAAACCAGAAGATCCTGTAATCAAAAGAACAATCCAAAGAACAGGTATATTTATAGATCAAGAATATTAAAATGAATGTGCAAATGGGGACTGTTGTACAATAAGGAATTTGGCTGGACTTTGCTCTTGTAGTTCCTGGGCAGTAACTCTTAAATCCTTAGAATTTCCTGATGGAAATGTCTCTGTTACCTATGGTGGACCCTTGGACCACACCTGGGTTTATACTAGGAAATGACTCAAGATGGGAGACAATCATGTGATTAGATTGACCAAGTGATTAGGGGACTGGGACTTTGAAGCAGGTGCTATCAGACTGATCTCCCAGGAGGGGAGGGGGGCTGGATATTGAGTTCAGTCCTATAGCCTATGTAAGGAGGCCCCAGTCTGGACAGCAGACTCAGATGAGCTTCCCGGTTGGTGATGTAGGGGCAGAACAATTTTTCCTTCCTCCCTACTAGGTTCTTTGGCTTATCTAATAATTCAATTGACATAAGACAGATTAACAGGAGAAAAACAAATTTTGTATGTGTGCGATGGCCCTGAAAATATGAGACCCAATGGGCAGTCAGGTAATTGAGACTTAAATAACCCCCTGAGGGAAGGAAAAGGGTAGGGGCATGGAGATGGGAGGGAAGAAAGGCCATTCACAGGAAGGGAGAGATGTTGGGAAAACAAAGGGTGCCCTATTCAGATAGGTTTTACTGAAGTAAAAATGTGTCTCTGGTAATCGGTCTCTTTCTTGTGCGGGCCTCTTTCCAATGTAAATTTAGGCAGTTGAGGAGGAGGTAAAGAGTCCCCCCCCCCCCCACCATCCGCTGGGTTCTGATTGCCTTTAGCTCCAAATAATACTTATGCCAAAGTGAAATATTTTGGGGTGGCAAAGTTTCCCCTTCAGTGAACACATATGTGCACTGGAAGGCTGGCATTCCCTGATCCCATGGGGGAGAGGACACAGTCATTCCATGTTTGAGATCCTCCCAGACCTCACCCTTGGTGTCTGTTCCTTCACTGGTCCTCATTGTACCCTTGATAAGAAAACTGTAATTAGAAGTATAGAAGTTTCCTGACTTCGGGGCACCTGGGTGACTCATTTGGTTCAGCGTCCAACTGCTGATTTCAGCTCAGGTCACGATCTCAGGGTTTGTGAGATCGAGCCCCACGTGGGCTCTGTGCTGATGCCATGGAGTCTGCTTGGGATCCTGTCTCTCCTTTCCCTCTGCCCCTCCCCTGCTTGCTCTGTGTGTGAGTGCACATGCATGTACATGCACTCTCAAATAAATAAACATAAGTTTCCTGAGTTCTGTGAATCACTCTAGTGAATTATTGAACGTGAGGGGGTAGTGGGAATCCAATCTGTCGTCAGTTGGTCAGATGTGCAGGTGGCTTGGGGACACCAAACTTGTAGCGGTGTCTCAAGTGAGGACACTGTTGTGTGGACTGTGCCCTTAACCTGTGGAGTCTGTACTAATTTCAGGTGGTTAGCAACAGGGTGGTTTTGCAGAAATGTAGAGACAAAACCAGTTTCTTCCTCCATCGGTGGGAGGGGGGGGGGAAGTGGACTGACTCTCCAGGAGACAGAATTTGCATGTCTCTAGGCAAGAACTGTTTTGCTGTCCGTGATCTGCAGCCTACAGAGTTGTAGAATAGTTTTCATAGACCCTGAATGCGATAAGGCGGAAGGGTAAGCTATAGACAATGCCTAGCTTCCCACTGAAGCACTAATTGCTTCACATGTTCCATAAAGAAGAAATGGAACTTGAGATGTCCTTAAATCCACTTTCCTGTGTCTAGGAGACTCTACCTTGAAACCAACCCTTGCTGACCAGTAAACAGTGGTCAAGTTGCAAATTTAAATCTTCAGGGAAGGTGAACCCGACCTCCACTGGCACCACATCCCGACATCACAAACCTCTCAACTAGGAAATTCTCTCAGATGTCTAATGCAATACAATCCTGTGCACCCTGCTGTCATTAATAATTATGAATTAGTAAATAAATAACCAAAACTCTCCTGCTGAGTCTCGCAAGGATGTTCTGTCCTCCGTATAAAAGATGAGCATCTCATCCACAAAAGAATATTCCTTCATCTTCCCTGTCTCTCCCCACAGCACGCATGCATGTGCATGAACACACACACACACACACACACACACACACACACACCCCTTATGTTCCCAGCAGCTTGTCTACAGTATTTTTCTTGTTTTGCAGTCAGCTGCTGTTTTGTATGTGAAACCAGAAATTCCTGTCCACAAGTCGTCTCGTGGGCCTCCAGAATCAGTGTCTTCCATGTGACTCCAAATCCTGTGCTAACTTGACCTACTGGGGATCTGAAGGTCTACAAGAAAAGAGGTACTTGCGTGTAAGCCCTCAGAATCCTGTGTAAATCATCCTTCAAGGTTAAAAAAAAAATACCCAGAAGTATCCTCCGAGCAGTGGACCTGAGTGTGGCCTCTGGCACCTCAGCATCTTCTGGGAACTTGTTAGGGATGCAGATTCTCAGTCCCCACCTCACACCTGCAGAACCAGAAACACTGGGGCTGTGTTTTAACAGGCCCTCCGGGGAATTCTGATACTCACTGAAGTGTGAGAACCACTTGTACCAATCGATTTTTAACTTGGCTGGAATTGGAAACACCATCCAGAAAGTCCAGAAAAGCCAGTGTGTGTAATGACCTGCAATTGCTTCTTGTCTCTTTGTTTCTGGACTTGATCTGGAGACCCAGCTTTGCAGGCACAATCGCCTGGGCCTTCCAATTGAACATAACAGAGTTACTTGACTCCCTGGTTTAGTAATCCCTTTATCCCAGGATGGACTGTCCTTTGTGTAGGAAAAGAAGCATATAGAACCAATAGGAAGTTTAGTGATGCTGTTTCCATTCTGAACCACGTGTTTGTTGACTCCATGTCCTCGTCTGCATGGGGAAAGAGCTTCCGGTCGGGGCTCAGCTGGGCAAAACCACCACAGTGTCTCCCATGTGTTTTAAATGTTTGCTGCCGGATCAGTGGGCCCAAGAAAATCTGGAGCAACAAGCATTCATCCCACTTGTTTGTCTACTATTTGCCAGGGTTCAGAGGGCCCCCGGTACGTACCATGCCTCGCTAGTGACATCCATTCCCCTGAGCAGAGTGACTCATTTTCTGGCGCTCATCCCTTTCAGCAAGAGAATGGAATTTTAATCATAGTGCAAGGTGTATGATTCTCCTTTATGATATTTACTGAAGCTTCTTTTCTAACACTCCCTCAAGATTGTTGCCAGGAGGGGCAGTCCCTCTCAGATCCTCATGTTGAAGCTGCAAATGCCCTCTGAAAGGGTGGAGAGGATACTTTAACTTGGGAAAATGTCTTCCACTACTGTGGAATCTGGAAATAATTGCAAGCAGAGATCTTCAAAACAAGGCTGTATAATTATGCACATCTGATGAAAATGGCAGTCCGCAGGTGGCACGCAGCTTTGGAGGTGTGCTCACAAATGCCAACCTCCCACCCCCACCAGGAGTTAAGGTAGCAGCAGTTAGTGCTTAAATTTGTTTATCTTTAATTTTCGTTTGATGATGGTATAATGTTAGCCCACTAGGAGGTAGAGAGTTGATGAGTTGAGAGTCACTGTTTTGCGTACGAGCTACTTTCTGTGCTGCACATCTGTAGAACTGTCTGGCTGTGAATTCTGCAGAGCTCACCCAGGAGACTGTCATACACTGTAGGGGCCTTAGCCGTGAGAGGGGGCGATTTGAGTTTGGAATACAGCTTTCCCGGTAGTGATTTATCTCCAAACCTCCACTATACTCGGGACCACTTCACCATGTTGTTGGAATCCTTGGCCTGAAGAGAAGATGCATTCTGCACGCCTGCTTACCGGGTGGACCACTTTTGTTAGCATCTTTTGGCACCGAGTTAGTTTCCCATCATTAAATAAAATTCAACTTGAGCCAGTGGTTTCCAAATTTAGCTGAACATTAGAGTCAGCAAAGACTCTTAAAAATCGCAATGCCCAGGGGCGCCTGGGGGGCTCAGTCCCTTAAGGGTCCAACTCTTAATTTCAGTTCAGTCATGATCTCATGGTTCATGAGTTCCAGACCCCAGTTGGGCTCCACTGACAGTGCAGAGCCTGCTTAGGATTCTCGGGCTCCCCCCTCCCTCCCCCTCTGTCTCCCTCCACCCCACCCCTCCTTGTGTGCACGCACTCTCTCTAAATAAATAAACTTAAAAAATAATCGCAATGCCCAGGTTGCACCTCAGACCAAACACAACAGACTGTTTGGGGCTGGGGCCCAGGCATTGGTAATTTTTTTTTTAAAGTCTCCAAGAGATTCTAATATGCAGCAAATTTTGAGAACCACTGACTTAGGCAATTTACATGGCAACTGGACGGGTGGTTGGGAAAAGTTGTGTGGGCTTGGAGTAGGTAGACAAATCCATTCTGTAAGCTAAAGGGGAACTCGTGCTATGTACCAGTAATTGTGCGAAGTGGGAAGATTTCCCAGCCTTAAAAGCAGATGAAGTAACCAGTGATTTTGGAGAAGCTAGAGGGGACTCTCCCCATTCTCCTTCTTGTAAAAATTTCTCCTATTAAAGCATTCAGTCATGAATCCTAAATACCTGTGTGCCAAAACAGAGCTGATATCTCTGTTATAGATCAGGTAAGATGAATACCTAAACTAGTGGTTTCAGTCTTGATTACGTGTTAGAAGTACTTGGAAAACGTTAAAAATCCCTGTGACCTGGGCATACCCCAGAACAGTCAAGGACAATCAAGTCAGGATCTTTGTATATTAGGCATCAGGATATTTAAAATCTCCCCCCCCAGATAATTCCAACTTGTAGGTAAGGTTGAGAGCCAGTGGCCTAAAACAGTGATCCTCAAATTTTTGTTGTTGTACGGGAGGAAAAATAATCCCCCTGTCTTTCTGAGTTCTTAGCAGAAGCCCCTGTAATAAAAGATTAATAAGAGAAACACAAACAGAAGTTCATTAACATGTATACCTCATGTATGTATGGCAGATACTCAAGGAAAATGAGTAACTCCTCAAGAAGGCTTCAGCCAACACGTTAAATGCCTTCTTCAGCTGAAGATAAAACAAAGAAAAGGCAGCAGGGAGAGGGAGTGGTGAGGCAGGAGGCGGGGAGGCCAGCAGTGGGAGATTACCAAGAAAAACAAGGTCGGGGCACCTGGGTAACTCAGTTGGTTAAGCTTCTGATTCTTGATTTTGGCTCAGGTCCTGATCTCATGGCTGTGAATTGAGCCCCATGTTGGGCTCAGCATGAAGCCCGAAACCTGCTTGGGATTCATTTTCCCTCCCGCCCCTCCCCTGTATCAACATTTTAGAAGCTCCCCAGGCAAGTTCAATATGCAGACACATTTGAAAACTACCTGTTATAAAACAAAATCCAACTGAGTAAATCTGAAGCTCTAACTGGTTTTATTAAATGATTCATTAATCAGGTAGCATCCCATCTAGCAAGTAAAGGGGTCTCTAAGGAGTTGTACAAAATAGAAGGGATTTTAAAAAATTTTAAGTTTGCTCACGAAAGAGCAAGAGAGAGAGAGAGAGAGAGAGAGAGCGCACGTGCATTAATGAGCGCAGGGGAGGGACAGAGAGAATCCCAAGGAGGCTCCATGCTGGCAGTACAGAGCCCAATGTAGGGCTCAAACTCACGAACTGTGAGATCAGGACATGAGCTGAAGTCAAGAGTCAGATACTTAACTAATTGAGCCACCCAGGCGCCCCCAAAATGGAAGGTTTTTATAGGAAGGAGGGTGGGACAAGAAAGTTTTATTAATGAAAGAAAAAGATTGTTCTAGGTAAGGTCACACCTTCCCTTAGGGGGAAAAACGGGGGATCTTATCATGCAGGTAACCTCCTCTTTCTTTAGGGCTTGGAGACAGCCCCTGTGGCAAACTTATTGGTACTGATACTAAAATTCCTGACTCACCAATTAAGACTGCATGGGGGGGGGTGTTGGAACCACATTTAAATTAGCTATTAAGCCCTGGGTTAGGGACTTGCCCTAAGTGATGCCATTTTGGACCTGTGGTTTTCTTTTTAACACCTGCTAGAAGATTAAAAAGGAACTTAATGGCGGAAGGAGGGAGGATATATGAAGGCATCACAATTTCATCTACCTGGTCAATTTGCTCAAATCCTGTTCTTCCCAGTGAGTAGAAATAGCTGAATCTCTGGCGAGACATTATGCCGGAATATAAAACATCCTGAGAACAGGCTGCATTTTCTTATTTGGGGATTGAGTGTGAAGATAACCCTCAATCAGCCCAAAGTCAGCACCTTCCCTCACCTGCCTTCAGGCTCTATTTCATAAATTCCTATCAAGCTATATTCTTTGTCCTGAAAGAATTGTTCTTAACCTTGGCTGCGCATTAAAACCATGGAGGGGAGGGAAGGGGGGAGATTTTAAATTCTGAATGCCCAAGCCACACTCCAGACCATTTTCAGTCAGATTCTAGAGCAGTGGGGGAATGGAAGGAGACAGCATTAGTGCTTTGTTAAATTGATTCTCATACCTGGGTAATTCTAGGTCAGCATGCACTGCTTTTAACTCACGTTTCCCTGATGGCTAATGATACTGAATATCTTCCTATGTGCTAATTTGCCACTTATATATCCTTCTAGGTGAAATACTTGTTCATATTTTTACCCATATTCTGACTAGATGATTTGCATCTTTGCCATTGAGTTTTAGCATTCTCGGGGTGTCTAGATACTTCATTAGATAAGGGGTTTGCCAGTATTTTCTCCACTGTAGCTTATCTTGACCTCTTCACGTGAGCATCCATAGAGCAAATGCTTGTAATTTTGAGGAAGTCCGATGTGTCAGGGTTTTTTTTTTCCATGGGTTGTATTTTCAGGATAAAGTCTAAAAATATGCTGCCTAGCTCTAGACCTTGAAGACCTTCCCTTATATCTTCTTCCAGAAGTCTTACAGTTTTACATTTAAACATGTTAAAACATAATTAAAGAAAATAACTTAGGTGATCCAAACTTTAGTACTTCATAAAGTAGACCACCTCATTATGTTGAAACAGAGTTTTGGAGAACAGCCAAATGGGGCAAAAGGCAGAAACCTGTTCTAGGATAAATAACAAGGCAAACAATACGTTTCCCTGGGGTCGTATAGTCGACCTTGTTCGGGGTGACAAGGCCCAGAGTTGCCTTGGCATTTGGGGATTGGCTGACTGGATATATTGCATTTCTAGTGAAGGGGAGTATCTACAAGGACCTGAAAGTTCTCTAACTTTCTGCTTGCCGATGTGGCAACCTGGGCAGGAGCGGCTCCATCTTGAGCCTAGAAACTTCTTTCAACAAATCTACAATCCATTTTGAGTTAATTTGTGTATAATATGTGGGATATAGATCTAGGTTTTTGTTGTTGTGTTTTGGTTTGTTTGTGTTTTGTCTTTTGTTTTGGCCTACGGATGTACAAGTATTAGTATTTTTTTTAATGCTTGTTTATTTTTGAGAGAGAGAGAGAGAGAGACGGGGTGGGGGGAGAGAGAGACAGACAGACAGACGGGGGACAGGGAGACAGGGAGAGAGAAAGAGAGCATGAACAGGGGAGGGCCAGAGAGCAAGGAGGACTGAGGATCCGAAGTGCGGTCCTTACTGACAGCAGTGAGCGTGCAGTGATCTTTTTATAACCAAAAATGATTATCTCCATGTGTAATCAAAACAAATTATTCTTTTAAATGAATTATTAATGAGACATTTTGCTTTCTTTTTTTCTGGCATGCATCCTTGAAATCCTTTGTGTATTTTACATTTACAGCACATCTCAGTTGGATTCCCCACATTTCAGGTACTCAACAGCCACATGTGATAAGTGGCTACCGAATTCAAAAATACACTTTTAGGGGCGCCTGGGTGGCTCAGTTGGTTACGTGTCTGAAACTCTGGTTTCAGCTCAGGTGGTGATCTCACGGTTCATGAGCTCAAGCCCTGTATCAGGCTCCACGCTGACTGAGCTGAACCTGCTTGGGATTCTCTCTCTCTCCCTCTCTCTCTACCTCTCCCCTGCTCGTTCTCTCTCTCACTGAAAATAAATAAACCTAAAAATATGTTTTAAAAAATACAGTTTTACACAAAAACAGTCTTGTTCCCCACCCCTGTTCTTTTCATGTTTGCTGACTGAATGTTCCCGTACAATTTCTACCTGGCACAAGTGTAGGACTACTCATTTCCAATAACATGGGCTGATTTAGAGAACTTTGCTTCTGCTTACGGAGGGATGAAACCAGTCTCTTCTAGACCAATTCACACATAGTGGAATGTGCTGTCATAAATACTTAAATTGGACTGACATAGATGGGCCCAGAGCCTTGGAGCCATGCTCCTCCGATGCTTTGATTCTTAATCTTATTCTCCCAGGACTAAAGTTATCAAATTCGCAGGAGTTTGCAGGGCGTTCTAAATTCATGAGGGCTTTGTTTCTGGATGGAGCCCTGCAGCAGCGAGGGTAGGACACGGTCAATTGTACATGTTCTCATTTCAAGTGTCTAAGGAACAAAGAGCTGAGCAGGACTGATTTCCATCCCACAAATGAAAGCACACCAGTTTCATTCCATGTACCCTCAGCCAGATGGCCTGGACTAGAACGGAAGTTCTCATCCTCCTCCCTGTTGACCTTCTGGATTGGACCATTCATTCTTTATTGTGGAGCACAGTCCTGCACACTGAAAGATGCTTGGCATCCTTTCTGGTCTCCAGTAGCCGCATATTCCACAGGTGCGACAAACCCACATGTCCCCTGGGGATAAAAATTGTCCCCATTTGTGTTAGAATGAAAGAAATTTCTGATTCATCTATGGGGTTTTTGTTTGTTTGTTTGTTTTTGGTCTAATTCAAAGTTTTCTATGGCTAACAGCATCCAAGTGGTTAAAAGATAAACTGAGGCATACTAAAAACTTTTAAAGGATTTATTTGAGCACAAATCGATTTGAACAGGCAGTATCCAATTTGGCAGCTAGAAAGGAGCTCCGAGTAGCTGTACAAAACGAAAGACTTTTATAGGCAGAAGGGAGTGGGAACAAGAGAATTACACTGGCAAAAAAGCAGGTCACTTATTACAAGGTTACTTTCCTTTAGGGGATGGCAGGGGTCAGTCAGACATATTACCTAACTGGTGCTGACCAGATGATTCCCGATTGATTTGTTACAGAATGATCTATCGTAGCTGTTAACTCGGGAAACCAAGGGGTGAGACTTGGCCCTGCCTTGGCCAACTGCTCTGTCCTCGGGAATTCTGAGGTGAATTCGCCCTTTGAGAAGCTCGTAACTCAAGAGACAAGGGTTTGGAAAAGAGAAAGGGAGAGTTTTATTTAGGGTGTTGGCAGCCAGGGGAGATGGCAGGCTCAAGCCTTAACAACCGACCTCTCTGCTGGCAAGGTGGGCACCTAGAATTTTCTGGAGAGAGGTTCAGGGGCTACGTGCAAGAGCGGGTAGGGAGTGTGTGATCACGGGTGGGGGTCTGTGCTCGTGTGTGCTGAGATCAGCATGTGATCTCTGGCAGAGAAGGGGATGGAATGTGATCTTCGAGGCTTTCTGTTGCCATCAAGGCTTCTCTGGCCTAGTGGTTGGAAAGTTCTGGTCATTGTAAAACATCTTTGTCAATTCCTCAAGAAAGTGCAATAACAGATAAGAACAATTGGTTTTAGTTAAAGTATGAGTTAAGTGGTCATTTTCTGGTTTTAACTGAGGGCTCGCTGACAGATTTGAAGATTCTGTTTATGGGAGAGCTGAAACTATAATTAAGTCTCAGTTCGGTGATGTAGGGCTTAGCATAAGTGACTCCATTTTGGATTCATTGTCCTGTTCTTTAACACTTGAATAGTATGAAATAGTCTACTCTAAGGTGTTTACCTCTTTGACGGAGAAATTATGTTTCTCAAAGTGACAGTAGGGACAGGGCATCTCTTTAATCATCGAGAAAATGGCACTCTTAGTTTCAGGCCATGGTATCATGGACTCCGTGAGATACAGAAATGGGACAGATTCTCATCTAATCTTTGATAGTGGATTTATCGTCGAAATAGACTCCTATTCTCTACTTGATGAATTCCTATTTGACCTGTGAGGCCGGATCAAATACCACCTCATTTGTGAAGACTTCGCTAATGTAGGGGAAGAAAAAATACTGTTCTTTCCCTTTTAGGTTCTTTGGCTGGTCGAACAATTGACCCAAGCCAGATTAACAGGGGAAAAACAAATTTTATATGTGGGAGAGCCCCATTAAAAATAAGAGACCCAGAGGTAGTTGGGTAGTTGAAGCTTCCATAACATCCTGAGCTAAAGAAAGGGGCAGAGGACTGGGGATGACAAGCGGAAAAAGGGCCATTCACAGGAATAGAGGGGAGATAATTGGAAAATAAAGGCTGCCCTCTTATGCAGATGTGTTTCTTAGGTAAAAGGGGGATCTCTTATAATAGCTCCCCCCTCCCATATAAATTGAAGCAGTTAGGGGAGGTGTAAAGAGCTCTTCCTGAATCTGTTGGGTTTTGATTGCCTTTAGCTCCAAACAGTCCTTAGGCCAAAGAAACATATTTTGGGGTGGAAAAATCTCTTCCCTCCACTAATGCCCCAAGGCAGAAAAATGACACCTTTATCAGTGGTCTTCTTGCTTTTTGGCAAAGTTCTGCTAAAAGCATTGTTCATGATTACAGTCATCCCTGCATAGTGGAATGGTTACAAAGAAATGGTTACATGTGACATTGCAGGGAGAAGCTGCAAGTTGAGACATGAGCAGCCCTGATGAAACCAAGAAGCATGTTTCATGTACACACAGACACTGGACAGACCAAAAGTAACTAGTCAGTGGATGCATGCTTGGAACATTGTAAAGAAGCTCTACAAAAAAGTTTAAGGTTAATAAGGAGGATTAACAACCTCATAAAGGGAACTCCAAAGACCAAAGTAGTTGGTCATCAGTGCACAGTCATCAGTGCTGCTCATACCCTTAAGTAAACTGGACTCAATGTTGTAAACTCATGTGATCCTGTGATCTGTGACTTTCAGGATGTATGAATTGACATTCACGGTGAGTGTCCTTTAGAGTCAAGGATCTGTGAATAAAGAGTTACTGTATTGATGTTGAAGTACTCATTTACACAAAACATGACACTACTGTCACTAGATTGAAATTTTATAGTTTGACTTTATTGCACTGCACATGGGGGAGAAGTCTGAATTCTCCAAGTGGATCTGCTTGGCTAAATTGGAATCTTTGGAAGAACCATATATCAATTCACTTCTACCTGTGGTAAAGAACAAGATCTAAAAAAGCCAAATTTTGCCTAAGTACCAAAGACAAATTCAGTTTACTTTTTTTTTTTTAATTTTTTTAACATTTATTTATTTTTGAGAGACAGAGAGAGAGACAGATCATGAGCAGAGGAGGGGCAGAGAGAGGGACACACAGAATCAGAAGCAGTCTCCAGGTTCTGAGCTGCCAGCCTGATGCGGGGCTCAAACCCACGAACTGTGAGATCATGACCTGAGCCGAAGTCGGACACTCAACCGACTGAGCCACCCAGGCGCCCCTTCAGTTTACTTTTAAGAAGAAATACTCAATTCAGTGGTTCCCCAACTTTAAGGTACTTAAGAGTTTCAGACACTAACAAGGAGGAGGAGCAGAAAGAAGAGAGGAGGAGGAGAAGGAGAAAGAAGAAGAAGAGGGGGAAGGAGGAAGAGGACGAAGGGGAGAAGGAGGAGAAAGAAGAGGGGGAGGGGGAGGAGAGGAGGAGGGGAAGGAGGAGGAAGGGGAGGGGAAGGGGGGTAGGGGAGCCTAAGATTTCCCATCCAGGGCTGAACAGCTAAGCTGCTCCAGATTTTATCTTTAAGTCTACCTTGAACTTCAGTTGCCACTCTCCCTGCCAAGGACAAACAGGCAACTAGCAATAATGGGAGAGAGCACAGCACAGGTGTGTGGCTGGCTCATGGGAGGTCCTCAAGGGCTTTTCAAGGAGAGAAAAGTTACTGGTTTCAGACCAAACTTCGAAATCACAAAGGGGTGAATAGGGGGTGAACGGAGAAGAACACATAAGTGGGTGATGAGCTTCCGTGGGGCAAATCTACAAATACCCACCGACCACTCACACTGTGAGAGGCCCTTGGGGAGAAACAAGGATAGGGAAGCTGGGGTTCCTAAAGATACGCAACTTCATTCCCTTAGTTTCCACGTGGTGCTTCTCATGAGAACCCTGAGAACCCACAAATGATTGCTTTTGATTTCCTACTCTGCTTGAATTTCTGGTTTACATGACTTTTTAATTTGCAGGAGAGGAAGGATGGGAGTCACAGCTTCTGGATCCAGTGTACTTGGGTTTCAATCTTAGCTCTGCTGGTCACTACTTTTATAACCTTGACCATGTTCTATCACCTCTATGTGCCTCAGTTTCCTCATGTGTAAAAAGGCAACAATGATAATGCCTGTTGTGTAGGTTTGTTACCCTGATTAAATGATTTATTAATATATCATTATTATTAATATATTCAAAGTGCTTGGAACAGTACCTGGCACATAGAAAAGCACTCAAAGTATTAGTTCTGTTAGATCATACCAATCAGAACTTTTATTGTAGAATATAAGCTTTATAACCAGCGTTTTAGTAAACCACCAAAGTAAAAACAGTCATCTTTATAAAAAAGATAATACCAGCCAGCAGCAGGAGAAGAAAGATAATGTTTAAGAATGGCTTCAATAAAGATTACCAAGACCCCATTTACAAACAAGAACTTCAGGAAGTATGTTGGGGTCAAGTTAATTGTTCACATACAGGTAGAAGCCTAGTTGCCAAGGACCCTATTTATCTACAAATAGCCAGTTGACCCTGCCAAAGTGACGAAAACAGATCAAGGCACTGAATGAGAACTGAAATTAAATGATCTCTAATAGCAAAGCAAATAAGCCTAAAAAACAGTACATGCATCACTTCATATATTTCTTCAGCAAAACTCGTGAAAGCCTGTTTGAAAAGTCATTTTCCAAGAAGTTTGAACAGCAACTTCAAGTCCAAGAAGAAGAGTTTTAATTTAATCCTATTAGAGATCGTGGCCAGAAGGGTCAGTAGAGGAGTTGTTCGTAATGTGAACATCTCAGCACTGCTTTCAAATTAGTACTAACACATATTCTGAATGTGTGATTGAGAAACCAAAGAGCTATCAGAAAAACTGATGATAGGGGAAAAGAGGCATAAGATCCTCGTGCAGCAGAATAGTCCTACTGTGCTTCTCTTTTTGTCCTGCTGTTAAGGAATCAAGGGTGTCAGGAGGAAGAGTGAAGAATCTTTGACCCCAAGAGGAGCAGAAGGTTCTTATCAAATCTAAGTAAGCATGTGAGCATGTGACTTTTCTGTTGATGGTTCTGATGAGAAGAAGCAACTCATCAGCTGAAAAGAGGCAAAAGAAGAAAAAGTCTTTGGCCATAAACTGGTTTCAGATGCAGAGTTTAGATCTTTAGATCAGCATTTCTCAACCTCGGCACTATTGCCATTTGGGGCGAGATCATTCTGTGTTGTGGGGACTGTCCTGTGCATCGTGGGATGTTGAGTAGCGTCCCTAGTCACTACGCACTGGATGTCAGTAGCACCTGTCCCAACTCTCTGCAGTTGTGAGGATCAAAACTGTCTGACAGTGACAAATGTCCCCTGGGAGGCAAAATCACTCCCAGTTGAGAACTACTGCTTTAGATGGTCTAACCCAGATTAGAAGATTTAGAGCAGCGCTTCTCAAATTATCTGTAGGACAAAACAGTTTGAAAAAGATTCTAATCCGTTGTCAACGAATACATTTTCAAGCATGATAACAATGAATTATTTTTAAAAGGTGAAGTAACAAAAGGCCACAAAATACAAACCGCCATTTTTATGGGTAGAAATAAATGAAATATAATTGTTCTGTTAAGTTAGCAAAACACTCTCCAAATGCTTACTCTCCATTTCTGTACTTTTCTCATGTGGACCAGTAAAGAGCAATAGATGGGCCCAGTCCTCAGTAACATTAATTTGGAGGACATTAGACTGGAGACAGAGAAAATGCATTAAATCAAGTAGTCCTTGCAGCATAGTAAGAAGTAGTCCTTAAGTCTTTATATTTCTTACGTTCAACTCTTGTTAGCTTTATAGGATTTAGGTTAGCTTTAGTGGTTATCTTGGAGACTTCTATTTAATTTTTAAAAGGAGTAAAGGCCTTTGGAAAAGCATGATAATTTATAGCTGTCATCCATGGGAAAGCTGGCTAAGAAGACTCCAGCTAAGGTACAACATTTGGCTGGTAAATAGTGCATCATTTCTTTGACTCCTTCATTGATTCATTTAACATGTATTTGTTCAACAAACCACAGTGTACCAGACATTGGACTGGGTCCTGGGGATCCAAGGATGAGTGAGCGAGAAATTTCACCTAGGAGGGAGGATAGTGGCATCCAGAAAACCTTCCTGCAGGAAGTGATATCCAGTGGGACCCAAGGCATGAGTGCATGAGTAACAGTCCCCCGGGTGAAGCCGGGGAGGCTGAGCACGTGTTTCAGGCAGAGGGCACTTTGTGGGGGACAGTCAGCAGTTGGTCATGACCCTTCCAGGGAACTGAAAGTAAAATATGGCTGGAGCAGAGTGGAGAGGAAGAGGCAAAAGGTGGTGCTGTAAAAACAATGCAGGGATCAAATCGTGAAGCCTTGTCCGCTCTTGCTAGGCTAGGCATGGTGCCAAGGACCAGTACTAGTAGCATCACCTGCAAGTTTTGGCAGTGCAGACTCTCGGGCCCTACCCCAGATCTGCCGAATCAGAGCTTGCATTTTTAACAAGAGCCCCAGGAGATCCCTCAGCTCAACAGAGCCTGAGAAGCACTGCTCTGAGATATATACAGGCTAATTTTTTTTTTTTTTTTACTGGCACAGTTACCCTGAAAGATCTGGTTAACTATTCTAAGGTTTTTAGGCACTGAATGTTGGCTAAACCAATATCCCCTGGCATTTCTTGCCTGTCTCTGCTATAGGTAACAGGTAGATGAAATGAGCATGTAGCTCAATATAGAGCTTTCTAGACTCCCTTGTGGCTGGAGAAAGGGCAAAGCACCTTGCTGGTAAGCTACTAGGGTGAGTTTTGAGAAAGCTACTGCTTTCCTGATGAAAGTAATAGGTACGGCCAGCAGATCCTTTTGCCATTTCTTTCTGCCTTCAGTGGGGATGTGATTCCTGGAGCTGTGGCAGACTTTTTTTTTTTTTTAATGGTTTATTTATTTTTGAAAGAGGGCACACACGGGGGAGAGGCAAACAGACGGGGACAGAGGATCTGAAGCTGGCTCCGCACTGAAAACAGCGAGCCCGATGTGGGGCTCAAACTCACAGACAGCAAGATCACGACCTGAGCCAAAGTCGGACGCTCAACTGACTGAGCCACCCAGGCGCCCCCAGCCTTCTTGATTATAGGAGAAAGGCTAGTTCTAGCCCTGACTTGTCGGACTGCAGAACTTAAGCCAGGAGACAGTTCCTCCAGAAACTGTTTGTTGGGTGTTTTGTTACTTGCGAGTGAAAGCAATCCTGTGACTAGCCCAGAAGCACAAATCATTAACATATCCATTAGTATTCTGTTAGTACATATGCAAAATTCAAAATAATATTTGCTTACACAAGATCTATATTGGCTGCCTTCTCCCCTACAGAAAAATTCCGCGATCCACAACCTAGGCGAGAATGGCTCTTACCACAAAACACCAGGAGCTCTGTTTGCGATCCGAGGTTCTTGCTGCGGGACTTCCATCCTCATGATGGTTGCTGAAATTCCACTCAGTGCATCTGCCCTCGAGGTCGATAGGCCACTTCCTAACTGCTAAAAAGCCTTCCTTGAAGTCCCACACCACACTTCAACATGCCGCTCATTGGCCAGGACTTGTTGCATATTGGCACGTTGCTGCAAAGGAGGCTGTAGTAGTGTTTTCTGGTTTGCCATGTACTAAACTAAAAACCAGAACTCTATGATGAAGTAAGTGGGAGAGAGTAGATGTTTGATATCCGTATATTTCTGGAAGATTCCACCACGAGCAGGTTTGCATTTCAGGAAGATTATTCTGAAAGTAGTGTGGAAGCAGGTTGTAGGGAAAGGAGACTGGAGGTAAGCCGACCAGTGAAGAGGCAGTAGAATATCTAGAGGTGGCAAACTACAGACCATAAGCCGTGGTCAATTCTGGCCCACTGATTAATTTTGTAAATGAAGTTATGTTAAAGCATAGTAAGGTCATAACTTAGATGTTATTTATGTCTCTGTAAAGGAACAAAATGCCCTTCCCTCTACGCTTCTGAGTTCTTGGCTACGAACCCTATAATCAAGTACATCAACAGGAGAAAACAAACAGAAGTTTAATAAACATGTATGCCTTCTGTAATACAGGGGAGAGACCCAGGAAAACTGAGTAAAACTCCCTGGAATGGCCCAAGCCACTACTTTAAATACCATCTTCAGCCAAAGACGAAAGAATGATGTTAGAGTTTGGGAGGAAGCCGGTTATGGAAGGTCACCAGAAAAAGCACAGTAAACAAGAGTCAGGTTGGTTAGGCAGACTTAAGTCCGTGCCTCCTCCATGTATGAAAGAGTGTCTAGAGATTTGGAAGAGATTTACTCACCTCTTCCTAGTACAGAGAGGGAGACCTTGTGGATGGCAATTTCCTTTATAAATGTAAAGGTCCTTTAGGAAAAGGTTAACTTCAGTATTTCCAGAGATTCTCCTGTGTCTACTGTTGCTCAAAAATAATCAGCTCAGAATCATCCTTACATCAAAGAGGCACATTTGGGGGTGACAAATTCTCTCCTTCAGTTGCATTCTCTCTGTGACAGCGGAGTTGAGCAGTTTAGACAGAGACCGTCTGGGACTTACAAACTCTAAAATATTTATTTTCTGGGCCTTGACAGCAAAAACATGCAGACTTCTTTAGAGGAGCAGCAGGTAGGGTTGGAGAGAATGAGCATGTTCAGAAGACATCAAGGAGGTAGAAGGGGCAGGTGGACTGTTCAATGTAGGGGATTAGAGGCACGGTAGAGCTCTGGCTTGAGTAGGACAAAAGCTCCTGAAATCCTAAGCAGTGCCCCGATCACTGCCTAGCAAATACACGTTTATTTTCATTGAAGCATAGCTGAACGTATCATATCTAACAGTTTCAGGTGTACAACAGAGTGATTCAGCATTTATATACATTGATGAAATGCTCCCCACAATAAGTGTGGTTACCATCTGTCACCGTATAACATTATTACAATATTATCGACTGTATTCCCTATGCTGACTTCACTGCGACTTAATTTATTTTATAACTGGAATTTTTGTACCTCTTGATCGTCTTCATCTATTTTCCCTGCCTCCACCCCCCTCCTCCCTGGCAGCCACCAGTTCTCTGTATTTGTGAGTCTGTCTTCTGTTTGGTTTCTTCGTGTGTGTGTGTGTGTGTGTGTGTGTGTGTGTGTGTGTGTTTTACATTCCATGTGAGATTGATTATATGGTATTTGTCTTTGAATAATTTCATTTCACATAATGCTCTCAAGGGCCATCCATGTTGTTGTAAATGGCAAGATTTCACTTTTCGTGGCTAATAATATTCCATTGTGTACGCACACCACATCTTTGTCCATTCATCTGTCAGTAGATATTTTGGCTCTTCCATGTCTTGACTATTGTAAATAATGCTACAATGAACATAGGGATACACCTATCTTTTTGAATTGGTGTTTTTGTTTTCTTCAGATAAACACCCAGAGATAGAATTGCTGGATCATGGAGCACCTGGGTGGCTCACTTGGTTGAGCGGCCAACTCTTGGCTTCTGCTCAGGTCACAATCTCACGGCTTTGTGGGTTCGAGCCCCGTGTCAGGCTCTGTGCTGGCAGCATGGAGCCTGCTTGGGATTCTCTCTCTCCCTCTCTCTCTGCCCCTCCCCATTCATGCTGTCTCTCTCTCTCTCAAGATAAATAAACTTTAAAAAATTGCTGTATCATATGGTAGTTCTATTTTTAAATTTTTGAGGAACCTCCTACTGTTTACCATAGTGGCTGCACCAGTTGACATTAGCACTGGTAGGGCACAACGGTGCCCTTGTTCCCACATTCTCACCAACACTTGTGATGTCTTGTCTTTTTGATATTAGCCATTCTGACAAGTGTGAGGCGATACCTCCTTCTGGTTTTGATTTGCATTTCCCTGGTGATCAATGTTGTTTCGTATCTTTTTATGTGTCTGTTGGCCATCCATATGTCTTCTTTGGAAAAAATGTGTATTCAGATCTTCTGTCCATTTTTTAATTGAATTGTTCATGTTTTTGGTGTTGTGTTATAGGAGCTCTTTACATATTTTGGACATTAACCCCTTACCCTTAGCAAATATCTTCTCCCATTCAGTAGGTTGCTTTTTTGTTTTGGTGATGGTTTTCTTCACTGTGCAGAAGCTTTTTAGTTTGATGTAGTCCCAACTGGTTACTTTTAGCAAATGCAAGTTTATATGGGAAGGTTCTTGTGAGACTCATGGTTTATCATTATTTATAGTCCATGAACTAAAGAACCAGAAACATTAATTTAGGCTTTGAGACCTTGGCTTTGATGAATAAAGTGAAAGGGGACCAGTGTCCATTTGAAAAGGGAAGAGAATGGAGATGTGGAATATGTACAACATGTCAGGCATTGTGCTAGGAGTATATTTATGCTACTTGTTAATAGCCAGTGACAATTCTTTTTCATTCTGTTTTTTGATGTTTGTTGGTTAAACCCATTTTTAAGGTATCAAATAAAAAATTATCTAACATAAGTTATAGTTTATTCTTATTTTGTTTTGTATCTTTATTAAAGTTTTTTATTTAAAAATTTAGGAATATCATAAATTCATTTTTAAAAATTGGAAAATAGGGGAGCTAGGTGGCTTACTTAGTTGAGTGTCCGACTTTGGCTCAGGTCATGCTCTCACAGTTTGTGGGTTCAAGCCCCATGTTAGGCTTTGTGCTGACAGCATGGAGCTGGTTCGGATTCTCTGTCTCCCTTTCCCTCTGCCCTGCTTGCACACTCTCTCTGTCAAAAGTAAATAAACATTAAGAAAATAATAATAAAAATAAAAAATAAAAATCGGAAAAGAGAAAAAAATTTTAAAAAGCCATACTTTACCATTAGATAAAATTGCTGTTAATTCAGTATATTCTCTTTTTATCCTCCTCCCTTCCTCCAAAAGATTAAATATTAACTTTTAAATTGTGTTTTTCATGGAGTTATCTATACTGCTTTTTCACTTAAATATATCACAATTTTTTGTCATTATGTGTTTTGTATCATTTTGGGTTTTGTTTAAAAAACAAAATTCAACTGACTAAATTTTAAAGATCTTATTGGCCTTTTTCAGTGATTCATGAAAGGCAGCATCCAGTCTAGCAGATAGGAAGAAGCTCTGAAGACCTGTACCAACGGAAGGACTTTTACAAGCAGGAGGGAGTATAACTGAGCCAGTGTGAGTTCCCTCCTTGGGGAGTCACAGATACACCAAGTGGAGCTGTGGCACAAAGTAAACTTTATCTGTAGCAAGTATAAGGATCATGGGGAGAGGCACCTGGGTGGCTCAGGTGGTTGAGCATCCGACTCTTGATTTCAGCTCAGGTCATAATCCCAGGGTCGTGAGATTGAGACCCACATCAGGACCTGAGGTGAGAGCGGAGCCTGCTTAAGATTCTCTCTCTCTCTCCCCCCCTGCCCTTCTCCCCTGTTTGTGCACTCTCTCTCAAAAAAAAAAAAAAAAGGGTGTGTGTGTGTGATCATGGGGAATAACTTCCAAAGCCATGACTCCCTGAGCAAGAGTGGATGGATTCCTTTTATTTAGGGTTAGGGTGAATATTTAGATAGGGAAGCCATGTCATCAAATGTATAGGCGGGCATAAGATTGAACATGAACCTTGAGGAAACATGCCCATACACACTTCGTATGTTATGTAAATGAGGCTTGTGACTGTATATGGTAATTCCTCTGGGGCTAATTAGACCCACCATATGCTGTCCAACAAATTGGATGTTATCAAGGAATACGTGAGCTACAGCAAGGAGTGGGAAAATAAAAGTTCCAGCTGGGGAGGTGTCCCTTGGGGGTTTATGATGGGGTGATCCACAAATAGACATACCCTGTGGATGCGCAGGCGATGCGGGCCTCTTTTGAGTTAAGCCAGTTAAGCAGTGTGGGACCCCAGCTTGGAGTGCCTTTGCATGCAGGAGATGACGGTCCATTCCGTGTGACTGCACACTTGACTTGATCCCAGGCCATCATTCTCAATGCCTTGGGTGGTAAATAAAGCAGCTCCCAATATCCCCGAGGTTCTTGGTCGGGCTGGTTCATGCTCCACGTTGATTTTTTCCATGTCCCAGCAGTACTGTGCTACTTCTTTTCTGGATACCAATGAGTTTCCTTTGAGAGCAATTGTCATTAACATTAAAGGTAAGAGGAACTATAGGAGTTGGGTCTTGGCTATCATTTCCTATCTTAGGAGTTCATGGATAGCACGGCTTTTGCTTTGAAGTGCAATTTAAGTTTCCTATTCTTTTCTTCTCTGTATCATTAATAACTAGAGCAAGATGGACACATTTCTCTGTGGGAATGGCTTCGTTGTATAGTTATGGAAAGGGAGTTTTCAATGGACTTAGGGGAGCTCATGATGAAGTTAATGTTATGGTCATTTTGCATCAGATAGAATACAGGCCATCCAATTCGGATTTGTGGGTGCTGGTAATGTATCCAACAGTTCTTCAGTTTGTTTCTCTTTGCTGTGATCTTTCTGACATCTATGAGGGAGTTTAGCTTCCAGGGGCACTCGAGTGTGTTTATAGTTCCTTGCATCTCTATGATAATGATTAGGACTAAGATCAGGATGTTTGTTTTATTTTTATTATTTTTTTAATGTTTTTTTTTTTTATTTTTGAGACAGAGGGACACACACAAAGCACGAGCAGAGGACGGGAAGAGAGAGAGGGAGACACAGAATCCAAAGCAGGCTCCAGGCTCTGAGCCGTCAACACAGAGCCCGATGCGGGGCTCAAACTTATGAACTGCGAGATCAGGACCTGAGCCGAAGTCGGACACTTAACCGACTGAGCCACCCAGGTGCCCCAGGAAAGTGTTCATTTTAAAATCAGACCAACGTAGAGATTAGAACATAATCTATTTTGCCATGTACTAACAATAAGCTGTGGCATTAATCACTGAACAGTCACAGAGAGAATGATTTAATCTATTCGATGGGCCTGGTAGCAAACAATAAGGCCGAAAATGCAGAACACTGGAACTAGTGTTATACAGATAGAGATTACTATAGTTTGAATTTGACAACCTTTACTGAATGAGGCTCTACTTACCTTGTGAGTGTCTCTGGAACAGGAGTTTCAGGTCAGTGGGTGGCTCACAGGAATATCTGTTGTCATCTGCTACTGTTACGCATTTCTTCTTGGGCCTCTGGTGCACATGCCTTTTTATTCTAGTCTGGTAGATCCAAGATATGACTCTCTAATTTTAAGGAAGAGTGTGCGGTTACTAGTACTAGGCAAGGCCCTGTCCAAATAGGATATAGTTGATCCTGGGTGACCCATGTTTCTAAGCTTTTATGTACACCCAGTCCCCACGTCCATACAGGTGAAGCTTAATTTCAGGAGGCAAAAATTTTCATATTTGTTGAGTGTATCCACAACCTGTTGGAAATTAATTTTAGGCTTAACAGAGAAATGTCTGGAGGTGAGGAATCGGAGCTTTTTGGAAAGGGCCTCACATAAGTCATTTCAAATGGGGTGAGCTTTTAGTTTTTGCCCTTCTGGGTAGCTCTCATTCTAGTCAGAGCTGTTGGTAGTAACTTGAATCAATTTTCCCCTGTTTCCTGGCACAACTTTGCCAGGGGCTTTTTCGGGGTTATGTTAGCACATTTTGTTTTCCCAGAAGAGTGAGGCCTGCAGGCAGGGTATAATCTCAACTTGATGTTTAAGGCCTTGGCCACCTCAGAAATAATTTTTGTTATGAAGATGAGCCCATTATCATTTTGGATTGACCTTGGGAATCCAAATCGAGGAATTCCCTCTTTTTTTAAGGTCTTTGTTACATTATTAGCTCCTTCTGTCCTACAGGTAAAGGCCTCAATCCATCTGGTAAATCTGCCTACAAACACTAAAAAGTATTTAAACCCTCCAGGGACCACTGGCCTTACAGTAAACGCTGCTTGCCATCATCCCCTGGCATTGTCCCCTGGATTTGAGGCCCTCTAACTAGAAGTGGGTAATGGAGGTCTGGTTTGTACAACATTTGTCTGGCAATAGGCACCTTGGTTTGTTATTTTCTCAATAGTTTCTTTTATCCCTGGGGTGTTCATGACCATATTAACCATAGGTATAAAACGTCTTTGCCACAATAGGTTGAGTCATGTGTACTCTTAGGGAGACCCCTAGCATTCTGCTTAGGTACCCAATTCTCCCATTGTTGTTTATCATCCATTCTCTGATTAGTGGAGCCCACTGATAGCCCAATTTTATAGTCTCTTCTGTCTCCTCCTCGGAGTAGGATGGAGTAAACTTCTACAGTGGTAGAGAGGGAATTGGTGGCACTTGCAAAATCTCCTTAGAGTTGACAGCCCTTTTTGTGACTGCATCAGCCAGATTATTTCCCTTTGTTACTTCTGAATTTGCTTTTTGATGGCCTCTACAGTGAACTGGCACTTCCTTAGGCTTTTAGCATATTGAACTTCTCCATTCTCGCTGTAGTCCTCTTTCCCTCCATGTGGCTCCATGGGCATGAATTACAGAGAAGGCATATTTAGAATGACTGTAAATGGTTACCACCTTGTCTTTGCCCAATTCTAATGCTCTGGTTAGCGTGGTTATTTCTGCCTTTTTGGCTGGGCTGCCTGGGGTCAGTCTTTTAGCCTTTACAGAGCATTTAGGGACACTACTGCATATCTTGCCATTTTTAGTCCATTTTCTTCTTTTATTAATGTTTATTTTTGAGAGAGAGAGAGACAGAGCATGAGCAGGGGAGGGGCAGAGAGATGGAGACACAGAATCCACAGCATGCTCCAGGTTCTGAGCTGTCAGCACAGAGCCTGACGTGGGGCTCGAACCCATGAACTGTGAGATCATGACCTGAGCCAAAGTTGGATGCCCAACCAATTGAACGACCCAGGCACCCCCTTTTTAGTCCATTTCCCATAAAACTTTTGCCATCTGTAAACCAGATATCTTGTGCAGTGGTCGGAGGTTCACTCTTGAGATCTTTGGAGTAAGATCAATTTTGACCAAGTACTTAATGACTAGGGAGTAAGGTGGCAGGTATCTATCTGGGAGGTATCTGTCAGCATGGCCTGATGTTGTAGCATTCTGTTTTGGGACAGCCACAGATGTCCCCAGGTTTCCAGAAAACAAGAAAGCTGGTGTGGGGTCCAAACAGTCATAGGTTGACTCATAGTTTTTATCAAGAGGCACGTGGCTGCTACCGCTCTTAGGCAAGGGACCCAACCCTTGGCCACTATGTCCAAGCCTAATTGTTTAGAAAAATAAGCTACTGTTCTTTTCAAGGGCCCCAGCATTTGGGTTAGTGCCAGCTATTCCTTGCCTTTTGTGTACACACAAATCAAACAGCTTGTCAGAATCAGGCAATGCTAAGGCTGGTGCCTTCATAAGTAAGGCTTTAAGGTACCTACCTTCGGTCTGCAGGCTCCGGTAAAAAGGCAGCTTTGTTTCTCAATGGTGCCAAATCAAGAGAATTAGAAACCTTAGTTTGGAGAGTGGTGGTCAGATTCTCAAGGAAACCAGAAGAATTCAGGATCTAGCCCAGTTATGTAGGCAAACAACAAACACTAAGACCATCAGAAGCTAGACTCTAATATCCACAAAGACGTGTTATTGAAACATAATTTTTCTCTAAAACCACCTTTATTTCCATCAAAGACAGCCAGATCAAGACTAATTTGTTTGTAAAACAAGTCCAGTTTTAGCAAACTTGGCCTAATTATTTGCATTCAGTAAGAATAGCAATTGATCATATAAGTTTTCTGAATCTGCTTTGCTAGAACTTTTATAAGGAATTTCAAATTGAACATTTAATAGTCTCAAGGCCAAGGCCAGAAGCCAGACCAAACAGTTGCCATCAGATTTTCCTGCAGTACCTCTAGATTTGTGTGAATTCCTCTTCTCGGGGTTCCCAAAATATCATGAGGTTCCTGTACTTGCCACCCTTTACTCACCCAGTAAGGCTACTGGGACCTCTGTAAGCAAGGTATCAGACGACCATTTCCAAGGGGCTTTATTGGCCCCATAAAGTCAATCTTAGTTCCTTAAAGCTGTCTGGTCATATGTGAATTTGTGCATGTCTTTCCCAAATATGATAGTCCATTCAAAGCCTTGGTAGTGTAATTAATATTTCCGATGGTGTCCTGTTAACAAGGAGAACAGATTCTCACTGAACTTAGGCCATCAAAGGAAGAATACTCATTGAGAGTTTCAGAATTCAGGAGGGTTCAGGTAGGGAGAAAAGTTAAATGTTGCCATTTGTTCACAAAGGAATATTTTATCATATTTCTGTAAATCATAGATATCTTAAGAGAAAACTTCCTTAAATCTGGAAGAGCAAACGTTAGAGAACCAGTAATGTTTCAAACAAGAGTCCTAAAAACTATGATCATCCTCCTCAATTCATTCAGTCCCATGTTTTTAATTCTTGTTCTATTTGAATGCAGCTTTTCCATTAGTTCTGGAAATTCTTACTCAGAATTATGATCTTAAAAGGTATCAAAAACATGTGTTACAGAGTTCTTTTCATGACTCTCCTGGAAGACAAAATACATTTTGCAAAAGCATCAGAACAATAATTATAAATGACAAAGAAAAAGTCAAAAGTGGGCTTGGCTAAAGATCTGATGAGAGTTGGTTATAATGCAGTTGACAAGGAAATCTAGTAATTTCTGTGACACACAATACTTCAATAATTAGAATGTCAAGTGATGACTTAATATCAGAACATATTAAAACTTGAGGGATTTCATATAATTTCTAGAACAGTTATAGCATTTACCCATGGAGTACAACCTAAGGTGTATCATCATTTATTTGACAGTGTTTCCTGTGTAACCTAACATACCCAATAAACAAGCCTAATTAGTCAAAGGACTTCATTTTTTTTCCATTTTTAATTAACTTAAAATTTTTAAAAAATGTTTATTATTTTGGAGAAGGAAACAGAGCATGAGCTGGGAGGGTGGGCAGAGAGAGAGGCAGACACAGAATCAGAAGCAGACTCCAGGCTCTGAGCTGTCATCGCAGAGCCTGACGTGGGGCTTGAACTCACAAGCCGTAAGATCATGACCTGAGCCGAAGTTGGATGCTCAACCCACTAAGCCACCCAAGCACCCCTAATTAACTTAAAATTTTCAATTCCAATATAGCTTTTTTTTTATTAGCACTTTTTTATTTTTTATTTTTTTATTTTTATTTTTTTATTTATAGTTTATTGTCAAGTTGGTTTCCATATAACACCCAGTGCTCTTCCCCACAAGTGCCCCCCTCCATGACCATCACCCCCCTTCCCCTTTCCCCCTCCCTCTTCAGCCCTCAGTTTGTTTTCAGTATTCAAGAGTCTCTCATGATTTGCCTCCCTCCCTCTCCCTAACTCTTTTTCCCCCTTCCCTTCCCCATGGTCCCCTGTTAGGTTTCTCCTGTTAGACCTATGAGTGAAAACATATGGTATCTGTCCTTCTCCGCCTGACTTATTTCGCTTAGCATGACACCCTCGAGGTCCATCCACATTGCTACGAATGGCCAGATTTCAT
>CM053579.1:95435605-95558676 GCA_028646485.1 Cryptoprocta ferox
TCATTCTTCTGCATGTTGCTGTCCAGTTCTCCCAGCACCACCTATTAAAGAGGCTGTCTTTTTTCCATTGGATACTCTTTCCTGCTTTGTCAAAGATTAATTGGCCGTACATTTGTGGGTCCAGTTCTGGGTTCTCTATTCTATTCCATCCAATATAGTTAACATACAATATTATATTAGTTTCAGGTGCATACTATAGTGATTGGACAATTCTATATATTACTCAGTGCTCATCATGATAAGTGTACTCTTTAATCCCCATCCGGTTTTCACCCATCTCCCCGCCCACCTCCCCTCCGGTAACCATCAATTCTCTGTAGTTACTTGGTTTCTGTCTCTCTCTCTCTTCCTTTTAACTTTGCTTGTTTGTTTTGTTTCTTAAATTCCACGTAGGAGTGAAATCATAAGGTATTTGTCTTTCTCTTATTTCACTTACTGTTATATTCTCTAGTTCCATCCATATTGTTGCAAATGGCAAGATTTCATTCTTTTTATTGGTTGCATAATATTCCATTGTGTATATACACCACATCTTCTTTATTCATTCATTTATTGATGGACACTTGGGCTGCTTCCAAGGTTTGGCTATTGTAAATAATTCTGCTATAAACATCAGGGTGCATGTATCCCTTTGAATTAGTGTTTTTGTATTTTTTTGGTAAATACCCATTAGTGCGATTACTGGATTGTAAAGTAGTTCCATTTTTAACCTTTTGGGCAACCTCCATACCATTTTCCACAGTGGCTGTACCAGTTTGCATTCCTACCAACAGTGCATGAGGGTTCCTTTTTCTCTACATCCTCATCAACACTTGTTATTTCTTGTGTTTTTTACTTTAGCCATTCTGACAGGTGTGAGATGGTATCTCATTGTAATTTTTATTTGCATCTCCCTGATGATGAGTGATGTTGAGCCTCTTTTCATGTGTCTGTTGACCATCTGTATGTCTTCTTTGGAGAAATGGCTTTTCATTTCTTCTGCCCATTTTTATTGGATCATTTGTTTTGGGGGTGTTGAGTTGTATCAGTTCTTGATATATTTTGTACACTAACCCTTTATCAGGTATGTCATTTGCAGATATCTTCTCCCATTCGATAGGTTGTTTGCCTTTTAGTTTTGTTGATTGTTTCCTTTGCTGTATAGAAGCTTTTTATTTTGGTCTAGTCCCAATAGTTTATTTTTGCTTTTATTTCTCTTGCTTCAGGAGACCTATCTAGAAAAATGTTGCTACAGCTGATGGCAGAAAAATCACTGCCTATACTCTCTTCTAGGATTTTTATGGTTTCTGGTATCATATTTAGGTCTTTCATTCATTTTGAGTTTATTTTTGTGTATGGTGTAAGAAAGTGGTCCAGCTTTATTCTTTTGCATGTAGTTGTCCAGTTTTCCGAGCACCATTTGTTGAGGAGACTTTTTCCCATTGTATATTCTATATTCTTTCCTCTTGGAGATGAATTGACCACATAATTGTGGCTTTGTTTCTGGGTTTTCCATTCTGTTCCACTGATAATGTGTCTATTTTTAAATTAATTTTTCAAGTAATCTCTACACCAAACATGGGGCTCAAACTCAAGACCCCCAAATCAAGAGTCACATGCTCTATTGTATGTGTCTATTTTTATGCCAGTACTATAACTGTTTTGATTGCTACAACTTTGTAATATAATTTGAAGTCTGGAATTGTGCTACCTCCAATTTTGTATTTCATTTTCAAGATTTCTTTAGCTTCTCAGAGTCTTTTGTGATTCCATACAAATTTTAGGAGTGTTTGTTCTAGTTCTGTAAAAAATGCCATTGGTATTTTGATAGGGATTGCATTAAACCTGTGCATTGCTTTGGTAGTATAGACATTTTAACAATATTTGTTCTTCTAATCCATAAGCATGGGATGTCTTTCCATTTCTTTGTGTTGTCTTGAATTTTTTTCATCACTGTGCTATAGTTTTCAGATTACAGGTATTTCACCTTTTTGGTTAAGTTTATTCCTAGATAGTTTATTATTTTTGGTGCAGTTGCAAATGGGATTGTTTTCTTAATTTCCCTTTGTGCTGCCTCATTATTGGTGTGTAGGAATGCAACAGATTTGTGTACATTGATTGGGTGTCCTGCGACTTTACTTCATTAACTTATCAGTTCTACTACTTTTTTGGTGGAGTCTTTAGGGATTTCTGTATATACTATCATGTCATCTGCAAATAGTGAAAGTTTTATTTCTTCCTTACCAGTTTGGATTCCTTTTATTTCTTTTTGTTGTTTAATTCCTATGGCTAGGACTTCAAGTACTATGTTGAATAAAAGTGGTGAGAGTGGACATCCTTGTCTTGTTCTGCCCTTAGGGGAAGAGCTCTCAGTTTTTCCCCATTGAGTATGATGTTTGCTGTGGGTTTTTCATATAAGGCTTTTATTCTGTTGAGGTATGCTCCCTCTAGACCTACTTTGTTGAGGGTTTTTTTTAAATCATGAATGGATTTTATACCTTGTCAAATGTTTTTCTCTGCGTCTATTCTCATGATCCTATGGTTTTTACCCTTTCTCTTATTAATGTGATGTATCACGTTGATTGATTTGAGCATATTGAACCACCTTGCATCTCAGGAATAAATCCCATTTGATCTTGGTGAATGATTTATTTAATGTATTGATGATTTGGTTTGCTAGTATTCTGTTGAGGATTTTTGCATCCATGTTCATCAGAGATTTTGGCCTTTAGTTCTCTCTCTTTTTTGTGTGATGTCTTTATATGGTTTTGGTGTCAGGGTGATACTGACCTCATAGAATTAATTTGGAAGTTTTCCTTCTTTTTCTGGAAAAGTTTGAAAAGAATAGGTATTAACTCTTTAAGTGTTTGGTAGAATTCACCTGTGAAGTTGTCTGGTCCTGGAGTTTTGTTTGTTGGATGTTTTTTTGATTACTGTATCAGCAATGTCATTGTTGGTAATTTGTTCAAATTTTCTATTTCTTCCTGTTTCACTTTTGGTAGGTTATATGTGTCTAGGAATTTCTCTATTTCTTCTAGGTTATCCACTTTGTCGGCATATGATTTTTCATAATACTCTCTTACAATTGTTTGTATGTTTGTGACTTGGTATTTCTCCTCTTTCATTTGTGATTTTGTTTATGTGGGTTCTCTCTCTCTCTCTCTCTCTCTCTCTCTCTTTCCTCTCTCTTGATGAGTCTGGCTAGAGGTTTATCATTTTTATTGATCTTTTCAAAGAACCAGTTTTTTTAGTTTATATATCATTTATTTCTGCTCTACTTTTTATTATTTTCTTCCTTCTGCTGTTTTGGTGTTTTGTTTGTTGTTCTTTTCCTAGCTCTTTTAGGTGTAAGGTTAGGTTGTTGATTTGAGATTTTTCTTGCTTCTTGAGATAGACCTGTATTGCTATAAACTTCCCTCTTAGAACTGTCAAAAGACTTCATTCAGAGTTCAAATCTTGGGAAGTTTGTTAAAAATCTCAGAAAGTTTTAAAATGCATGCCTAGGGGTGCCTGGGTGGCTCAGTCGGTTGAGCGTCTGACTTCTGCTCAGATCATGATCTCATGGTTGATGAGTTCAAGCCCCGTGTTGTGCTCTGAGCTCACAGCTCAGAGCCTGGAGTCTGCTTCAGATTCTATGTCTCCTTCTTTCTCTGCCCCTCCCCTGCTCATGCTTTGTCTCTCTCTGTCTCAAAAATAAATAAACATTAAATAATTAAAAATAAAATAAAGTGCATGACTAAATAGGATTACAGATTATTATAAACTTGGTTATATATTTACCCAAGATGGCAATAAGAGATATTATAGGTGGTAATATAGTTAGCAAAACTTAACTCCTTTAATATTAAGAAGTTTCAGTGCTCTTAAGTAACGAAAGACCTGTTAAAGACAAAACAGAAACCTGGGATTTCTGGGCAGATAAAGAATAGGAAAAAAACCCCTTTCTTTACAATTTCTTATCAAGAGCAAACTAATAATCCAAGAAAACTTTGTCTTTTTAATAGAAAAGCAGAATTTCAATCTTATACCAGTGTACAAAATCCATTCATTTCAATCTTATTCCTCACCACACATAAAATTCTTTTCTAAAGCTTTTCCTTCACAAACCTTCTACAACTTTCCTTTTACATTTAGATTTTTTCCTAAGCCTCTTTTGTCTAAGTAATCAGTTTCATTTTAGGGCAAAATTACTTTCCTTTTTCTCAACAAAAATGTATTTGCATTCCTTATATCTTATCAAAAATACATCTTACTTTTCTTACATACAGAGTTGCTTCCCTTATTTCTAGCAGTCTCAATTACAGTGAAAAACTAATAACCAGTTGTGAAATGCCTGTTGGACCAGAATTCTTTAGATTGCCAAAATTAGGAATATATTTCATAATTTCTAGAAACATGCTTTTTTCATGGTACAACTTTCAATAAAGCATAAAATATATTCACTAACAGACCCAAGTATCCTCAGTTTCTCTGCAATAAGAAGCCAAAAGCAGACAAACCTACATTCAGCAATCTATTTTTGAAAAGATTTAAATATCCAATGAATTCAACCCAATTTGTCATTTAACTTAGCAAAAATTCAGTGTTTCAGATTACCAAAGATTCTGAAAGCTATTTAAAAGTTTACTTATAAATATTTTTATCTGTTCGACCTCCTTGTTCTTAACAATTACCCATGAAAACTTAATCAGACAAAATCAACCATCTACTTTAGTCATTCTTGGTGACAAATTGCAATAGACACAATGTGAAGGTAATTAATAAATTCAGGTGGAATGAAGGTTTACTATTGTATTTGATATTGGCAACTCTAAAAGACATGTCTGTTTTAATTTATTAAAGATTATCCCAGATCATGCGAACTTGAAAAACATTTGGGTTAGTTTTTATCTTTCTCAGTTTTAGCATGCCCAATTTTTACAAGCACTTTTGTCTTTTAACCAATTATACAGAACTCTTGCCTGTTCCCAGTACATGCCTCCATTGACCCAAATTGCTGCTGCCTCCATCGTCTAGGGTTGTGAGGGAAGGAGGAGGTACACAAGGGCCAAGCAGCCAGGGTCGAGATTTAAACAGGGAACAACCACAAACAGACCAAACAACCAGGTGGGACTAAGATTTCTTTTGATCTCCCAGACCCTAGATTTATCTCTGTTAGATCACTGCCATCTTGCTAGGTTGGAGCATCCAAGACTCTGAAGAGCTGGATCCTGTGACCTTCTGTCACCTGGGGATGTCTGCTTTGTCTCTAATCAAGTATTCAGTCCCCTAGAGTATTCTGTTATTCTGGCTTGTCTAGACTTTAGGAGACAACTGTAGTTTTATCTCTAAAAGCCATGCCACAGATCTGGCATGGCTTATCCCAACAGAAATCCTCCTGAATAAAAGTAATCAGAGTGGCCAATGGATTTCAGGTGAGGACAGAATGCCAGGCTGGCAGTCACAAGCACCAAGAGGGGAGAGTCTCTGCAAGGAATCTGCCCCCCCCCCATAGCTTGAACAGGTTAGCCTGAGTGAGCTGCTGCTGCCCATTGCTCCATCCTTTGAAAACCAGGGACCCGGGCGCAAAACCTCAGAAGGACAATAGTCCCATCTGGGTCACCAAATTTGTAACCGGGCCAACGTGAGCGGGGTTCCTTGGTGAGTCACAGATAGACAGGCCGAGTTGTGGCACAAAGTAAGCTTTATTTGTAACGCATAAGGAGATCATGGGGAATAACTTCCAAAGCCATAACTCCCCGAGCAATGATGGATGGGTTCCTTTTATTTAGGGTTAGGATGAATACTTAAACAGAAGATCCTTTTCATCAGATGTAGAGGCAGGCCTGAGGTTGTACGTGAGCCTAATGGAAACATGCCTATACATACATTGTATGTTATGTAAATGAGGCTTGTGCTTCCCTGTTGGTGAAGATTTTAATATTATAATGAGGTAGAAGTAATCGTCAGTTATTCTAGAGGTCACTCCATGGTCCATCTGTGTGGTTACTAGTTGGGGGTTATGGTCAAACTGGTCTGAGTGGTCTGGAGATTTTGTCAGGACAGTCACTATTGTTTGATGGGTGGTTTTGATTTCCATTTGCCTGAGTTAAGAGATAACCTATAAAGAGAAGCTTAAGGGCAAATGTGGGACAAAGGTCAGTGACTATAAGCAGGTGGGCAGTAAAGGTCAGGTGACAGGAGTAGGAACGAGAAAGTTATACTAAACAAAAAAGCCAGTTGGTTATTGCAAGTTGACTTTCCTTTGGGGAATGGGGGATGACAGAGGTGTCTATCAGGAAGATTACCTAACTGGTGCTGATCAGGTGACTCCTGATTGCTTGGTTCAAGATTCCATTTCTGCGAGAGCCAGAATTGTAATTCAGTCTTAGTTTGGTGATGTGGGACTTAGCATAAACAACTCCATTTCGGTTCTGTTGTCTTGTTTTTAACAGTTCGAAACCATTCTGAGTAGTTACGGAAGGTGCCTGGATTTGCAGCCAAGTGTGAATTTCACAGGCCCCATATTTCCTTAGCTGAAGAGCGGAATCTCTGACATAATATTCTCAACATCTCTCTGTCAACTCAAAGGGCTTTTTGAGCCAAGAGCCCTTTCCAGTCCAACCCAGCACTTTTGTCACTTGAGAAGAGGGAATCTAATCTTTGTGTTGGCAGCAAAGCCTGAGAGTTGCTGCTTTTGTTCAGTGGCTATTTGTAGATGTAAACTTGCCCTCCTATTCTCACTTTACA
This sequence comes from Cryptoprocta ferox, assembly GCA_028646485.1. Lineage (NCBI taxonomy): Eukaryota > Metazoa > Chordata > Mammalia > Carnivora > Eupleridae > Cryptoprocta > Cryptoprocta ferox. The sequence goes on from CM053579.1 coordinate 95,442,314, forward strand.
AGCGGCAGGCAAAGTTATACTACACAAAACGACTCTTCTTTCCCGTCTGCTTTCCAGTGACATTTCTTTGGGCCTAATCATAATCTATAAGCCCTGCCCTTTTCTATATCCTGGGAATACTTGGTAGTTAGCCCTAGTTTCAGGAATCCTTTTAAAATAGAAAATAGAAGAAAACATGGGCGCCTGGGTGGCTCAGTCGGGTAAGCATCAGACTTGGACTCAGGTCATGATCTCACAGTTCGTGAGTTTGAGCCCCGCGTCGGGCTCTGTGCTGACTGCTTAGAGCCTGGAGCCTGCTTTGGATTCTGGGTCTCCCGCTCTCTCTGCCCCTCCCTCACTCATGCTCTGTCTCTTTCTCTCAAAAATTAATTAAAAAAAAGAAAACAGAAGAAAACAAGTTAGTAGAGCTATGGTGTACTTAAAGGAGATAAAGAAGAAAGAGCGTGATGTCACAGATCCAGTAAAGCAAAATCCATTTACTTAGCACCTAAGTGAGACATACTCACTTAATAGGAATGATTGCCAGGAGAGAGTTTGGGTAAGTAGTTTCTGTTTCCAAGGACCATCCTATTGGGGTAGAAAGTTGTAAACAGCACCTGTTGAAATGTCTTTTATATGTGCTCTGGAGAGCCTCAGGATGTTGAATAATTGGTCCCTGGAAAAAGCTCTCTTGTGCTAATGGGTTTTGATCATTAAGTGAAGCCATTAATTCTCAGTGGAGCATTAAACATCTGAATTAGTTTCACAAAGCTAAATATCAAAGTGAGTTTTGAAATGAGAATAAACCGAGCCAGTTATTACTAGTGATCATACTAGCAGTTCTAACAACTGAACTCTGCCAAATAGAGGTCAGGGCACACCCTGCGTTTTTGACTGTGCTACGTTTCCCGGATGAGTTTTGTTAGAATAGGGTCAGTTATTTTCCACATAAGCCGTTTAGAAATTTGTCTCCCCTGTCATTTCACCTCTGAGAAGCCCACATGCTAACCATGCATTTCATCAGCCAGCTGCCAGCATGACATGTCTATGCAAGTGGGAAGAAAAGACTTAGCAGCTGATCTGCAATCCAGCTTCTCCAATCCTGGGGACACATCAAGGAGAAATAACTTGAACAAATCTTACAGATCTGCTCGTTGGAATTCTTGGTGGTACTTGCTAATGGAGAGTCCTTACCTGTGGAATGTTTTTGTCAGGATATACCAGGTTCGTGTAGGATTACTCATGGTAAATGCACCTGGAGTTTATAGATTTCCGGGACATGACCAGCTGCAAAGGATCAGTGTCATCTTTTAAATGATCAAAGTATAAAATGAAGTTTCATGACGAAAATGTCTCCATTTGTATAAGTGCTGCTTCATATGTGAAATCTGAGCCAGGGCTACCCCACCTGAAAGCTGTGATTCTCTGGGGATAGAGAGCACATCTTATTCCTGTTTGTAACGCTGTGCCCAGCACAGTATAGAGTCTCTAGAAAACACTCAATAAATGCTTAATTTATTATAAAGAATATACATACATAACATAAATGGCCACAAAATATTTAGCTAGCAAAATAAACAAAGAACATACAGCTTCTAGTCACAACTTTTGGAGCCAAGGGGATGATGAAGAATCAAATGGGAAGGCCCTTAGGAAAAAGGACCTTGGAATAAAAGAGAGGAGTGCTTTCCAAACTTTAATGTGCATAGGAACCACCTGGAGACCTGGGATCTTGGCTACATGCAACTTGTGATGAGGCAGATCTGGGGTGGGACTTGAGATGGTCTTTTCTAACATTTCTAAAGCCTTGTTGGCCAAAGTGTGATCTGGGCATAGCAGTGGCGGCACGGCCTAGGTTGTTTGAAATGCAGTCTCTTTGGCCCTGCCCCAGCCTGTCCTAACCAGATTTTGGCTCCTTTTTCATCAGATTTCCAATTCCTTTGAACACACTCTTTGGACAGGTCCAAGGACTCCTTATTGATTTCTCTCTAAGGTTACCAGGCTCTACTTCAGAAGTGATTTTTTTTGATGCCTCTGTATCTCCATCATAATCAATTGGCTTTTCTAAGCTTAGTGCTAAGGGGCAACAAAGCAGATTTCTATCCCTTGTGCCATTCTGAAACCATAAAACTTTGAACTTTCAGTCCATTTGATTCAAGCCATGTGTGTTTAGAAACTGCCTAGTAAATCATCTAATACTATTATGCATGCTGTTTACCAGAGGGCAGGAAAAACAATGCTGAATAATGAATCCCGTGGGCAAGAAAAGGAATATGGAGATTTCACCTATAATTGAGTCCAAATATTAGATTCAGTAGGTATAGAAAGATAAATATGCTGGGGGTAAATACAATGCATTTATATATAGATAGCTCAGAGTCACCTCTTTGTCTCTCCCTTGAGTATCTTTAACAAAAATATGTACGGATTTTAAGCCATGAAATGGAAGGGTTAATAGGTACAAATAGCCAAAGACCATTACCACCACCATTGAAGTGCAAAGATGTAAGTGACGAATACTACTGGCATGAAGTGAGATACTCGGCAGAATTTCTGTCTTCAAAGAAACATTAAGATGGAAAAGAACACTCAAAAAGGCAATGCCATTAACACACAGAGAGAAGCAGGTGGAGATGAAAAGGATTATATGCAGTTATATCCAAGTCTGCCAAGACTTAGAAAATGCCATTAATTTTAAACATACTTACATGTAATGTCTATAATGGAGTCCCCTAAATTAGGATTCTCCTAATGCCCTTGAGATCTTCTTGGATTAACTCTTAGCAAAGGAAAGCCCACAAAGGCGGACGTGTTTCCCAGAGGTGATGATTGCCTATGGGTCATGAGCTAGGCCCAAAGCTGTGTGCAGGTTGGCTAAAATCCAGCTGAGCAGAGAGTTGGCAGGCTCTCCTGAGCCTCCCTCTGAGGGAGTTGCAAACACGTTTCACATATTTAACTGATCAACAGAAAGATAACAGACAAATATTGCTCCGGACAGGGATAAGAAGGAAGGGAGAGTCAGACACACGCAACCGGGCCATGAGTAAAATAAAACGTGGAAATGCAAATCCAAAGAAAGGTCTCTGAGACTGGAGGCAGCTTTTAGTTACACACTCTGCCATATTTAATTAAATTAATTTTACAAATGGAAGTTAGAAAGTGAGGATATGAAGAGCTATACTGAGCTCTATCAGTAAATATCCCCTCCTTTATTTGCAAGTGTCGTGGGATTTTAACTTTTTAAAAATTAATTATTTTGAGAGAGAGAGAGAGAGAGAGAGCGAGAGCGAGAATATGTGTGTGTGCGTGTGTGCGCGCGCATGATCAGGGGAGGGGCAGAGGGAGAGAGAGAATCCCAAGTGGGCTGGGTCATAAACCTTGACACGGAGCCTGCCACCGGGCTCCATCTCATGAACCGTGAGATCATGACTTGAGCCGAAATCAAGAATCAGACACTTAACCAACTGAGCCACCCAGATGCCCTGACATTTTAACTTTGAAACATCACCTTTGGCTCCAACTTAAATTTCTCTTGCAGGCTGGGCTTACTGGCATACAGGATCTCTTCAGTGTATGTTCAAACTCTCAACACGGTGTTTTCCAAGTATGTTCTCAGGATACTTAGTCCTCAAATATATTGCTTGTAAAGAGAATTCCATGGTTTTAAAAATTTGGGAAAAACATAGTAGTCTCAGAGATTTGGCATGCACATTAGTACACTAATAATTCTAAGAAATTCTATGGGGGAAAACTTTAATTTTGTTTAACACAGTGTTTCTCCAAATTATATGGTGATGGAAACCTTTCGGCCCAGAGTAAATGATGGAATTAGGATTGTCGGGGATCTCCTTGGGGGAAATGCAGGCCTACAGACATAGGAAACAGTACTTCAGGACTGTTGTGGCACGGTATTGATGGAACTGGGATGTAAGTTGGGTAAGAAAAGCTGGGGAGAAGCTCCCTGCTTATTCAACATTTGGGTGAGCCCAAACACTATCCTGCTCCGGTGAGTCCACAACTAATGACAGAAGGAATGTCTTCGTGAGGCTTGAAGAGAAAATGGCCTACTGGCTTAGAATTTCCACCAGAGCTGTAGACCAGCTAACGGTCACTGTCTGTTTTCCTTGATATTTTCCCTACAGCATCAGGTTATATGCTTTGCCCAAAGCTGTGTTTGGTCAATGTTAATTCATTGATGTACATGGGCGGCGGTGGGGGAATCTAGAAACGAGGGAGGGGAAGGCTAGCCTAGAACTTCAGAATAATCTATTTTTTAAATCCCAGGAAGTAATTCCTTCATCAGGTAAGCTGCACCCTTGTGAAGTTTATCGTGTAGTGGGGAGAAAGGTATTAATAAACATCACACAAGTATCCAAATATAAGCTGTAATAAGTGCTATGAAGAAAAATGTGGTGGTGTCCTAGGCATTTCTAATGGAACCTGATCACATCCTTGGAATGAGAGATCTCTTTTCTTTTTTATTGACGTGTAATTGACATAAAACATTATGTTTCAGGTGTACAACATAGTGATTTGATATTTGTGTATATAGCAAAATGATCACCACAGGAAGTCTAGTTGACATTTATTAGCACACAGTTACAATTTTTTTTCTTATGATGAGAACTTTTAAGATTTGCTCTCAGCAACTTTCCGATATGCCAAGACCAGTGTCAAGGAGCTGACTGCCTATGTTTTCTTCTAGGATTTTTATGGTTTCAAGTCTTATATTTAAGTCGTTAATCCATTTTTAGTTAATTTGTGTAAATGGCATAAGATAGTTATTTAGTTTCATTCTTCTGCATGTGGCTCTCCCGTATTCCCAGCACCATTTTCTGAAGAGACTGTTCTTTTCCCATTTTTTATTCTTGGCTCTTTCGTTGTAAATTAATTAATGATATATGCATGTGCTTATTTCTGGGCTATTCTGCTTCATTGATCCATGTATCTACTTTTATACCAATTCCATACTGATGTGATCACTGTAGCTTTGTAATATAGTTTGAAATCAGGAAGCATGGTGCCTCCAGCTTTGTTCTTCTTTCTCAAGATGGGTTTGGCTATCAGGGGTGTTTTGTTCCATACAAATTTTAGGATTGTTTGTTCCATGAAAAATTCCATTGGAATTTTGATAGGGATTACATTGATTCTGGAGATTGCTTTGGGTATTGTCAGCATCTTAACAAAATTAATTCTTCCAAATGATGAGCACAACATACTTTCCATTTATTTGTGTCTTCAGTTTTTTTTTTTTTATTAATGTCTTATCAGTGTGCAGGTTTTTCTCTTCCTTGGTTATGTTTATTCCTAGGTATTTTTTTGATGTACTTATAAATGTAATTATTCTCATTTCTCTTTCTAATAGTTCATTATTAGTGTATAAAAATGCAACAGAGTTTTGTATATTGATTTTGTATCCTGCAGCTTTACTGAATTTGTTGATTGGTTCTAACAGTTTTTCGGTGAAGTCTTTCAGGTTTTCTATATATAAGAGCATGTCATATGATATGTAGACATAATGTCATGTCTACAAATAGCAACAGTTTTACTTCTTTCTTTCCAATTTGGATACCTTTTACTTCTTTTTCTTTTTCTTTCTTTTTCTGCCTAGGACTTACAATGCTATATTGAATAAAAGGGACAAGAGGGGGCATACTTTTTCTCAGCAGATGATGAGCTGAGGGTCACAGTGAGGAGGTAAGCAGCGGAAGGGGGGGGGGTTGGGATAGAGAATTCCATGCAGAGATGCGACCTGTTCCAGGAAAGGGACGTGTATACAAAAAAACCTCCAAAGGCTGAAGGAAAGTCTAACCATACTTTTATAAGCCATAACACCGAAGAAAAAGGCTGATAAGTGCAGCTTGACAAGAAATGGTTTACTAAGAGGATTTACAGATAGAAGCATGTCTTGGGTGGCAGCAAGATGAGTAGATCCCACCACACCTCCTGTAAGACCTGCTTTTGTAGCCCTAGAGGCTGTGAAGTAGGTGCTAGGAGACCACACAGGAGGAGAATGTTTGAGAATACATGTGTGTCATAGTCCTGTCTCCAAGACAGAGCGAAGACATTATCCCCTGATGGTGTACTTAAGGATGTGGTTAAATAAAGGGAAGAATGTGGGGGAGTGGGTTGGGCTTTAGAAGGCTTCGGGTCAGAATGGTCATCATGGTGGATTTGTCCAAGATGGCGTTAGTCTGTTTCATACAGGACCATACCATAAAGAGGGAGAGAGAGTGGGGAAAGTGAGGCTGAGAAGGTAGGCCAAGAGCCAGATCTTCCAGAAGTTGGTAAGCCAAGTTAGGAAATGTAATTATGGGCTAAGAGCCATGGAAAACACTTGAGGGTCTTAATCTGGGGAGTTGTATGATAGGATGTGCATTTTCAATGAGTCCTGAATATCCCTGAATGCCATATGGAGAAAGGACTGCAGAGAATCAACAACACTGCCTGAGATTGTTGCAGAAGTCAAATGAGAGATGCTGTGGATCAAAGAAGGGGGGCTGCAGCGGAAAGGGAGAGAAGTGGAGAATGGAAGGGCCTCTGTGGCTTCAAGGGTGAAGATCAGATTTCTAGCTGGTATACCTGAATGGAGGGTAGCGTCATTCATTGAGATGGGGACTGAGGACCAGGTCTGGGGGAAGATCCTGAGTTGTTTTTGACATTTTGAGATGGACATCTGGAACTGCCAAGTTGATGGTAGATACATATCCTGTTCTGGACTTAGAACAGGAGGTCTAGTTAGAATGTCCAAGGGTTAATGGCTTACCAATGCTAATTGCAGCTCTGGGTATTGAGGAGATTACCTATGGCAAGAAAGGAAAGGGAGCCTAGTTCTTCTTCTTCTTCTTTTTTTTTTTTGGTAATTTTTTTAGTTCATTTATTTCTTGAGAGAGAGAGAGAGAGAGAGAGAGAGAGAGAGAGAGAGCATGAGCAGGGGAGGGTCAGAGAGAGAGGGAGAGAGAATGCCAAGCAGGCTCTGCACTGTCAGTGTAAAGCCCAGTGTGGGGCCCAAACTCACAAGCCATGAGATCATGACCTCAGCCAAAATCAAGAGTCAGAGGTTTAGTTGACTGAGCCACCCAGGCACTCCAAGGGAGCCCTGTTCTAATATTAACATCTTACAGACTTTGTAGAGGAAGATAAGCCAGTAAAGGACACTAAAGAGTGTTAGAGGGAGAAGAAAAACCTGATAGTTGGTGTAGCCAAATGCTGCTGTAAGAATTCACTTGAGTCAAGTGACAGGATGAAGTGACAGGAGGTCATCGTTGGACTTAGGGCAAGTACTATTTCTCTGGGGTGATGGGAATAGACATTAAAATGGAGTGAGATAACAGGAATGAGATGGACGCGGAGATGTGGTGAGGACCCTTCCTGAACAGATTTCCGTCTGGATTTTGGCCTCAACCATGTGAAGCACGTCCTCAAGTCTTAGACTCAAGAGGGTGTGTTCAACTTTATGTAGAATGGGAGATATAAATGATTTTTTTTCTCATTCATTCTCATTTCTCTTGTGCCTCTTAAGAGAATCTTGCTGATGGTGATTCTAGTTTTGAAGACATAATACATATATTGTACTAAATCCCCCTTGCAAATAAAGCCAACTAAATATATTATCTGGTATTAAAATGAAGGTCTGGACTCACCAAGGTAGGAGTTACTATATCCATCTGTATTGTGGCAACTTCCTAATGAATTTTCATGGGAAATTCTGAGTATACTCAGTTTTACTGTAATCACTGACTTTGGATAGAACTCCTCTATAAAGATGCACCTCCACCTTTAATGACTAAGATCTCAAGTGGTTTAAGTGATCCCAGAGTAGTAAATACCGATTTTGAAAGGAAGCTTTGCTTTTTGTATCAGTTTCCTCTTACCTTCCCTTTCTAGTAACAGCCTTCTTAGTTCAGCCGCATTAAAAAACAGTTAAATTTTGTTAGACTATCATACTATTGTTAGTGCTCCTAATAATAACCTCATCCCTCTCCACTCCCTTAAAAGGAAATAGCTTGCTTGAGTCATAGAGTTAGGATATTGGCAAAGTACCTAAAATACATTTTTGACATTTAGTTTATGATAGAGAACAGTGATTTGGTGTTTGGCTCGAAGTTGCTCAAGCACATTTGCCTATTAGTGGACAAAAGCAATTCTGGGCAAATTTAACGGCATATAGTAATTGTACTGAATGACTCTTAAGCTGTATGCTAGTATTAGAGTGAGGGCTTGGTATAGAAAAGATAGAGAAGTATTAGCGTGGGCACAACAAACGATTCACTTCTTTGGTTGTCCCAGATCCAGCAAAAGGGGACAGGCATATTAGGAGTTTGGAGGTTTCTTGCAAAGAAGATGTAACAGAGAGTGAATTCAAGTCTGAATTTCTGAGGCAACAGTAAGTCCATGCAAGACAGTTTTAGATGACTTCCAAAAACTGGTGAGATTTTTCAACACACACACACACACACACACACACACACCTGTAGAATGACATAAAAATGTGCAGAGGACTTTCTGGAATAATAGAATTCAATGTCCTGGAGTTTGATCCAAAGTAAATTGGACAATACAAATGCTGGGAATCATGATGTAAGTTTCTCGAAGAAAAGGATTTTTCTCCTTACAGTTTTTAACCTTTTCAATGTAGCTTCCTTGACAGAGCAAATTTATGTCCAAGAAAGCTTATTTAATTAAACTAACTGAAATGAATGGATTATTCTGAAAGAAAAGAGAAAGTTGAAAAAAACAAATTTTCACTAGAGCTTTGTTTCCAAAAGTACACAATTACTGGACCATTGCCCTAGTGCATTAATCTGTTGTAAGAATGTATCTTGAGTGTTTGTGGTTGAACAAATGTTGAAGATGCTGGTTACATACTTTAAGTTGGTTTACAAATGTTTGAATACATGTGTGCACTGAAAAAGAAAGTCAACTGAGATAGAGACATACCATGCCTGTCAGTCCGTGCCTAACATAATCCTCATCTGTTTTCTTTCATGTGCAGGATATCTGTGAATTCAAACCAGTCAACTAGACTGGGTAAGATTGGCTTAGCTTCCTGACCCTGTTTTCTGATCTGCAAAATGGGGGGACCAGATTGGATGAGCTTGCAGATTCCACAGAACACACCCTGTGTAACCCTCTCCCCTTGAGTGGGGGCCAGAGCTAGTGAATGTGATGGGATAGCACTCACATAAATTAAGTTAGCTTATACAGCAGAAGGGATTTTGCAGATGTAATTAAGGACAAGATTATGAAGATGTGAAAGATCCTACATGATCTTTTTGTTGAATTATTACAAATTTAAGGGAAACGTACGGGTGGGATATTGCAAAATCAATTGTGTGTGTGTGTGTGTGTGTGTGTGTGTGTGTGTGTGTGTGGTGGTTTGAAGGGGTGTGGGTGCAATGGTGGAAGGGAGCATCTGACCAAGTCTTCATCAGACTGGAAGGGATACTCCTTCACAGGATTCAGGGCAGCCAGTCATCACTGGCCTTCTAAAGTGTATCTCTTGACCTGGGCACTAGAATTAAGAGTAGAGTACCAAGGAGGCAAGGGTGGGAGTATAAAGCAGAGAAAAGTTTGGAGAACTGATGATTGGCTTCGAACAAGGTGGGATATTCAGTAAGATCATCCCAAGTGTGGAAAGTTCTAGGAAGCTGGGATGGAAGGTGGTGGGGGCAACATCAGCAAAGCCAAGGCCTGCCTCTCCAGGGCTCCTGTACCTGCATTATTTCCTCTCACTCACACTCATCCTGCGGCACAGTACCAGGATGCTTAGACTCAGAGATGAGGAAACAGGATGAAAGAGGTCAAGTAACATCCCCAAGTAACAGAGAGGGAAGCTGAACCCAGAGAGTCTTACTAAAGAGCCCTCACTCCTTACCACCTTTGCCTCAAATGGAACAAATGGGACAATTTCCATGGTCTCCCTGGGGCAGGGGGAGAAGGGGAGTCCTATGCTTCTGGGGCTGATGTTCTGGCATTGGGAAACCTAGACTTGCTGGTGAAAACTTAGGAGAGTAGGCTGAAGATGGGTGGAAAGTAACTAGTCCTCCCCTAGCTGGAACTTTCCCCATAGGAGCTCTTGTTTCCTAGAGAATTCTATCTTTCAGGAAAGGAGGGCATGGCCTCACAGTCCTCAGATGTGGAGCTTCTTGGTAGGTCACCATTTTGTTTTTGTCGTTCTCTTCTGAATTTCTCCTCATCGTTTTGTATTTCTACTTCTTTTTTAGTTTTGAAGATGGATCTGTCCTATCTGTTCCATTTTTAGGGTGTGGGAGCTGCCATTTGGGAGTTAGCATCCAGTGGTGAGGGGACCACACCAACAATCCCAGGGCCCTTCCCCAAGCACACCCTCACCCCGTGGGTGCTTAGTCACAGGGACTGCCTTCCGTGAACGCACGAGCCAGGTAGGACGGTCTCTCCACAGCCCGTTTCCCACTGGTTCCTGTCAGGCAGGAAGATGCGCTAGGTCTGAGGGGACATAGGGCAATTCTGACTCATGTGCAGCAGCTCTAGTGACGGTTCCATGATGGAGCCCCACGTCATGACAGTGAGTCTAGCGTTGAGTTTGGGGGAAATGGAAAGCTGCACTGAAGAGTAGCCAGGCTCTGACCCGGGCTGAGGAGAAACAGGACACACCAAGGACAGGTTTACCCGAGAACACAGTTGTATTTCTGGAAGCTTACAGCACTGTCCTTATAAAAATGCAAGGCAGGTCCAGAAGAAATTAATGTGTTCTTTAAAAGGTCAGAGTGAACCTGAACATTGATTTTAAGATGCTTTATCAATTAGAGACCAGAGGTTTTTCCTGATGATATTTATTTCATAAATGTAATTATTTTTCTAAAACATATTAAAATAGAAAACATGTTCTTTTGATCAATTATACAAAGAAAATACCAATATAGTAATAAAAATACTGAAAATATATGAAAAGCACCAGAATATTAGAGAAATTACACCGGCAACAATTCTAGGAATACATTTTTTTTTTTGCAATTGTACAATAAAGTGCTATTAAATCCAGTCAAAATTAGTGGCAAGATATAAAAACAGTTACGGTATTATTATGAAATTTGAGGCTAGGTTTAACCGCAATTGCATTTTTAGGCTACTTTCAGATCAAGCTAATAATGTTTTCATGGAAAATCTATTAATTTCCATTCTCAAGCGAAACTCTCGATCTTAATGTTGATCCTTGGTAATTTGGTCATGAACAGGTAATGACAAGAAAAAATGTAAAATTATTATCAGAGTGCTCAGAGTAATAATCATACAAAATGTGATTAAATAAAATCAAGTGAAGACAGAATAAAATCAAATGTAAAGAAGTGATGAGTTAAGAAGTTTAGTGCCTTTGATTTTATAGTTAAGTTTCAGTAATCTTGCATAGTCACATTTAGTAGACACACAAACATTAACAAGATAGGCTATTAACTTCAACTGGTCAGACAGCAGCGAAGAACATTTTAGTGAGTCAATGTCATTTTCATAGGAAACATTAAAGGGACACTGTTAGGACAATACACTTCCAATTCTGACCAATGATTTCCTCATTCATTTGCCGAGGAACAAAAAACATACACAAATACTTGGGGATTAGGTTACATGCTAGGCGGGAATGTAGCACATAAAGGGAACCGCTGTGCACACCCAGGGAGATACTATGGGTAGGACTTAGGGGGTACTGAAGTCACTTTCACGGCTGGAGTTGGCAAACTGCAACAGAAAAACCCAAATTAAGACAAAGTATCAGACCAGTGTCCTTTTAAGGTTTTATGGCTAGGCCAATTTTGAAGGGACTCTCTGAAATCAGTCTCTCCAACTCGATTTTGGACTCCTCGGCTTCTCAAGATGAAAGCCGCCAACACTACTTTTACACTTCAGAATAAAAAATTCCCCAAACGTGGCTCAATCAAAACTCAAAATTTATTTAACAGGCAGGCTGTGTTTTCTTTCAGATGAAGGGGAGTTACATGTGAACCAACACGGATTGAAGCTGGCTGTGTAAGTGAGAAAACTAACTTCATCGGCCTCTGCCCCTGCAGGTTGTATCACTTTAGGAATTGAGGGAGCACCCTCGGGATTGCTGGGACGGAGGCAGAGGACCAAGCAAGTCCATCAGCCCTGGTCTGAAGGTTTGTACCAGTGGATCAGGAGTTCTGGTGGAGAATCGACACTTGAGTTTTGATTTTTTCCCCTCACGTTTATAGATACTCCAGTGTTTTGTCAAGTTTCCTTCTTATGGCTGATTTGCACGTGGAACTGAAATGTGAATGAATTCTGCTATGTCTCAAAAACCAAGGTTCCAAAGAAATTTGAACTCCTTTCATTTAGAAAAGAGGGCGGAGATGGTACAAAGGAGGATTAGACCTTTATAAGAAATGGAGCACGGGGGTCAGTGTCCCGCCCCAGTGAGCAATGGGCAACTGCATAAGAAAGACTGGAAGGGAGGAGCAAGAGGAGTTTTCTTCTCGATGTCACTGACAGAATTCAAGGAAACCCAAGAAACTTAGTTTCCCAAATTCTATCTAAAGGTGGGTGTTCATAAAAAAGTCTGAGATTAATAAAAGGCAGACTGTTAAGGAAGACAGATAAGAAACAAAGGCTAAAAGGTGGTTTGGCATTAAATGGTTTTACATACCCAAAGAATATTGACTAGCATCTGGAAGGAATTCTCAAAATTACAAAGTCATGTTTACAGAAATTACTCTGTATTAAGTATGGGTTTTTTTTTTCAATATACATGTTCTATATATACAGTATAGAAAAGCTAATAAGTTGGCTCAGCTATAATGATTTTATCATAAAAAAAAGCAGATTACATTTTTTGGCTGCAACAAAGCTTGTTACTTCTACTTTTCAGTCCAGCTAATGTATACATATAATAAAACTGAAACTTTCAAAGTATTCAAAAGGAAAAAATAAATTATATCTAAAGTATTAATTTACACAGTGGCTATGCCTTGACTTGATTAACTATAACTATGGTCTCTTATAATCAATCTCTCCAGTGTTTCCTTATTCTAACAGAGTTCATTTTCGGGACACATATTTGTTCCCCTCTAAGTGTTGCATGTTTCCTTTCAGGAAGCACAGATGTGCAAAACTTGTAGTAGCATGAAGTTCTGGGTCTTTTTCCAACTAATGAGCGAAAGAGCCATGTTTCTTACTGAACTCCAGTTCTTTAAGCGTACAACAAGTAGAAGAAAGAGATGACAAAAGCAAGCAAGAGCATTGTTAAGGAAAGCAGCAGCTGCTGGAACCAGATACAACGCTGAACTTGGTCTTCAAGCTTCCTATTGCTTTCTAGTAAACGATTGAGCTAAAGAGGGAAAAAAAGGATGAAAGATTTATATCAGTAAAATGGTACATTAATCACATGAACGACACCAGGAATATTAGGAATCCAAACATGTGTACAGGATGGAGTCCACCTACTTGGAACAGCTGGGAGCTGGAAATGCAATGAGGTAAGATTACATTTGTTCGGTGAACAGACGTGTGCCTGCTTACTCATGTTTTGGAAAGGTCTAATTTTTCAGTTCAAAAGGAGCAAAGCAATCACTTCCTGGAGGTACCAAAACCAGCTAGTCAGAAAGACAGCCTGTCCAATCTTTTTTGAATTTAAACGGTACCTCTTCCTTGAGATCAAATTCTTGGATACTCTCCAAAGCACCAGACCTTGCCCAAATCAGAATGGCCAGAGCTTTTAAAAAGTTAACAGATCTCCAAAAGTAACTCACCGCTTACCATTTCCGATTTGCCTTCCCTTTGCAAAGAGCATTTCTGTCATGTCTATGCCAAAGGTTTTCTCTACGTCAGTGGGGAAAAAGTGGGTTTCTAATGTTGGTTACCATTAACAACTTTGTTTTAGTTAGGGAGAAAGAACACTTACTTGTAGATAAAGATCTTCACTGGTTTTATCTGACATGTTAAAAGCACTGTCTTTTAATGTCAGGGTGGTTGGTTTACTGCTCTCAACAATATGGCATCTTAACCTATGGAAATGCAAAGGAAACACGATTATGAAAGTAAACTGTAAAATGAAAAAAGTTAAACACAGAAAGAGACGTTAACAGGCATGAAAGCACTCATTCTTCTCCCCAGTTACGCGTTAAGGGAGCAGCACAGTGTGTATTGATCTTGGAAGGGGAGCAGAATTTGCCACCCCAGAATATGCCTCTCTGGCAGAAAGAGTATCTCGGGCTCGCTATTTTTGAAGAAACGGCAGACATCAGAAAAGCTCTGAAAATCTTTTGTAAGGAACACGGACATTTATAAAGGAAATCTCTACTTGTGGAAGTGTCTTCCTCTCTGTACCAGGAAGAGGGGATGACAGAATCTCTAGGAGAAGGGACTGATCTAAATCTGCTTAAGGACCTTATCCTTGTTGACTGTGATTTTCCTGACAGCCATCCCTAACCGGCTCGCTTACTCCCCAACATCTTTTCTTGGGCTGGCAATGGTATTTAAGGTGGCATCTTTGGCTATTTGGGGGAGTTTTGCCGTTTCCCTGGTTATGTCCCATGTATACCGGAGGTAAATGTGTTATTCAACTTCTCTTTACTCCTATTAATCTGTCTTTTATTCCAGGGGGGTGGGGGTCTCAGCCAAGAACCTAGCCAAGGCAGAGGGAAAATTATTTTTCCTCTCTGACATTTTCACAACCTACGATGGGCCCTGCTGAGACACTGTACTCACTTAGGAGCCTACAGATGGGATCCTGGAAAACTGGCAGAAGCTGGCAAAGGGTAAAAATTCTTACCAAACTCAGCTTTTCTGGGTCTCACACTACTGCCAGGTTCGAGAAAGACATGTAAAAATTTCACCTTGTCCCTACCTTTCCAAATTTAGATTAGCAGAAGAAAACCGGTCAAATGAGGTTTTCCTTTCATCTCATTCTATGTATTGAGAACCTGGGTTTGTGACCAGCAAGAATATTCTCTTTGGTCTCTGCCGGCTGGAGAATGCATGTGGACACATGCACCCTGCAGCCAGCTGAACAGGCTGGGGGTCTGGGACACACAAGGTGACCCGCGGCATTCGCTTTGTCCGGCCGTGCCAACTCTCCGGGCAGTTTGTCATTCGGGGCCCCAGTCCACTTCCCTGGTATCTCACAGATCACAGGGTCTGTGACCGGAGGCCTCGTACATTGTTGTGGGAAACCGGAGCTGCCATTTTCACGACATAGTTCTCCCCACTTGAGGTGATGACGGTCTTTGCTTTCTTATGCTCCCTCTCTCAGAGCTGCAGTGTTGGCACCCTCTTTCGGGAAGCCTCCTGTGTCCAAGGTTAAGCCATCAAAAGGTCCGTTGCCTTGAATTGCTCTTGAGATTAATATGAGACCCAACTTGTCAATGCCGGATGGTAGATCTTTTGCACTGGAAAAGCTTCTATACTTAAAACATTTTTAGAGAGCTCTCATCCTAAACAATGGTCTTATTGGTACCTTTGGAAAGACCAAATTGAAAGGAGAACATGACCAAGTATGATGGCTAGCCTGAGGGACTTCCATAGAAAGATGAGATTATGAAGTTTTTTATCTCCACTTTCAGAAGATAACCACCTACCAAACTCAGAGAAGAGGTAAAAAGATCAGTCCCCATTCACAGGGACTGTGACTGGCTGCTAAGCGTTGTTCTTCTCATCATGACTATGCAGTAGTTATCAGATAAGCCACATGGCCCCCTGGGGAAAACTCTCCTCACTGGAAACATGAGTTTCTGGCCAGAATTTCTCCCAGGCCCTCCTACAAACGTTCAGGAAACGGATTGGCTGAAGGCTGATGTCTGGGAGCTGATAGAACCAATAGAACAGGTTGTTGTTTTCCCCTAAATTAAACTGGTTCAAGGATGAACTAAACACTCAGAAAAAGGACAGCATTCTAAGGCCTTCGTTGAATACATTCAACCCTGAAGCTCCAGAACATAGAGATCACGTCATTTCCATCATAGTTGGAAAATAAAGAATGTAGCTGGATGGGTGGGTGAGTCCCCTGATCCCATTCAGGTTGCAACACAATTATTTGAGGAATTAAAAGCAACCCTCTTTGACTTGCAAAAACACTGGAAGCAGTTCAAAGTCCACCTAACCTTGCCCATCCTAAAACCTTCCTGCTCATCTGCAGATACATGTTGGTATTATCAAAGATCAGGACATTAGATACAAAACTGTCCTGTGCTTAAGACAAAGAAGGAAAATAGAAATAGTAATTACTGTAGCCCTCTGATAATAGGCAAATATACCCCCAAAACTCCTAAAAAAAAACAAAAAAAAAAACAAAAAAAAACAACCCCAAACAAACCTTAGTACTTTCTCTGTGCCTTTCAGGTATAAATTTTCTACCCTATCTTCTCTAGGACCTGATAGCTAGCTGTTTGAAATACAAACTTTAGGGTAAACTTATTGCAACTGCCAGAAACACAATTTGGACCTAAATGTTCTTTTATAAACTAGTGAGTTTTCTGTTACTGTACCTGATTCATGGCTAAAATTTTAGAGCTAGATAGCTAAAAAGTCTCTGTGTCTATATGTTTCTCTGTGTCTATATATGTATGTTATTGGATATGTGATATTTTTCTACCTCTGGACAGTATTGCCAAGATTAATTTGGAAAAGCTCTATTTGACTGGCTTAAATAAAAATAAGCACTTATCAAATTAAGTATTCCTAAAACTCAGAAATATAGAAACTAACCCAAGTGTCTTTGAAGTTCATGTGATGTGGAGTAATCTTAGGTAAAATAAAAGCTAGATTATGTTTGTTGGTTTAAAATAGGCATGTCTTCAAAGTTATCAATATTAGACATAATGCAGATATGCAACTTTTTTTCTATTTGAGTTTACTATTCAAATAGGTTCATGTTTTTAGGTGAATTTGTCTACTTAAAAACAGTTTTTCAACTATGTTTGGTAACTGGAAACTTTAGTTTGCTAAGTTAAACAGGAAAGTATTTCCAAACAAGATAAAATACTGAAACATTACTGAACACAGGTTTATCTACTTTTAGATTATTACAGATGAACTAAAAATATTCAGTCTGTTAGTAAACATATCTTGTACCACATTGAAAAACTACCATGAGGAAGCATACGCTTCTAGAAATTATGTATCCCTACATTTGCCAATCTACAGAATGTTGGTGTTAACTGACCACAACTGTTTACTACTTAGTTTTCACTACAAATTATGGTTTCTAAGGGTAAAGAATTCTGATTCACATATGTAAATTAAAACTACTAGAAAAAATGGAGACGACTAACTCCATGTGCAAGGAAAGGAGGCTGTGTTTTTGGCTGAGGAAAGGTATGCACGTGTATGTTTGTTAAGGGGAATGAAAGTAATTTTATCCTAAATTCAAGCTGGTTATTTCTGAATAGGGAAGAGAGTAAAGAAAATTTTCACTTTCTGTAGTCAAGCTGGCTAAAATGGAATAGATTTGTTACAAGGGTTATAAAAATAAGCTTTAATGTCAATAGTGTACTTATGTAAAACTAAAAGTTAACCTCTGCTAAAAGGACAACATTTTCTTGGACTATCAGTCAGCTACTGATAAGAGACTGTGAAAGGTTTTTCTTTATCTTTTAAGTAATCTGCCTAGAAAGCAAAGATTGTGTTTTATCAAAATAATTTCCTGTGCTTATCTTTATCATCAGGTATTTGATTACTTAGGAAATAGTCTTCTAAAGATTAAAAGAGCTAAGTTTTACTGACAACGACATAACTTTCTGCATTTGCCTTTGACATTTTATTGTCGCTGTGGTTAAATGGATAAGTATTATTTCATGATGATCTAGGATTCTATTTAGTCAAGTGTCTAAAACCTGACATTTTTGACAAACCACAACTCAAATTCTAAAAAGTCTTTTTGGCCTTGAACTATCTCTGGAATTTTTCAGAGGGCTTCTGGAACATACCGAAAGATTTGTTTTCTCTTTTAAAAAGAGCTATAAAACTAATTAGGGACTAGGTTAAGTTACATGGGAAGCCCTGTCAAATAAGTAAATCCTAAACCTTCTTTAGATTGTATTTATTTGTATGGATATATTATTAACAGAAGTGTTCCTGAAATTGTATAAAATTCCTAGGAACTGGCTATGTTCTGGCCTAACATTGTTGGTAATTCTAGTTATTATCTTACAATGTTGTATGTCACAGAAATAACTAAATTTCTTTGTCAAAAGCATTATAATAAATTTCATCAGGTCTGTAACCATGGCCATTTTTAAGCCTTTTGTCATTTATAGAAGCTATTGTTTTACTTGGATCCTTTCGCAAATGTGCTTCGTCTTCAGAGATTCATGGAAAGGACTCTGACAAGTACTCCAGAAAATGGGTTTCTGATGACTTTAAGATCATAAAACTGAACTGGTAAGAATTTCCCATATAAAAAAGCTGGTTTCAAGCAGACAAAGAATTAATAACGTGGGAGGGAATGAACTGATGATTATACTTTTTAGGACTTTGTTTGAAACACTGCTGGTTCTTTAATGTTTTGTTTTCCTGGGCTTAAGGAAATCTGCTCTTTTCTCATAAGCTGTCTATGATTGACAGCAATTTAGTAAGCTATACCTTTGTAAGCAGAATTGAAACAAGTTTTCTCCCTACCTGATCCCTCCAGCATTCAGAAACTCACAGTATTCTTTCATGGAAATACAGTTTTTTGCATCAGTTCAATAATCTCTTTTCCTTGGAAGAGGACACAATTAAAAGCATAGTTATATTACTAAGGCTTTGACTTGAATGTCATAATTGAAAAAATATGCCTAAAAATCAGGTATGAACAGACAGTTTTAAAGGCCTAAGATTGGCTTTATGGACCCAATAAAGCCCCTTGGAAACCTTGCTTACAGGCTTCTGGACAGTCTTACCAGGTAAGGAAGGTCCCTTACCTTGGCAGGCTCAGGGGAGGAGTTCATCTAAATCTGCAATAATAACCTGACCCTTGTTTACTGTGCTTTTCCTGATAACCTCTCATTACTGCCTCCTCTGCTCCCTTACCCACTCCCCCCAATCTTTCTTCTTTCACTGGAGATGGTATTTAAGGTAGGTAGAGGGCAAATTATTTTTCCTTCCCTACCTCTTCCTACTTTTTTTTTTCATGTTTATTTTGAGAAAGCACAAGAGTAAATGAGGGAGGAGCAGAAAGCAAGGGAGAGAAGAGAGAATCCCAAGCAGGTTCCACACTGTCAGCACAGAGCCCTCGAACTGTGAGATCATGACCTGAGTTGAAATCAAGCGCTGGGTGCTTTACCAAACAGAGCCACCCAGGCACCCCACTTCCTACTTCTTGATGCATGTGTAATAACACAAGCAATTACAGATACTGCTCAATAACCTACGGGAAGTTTATTTTATACGGTAATCAGTAGAATCCACCCGATCTTACTACTTATTTGCAGGAGACCACCCTTTCTAGATGGGAGTCAATGCTTTATGCAGGCCTTCAGTACCAAACCACCAAGTCTCCCTCTTTCTGGGAGGTAAGTGATCCTCTCTTGACTTACAGAAAACCAAACCATGAGGGACTGTTTGATAAGAACTTCAAATTAATCTCCATCTTTTATACCAGTGTTACTTAACCTTTGAATGTTTTCATAGCCATGCCTTGGACAAAAATAAACTCTTGCTAAAAAAAAAAAAAGTGGAAAGTATCACAACTTGGGAATTTATCTATTCTGTCCCCAAACAAGTCAAACCCATCCCAAGCCTTAACCTGTATCTGCTTTCCCTCCTCCTTCCTGAAGAAAGATGATCCTTACCTTGGATTTAGGTCTTGTACCTTCAGCTTTCTCAGGAATTTCACTATGACTGGTTTACCCTGTATAGTTGGCCCCTCCTATTGAAAAACCCAAGCCAGACAACCCCTTTGTCAACACTACATTATTCCTTCCTCCAGCAAGCCAAATCTCTATAACAGTCTTACTACCTCCATTTCTTTGGCACCTGGATCCTGCCAACTGAAACTGCCCCTCGGGGTCAGTGATGACCTCCATGAGGTCGCCAGTAGCCACTGCCCACACCTCATCCTTCCTGACTGGCATGGAGACACTTCCTCTTTTGTCAAATGCTCTTCCCTGGACTTTTGATGACACAGCTCACCTACTGCTTTTCCTCCTGAGTCCCTGCTGGATTGTCCTCCTCTGGCCACAAAATAGTCCCCTAGGCTAGGTCTTTCCCCTCTCTTCCTGGAACAGCTGAAATAAAGCTGGTCTTCCCAGGCCCACTCCTGGCCTCCTCCCCTCTGTGAACAAGCCTGCAATGATCTTGTCAAAGGTGAATCAGGTCAAGTGGATGCTCTCCCACTGGTTGTATGGGCCCTATCCACCTCTGTCCAGCTTTCTTCTCCCCCTGAGTCCTGTCACTCCTGTGCTCCAGCCACATGTGTGTGCTTTCAATTGCTTTTGAACCTTTAACTCAGCCATGACCGTTACTAGGTTTGCCAGCTTCTCATTTATCAAATGGGACAAAGAACTACTTACCTCCTAAGGTCATTTTAATGACTAACTGAATAAATAAGAGTAAAGCACTTAAATACAGCCCATCGTACACCAGCCCTGTTCTAAGTGTTAACCCAGTTATCAGGCACCTGTGTCTGTCTACCCTCTGTTTTCCACACAGCCCCTAAAATTAATCCTTTAAAAAAAAAATAAGCCAGATCACGTCCTGGCTCTGCTTAGCACCAACTCTAGTTTCTCCTCTCAAAAGCAGAAGTCCCCACTATAGTAATCATTTGCCGTCCTACTGTCCCTTTGACCTCCTCTCCCACCAGGCTGCACTTAACCTCCTTGCTGTTCCTTACACAGGCCAAGCACACTCCTTTTTCACTTGTGGTTCCCTCTACCTGGAAAGTACTTTTTCCAGTTATCTATATGGCTTACTCTCTCTCTTCCTTCAAGGCCTACAAAAGTGCCAGCAGAATGGCCATCCTTAACTACCCACCATTCTTTGTTTTGGGGGGGGGGGCGTCCTTTGCATTGTGGGATGTATAGCAGCATCCCTGGTCTCTACCTGTAGATGCTCTGGTACCCCACTGCCCACTTGTGACAATGAACAATGTTTCCAAACATTGACAAGTGTCCCCTGGGAGGCAGAACTGGCACACTGCAAAAGACAACCACAATAGTCTTCTCTTTACTCCTTTTCTGTGTATCTGTGCATGCACATACATACTTCGATATGCCTATGCAGGTTTCCTCCCTAATATATCATGGGTACCTTTCTGTATCAGAACAAGACTTCCCACACTCTTGAATAGCTGCAGAGTACTCCTGCATATACTCAAGTGCATTTGACTCTTGCTTTACTGGTGACCATTTAGGTTTGTTCTTTCCCATAATGCTGCAACACACAGGCTCTAGGACACAAAGTGAGTGTTCCTATAAAGGGAACTGCGGGGACAAAGAGCTCTAGGTTTGTAATTTGGACACATCCAGATTCTTGCACTGGCCTGTAAGTAACTCTCTCCTATTAGCAACCTCCTTGAGAAACTCCAGATCTCATTCACCTGGGCACCCCAGAGCCCCGCACAGCTCAAGGCCCACCCTAGAAACCTAAATGTCTTCCAAATGCAAGAAGGAAGAGACACCTGCCTGGTCCATGCAGACATCTCTCTCTCTCTGCTTCTTACCATCATATCTGAGAGTCTCTAAGAAGCATACCTATGCTCCATCACTTTGTTTCTGGGAACTTCTTTCCAGAACTGAGTCAATTCTGCTGGGCCTGTGCCAGATGACTGTTCCATTTCTGCAGCCATTATCAGAAAACGGTCTTGGGCAGAGACTGTTAAACCTGCATTCCAAAAGAGTAACTTATTATTAAACAAGAGCCTTTACAAAGGGTTGGACATGTGGTTTAAGGCATTATTCTAGAAAACAATGGAAAAAGGACAATATGGGAACCACCTTAAAAAGGAAAACGTTTTTCTAAAAATGAGGACTTTTTAAAAAATTCTATTTCAACTGGTACCAGTTTAAACAATTTTATGTATTGAAAAAACCATTCTAGTGAGACCCATTTGCCCATCTCACTTTACACATGTGGAAATGGTTGCCTAAGAATGCAGTGGGGTGACTTGTTGATGCTCTGATTTCCAGATTCTAGTCCAGCTCTAAGGACTTCTCACCTAGCCCCACATACCCCAGCACACCCTCTGAGGCCATCAGATGACAACTCACCTCCGTGGGGAGACACAACTATATCAACTGAAGCTCCAGGGTCACAACTGCTGTTGCTTGGCTTGACTCTGTACTTTTCGGGGGCAGTTGTTCTCACCTGTTTATAAATACAATAATCAGATAACTAACAACATAATGATAAAAATGCTTTTAGGGAGTCAATGGCTTGAAAACGATTTTTTGAAAACTAGCAGTTAATAATAAAGTCTACAAAACCACCACGGCGGTCAAGCATAGAATGATATCTTTCCCCATCAATAGGAAAATGGTATCTTAATCTATTTTTTAAAATATTCACTAATCTTGGAAATCCAACTGTCACTCAGCCTTCCTTTTAAACCAAACAATCTGTGTGGTATCCTATCTGGCAATTGCCTAAATTTAATAATACAAATTCCAAAAAACTGTGTATTAGGACAGGTTATAATAGTGTTGTCAAATTAAAAACACTAGACAATCAAAGAACATCCAGAACATCCTAGAGGTCCAATCTAAATTAAATAGACAATTTAAGGAAATAATTTCTACAATATGGGGCAGTGGTAGACTCGGTCATTAGGTTAGTATCCAGCATAAACTACATTCCAAACTATATCATACTTGGGGGAAAATACACTCTTGATTTTATAGTTTTATTTTTTTGCTATTATGAATTATTTATATGATGAAGAGTGATTTCCCTTGGGTTTTTATTTACAACAAATATTAAAGCCTGAGATTAATTTGGACATTAGCCTATTATGGCTCATTAAAGATTGAGATACAGATCCCAGGGCAAGTGTTGGATAAGCTATGCCATATGGTTAAAACGAGAAGGCAGTGTAACATGCCTAAAGATACCATAAGTAAAATACTGTGCAACTTACAAATCCTCAATCTTTCAATTAAAATGTCTGAAATCACTTCCCATATCAGATTTCCACATATAATCTATTATATCTTTCAGATACTTACCTTAAATGCCACGATGTTTTTAGTTACATTTGTCAACACTATTAAAGTCTTCTTCTCTCCAGATTCTGTACTTCCAAAATACAGTTCTTCTGCTGGGCTAGGTGGTGACAAAAACACATAAGGCATTTGTCTTATTCAGAATAAATGACAATCTAGCTGAAAGAAAAGTATTTGATATTTTATGCTCATTTGTATAAAGAGATTTCATCAAAAAAGAAAAGATTAGAAAACAATTACCTAATATAGTTTGTGTTTAATCTTACTAATTCATTGCATGCTATTTAAAAGTCCTATGGTTGGTTTCCCCAAGATCAAAAGCTAAATGGAAAAGGACAGAAGAAAGAATAAGATGATTCTGAACTGACCTATAATCAGCACCATCTAAAGGTGCATTTAAACTCTTTGGAAGGTTATAGATAATCAAAACAGAGAAGAAACTGCCACTTCAACTTTAATGACAAACAGAATGGGGCATAATTTTATACACCAACAAAGAAAAGCCTAACTTAAAATGAATGATCATTAGGGATCTCTTGAAGTAACAAAGACCTTACTATATAAAGGCTTTTTCTAAGTGATATGGAATACAAAAAACACAGAAATAAAATTTGGGGTGGAAAATATTTGTCAAGCAGTAAAATCAGTAAGCCTCAAAATATACATTTTACTATTACTTGCCACTATAGAGCTCATAAACTAAAAAAAACTAAAAGACTGAAGCAAAGTTTGTGTAGTTTTTATTCTTCTAATGTTTATTTCTGAGAGAGACAGAGTGCGAATGGGGGAGGGGCAGAGGGAGAGGAAGACACAGAATCAGAAGCAGGCCCCAGGCTCCGACCTGTCAGCACAGAGCCCGACGTGGGGCTCAAACTCACAAGCCTTGAGATCATGACCTGAGCAGAAGTTGGACGTTTAACTGACTGAGCCACCAGGTGCCCCAATTGTGTAGTTTAATTACATGAGTCAAATTGTATCAGGTGCCTCCAAACAATAGGCAGAACAGTGTTTTTGTTTTAGATAAAAAGGTGACTTGTTCAGACTGTCCTTGACTATATACATAAGTAGATTCATTTCCTATCAGGAATGTCTGCATATCAGAGATTTATTTGGAGAACACATATTTCTAAGGACTTGCTCTCCTAGGAGGGCTTTGCCCAGCTTTGGACAAGACAAATTAGCACGGCTGATGCCTTACTTCTAGAGCCCATCTGAAATGTAACACAGAAAAGACAAGAAGGTTTTGAATCTCAGAAGTACTCTCAGTAAGCCGCACAATAACCATGAGATTTCTGGGAGACAGCTGCTGTTGGGGTGCCCGTGCCCGTGCCTGTGGAGGAGAGGTGCTGGGACTTTCCTGGGGGTGGAGGCAGGGGGGGCCGAGCCCAAGCTGCAGCCCTAGAAGCTGCCCTGCCCTACGCTGGCCCTAACCAGCTCTTCACATTCATGAGCCAAGATTTAGGGTGTCCACAACCCTCCAATGAAAAGTGTGAAACTTCTAAACCATTATAGGGAAAGAGGAGAAACAAACTCCCCTGGGGGGACATGACAAAGAAAAACCATGACTAGCACAATATGCATGTGGGACCCCCTCCAACGCTCCCCCCATAAACACACACACAGATGGTAGAGATAAATCCAAATATAACAGTAATCCCCATACCCATACCATAAAATACCCATACCACAAACCAGTCTTCGCAATTAGAGTATCAGAGTTTTTAAAAGTCTGGCTCTACTGGTCATAAGAGCCATACCTAAAAGACTTACACAGAAAGATTTCAACTATGGAACAGACATTGAAACGTTAGGTCATCACTAAAGTTGGCATAGCAATATTAACATAAGGCCATATAGATTTATCAACTAAAAGCATTAGTGAGAAAATCTTTACGTAATGGTAATTACAAATGATCCTGAATCTCAGACTGAGTAACCCAGAAACAAAAATAGAGATGTGCTGAACTTGGGCTTTGGTTAAAAAAACAAAAAACAAAACAAAACATCTATTTTTCTAGTCCAGCTTTAGCTTTTAGAAGGTCACACTGAGAAGTGCTTAGTTCATTGTCATCTCTGGCATTCTCAAAGTTGTCCAAGTCAAACACTATCAGTAAAATGAGATGGTGTACAGTAAAATATATGGTGTACAGATTAACTGTTCATATATGAATATTCATTTTTATTACCTGATGTGAAATGAGGGCCCTTTAAACACACTTAATGGAATAACAAAAAGATAACTAAAAATGTCTACTATGTCCGGAAACCAAGGTGAGTCTTTGGATAACCTTTAATTAGAAAACTTCTGTACTGTTTTTCAAACTGTGGAAATACATTTTCCCTCAAGGTGATCAAGATAGATTATTTAAAAAAGCATAGTTAATAAAATCCTCAACTATTATTACCTGATGTGTAGTAAGGGCCCTTTAAACACACTCAATGGTTTTTTGAAAGCTTTCATTTTGGAATCAACCTTTTCATTCTCCTCTGCTTTGGAAGTATGTTCGGTTACGCTAATCTAGAGTGCCAAAAAAAAAAAAAAAAAAAGATAAAGAAATTTAGTTTCATACTGACAGCCGGGCAGTTCATTAGGTGAAAAAGTAAACATTATAGTGATTCAATCCAAATTATAATCTTTAACAGAAGCTTATTACACCTAAATTATGTATTTAACATATATTAACATGACCATTAACATAGATTTTGGTGCCTACTACAAATAAGTCACTACAGAAAATATAACATGGGCTTTCCCTTAGGGTCTTTAAATTTGTTGTAAATTGTAACATATTTATCCTTCTATCAAGCCCGTGATGACTCATAAAAATATAGCTAAGTGCTCTTTCCAAAACTGATATAGAGGAAGTAGATAAAAGGTTTTAAACTAACTTTTTACTTTGTCTCCGCTAAAAAATATTTTTGATAACACAATTCCTTCAAAGTGCATTTTGCCCATTTTTATACAAATGAATGAAATCGGCCCTGTCATACACCATAGTGACACTACTGGTTAGCCAGTGACCTCCTTTCTCTTTCTTTTCACATACAAAATGTGAAAGTACAGGATGTTAAATGAATTACCCAAAATCACATAGCTAGCTAGTTGCAGAACTGTGGACAGGCCACAGCTTTTGACTCAAATTTATTTTATTGTTAAAACTACCTTTTTTAGAAGAGCTGTTTGTTCTTCACTGGAAATCGTTTCCAAGGTTTCTTTGCCATCACTTTCTAGATCTTCTTTACTTGAAGCTTCATCTTCACTGGCAATAGGCCCATTTTCACACAGTGGTGTCTGGAAGTCATCATCTACTAGTGGTGGGTAGCTGTACTTGAAAGGATCCTAAGAGAAAGGAATTTTATAACAGCTTGCTAAGAGGTGGGCAGACAAATACTTCTCTAAGTAAGGTTAAAAATCCACTCTCCAGGCCAACAAACAAACCAAGACCAAAAAAAAAAAAAAAAAAAAAAAAAAAAAAAAAGACTTAATTAGATAGTGAAATTTTTTTTTTTAAAAAGGAAGCATTTCAAAACACAAGGGGAAAGAGCAGTGTGTGTGCAACTGACTAGCCCTCTGTAAAAACCAAGTCAGATCTTTAGCTCATTCTTTGCACCAAAAACAATTTCAGATGAATAAAAACTTGAAAGTATGTATTTTTTAAATTTTTTTTTAAGTAATCTCTACACCCGATGTGGGGCTCGAAACCATTACCTTGAAATCAAGAGTTACCTACTCTTCCAATGGAGCCAGCAAGGTGCTCTAAAAGTGTAATTTTTTAAAAAATATATAAGCTTAAAACAACAACAACCACGTCAACAACATAAGCTCCAGGAAAACACATAGAAGGATAAAAAACAAAAAACAAAAAACAGAAAACAGGGGCACCTGGCTGGTTCAGTCAGTAGAGCCTGTTACTGGATCTCAGGGTTGTGAGTTTAAGCCCCATACTGGGTGTAGAGCCCACTTAAAATACATTAAAAAAAAAACAACAGCAGAAAACCTAAGTAGCGAAGACCTTTCTAATCATAGCACAAAACCCAGCAGGCATAAAAATACTGATAAAAAAATGAGCACACTAAAATGAAACATTTCTGAATAACAAAAAACCCAACAGTCAACCCCCTCCCCAGCCTGCCATTGCCAAAAACAAAAACAAATATACTTAAAAAAGTTTTTTTTGAAAGCCACAGCTGGAAAAATATGTATCCCATGTATCAGAAACAAGACAGCTTTTGTTAATATATACAAATCAAGAAGAGTAATAATAGAATTTTTTAAAAAGGAATGATATAGAGTTCATAAAGAACAGAGTACCTTTTAAATCATAAAAAATGCTTGACATCACTTATACAAATGCAAATTCAAACCACACTAGAATATTTTTCACCTGAGACTGACAAAGGTGACAAAAAAGAGCATGCGATACTGGCAAGGGTGTGGTTCAGGCATTGCCACATATTACTGGGAAATGAGCACAATCTCTTTAGAGGGAAACTGGCAACAGCTATCAAAATTGAAACTATGAATACCCATCGACCTGGTGATTTTAACTCGAGGAGCGCACCTTCTACTTACACTGCTGCACACATGTACCGAGATATTTACAAGGATATTCACTGCAGCACTCCTAATAGTGGCAAGGTTAGAAAACAACGACTAGTCCTTCCAAAGAGAAGGGATTAAATACGTTATGTTACATCCATACAATGGAATATTCTGCAATGGTTTAAAATATCAGGTAGACCTCTATGAATCAGTATGGCATAAACTAACAAGAGATGATGTGGAAAAACCTGTAAAACAACATACGCTATGTGACCATTATGTATACAAGTAAAATGGACAGAGTATCTCCAGGAGAGAAAAGATGCACACCATGGCATGTGGGAGGGTCATATGCTGGGCACCATACTGCTGTACTTTTCAGTCTTCGGTATTGTTTGCTTTTAAAACAATCATGTATAAGTACTACTTTTCGGGAAAAAAATATGTTAAAGAAGTCCTACTATAATTCTGAGCAGTCCTAAAAAAACATACCATTAATTCCAGAGAAGGGAGATAACCTTTTCTACTCCTAAAAATAAAAATAATTTTTACTAGATGCTATTAATTTAAGTTTATTTATTTTGAGAGAGAGAGAGAGAGAGAAAGAGAGAGAGAGAGAATATCCCAACCAGGCTCCTCACTGTCAGCACGGAGTCCGACGCGGGGCTCGAACTCACGAACCTGTGAGATCATGACCTGAGCTGAAATCAAGAGACGCTTAACCAACTGAACTACCCAGACACCCCTAGATGCTATTAATTTTAAGATATAACAATTCTAGGGGCAGATTATTAAAAACAAATCAAATAGCTAGTTTAACTAAAGGTAGTACCGGAAATGAACCATACTGTGTTTTTGTAGGATAAAATGTAAAATATAAAGCTTCAAAATAGGAAAGCAGCACATTTCAAATTAAAGATATTGGTTCAAGTTCTTCTAACCAAAGAAATAAAAAGGACACAGTTTTGCCAGGTAGGCAGTATCTGAAGTAGATTGTAAAAATCAAACAAATGAAATATTATCAATCAGGTTAACCCCAAGCATACCAAATCCATAGGTTTCATAGTTCATAAGGGAAATCGTTACACAGTACGTTTCATTATTATGTAGCATTAAAAATTTAACACATACCTACTTATTCTCGGTCTCTTATTTGTAAGTAGTAAAACCATTTCAAAAAAACTTGATAATACATATTATCTTTTAAATTAAAAAGACTTAAACAGTAAACAAGTGGAAGCAAAATGAGACACATGAAAAAAATTCAGTAACTCACACAGGAATACTAAGTAGCCATAAATAAGAGTAAAGCAGCTTCTCATATTGATGCAGAATGATCTCTAAAATATGTTGTAAAGAAAGCAGGATGCACAATGGCGTAAAAATACACTACTTGTTTAAAAGTGATGAGAGGGAGGAAGAATTACATACGTATTTGCTTATGTGTGTTACATATAAACTGTATTGCTTATACAGGCACTACGGGTCCCTGGAAATAAGTCTATGAGATGGAACTGGGGAGAAGAGTGTGGTTGGGACAGCAGTAGAAAGACTTTTTACTGAATACTTAAGTCTGAATATTCGTATTGAATACCGAATACTTTTCAGTTTAGAACCATATAAATATATAACCTACTCAAAATTAAAATGTAACAACTCAAAAACCTACACAAACATGTCTATAATGGTACTATTTTGGAGTATCTATGATCTTTCTTTGGACAGTAAGATACTGCTTTTTCTTTTTCCTTAAGGCAAGAACACGGCCTAATGCGCCCCGATCCAGTCTTATTTTAGACACTTCAAGCACTGTACTTACAGTCCCACCCATGTGGGGGGGCAGGTATTCCACACTGACGTAGTCTTGGACTTCATTTTTACCGGTAAACTTCAACAAGCTCACTGCTTCTGGGCCAAGCCAGGATTTCACAATTTTGAAAGCAGCTGAGGAAAAAACGGTCACTTCATTAAATCCATTCTCTTTCTCAATTAATTTACTGCATGTGCTAATGCAGGTCTTCTGATATCAGTTTGGGCTAAACTCTGTTAATATGTATCTTTCCGTGGTATGGTAATTAACATTCACTAATTCCTGCAGGCATTTACACGGTGGCTATCCAGTATGGGTTCCAAATGTTCCAGGAAGATTCAGGAAGACTGAATCTCCTTGATGTTCACCAATAAACTTAACAGGGTTTTGGCCTGTGTACAAATCTGTCAATGATCCCAACCACTAAGACACCCAGACACGGAATCACATAGCACTGTGGTCTGGGGGATAACTACACAATAGTATGGAAAGAGTCATTTTTCCTTACACTTCTGATAAACCCCCAACCTGAAAAACCTCCTCGAATGAGAAGTCAAGAAGAGAAGGAAATAGCTCTCCTTATTATGGGTTTGAGCTAGACTCAGACTTCCATCCTAACCCTACATGTCCCTGCCTCTCTCCCAAGCCCTGCAGCTTATATAATTGTGAGGAACTCACGGAATCTGCATGAATAATCCGTTATCAACCACAACTGTTTCTTTACAATCTTGTTCTTTCATGCCATTCTAATTTAGATTTAAGTTTTTTAAACCTTGTTTCCATTCTCACATTCAAAACACATTTTAAACAAATTAAAAGAGGAATCCTGCATTAAATTTGCAAAAGCATCAATTAAAAAATCAGGAAATAAAACAGTATAATAAAAATTAAATCCTGGTTCAGAAAACCACATGTTTAGTTTGCCTAATTATGCTTAAAATTTTATGTAATATTTACATTTTCATTAATTTCGATTTAAAAAGTCTGTAAGTTGACGTGTTTGAAGCTAGGCTACTTGAATTAACTAAAGTGCTAAATCTGATTTTTTATAATAGCTTTATTGCGATATAATTCACATACCATACAATTCACCCCCTTTAAAGTATGCACATCAATGGCTTTTGGTGTATTTAGATGGTTTTATAACCATCACCACTACCTAATCTTATTTTATTTTATTTTATTTTAGAGAGAGAGAGAGAGCACACGAATGGGCGAGTGGGACAGAGGGGGAGAGAGTCTTAAGCAGGCTCTGCACTTAGCACAGAGCCCAATGTGGGGCTGGATCCCATAACCCTGGGATCATGCCCTGACCCAAAAGAGAGTAAGATGCTCAAACGACTGAGCCACCCAGGCACCCCCCCACCCCCCGCAACTATCTCATTTTAGAACATGTCATAACACTAAAAAGAAACCCCTACCTATGAGCAATCTCTCCTTACCCTCCTTCCCCCATTCCCTGGCAACCACTGATCTACCTTCTGGATTTGCCTATTGTGGATATTGCATATAAATGGAATCATACAATGTGGTTTTTCTAGTTGGCTTTGTTCACTCAGCATGTTTTCAAGGTTCATCTATGATGTAGCATGTATCAGTACGTAATTCCTTTTTATGGCTGAATAATTTTCCGTTTTATGGATCTACAACATTTGTTTATTCATTCATCAACGGCTAAAACCTGAGTAGTTTCCACTTTTTACTACTATGAATAATACTGCTCTGTGTGCAAGCTTTTGTGTAGACATGTGCTTTCAGTTCTCTTGGGAACATACCTAGGAATGGAACTGCTGAATTATATGGTACTTCTGTGCTGAACTTTTTGAGGAACTGCCCAATTGCTCTCCAGAGTGGCTGCACCATTTTACATTCTCACCAGTAATGTATGAGGGCTCCAGTTTCTCCATATCCGCAACACGTACTTCTGTCTTTCTGATTACAGCCATCCTACTTGGTGTGAAGTTGTTTCTCATTTGGTTTTGACTTGTAGTTCTCTAATGACTAATGATGTTGAGTATCTTGTTATGTATTTATTGTCCATTTGCATATCTTTGGAGAAATGTCTATTTAAATCTTTTGACCTTTTTAATTGGGCCATTTGTCTTTTTATTGTTGTGCTATAAAAGCTATTTATATATTCTAGACCTTAAGTCCCTTATCTGATGCATGATTTGTAAATATTTTCTTCCATTCTGAGAGCTGTCTTTTCACGTTCTGAATGGTGTTTTTTGAAGTACAAAATTTTAAATTTTAATGAAGTCCAATGTATCTATTCTTTTCTTTTGTTGCTTGTGCTTTCTTGGTGTCCTGTCTAAGCAACCACTGCCTAATCCAAGGCCACAAAGTATTATTCCTATGGTTCCGAGTTTTACAGTTCTAATTCTTATATTTAGGTCTCTGATCCATTTTGAACTAATTTTTGTACATGTAGGGAGGTAGAGGCCCACCTTCATTCTTTTGAATGTGGATAATTTGTTGTCCTAGTATCATTTATTACAAAGACTATTGTTTCTTGCGAGAGAGCTTAGAAGACGGTGGCAGAGTAGGAGCACCCAAGGCTCGCCTTGTCCCACAAACACAACTAGGTAACTACCAAGTCATCCTAAATGCCCCACCAATTGATCTGAAGACGGGCAGGACAAACTACAACTAAAGGTAGAGAAGAAGCCACACTGAGGAAGGTAGAATGTAAGGAGACCTGGCTTGGGAGAGAAATGGATCATGGCTGCTGCAGTGGGAAGGGAGCCTCGGTCATGGGGAAGGGCGAGAGACAGACTAGCACACAGGGGAGCATATGGGGCAAACAAACATGTACAGCAACTGGCTTGGAAGGTGAGAGGGCCTGAATTTTGTGAGTTCTTGCAAGCAGCGGAGCTTAAAGCCTGGAGTTTTAAAGGTCAGCATGCTTGGCTCTGGGAGAGCTCAGAGGACATGGGGCTTCTCTTGGAGAGAAGGCAGGACAAACAGGCCATGGACATACAGCGAGGAAACAGCGATCTGAAGAGTGCCTGGGGCGCAGAGTGCAAAGGTTATTCGCTCATCTTGGAGCATGTTCCAGAGAGGCAGCATTCATGGAGAGATCCCTCCTAGAACAAAGAAACTGGCAGGTATCATTTTACTTACTGCCCTGCCCCTCAGCATAAGCCTGGAGCCACCTTGTAGGAGGCAGTGCAGTGCCGACCCTTGCCAGCTAATTTGCTTACCCCAAGCTCCTCCACATACATTCCCATGCTCTGGAAGAACCATCCTTCCCAGTCCTGCTTGCCTAAGCCTCAGGTAAGCAGGACCCTTTCCCTAGAAGACCGGCCCAAGGCCCTGCCAATGTGGTGTGCCCTGACCCAGGAGTTTTGTGAGGCCTTGGATCTGGCAGCAGCAGCAACACATCTCATTTCACAAGCAGGCCAGAGGACACCTGGTTTAAATGTGCCAAATTCAGGCCAGACAACAAAAACTGCCCACAACATCTGCAAATGACTGGCCCGAGGATAAAGCAGCCAGGACACAATAGCAGAGCACACAGAGCACACACTGGAGACAGTCCTGGGAGCACCAGGCCCGGGACACTTACACAGCAAGGCACCACAGGGCCTCTTCTTCATAAAGCCATTGCCCTCAAGAACAGGAGATGGAGCTGCCTTTCCTAACAGTCAGAAACAGGCACAGAGACTTGCACAAAATAAGAAGACAGAAAACAGGGCAACGCCATGGCCAGGGATCTAAGTGAAACAGATATAAGTAACATGCCTGATGGAGAATTCAAAGCAGTGATCATAAGGATACTCAGTGGACTTGAGAAAAGAGTGTGGGCATCAGTGAGACTATTAACACAGTGATAAGGAATAATAAAGCAGAGATAAAGGGCTCAATAAACGAAGTGAGGAACACACTTGATGAAAATGAACAGCAGGCTGGAAGAAGTAGAGGAACCAATTAGTGACCTAGAAGACAGAGTAATGGAAAATAATCAAGATGAACAAAAGAGAAAAAAAAGAACTATGCAAAATGAAAATAGATTTAGGGAACTCAGTGACTCCATCAAATGTAATAACACTCGTATTATAGGAACCTCAGGAGAAGAAAGAGAAAAGCGGGCAGAGAATTTATTTGAAGAAATAATAGCTGAAAACTTCCCTAATCTGGGGAGGGAAACATATCCAGATCTAGGTGGCACAGAGAACCCCCCCAAAAAATAACAAAAGCAGACCCACACCAAAACATATTGTAATTAAAATGGCAAAATATGGTGATAAAGAAAAAATATTAAAAGCAGCAAGACCAAAGAAGACAGTTACATACAAAGAAAACCCCATAAAGGTATCAGTGGATTTTTCAGCAGAAACTTTCTAAGCCAGAAATGGGTGGTATGATACATTCAAAGTACTGAATGAGAAAACCCTGCAGCCAAGAATAGTCTATCCTGCAAGGTTATCATTCAGAATAGAAGGAGAAATAAAGAGTTTCCCAGACAAACAAAAACTAAAGGAGTCCATGACCACTAACAGAGAGCCCTGCAAGAAATACTACAGGGACTCCAAGGGGAAAGGAGAGATTAAAAGTGACTGTATAAAGGTAGGACACACGAAAGCAGTAAAAATGAGTATTTCTGTAGGAAATCAGTCAATGAAGTCACAAAATAAAAGGATGTAAAATATGACACCATATACCTAAAAGAGGGGGAGTAGAGAAGAATAGGTTCAAGCTTAAAAGACCATCAACTTAACATAGGCTGCTATATGCAGAAGAGGTTATATACAAACATAATGGGAATTACAAATCAAAAACCACTAATAAATATGTAAACTATAATAAAGAGAAAGAAATCCAAATACACCACTAAAGAAAACCAGCAAATCACGAAAGAGAGAAAGACAAGAAAGGATCAGAGAAAATCTGCAAGAACAACCACAAAACAAGTAATAAAATGGCAATAAATACATAAAAATCAATAATTACTTTGAATGTAAATGGACTAAATGCTCCAATCAAAAGACACAGGGTGACAGAATGAATTAACAAGGCCCATCTGTATGCTGCCTACAAGAGACTCATTTTAGACCTAAAGACCCCTGCAGATTGAAAGTGAGGGGATGGAGAAACATTTATCATGCAAATGGATGTTAAAAGAAAGCTGGAGTAGCAATACTTATATTGGACAAATAGACTTTAAAACAAAGACTGTAACAAGAGATGAAGAAGGGCATTATATAATCATAAAGGGGATAACCCAAGAAGAAGAATAACAATTGTAAATATTTGTGCACCCAGCATGGGAGCCCCCAAATACATAAAACAGTTAATAAGAAACATAAAGGAACTAATTGATAATAATACAATACTAGAGGATTTTAACATCCCACTTATATTAATGGGCAAATCATGTAAACAGAAAATGAACAAAGAAACAATGGCTTTGAGTACCGCACTGGACCAGATGGATTTAACAGATATATTCAGAACATTCCATCCTAAAACAGTAAAATACACAGTCTTTCTGAGTGCACATGGAACATTCTCCAGAAGAGATCCCATATTAGGCCACAAAACAAGCCTCAACAAATTCAAGAAGATCGAAGTCCTATCATGCATCTTTTCTGACAACAGTGCTATGAAATTAGAAGTCAACCACAAGAAAAAATGTGGAAAGACCACAGATACATTCAGGTTAAA
The DNA here is from genome assembly GCA_028646485.1 of Cryptoprocta ferox. Taxonomy (NCBI): domain Eukaryota; kingdom Metazoa; phylum Chordata; class Mammalia; order Carnivora; family Eupleridae; genus Cryptoprocta; species Cryptoprocta ferox. Next base: position 95,477,439 of record CM053579.1, read on the forward strand.
TAACATGTTACTAAACAATGGTCAACCAGGAAATCAAAGAAATACAAAAGTACATGGAAACAAATGAAAACGAAAACATAGTGATTCAAAACCAATGGGACACAGCAAAAGTGGTTCTAAGAGGGAAGTTTATAGCAATACAGGCCTACCTCAAAGCAAAAAAATTTACAAATAAAAAACCTGACCTTACACGCCAAGGAGCTGGAAAAATAAGAAACAGAACCTAAAACCAATAGAAGGAAATAAAGAATAAAGATCAGAGCAGAAACAAATGATAAAGAAACAAAAACAAATCCAAAAACCAAAAGCAAAAAACACTGGAACAGATCAATGAAACCAGAAGCTGGTTCTTTGAAAAAACCAGTAAAACTGATAAACCCCTAGCCAGACTTATCAAGATAAAAAGAGAAAGGACCCAAATACATAAAAATCACAAATAAAAGATGATAAATAACAACAAATACCACAAAAAAACAATTATAAGAAAACATTATGAAAAACTATATGCCAGCAAATTGGATGGTCTAGAACATTCCTAGAAACATATAACCTACCATAACTGAAACAGGAAGAAACAGAAAATTTGAATAGACAGATTATGACCAAAGAAATTGAATCAGTAATCAAAAAATTCCCAGTAAACAAAAGTTCAGGCCCAGATGGCTCCACTGGTGAATTCTACCAAACATTTACAGAAGAGTTAATAATTATTCTTAAACTACTCCAAAAAACATAAGAAGGAAAACTCCCAAATTAACTATCTGAGGCCAGTATTACCCTGATACCAAAACCAGATAAAGACACCACTAAAAAAGGGAACTACAGGCCAATATCGCTGATGAACATAGATGCAAAAATCTTCAACAAAAAACTAGCAAACCAAATTCAACAGTACATTAAAAAAATCATTCACCATGATCAAGTGGGATTCATTCCTGGGTTGCAAGGATGGTTCTATATTCACAAATCAATCAACATGATACATCATATCAATAAGAGAAAAGAGCCATATGATCATTTCAAGAGGACAGAAAAAGCGTTTGACAAGGTACAACATCCATTCATGCTAAAAATCCTCAACAAAGTAGCTTTAGAGGGAACATACCTTAACATAACAAAGACCATATATAAAAACCCATAGCTAACATCATACTCAATGGTGAAAAACTCAGAGCTTTTCCTCTAAGGTTAGGATACAAGACAAGGATGTCCACTCTAGCCACTTTTATTCAACATAGTACTGGAAGTCCTAGCCACAGCAATCAGACAACAAAAAGAAATAAAGGGCATCCAAACTGGCAAGGAAGAAGTAAAACTTGCACTATTTGCAGATGACATGATACTATATATAGAAAACCTAAAAGACTACATAAAAAAAACTGCTAGAACTGATAAATGAATTCATTAAAGTCGCAGGATACAAAATCAATGTAGAGAATTCTGTTGTGTTTCTATACACCAATAAGGAAACAGCAGAAAGAGAAATTAAGAAAACAATCCCATTTACAACTGCACAAAAGATATTAAGATACTTGGGAATAAACTTAACCAACGAGGTGAAAGACCTATACTCTGAAAACTAAAACAATGATGAAAGAAATTAAAGATGATGCAAAGAAATGGAAAGATATTCCATGCTCATGGATTGAAAGAATAAATAGTTAAAATATCTATACTACCCAAAGCAATCTACACATTTAACACAATCCCTACCAAAGTACCAACAGCATTTTTCACAGAAGTAGAACAATATTAAATTTGTATGGAATCACAAAAGACCCTGAAAAGCCAAAGCCAAAGCAATCTTGAAAATGAAAAGCAAAGATGGAGGCATCATAATTGTGGACTTGAAGTTATATTACAAAGATGTAGTGATCAAAACAGTATGGGACTGGCACAAACACACACACATTGATCGATAGAACAGAACACAAAATCCAGAAATAAATCCACAATTATATGGTCAATTAATCTTCAACAAAGCAGGAAAGAATATCCAATGGGAAAAAGATGGTCTCTTCAACAAATATCAGGAAAATTGGATAGCAACATGAAGAATTAAACAGGACCGCCTTCTTATACCATACACAAAAATAAATTCAAAATGGATTAAAGACCTAAATGTGAGGCCTAAAACCATTAAAATCCTAGAATAGAACACAGGCAGTAACTTCTCTCACAAGAGCTGTAGCAACTTTTTTCTAGACAGGTCCCCTGAGGCAAGGGAAATAAAAGCAAAAATAAACTATTGGGACTACACCAAAATAAAAAGCTTCTGCACAGCAAAGGAAACAGTCAGCAAAACTAAAAAGGCAAATAACCTGCTGAATGGGAGAAGATATCTGCAAATGACATATCTGATAAAGGGTTAGTATCCAGAATACATAAAGAACTTATAAAACTCAGCACCCCCAAAACAAATAATCCCATTAAAAATGGGCATAAGACATGAATAGCCATTTCTCCAAGGAACACATCCAGATGGCCAACAGGCACATGAAAATATGTTCAACATCATTCATCATCAGGGAGATGCAAATCAAAACCATAATGAGGTATCACCTCATACCCATCAGAATGGCTAAAATAAAAAAAAAAACACAAGAAAGAGCAGGTGTTGGTGAGGATGTGGACAAAAAGGAACCCTCATGCGATGCTGGTGGGAATGCAAACGCGTGCAGCCACTGTAAAAAACAGTGTGGAAGTTCCTCATAAAGTTAAAAATGGAACTACCCTGGGCCGCCTGCGTGGCTCAGTCAGTTAAGTGTTGGACTTCGGCTCAGGTCATGATCTCACGGTTCGTGGATTCAAGCCCTGCGACGGACTCTGCGCTGACAGCTCAGAGCCTGGAGCCTGCTTCAGATTCTGCGTCTCCCTCTCTCTCTGCCCCTCCTTCACTCATGCTCTCTCTCAAAAATAAATAAACATTAAGAAAAAGAAAAAATGGAACTACTCTATGATCCAGAAATCGCACCACTATTTACCCCAATGATACAAAAACGCTAATTCAAAGGGATATATGCACCCTGATGTGTATAGCAGTATTATACAATCACATTAAAGTTGGTAAAGAATGTTTTTCAATGCTTTAACATTTTTTTTTTTTACCACAAAATGTATCATGATTGTCTTAGGTGACTATAGCGATTTGGAGTACATTTCACATTCATCTCACCTTCTTCCTCAACACCCAAAGCCCATAAGAAAACCTAGCCAAGGCCTGTGTTGTGTGATATACCCCATCTGTGGGTGACAAACTGAGGCTTCTGGCTCTACTTTTACCTGAATAGTCGAACATCTTGATTCTGTTTTTAGAGAAGACTAATGTGTATCCCTAGAGCCTGGGGCTAGAATGTTATCTGAGTTTGCTTAGGAACAGCCTTTGAATGTGCTAGCTCTGGCCTCTTAAAGAGTATACACCAAGCACAACATAAACATTCTTTTAAACAACCACAGAAATATGGCTAAATTGGGAAAAAGGAAATCGGGCATTTTGTTTTAGCAAAGTATAAATAATATACTCACCGTTCATTATCCAAGGCATATCAAAGATCACCATTTTTGCTGAAAGACAAAAAAAAAATTCAATGAATGTGATTTAGTATCAGTATAGTATTATCACTTATACCTGGCCCTAGAAAAGCTGGTGATCTAAATGTAACTAAAAACTGAGCTGGTTGACTCAATTCTGATTCAGTGACGTGTGAGTGGTGCTCAAACCAAATTAACTTCTCACGCTGATGAGGGGCCCACCCAGGGTGGCTTTTGGGAAATCAATAATGAGCTATCACTGTCCTTTGGCAAACAGTCTGTTCTTTTGTTCATTTATTGCGTTTGCTGTTTGCAGAAAGGTACAAAAGAAAATAGTTAAGTGGGTAAGTGGAATCTTTGGATGTGGCATGTCATATCAGTGCTGATATACAGTGAATTTTAGGATGATTTCAATGTCTAATTTATTGGTTTTGATAATTTTCTGGAGATATATTGTTAAACCACTTACACATTTTCCCCTCACCCCAATTTTAATCATCATTATGTTTTAAAAAGACAAAGTATTTATACTTTTCTTCATATTATGAGCCCCAGGAAGTCAGTTATTCCCAAGTATACATAAGTATTATTTGCATATTTAGATGAAGACCTAAACAGCCCTATTAACAATTATGAAAAAGAACCGGAAATCACAAAGGGAATTCTTGATATCTAATTCATTCTATTCCAAATGAATCAAAATGTAATTTCATTCTTCTCTGAGCAGAGAAGCTCCTAGAATGATTATATTAATGTAGGACAAGTAAAGTACATGTAAGAAACAAGGTATCTTCAAAGAGGTACCTTGGTGCTTAATACCTAGTCTTCGTCTGTGACATGCCTAAAAAGATTTGGACTTGAGATTTTAAGAAATAATGGTTGTATTTCATGACAGATTTTGAAGCATAACCAATTTAAGATTCTACAAAATTTAATGTCTGCAAAACTACATTATGTAGGTAAAATATATGCATTACCTCTGGTTAATTGGAATGAAGTGTTTCAATTCATCTTTATATAGGCCCATGAATATATTAATAGTTTTCTCAAAAGAATCTTAGATGTGTTTTATAAGGTAATAATGGTATTTATACTATTTATAAATGGCTCTTCACAAACTTAGATATTTCAATAAACAAGTGGATATTTTATTTTCATTTTGTACAAAAGAGGAACAAGCTAATGATATGGGGTAGTGATGCCCTATTGACCACTCATTGGCACCTCTCAGTAAAATGAATCCAGGGGTACATGGTGGATCCAGAAAGAATTCAGAAGGAATGGCAGATCCTCCGGGTTTCCCAAACCAAACATTCCCTTTCCCTAAAAAGGTTCATGAGTCCTCTCTCTGCAGACATGAGAGCACAGGGGTTAAGAGTGGCAGTGGTCCTCGATATCCATCATGCTTTGTGTCTGTTCCTTACTTCCCATTAATAATAATGTGAAAGCACATCAAAGTAAAATGACTTAGGGGTTTTATGCTTTAGTATCACCTAAGTCATGAGTCCTAAAAGACCCTAATTATGGTATTTGCCAAGGGTGTGCTCAGGCAGACCTGTGAGTTTCCATTTTCTGATATCCTTATCGTCTTTCTTCTGCTTTGTTCACTCTGAGTCCACTGGAATGCAAATATATGACTGCTGGGGTGTCTGGGTGGCTCAGTCAGAAGCGTCTGACTCTTGGTTTCGTCTCAGGTCATGATCTCATGGTTCGTAAGTTCAAGCCCTACGTCTGGCTCTGTGCTGACAGCGCGGAGCCTGCTTGGGATTCTCGCTCTCTTTCTCTCTCCCCCTCCCCTGCTCCTGCACCACATGTGCCCTCTCTCTCAAAATAAATAAGTAAACATTAAAAAATACATATATACGACTGTTTATGTGGGATAGCATCTTGATTTCTCCAGAGGCAAACCACCATATAGAGCCAAGAAATCAATGAATCAAAATGAGTACATAAGATTTATGAGTTCTTCATTCAGGTAATTAATGCAAGAATCACAATTAAAAACAAACTCTAAATGCCAGAATCAAATGTAGTCTATAGTTTTTTTTTTTTAAAGTTTATTCATTTTTGAGAGAGAGAGAATGAGCAAGTGGGGGAGAGGCAGAGAGAGAGAGGGAGACACAGAATCCGAAGCAGGCTCCAGGCTCTGAGGTGTCAGCATAGAGTCCGATGCGGGGCTTGAACTCACGAACCAGGAGATCATGACCTGAGCCAAAGTCAGATGCTTAACCAACTGAGCCACCCAGGCGCCCCTAGTCTACTGTTTTCTTAATGACAGTTTTTAAATAGCAATTAGTAACACAGTGTACTTTATGTATGAGTACTGCTTCTGACACAGTATAATTTATCAGTACTGCTTCTCTGTGTCTTGCATGTAAGAAGTCCCATCTTCATTGAAAGATGAATAAAAATGGGAAATCTTAGAAATAAAGGCATGTTTTTATGCCCCTATATGTGTGTGTTACAGGATGCCATATATACAGTTTAGAACTTAAATTCTTAAAACTGCAAAGGACAATGATTTTGAAAAATTTCCTTTATATCTACTAGGATATGCACTTAAACTTCTATGCACACATTTAATCTCCTCATCAGAATATAACACTTCAGGTATTAAAGTCTACAGTAATATAAAGCAATCTCAGTTGCTGTCTACAGTTTCTATACATTGTATTTTTATAAAGGAGTCAGTTACTTACAGAGGTATTTAGGGTAATAAACCTTAAAGCAGTTGATGATAAAGCGCACAAAGTCCATGTCCTAAAACAAAGATCATACATTTAAATTTTTAAGATGATCCACATTAGAGAACTTTAAATTGCAAACTTCTAAAGGTGATGAACTATTAAATACAAATGAAACAATTAGTAAATTCTTTCAATAAAAAGCTCATAGATAAATAAGTATATTCCCAGAGGTTAAGGTTTTAAGTCATTAAGCTTCTTATAATATTCAGTCCTAATTATCAAGTGAAAGAAATCAGATGCTTAAACATCATTCATGTTACCTCCAACAAGTGAGATACCACCGGCTAAGGTAACATGGCATTATAAAGCAGATCTAAAACAATCCCTATAGAGAAATTCTAAAAATCTGTTGAACAATTAAAGAATTACTGAAACAAGCATACAGTTTACAACCTTACTACGTGGAATGATAATGCATATAACATGTCAGCTCTGGTATAGTTGGTTTTTAAACCTAATTTCTACACCCTGTATAGCTTTGATAAAATATGTTTTATCAATCTTTTACACAACAGCCAATCTGATCATACTGGTGTGCTGTATCTACATCGCTAACTTCTTTCCTCTTAGAGACCCAGAGTTAGAATTTTTTAGTTTATATTCACGTGTTGTTCATGGACTCCGATCCCCGGAAAACTTTATGAACATAACTGTCTGTTGGTTCTACTACACTGAACACAGCCAACATGAAAGCTGGTTATGAGGGTTATTGCCTGGTCGCAAGCTGACTTACTAATCCTGATGGGCCATCTAAGAAGGGCTGTAGGATGAAAGATAATCATGCAAACTTAAACCCATCAATTACTGAAAGGTGAGCTGTCCCACAGATGAGTCTATAAAGTCATTGCTAGCATGTGAATTATAGTATCTTTAACCTCCGCAAACTGAAAAGTAAGCATCTTTAACTATCTTAAGTATTTATTACAGAATAAATCCTAGTATATAATAGTAACTTTATAACTAATCATTATATCCACTGTGCACTGAGGTTAATAATTTGTATTTAAGAGTCAAATAAGTATCTCAAAGTAACTAGTTATATAAAAATTTGGTTACCTGGTATATGATCTATGGCCCCCAAAGACTTTGCCAAAAAAGTCTTCATCTACTTTTCTTGTTTTCATCTTTTAATTGAATAGCCTTCTTATCAAATCCCAAGTTACTGCTAATTCAAGTGGATTCGAAAGGATGCCATTGGTGAAGTATATTAGTGGGTACTACATTAAAAAGCTCCATGAAACCTGTTGCTGTGCATTTTGTAAGGATGTCTTCAAGGACTATTTATTATCTTGTAAAATGTCCTCCCTTTGGGGACCAATATTTTTCTTTCTAGTTCAAGTATCTGGAATGAGTACACTTCTCCTAAGACACTGGTTTTAAACAATGGCCATTGAATAGTTTTATTTTAGTTTTTAATTTTTTTTTATTTTTGAGAGAGAGAGAGAGAGAGAGCAAGCGAGCGAGCGCAAGCGAGCACACACGAGCAGGGGAGAGGCAGAGAGAAGGAGAAGGAGACACAGAATCTGAAGCAGGCTCCAGGCTCGGGGCCCGAACTCATGAACCACAAGATCATGACCTGGGCCGAAGTCGGATGCTCAACTGACTGAGCCACCCAGGCACCCTGGCTACTGAATAAGTTTACATGGTTCCATTTCTTTCAGGCAGCTGCTGAAAGATTGGAGCCTGATTAGTGGCCCAACTCTAACAAATGATTTTTAACGTTTTTTGCCTTGTAACTCTGCATACATGTTTATAAGCCAGCTTAAATCCTTTGTGAATCATGAGGGAGTCATATATAAAAATAACTAAATTAAGCGGTACCTGGGTGGCTCAGCTGGTTAAGCGTCTGACTCTTGACTTTGGCTCAGGTCATGATCTCACGATTTGTGAGACTGAGCCCTGTGGTGGGCTCTGTGCTGACAGCTCAGGTCATGATCTCACGGTTTGTGAGTTCAAGCCCTGCATCAGGCTCTTTGCTAACAGCATGGAGCCTACTTTGGATTCTGTCTCCCTCTCTCTCTGCCCCTCCCCTGCTCACACTCTGTCTCTCTCTCAAAAATAAACATTGAAAAGAATAAAACAGATTTCCAGAAGTTAATTACCAGGCAAAGAGTACGAATACGTACACTTTAGGTTCTTAACATACTTTGCCAAGTGGATTTTCGAAAAGGTTTCAATGTCGCCGCAGAGAGGTGTGTGAATGCTCCTTTACCGCTACCAGAAGGAGCTAAGGTTTGAACGTAAGAGACAACAACAGCTATGATAAATGTGCCAAAGGATCCCCATCACTGCTGAAGGGTTCATGGTTACCACTAAGGTCACACAGGGGCCCAAATTAAAGACTGGTGGGTTTTACACTCATTTTTTAAGCTTGGAAAAATCACCTGAAGAAAACAGGTCTCCAAAGCCAATCCAACAAAATCTCCAGCAAGGTGACAAAGTGCTGTATGTGCAAAAGTCAGGTGAGCATCTCACAAGTGCCAAGCGTGGTATGAATCTGATGGTACTAAAGACAGCATACCTTACTTCACCCCATATTTACTGAGTGTATTACTCTGTGCCAGGCACAGGGTTATGTGCTGTAGGATATTAGTTCTAACAGAAGAGTTCGCTGTTACCACTCCTACTCATGACCCTGCCAGCTTCGACGTCCTCCCTTGACATTGTGTGTATCAGAAGAGGAGCATTTCTAGGAAATACACAGTTTCAGTGCCAAATACTGAAGCAAATTTATTTCTCCACAAATCCTATTTCATATATGACTTCACTCACAATACAGAAGGAGAAAAATAAATCCTAAACATAACTTGGTTAGCTCAAACTTAACAGCAGTATCTCGTTGGGAGGAGTGGAAGGGAGAACATGATGATAAAGAATGGTTTGGAATTAAAGACATGCTTACTATGCTATTTATGCCAGTTTCTGACAGGTCAAACATCACTGTTACAGGTTTCCCATTTTCTCTTTTAGCATAACGTTCCAACCAGAATGCGATAAGCTTCTTTTTGTCCAACGTGGTTTTATGGTCTTTTATGTGATACTTCACCCTGATCCAGACTTTTAACAGAACACAGGATACAAATAAGAAAGATATGCGTCATTATATTATTTTATGCATATGTCATTCCTACCCATTGACATTTTTCTTCATTTACAATTCATTTTCTTTCTCACGTTAAAAACATCTCTTCCTTCTTTTAAATGGGAAATAGTGTGCACTTGGGAACCTCAGAGAGGAGCAGAGATATAAACAATTCTCCCCTCTTAGGAAATAAACAAACTTCCTTAGTACGGAAAGGGGAAGAGAAAATACAGGTGAACAAACAATATTTGGTAATAACCTAAAAGTACTCTTCACCTTGCTTAACAAAAAAGAAAGCCAGCGGTTCTGTCGCGCACTAGAAAAGACCCTGCATGCGGAGCAGCAGCCTAGACAGAGGCCTGAGGGCGGCCGAGTGGAGTCGGGGGTGGGAGCCACTCAGAGCACAGCAGCTGGGACACGCTGTGGCCAGTGGGGGAAAGAGGAGCTGAGCAGACAAGGGCTGGGCTGAAAGGGCTCCTGATGAAACGCTAACGTGTGATCTTCCTACTGAAGACACCCCTTGGAGGCAAGAGCATGGGGATCGGGGGGACAGAAGAGGCAGAGGAGACCCAGCAGGCCCTGCCCCAGGAAGACAGTGAGGGTCTCAACTGAGAAGCGCTAATAGAAACGGAGAAGGGGCTACATGGAAGCCATGTCAGGTACAGCGCCAAGGGCCTGGGCTATACAGAGGGAGGGTGGGCAGTGGGATGCAGCCCAGCTGGGTTTCTGTGTTGAAGGTGGCCGGCGAGCCGTCCCGTAACACCGGTCAGTGGGCAGCTGGGGCCCGGGTACGGTGTTAGGTCACCACTGTTTGTGGAGAGGCAAGGAGCCTGAGATCACCCAAGAGGATTGTATCAGCTGGACAGTAAAAGACGCCAAGCAAGGAATGAAGCCCGGGATGCACACGTAAGGGACAGCGGAACCAGAGGAATGAGGACTGAAGACAGGAAAGGACAGCCGGCAAAAGGAGAGAAATGCGAGAAGACTGTTAAAACAGGGCTGGGCTGCACGCTGCATAGACGGCAAGCAAGCCAAGTGTTCAGGATTGGGCTCTGATGCTCCTGCCACGTCCCAGCCTTCGTACAAACCAAGCTGGATTTGGGGCAAGGGGGAGAGAGGGTAACAAGGGGGTCACCGGGACAGCAGGGGTGGTCCTTACCGCTCCTCCTGTTATCACAGATTTCACAAGAAGCTAAGGGGAGAAGATGGAGGTAGGGCCTTGAAAAGTCCGTTTAGCAACCCTTAGATTTTCCATGAAAATACTGGGTTGAAGTTGAGTATCAGTAAATTAGAAAGATGATAATGACTCTGAATTCTATTATTGTGGCCTTGTCACAGGATGTGGCATTTGCCTTTACCGCTTTATCATAATGCAAACAGTACATACAACTAAGGGCCTGACCCTCTGTTAAGACGGCCCTAATGATCCCCAATTGTAAGAACCTTGATGTGTGGTAGGTATGGAGAAGGTTCTGCCTGTTATTAAAATGCATCTCAAAATCTTGACAAGCCAGTACATCAATATACTTACACAACTTGTTGCCTTCTTTGTCATAACCGTGCAGATAAATACCACCTATTTCCAATAACCATCTGGGAATGGAGGATTCAGTGAGGTCTAAAAAAGGATAAACCTGATGAGTAGTTTTAACTTAGGGGCGCTTTAAAAAGAAAACTTACAGTGTAGGGGTGCCTGGATGGCTCAGTCGGTTAAAGCTTCTGACTTCAGCTAGGGTCATCTCACAGTTCGTAGGTTAGAGCCCCACTTCGGGCTCTCTGCTGTCAGCACAGAGCCCGCTTCGGATCCTCTGTCTGCCCCCCACCCTCCCTCCCCTGCTCATTCTCTCTCTCTCTCAAAAAAAATAAACTTAAAAAAAAAAGAAAACATACAATGTAAAGGTTAATGTTATATAGGTCTGATATAAAAAGAATAAGCTTATTCAAACATCTGGAAAGAACCTCTGGCAATAAAAAATGGTGTTTCTTACTAACTAAACAAACCAACCAAAGACATGGATGAGAAAAATGGGGAAAAATCCATTTCCCTTGACACATCAGCCATTATGAATTATATGAACACATTTCCATGTTTTGGTTGTTTCATATAATGACTTTCAACAAATACTATCACTATTGGGACAATTCCAAGATCACATGCTAGTAAATATCCACATTACAGCCTAAGAATTGATATAAAAAAATCACTCTGGTTTCTCTAGTAAAATATTTTTCTATAGAATTTGATACCAAGAAGAGTCTAATGCATTTTATAATCTTGGGGCAAGTGGAAAATACTTCCAAAAAAAAAAAAGCTAGATCCTTTAGCAGGCAGAACAAAACAAGATCTGCCCAGTCTGTAGTGAGGCTAAGAACCAACACAGCAAGGCAGCAAAGGCCAAGACTTTTGTTTCATTCACCCTGAGAACTTTCCAAGATTCTTTACCTTTTTTCAGTATCATTTACCACATCACTGCTGTTTGCCACTGGAAACTAGCAATTCTATAGAAGAAAAAACTAATGTTGCGTTTAGAAGTTTATTCTGTACCTAAGTGATTTATATTTCTTTGTGTGAATTTTAAATGCTTCACTGTTCATTGAAATGACCTACAGTTTTTACATTTCTAATCAAACTATTTATTAAATACTCCCCTTCTCCTAGATTCTTTCTATAAGTATGAAGACTGGGGAGAGTTTCTGCTCTCGATTTATTTGTTGACTTGTTTTGTCACTCACTCCAGAGTCTGTTACTCTCAAAGTCATCAAAACCATTAGTTATGCCAGATTCTTCTTCTTCCTGTTAAATGTTTAGGACAGAAATAATGAGTAATTTTCCTGTGAAGGGTATTTCATCTACTTGAAGACTATTTAAAAACCCCTTTTGAGATGTAAAGCCCATTTTTTGGGGGAAAATGTCCATCTAGAATTGGGTCTTGAAATCAAGAAATTAAGCAAAGGCTGCCATAGGCATCCTTGGAGATAAGCCTGCTTTTTTAGGGATCCCCCAATCATTTAGTAATGCTACAGAGAGTACCCATTAGCACAAGGAACTCGGGGACAGAGAAAGACAATAAGGCAACAAGTGGAAAAAAACCAACCAAGACTAGGAAAACAGTATCTCCTTACCTCTAGGCCTAGTAGTGAAGATGGTGTCTTGCTATTGTTCAACGGTACCCAACTAAATAAGCACAGATGAAGTCTGCTCCACGTTAAAGAATCTGAATATAATTCGGCTCCCCAGTGATCTCATTTCTCTATGAATGATACTACTTTTAAGACATTCATAAGATGTTCCTGTCAAAGTGTTAGTGGGTTTTTATAAAACATTCTGTTTTGGTATTTATGATGATTGCCAAGAATATCTGCACACTATTTGATAAATGGAAAACTCACTTTTATGCAGGGGACAGTATATTGTCAAGGTTAAATTGAACAGCTTACCGTTGACAGACATTTCTTTCCTCCACTGAAAACTCTCATCAAGCATCTTCAGTGTTTCATCGACATTATTATGCCTCCAAAATAAGTAATTTTCAACCCAGTTATCATCTTGTTGTAGCCTTTCAACATCACGTGGATCATATTTATCTGACTTCTCTAAGGGAAAAACAGTAATAAATGGCCAAGTCAGATACATTCTGCACTGAGGAATACCAAACACTAAAGCCAAAGGAGAAGAAAGATGGACAAGGCTAAGCTCCAGAAGATAGCTAATTGAAGGGTGCAGTTCTGATGAAAATGCAGTTTAAAGGATTGATGGCATTTCTAACTGAGAGGAGAATAAAGTTATCCAAGGATGGCAAGTTTACTTTAAATGTGCCACAGAATTAAAAAATAAGACCACAGTAAAATATTTTGCGTGATCCTCTCCAAAACTATAAACCAACATCTAGGAAGATTAATTATGTTACCTGAATATGAAATCCTTACTGTAGGTCAACGAAAAATGAAATTTTATGTGTAAAGAAAAAAGTTGGGGTACCTGGGTGGCTCAGTCAGTTGAGTGTCTGACTTCGGCTCAGGTCATGATCTCACAGCCTGTGGGTTTGAGCCCCGCATCCAGCTCTGTGCTGACAGCTCAGAGCCTGGAGCCTGCATCGGATTCTGTGTCTCCCCCCTCTCTGCCCCTCCCCCGCTTGCTCTCTCGCGCGCTCTCTCAAAAATAAACATTAAAAATTTTTTAAAAAAAGTTGTACTTGAGAAGACATTTGTTTGCCAATGTCATTTGAAAATACGAAATACAAAATGGAAAACTGACGTGTGCAGCAGTCAACATTTCACATGATTTATTGGAAGAACTGTTTCCAATAATAATTCCCCATCATCCACCTACACATGTGCTACCTGATATTCCTCCTTCCACATCTTGCTCCATTCTTCCTTACATGACCTGTGTCTCCTCACAGCCACCTAGGCACAGCCAGATTCTACCATTCTGCAAGACTTCTTTCAAATGCTTCCTCTTCACACAAAAATTTCCCTGAGCCCAGAAGTAATTCCTTCCCTCCTGGGAACAGCTACAGGACTTCAACTAAGCCTTTTTTAAAGCACTTAGTATGTTTTCCTTTTAATCAGAGTTACTGGCATACATGCTGTCTCTTCCCACACAGAGACTGTGTGTAACAGCACAGTCTATCCATTTTAGGAGTCCTCCAAAGCACACAATACTGGTGCCAATGAAAAGGCCTTCAGGAAACATTTGTTAACTGCATCTATTCCTTCTCTATTTTTATTATCTCAGTTAATGGCACCCTCCCAGGGGCCCAAGTGAGAACTCAGAAAACTCCCTGGCTCCTTAATCCTTTTTTTTTTTTTTGCATCTGGTTAGACGCTAAGTTTTATAGATTCTCTCTCCTCTCTATTTCCTCTGCCTCATTTCAAGCCATCAGAGATAATAGCAGGAAAATATAAAGTGCATTCAAAGACTCTTCTTTGAGTCTCAATTTCCTTATCTTTAAACTGCTTTAGATAATCACAGGGTTGTGTGAAGATCAGATGAAAATGTATACAAGAAAGTACTTGGGAGCATAAAGCACTATAAAAAGTAAGATTAGACCATAAATCACGCACTTGTGCAGTGTCATCTTGCATTTGGTTTTCAATATATGGCTCTATTTTTCTAATCTATACAATGACTGGTTCTACGGTAGGTAAACCTTGGGAAATGGTTTTTAGCTCTGCTACTCAAAGACTTGTCAGTATTCGAAGTACAAATTTTCTTTAGTTCTGCGAGTGTGAGTTAGTCTTCGGAAAACTAGTCCTCTGGCAAAAAGAGATGTTACAGGAATAAACTAAAGATGTGCATCCAAAAGGTAACTAAAGCTACCAAAACACACATTTGTGCACGCACACCTTGCCCCCCACCTACTCAGGACCCTGTTTCTTAAAGACTTTTACCTCTTAATAATTAAAGCATAAAGAGGAGGAAGAGATTAGTTTCATACACAGATATGTACCCATACATATATATTCTCATAATACCTTACCCTTACTACTTCCATCTTGCTGTGAACCACTGACAACCTTCATCACTAACCAACATTAATCTCAGGTGGTGGGATTTATTTATTTATTTAATTAAATTAATTAATTAATTAATTTTAGAGAGAAAGAGAGAAAGCACACATACTCCAGCAGGGGAGAAGCAGAGAGAGAGAGGGAGAGAGAGAATCCCAAGCAGGCTCCGTGCTGTTTCCAGGGCTCAATCTCATGAACCATGAGATCATGACATGAACCGAAATCAAGAGTCAGACGCTAACCAACTGAGCCACCCAGGTGACTCTAGAACTGTGCTTTAAAAGTTAAAAAACATGAAAAAAAAAAAAACCCATCTAGCCAGATTCAGTATACAGGGCAGAGGGATGGAATCCGTATAGGGACTAACTATGTATAGGGACTGCACAAGTCACGATAGGCCTGATTTTTTCTCGGTGAAATGGAGAGAAGGTCTGTCTACCCACAGTCCTATGAAGATCAAGAGCATTCTGAATTTAAATACTATATAAATGAATTTTGATTAATGTAAGGTAGAACTGTACCCATGAATGTAAGATTAAATTCTAACTGACCTATTAATCAGTTGAGAAAATCTTAGAAGTATACTGTAGTTATTATAAATGTACCTACAATTTAGATAAAGGTTGGAAAAAATACAAACGTATTCTGATAATGAAAATTAGAGAACAGCTACGAACTGGACATAACGATGCTCGGAAGGAGCAAATATACAACTGTCAAATTTCGAACGTCTTCTTTCTTCAGCACTCCGAGCACTGATCCACTTGAAAGTCCTGGTAGGGCCCTGGAAGAGCATCTTCCAGGTCCAGCATCTTGGCTGGACCATTTCTACTGGCTGGACTGTGTTAATGTCAACAATGGGAGCGATCAGGCTGAAATAACAAAATATTCCCTTAAGGGCATCCTCTGTTAGTAGGCCACAACCTACCCTAAATCTCCGCTTTCCTATGAAGCTATTTGGTGAGAGACTGAGAAGCAGGTGGTCTTTTAAGATGGGATGAAACCACTGGCCTATAGCAGTGATTCTCAAACTTCAGCACCAGCCAGCATCACCAGGCGGGCTTGTTTAAAAAGAGATTACTGGACCCCACCCCCAGAGTGCCTAATTCATGGGCGGGAACCAAGAATCCGTATTCGTACCAAGTTCGTACAGGATGCGGACACTGCTGGTTCAGGGACCAACACTTCTTTGAGAACCACCGGTACAGGTGCAGGCAAGCTTTCGGTAAAGGGCCAGAGGGTAAATATCTAAATACCTTAGACTTTGAAGGCCACAGATGGCTGCCGGTGCTTTTTTTTTTCAGCACCCCTTTAAAAATACAAAAACCATTCTCAGCTCGAGGGCTGTACAAAAACAAAACTTTGCTGACCTGTGGTCTATTGTAGAGAGGAGAGGAGCTTTCTATCTTAGATGAGATATATCTTCCTTTATTTATTCAGGTCTTCTTTCGATGTTTAGTAATATTTCATAATTTTCTCAGTAAAAGAAAAAAATGTTGCAAATGATATTTGTGTTGCTATCATGAGCCAATAATAAGACCGGCAAACCTCATACTGACTCTTATTTTCCTTGTCATTATCGATAACTATGTTATTTTATATACTGTAGAATTTTAGAAATAATAGTGAAGATCACTGTCTTGCCCTTGACTTTACGGGAACTATTTTCAAGTTTCACAATTAAACGTGACATTTGCTGTAGGTTTTTAGAAGATACACTTAAAGTTTTCATTTGCTAAAAGTTTTGTTTGCTTTACCTAAAGTTGAATTATAGCCAGAGTGGTTTCTGTCTTTATTGAAATAAACACATTTTCCCTCATTTTGTTAAGGCATATATATTTGTATTTGCTCAAATAAGTATGGAAAAAAGAAAAAACAAATATGGTTAGATCAAGAGAAAAAAGAAGGGACTAAAGAGGCACATGAGATGAAAGATGTCTCTATGTTTACCTTTTTGTCAAGTTTATTTATTTTGAGAGAAAGCACATGGGAGGGGCAGAGAGAGAGAGAATGAATCCCAAACAGGCTCCTCACTGTCAGCATGGAGACCAAAGTGGGGCTTGAACTCACAAAACTTGAGACCATGACCTGAGCTGAAATCAAGAGTCAGTTGCTTAACTGACTGAGCCACCCAGGTGCCCCACAATGTTTACCTTTTTATGTGATTTTGATTGTTGAACTGTACCTATTCAAAAATTTCACTGGGAAGCATTTTGTTACTGCGGTAAATTCCTCTGCTGCATTTTCTGATCGTGAATCATCTTGCATTCCTGGGATTCGCGAAACTGCTTGGGCCTTGTATGTACGTGTGTATCTCTGTGATGGGGACAGTGGTAGAAATCTATGGCTACCAACTCAATTCCTTGAATACTCACTGATCTACTTATGGTTTTTACTTCTAATTGAGACAATTTGAGATCATTTTTCTTTTCTCCACAAAGTTTCCCACTTAGTCTGAGTTTTATAACTTACTTTGATAAGGCTGGTGACTGTATTCTCTCAGGAGTTTTTAAAAAAATCTCTATCACGTCTATAATTATGTTTGCTGTTTGCTCCCAGTTTAGGTCTTCGCATTGTCCCTTTGCTATTAATCAGTCATCCTAGGTTTGTCTGTTTCACCAGTCCTTTCAAAACACCAGCTTAGGGGCACTCAACGTGGCTCAGTTGGTTAATGGTCTGACTCTCTCTCGGTTTTGGCTCAGGTCATGATCTCAAGGTTCCTGGCTTTGAGCCCCGCGTCAGGCTCTGCACTGTCAGTGTGGAGCCTGCTTGGGATTTTCTCTCTCCCCGCCCCCAAAATAGATAAATAAACATTAAAAAACCCACCTGAAGTTTATTATACTATCTTCTCTCCTATACCATGAATATCTGCCCCTATTGCTTTCCTTCTGCTTTCTCTGTTCATTTTGTAGCACCTTGAATTTAATCTACAGCTGAATTTTATTTGGGCCTTGTTTTCTAATGAATGACCATAGATATTCTGCTGCTCAGCTTTAACTATTTAATACTTTCCATTGTGATATCTTCTTTAACCAACGGATTATTCAGCAGAGGTAAGAATTACACACATTACTGGGAAGTTGTTAACCCGTGGATTATTTAAAGGTGTGTTATTTTAGTTTCCTAACATTAGATTTGTTTTTGAGTATCTCTTTGACTTTTTTTTCTTTTTTCTTTTGCTTTTTGGTGCTGGAACCCAGGATTTGTGACTTCCAATATAGTTGCTTAATGGTATGAAAACATGATGCGGATGATCTAGCTGCTTTGGAATTTCTGAGACTTCCTTGATGACTTAATATGTGGTGAATGTTCGCAAGAGCTCCAAGAAAACAAATATATTTTCTTTTTCTTTCTTTTTTTCAAATTTATGTATTTATTTTTGAGAAAGAGTGTGCGAGCCGGGGAAGGGACATAGAGAGACAGAGACAGAAAGAGAGAGAGAGAGAGAGAGAGACAGACAGACAGACAGACAGAATCCAAAGCAGGGTCCAGGCTCTGAGCTGTCAGCACAGAGCCCGCCACAGGGCTCGAACTCCCAAACCACAAGATCATGACCTGAGACGAAGTTGGATGCTTAACTGACTGAGCCACCCAGGTGCCCCTATATTTTCTAAAGTATATATATTTCCTACTGGGCAGGAGAGACTATACATTCATACATATACGTATATATCTATGATCAACTTTGCTCGTTTTGTTAAATGAAAGTCTAAACTCTTGGGGAGTTCAGCTGACTCAGTTGGTAGAGCATGTGACTCTTGATCTCAGGGTCGTGAGTTTCAGCCCCATGTTGGGGATAGAGTTTACTTAACAAAACAAAATAACATTTTCATAAAATCTAACATCTTAAGGCTTTCTTGTCTGCTTGTTCTGTGTATTTCTGAAAGGTTGGTTAAAGCCATTCAACACATTTGTGGATTTCCTGAATTTCTCTCATAATTCGGGAAGCTTTTGCTTTATATATTTGAAGGCTATATGGTGAGATACTATTTTATGTTAATTCCTAAATGTTATACCTTTTCAGGGTTCCATTTATCAACAGTAGAATCCCTTTTTAAATGTACTGATGTTTTTCATTCTAAATATTTCATCTAACAAAAGTATCACTTTTGTTATAGGCAACATAGTATCACTTTTGGTATTTGTTTTATACACTTTTTTCCATCTCCTTATTTCAAACTTTCTACATTATTTTAGGTTACTGCTTTGTAGGTAGAATGCAATTAAGATTTTTAAAATCTGCTCTGTTAATAAGTATAAATTTGCTTATATTTATGGTAAGGTGATAAAGTTGAGGTTATTTCACCGACTTACTCTGTGTTTTCCAGTTCCTATGCTGCTGCTTTTCTTGTCCTTTCATGCTTCCTGCTGGAGAGATGCACCTTTTCATTCCTCCACTGGCTTGGAAATGAAATATTTATTTCTGCAGCTCAGTGGTTACCCTTATTTGAAATATTCACATTTTACTGACAAAATCTACAGTTAATTATCTCTACCTTCCTTCTAAATAGTACAAGTCCTTCCAACCTCCCTACACCTGCTAATACTGTTAATCTTTTTACTATTAACATGAATTTAGATTTTTTTTTTTTACTAATTTGCTTACCCATTTATTTGCTTTTCGTTGTTTCTTGATCTTTCTGCCTCTTTCTGGGTTCTATATTCTTATTCATGAAGTAGTCTAGTAAGTTTTTATTAGAGATGGACTGTCAATCTTTGTATACCTGAAAAGAATTTACCTTCGCTTTTGACTATATATTCTAAATGGGCAGTTACTTCCCTTGGCATTTTCAGGAAATTATTTCCCTTTTACCTGGCATTTACTGCTGCTGACGAGAAATCAAATAGTCTGATTTCTGTTCCTTTGTAGACAATCTGTCACTTCTTTCTGGTTGTCTGATTTTTTCTTTGTGGTTTTGACAGTTTCACTATGATATGCCTAGGGAATAATTTCTTTTTCCTTCATGATGCTCAGATCTTGTTATGCTTTTTTAACCTGAGGATTTATTGTTATTTTCTTTTAAGTTTATTTATTTATTTTTGAGTGAGAGAGAGAGAGAAAGAGAGAGAGAGAGAGAGAGAGAATGAGAATGAATCCCAAGCAGGCTCCACGCTATCAGTGTGGAGCCTGAAATCAAGAGTCGGACGCTTAACTGACTAAGCCATGCAGGCGCCCCGAACCTGAGGATTTAATGTCTTTTATAAACTCCGGGAAACTGTTAACTATTTTATCTTCAAACAGCATGGTCTCTTTTTCTTTCTGGAAGTCTTATTAAATGTATATGGAATTTTATGTCTTTTATTTTCTCTTACACAGTTCTGATTTTTTCCTCCAATGATCTGGGTATAGAGTAATTGCCTGTACAATAACTTAAAAACTGTCTATGAATGTCCTGTGTCAGTGAATATACAGCACTATAATGGGGAAAGAAAAACTTCTGCAAGTCATGGTCCAACTACTAAATATAAAGTAACTAATATCAAACAAGTTCTATACAAAATCTCTGCGGTCAACACATATTCAGCTGGAAACAGTTTGGACTGAAATGTAGCAAATTTTTGTCCTCCCCTCCTGGATGAACAACTGCAAGGGGAAAAAATTATAATTTCTGTGACCTCTAGTCCATCTCCTTGAGACCTAATCAAACCAAAATTCTAATGAGAGATTAAATTTTCAGCAATGAAAAATCATTCATGCACTCTACCATCCAGAGGACACAGATTTGGTAAACAGACCACTCTTCTCATGCAAGCTTTTCAGATAGTTGGCAAAATACAAAGTGACATCTTAGGGATGACACTGTACTAGGAATAGTCTCTTGAGTTGCATTATCTCACTAAACATTCAGGATGAACATACATGAAGAAGAGAAGGTATCAACAACTTAAAGAGATGAGTAAAAAAAAAATATTTGCCAGGCACTGATAACATTATTACTGAGAATAAAGATTCACAAATCAGCAGGTCTACCAATTCTCTATCCCATCACCCATTTACCGCTCAAGTCTCCATGCAAAGTTACAACCTTATATTGTCCACGACAGCGGCTTGGTATTTTTAGATATGGAAAACAAGGACAAAAATTGATAAACTCTTAAAATCTTTTCCTCTTATTCTGATCATGACAACTTTAAAATGTTAATCTTGAGAATGGTAAAGATGGAACAAAATTTAAGAAAATTCAAGTGTCTGTCTACCTTTTAAAGGCTTCCACTCTTGGAGGTTAATACATAACTCATTAGTTCTGAGGACTAATTTATGATCTCCCACCATATGCTAGCTCAAAACGGCGCTAAGGTATTGCAGATACAAAGATGAAGAAAGCCTGAGTGGATCCCTTGGGTGGTTCGTAACCCAGAGAGCTTATAGAAACAACCAATAGTATAGTGACATTTAAAAGTCATTTTCCTTCCACGCTTCCTCTCCAGAGAGGGCAGTTGATAAGGACAATCCCCTTTTTATGTACCCTTTACCTACAGAGATTCCTTCCAGTCACTGCTAATCTTCCTGTCCTGGAAATTTTCTCAGAGATCATCCTGGTTCGTCTACTTCTCTAATCACTTTGTCTCCTTCAGCCTAATAAAATGAAGGCATTCTTCAAGGTTAATTGTTTAATGGAAAAAAAGGAAGACAAAATAAAGACATTTTCAAAACTAAGAGTTTAAGACCCTACCAAAAGAAAATCTAAGGTTTCCTTAAGATGAGACACTAATGAACTTGGATGCAATATCTGAAACTCAAGAAGGAATGGTAAATAAAGATATTAATAAATATACGGTAAGTAGACAAATACTAATGTATAAAAATCATGAATTGGGGGAGGGGTGAAGATGGGGAACCAGGTTAGAACTACACAATGACTCTTTCAGGGAGTAGAAAAGAGGAAACACTCCTAACTCATTTTATGAAGCTGCATCATCTTGATGTCAAAATTGCACAAAAAAAGTATGAGAAAAGAAAATGACAGGCTAATTTGTGAATATACATGCAAAACTCCTACATAAAATATCAGCTAACTGAATACAGCAATATATTTTTAAATCCTGATTACTAGTTTACCATATTAACAGATTAAAAAAGAAAACCCAAGTGAACATCTCATCAGATACAATAAATGTGTTCAAGAGATGAAGAAAATGCATTTAGTAAGCTTCAACCATCAATAGTAATGGGTACAAAATAACAGACAAAACCCCAAAGTAGCAAACTAGAAATAGAAGGAAACTTCTTCATTTTGATAAAGGATATCTACAGATGGTGACATGTTTGGGGCTTTCTTTCTAAGATCAGGAATAAGACAAGTAGGCTTTTATCACCGCTTCGATATGACAGTGTTCTAAAGGTTCCAGCCAGGGTAAAGTACAAGCATTTAAAGTTTTAACAATAGGGAGGTTAGAAAGAAAACTGTCATTATTTCAAGGTGATATCACTGTCTACACAGAAATTCCAGGGGCGCCTGGGTGGCTCAGTTGGTTAAGCGTCTAACTCTTGATTTCAGCTTAGGTCATCATACCAGGGTCGTGGGATCCGAGCTCTGCATTGAGCTCTATGCTAGGCATGGAGCCTACTTAAGAGTCTCTCTCCCCCTCCTTCTCACCCACCCCCGCCTCCAAAGAAATTCCAAACTAACCTAGAGATAACACTGAAGTTAGTAAGAGCTGGTAAGGTTTGTGAATTCAATATTAATGTAAAAAAGTCAAATGTACTTTCTGTTAACCAGAAACAATCATTTAGAAAATAAATTCTTAAGAAATTTAAACAACCACAAAAATAAAACATGTAAAGTATCTGGGATTTAATTCAACAAAAGTGATTTAAATTTTATGGAGAAAATGATAAATCTCTCAACAAGGAAGAGTTTAGCAGAGATATAACAGGTTCTTAGATAGAAAAACCCAATCATGATGATGTCAATTCTCGCAGAACTGGTCTTCTGATTTAACTCAATGCCATTCAAAATCCCAACATCAGTTGGGTTTTGTTTTTGTTTTTTTTTTGCAGAAACATGATAAGCTGATTCTATAATTTATATGGAGGAACAAAGTGCCAAGAAGAACCCAAAGAAGTGATTTTCACAGAAGCAGAAACCAAATGGCCTATAAAGATAGGAAGAAATGCTCAATCTCACTGGTACTCAAAGCAAGGCAAATAAAAACCATAAGGAGATATCCCTACACTCTGATCAGATGGGCAACAATGAAAAAGAAACACACACCAAATTTTAGAGTGGGGAAAAACAAGGGCATTCACAAATTGCTGGTTAAAACAAAAACCGGTATTTGGGAAACTGTTCAGCATTACCTAGTAAAGTTGAACGTGTGCCTCATCTATGACCCACACATTTTGCTGTTGGGTGCAAAGCCAAGAGCAGATGTTCTCAAACTTCTTTGTCTCAGGATCCCTTTTATACTCTTAAGAATGAATAACTGAGGGCTCTAAAGAGCTTTTTTGTTTATATGGATTATACCAGTAGTTACTGTATTTGGTATTAGAACTGAAAGTTTTACACGTGAAAACACAAAAGCACATGTTCTATCAGCTGTCAGAGTAATGATATCATCACATGCCATGGGACCTCTGGAAAATGCCACTGTATGCTTGTGAGAGAAGGACAGCGGAAAAGGAAAATGATGCTTTGGTGTTATTATAAAAGTAGTTTTGACTTCTCAAGCTCCTTGAAATGGTCTCCAGGAACTACAGTTCCTGGATCAACCGTGAGAACTGATGCCCTTAGAGAAAGTCCAGGCACCAGAGATCTTTAAGACTGTTTGGGCCGCCTGGATGGCTCAGTCGGTTAAGCGGCCGACTTTGGCTCAGGTCATGATCTTGAGGTTCGTGAGCTCAAGCCTCACGTCGGGCTCTGTGCTGACATCTCAGAGCCTGGAGCCTGCTTCAGATTCTGTGTGTCCCTCTCTCTCTGTCCCTCCCCTGCTTGCACTCTGTCTCTCTCTCTCAAAAATAAACATTAAAAAATTTAAAAAAAGAATGTTTGGAGAAGCATTTCACATAATAGCAAAACTTAGAAACAATCCCAAATCCATCAACTGATATTTTCACTCCATGCACTACTACACAGGTATAAAAAGGACTCAATTACACTTACGTTTGAGAATACGGATGACCCTTGAGTTAGAGAAGCGAGCCATGGAGAAGTACATTCATCTTTTATTTAGAGTTTAAAACAGGTAAATTTAATAAAGGACCGATGTGGAATACATCACAGCTGGTAAAGCTAATGAAAAGCAAGAGATGACCAGCAAATGCAGGGCAAGAGGCCACCCCTGAATGGCAGGGCTGGGGTACACAGAAGTTCTGTTTCTTTGGCTGAGTGGTAAGTGTATGGGTGTTTACTCAGGTTTTGTATGATTTGTACTTAAAAGAGATTTCAAATGATAAAAACTAATAAATCAAGACAGGGGCGCCTAGATGGCTCAGTGGGTTAAGCATCCAACTCTGAATTTCGGCTCAGGTCATGATCTCATGGTTCGTGAGTACGAGCCCCGCGTCAGACTCTGCACTGACAGTGCAGAGCCTGCTTGGGATTCTCTCTCCCTCTCATTTTGCTTTTCCCCCACTTGTGTGTGTGTGTGCATGCTCTCTTGCTCTTCCTCTCTCTCTCAAAATGAATAAACTTAAAACAATAATAAACCAAGACAAAACAAAAATTAAAGGACTAGAAAATTATTGGAGAGAAAATCATTTAATAGCAATGAAGGAAACCACAAAGGAATGGGTAATTTTGAGTACTTCCAAAAAATGTAAAAAGTGAAAGTGACATAAACAAGAAAAGTCCAATTTTAAAAGCCATAGTGATGAAAAAGAATTTTAAACTACAAATCAATGTAAATATACAAAAAGAAGTTTACTCTCACTAGTAACCAGATGCAAACTAAAACAACCATCAGCTAAGAAATGATGACAGTACACCTGGGTAAGACTGTCTGGGAGACTAACACTTTCACACGTGCTGGTAGGAATGAATCTTGGTGTGACTTCTGGGGAGGAAAAGTTCGCACACACATGAAGGGCTTAAAAACAGTCACACTCTTGAAACTAATAATTCTACTTCTAGACATGAATCTTAAGGAAGCAATCTGAACTACGTATTAAGGCTGTATTAGCAAACAACTGGAAAGAACCTAAATATCCAAATAAGGAGTATTTAAGATGAAAGAAAATTATCTTTTACTTAAGGGACTAAGTATTAAACGCTTACTTCATCCATATAGGGAAATAAATTTGATCATGTCAATAAAACAATGCAAGCCCTAAAATTACACACACAATTGTCTTTTAAGTACTTTTTTTAACGCATAGAAAAAAAAAGGCCAGAAAAAAAAATGCATCTGCTGTTAGTAGAGCTTTCTCTGGATGGTAAGCTTATGGGACTTTTTGGTATCATCCAAATTCATTTAAATGAATTCACATACTTGTAAAGTCAAGAAATGAAGCTAAAATAAGAAAACCCACCAACCTCTCAAATGTTCTCCAAACTCACTTAGGTATACACACTTCGCTTTTGTGCAAGGCTCTCCATGGTACATTCCCACTGTTTTTAGCGGATGTGCTTAACCTCCTTAAAGCTCATGAAAGTGGACTTCCCATGGCTTCCCCAACACGCCCCGCATCGTCTCACCACAGTGCCTTAGCTCTGACTATTTCATCCACCTGGATCACTTTCTCTACTGGGCCAAGTTCTACCATCTTCCAAAGTTTCATGAGAAACATCACGTTTTCTATAAAGTTTTTTCTCACTCCGTGCTAGCCCAATCACCCGGACCAAATGTGATCTTTTCCTTGTCTCTGACTTCTACAGAAATGACTTTTGCACCCTTATTCCTCTTGACACAATTTGCCTCAACTCTAATAGCTCTGTTTTAACGCCTCTACTAGATTGTAAGTTAGGAAGGGGCTCTATCCGTCCTCAGTTCTTTCTCTAAGATTGACACACTGCTTCCCAGAATTAAGCATATAATGAGTATTTGAGGAACCAAATAAATTACTGTCACAAGGGAGTAGTCTTTTGCCTTGGCCACAAGAAGGAGGAAGAGAGAACGGGAAATGTTTCTTATTTGGGACTCCGCATGGAATTTCTCACAGAAACAATGACAAAAAATAAAAAATAAAAAGGACTATTTGTAATGCATAAAACAATTATGGGCTTTTATTCTTTTTGCCAGCTACAAATCTATCCATAATTGGTAACTTAATTTCCATGGAAACAAAAATGTGCTTGGAATTCCCAAGAACCTACCTCCAAAAGAGTTTTTGGAGTACAGCCAGTGCTTCAAGTGACATATTTGCAGATAATATTTTCCTTTAGGAAAAATATCACGTTTGTTTGCTTAAGTCAGCCTTAAGCCTCTTCTGAAACAAAATACTGCTAATGATAATACAAAGGGTGAAATGAAAGATGGAAGAAGAAGGAAAGTGCCTATTCTCTAAGCACTTGAGTTAATTTCTAAAAAGTAAACCTGAAAGGGCAAACACAGGCAGATCAAAAACGCTTTTTTTTTTTTTTTTACCACTTTCCTACTTTACCTTTACTTGATGCAGTATCTCAGGAAACTCAAACTTTAGAAAATCCTAAAAGCTTATTTTTCCTTTCCCGTGGAAGTCTTTAAAGTAATTAAATTAGTATTTACAACAGCTGTGCAAGATGACCCACTCACATATCACGTGCCTTCACACATACCCAAGTGTGTATTATTTAAGGACAAAACGTTCTCTATAAAGTGCTTTACTTTGAAATGATGCTTGTCTTTATGAAATGTATTGTGGGGGCTGTTCTTTGCCAGACTTTGGTGGGGGTGGGAAGCCAGTTCGGACTACTCATAATGCAGATTTGGATTAATCTCCCCATGTATATATTTAAGCATTGCTATATTGAATATATATTGAAAACTGTGTTAGGTATACAGAGGGGAGTCAGACCCTGCTCTCTAGGTCCACAGGTTGCCCTAGACCCATACACATTCCATTGGAGGAAAGAACAATAAGTAAACAAATGAAGACGGTAATTACAGGTTATGGTAAGAGCTGTGAAGGAGACAAACAAGACAGGGAGGCTATTTAATAATCAGGAAAGGCCTCTCAGATACATTTAAACCAAGATGGGAAAGAAACAAATGAGCCTTCCAAACAGAGAGGAGTGGAAAGGTCCTGAGATAAACACAGATTCAGTCTGTCTGAAGAACAAAAGAGAGGCAGTGTGGCTGGTCATGTTTTTCAAACCAGGGGTCATGTAGGTTGTGATGTCAATTTTGTGGGTCGCTGCGGCAGGAAGTCATAGGTTTCAAAATAAGTATTCTTGAACGAATTTGTGCTTCAGTTATGTGTTCCAGTTACGTGTTCGTGGGTACTAGATTGCAATATGTGATATGTTTCTGACTGTGGGCAGTGGTGAAATCTGTACTAAGCACAGAGAGTAGTTACAGATTAGGATGGAGGGGTGGGCAGGAGCTCTAGCATGCAGGGCCTTGCCGTGTAGGCCACCATTAAGAACTGAGATTTTCGTTTTAAACACAGTGGGAGGGTACTAAAGGGTTTCAAGTTGGGGAGTGACATGATCTATTTCGACATGCTGGTGTTGCCAAATATTTTCACTATAGAGAAATTCAGAAAACTTGAGCACCAGCCCAGATCTAGCCACTAACACCAAGGATTTGGAGCAAATCACTTAATCTCTCTAGATCTTACTTTCTTCATTTTGAAAATGAGAAGGTTGGACCAAGATGCCTTTTGAGGTCTTGTCTATTGCTACATTTCTCTGACTACGTGTATATATATCCTATGCACATACATATATCTTACTTCCTCCTTTGGGTAAGTACATGGCTATTGGGAAGACACGGGCACATTAGGTCAAGTTCTGGATTACTTCTTAAAATACTATAAACCATGTGACTATAAGAATTACAGCTCTATAGAAAGCAATTTTAGAATTATCTCTTTACTGGAACCATTAGAAATGAGATCTCTGGGCTAAAAGTGAATCGAGTGCTTTTGCAACTCTCTAGTGCAAAGTTTTGGATGTGAAGAAAACTGACAGAGAGGATGAAAAGATTTACTGACCTTTTTTGGATTAGGTTATTTGGAACACATTTGGAACACATTTCCTTATTTATTCTAGGTCATCAATGACATTTAATCTAGGGCAGTCTAAAGTTGCAGAGAACCTCTGCTGAGCACTCAAGATGCAGAAGCTTAACCCCTTGCACAGCAAATCAAAATGACTATCGAGACAAAATAGTTGAGAACCTACAATAGGTTAAGCCCATGCTAGACAGCTTGATATATGCCCTTTGAGTTAATTCTCCCAACCTAATTATTCACGTTTCACAGATAAGGAAACAGGGGCTTAGAAAAGACAACTAAGCTATTAAGTGGCAGAGTCAGGATTCAAATATTTATCCCACGTTTATAACACATTATCCTGCAGATTTTTAAAAATGACTGTACAAGGATTAAGTCATCAGTTTCAAGTATCCGGGACATCTGTTCAACCACATGAACACACCATATTCAACCAAAAAATCAATTCTGGACTCACAGGTACTTTGCTACCTACAGTGTGGGATGAAAAAGAACTTGTTCCAGCACCGGAGGGTCTGCTCCGTGGGTAGCATGCCGGGTTGCAGCAAGTGGAATTAGGCAAAATACCCAAAGAATTTGTATCCCCAATTAAGTACACGTGAATGACATTATGGCACTTTCCACGTTCTTTTTCTCTACTGTTGCTGGTGAAAGGTCAGCAGAGAAACTGTGCACTGGACAGTGTCACCCGTGCCGTGGGCCTTGCAAATGTCCTCCAAGTTCCATAAACTCGAGATGCTAGAAACTCACCGATTTCCAACTTACATTAACCCTTCAGGAAGCAATGGGCGTATCACCTGCCCGATCGGAGCATCGTGCATGGAACGTTATGGAGAAGGAAACCTTGGAAACGTGCAGGGCATCATCCCTGCGCGGGTCGAAAGGGTCCCTAAAAGCCTCCCGCAGAGACACCTTGCAAACACCTTCGGAAAGTTGGGGACGCTCGTCGCATACCTGTTTCAGCACCGAGAACGCGGTACCCACCTGTCACATAATCAGTTTCGAATCTCCGTCGGGTCTCAGAGATGAGCTTGGCTTTATTCTGGGTGGGATACTGAAAGGGAGACACGGAAGGGACGCTTAGGCACCACGCGCACCATCCCGCTTCCCTTCAGCCCAGCCCACCTGCACCTGGGGGCACGACCCCCGGGCTTCAGAGGAAGCTTCCGGGTCTGGGGGCGGCGGCAGCAGTGTGGTCGGCTCCTCACCTCGGCCATGGTCGCGGTCCTGGACGTGATTCCGATCGCCGTGGCCACTTCCCCACCTGTCCGAATATCTCATCACTAGCCCGGCGGGCCGGGAGGTGGAGAGGGAAGGGCGGGAGGTGGAGACCGTCGCGTGACACCGGGAGGCGGGCGGAAGCGTGGCCGCGCTGCCCAATCCGAGGCGGCCGCTTGGGTATGGAGGCGGGACCAGGTCCTTAGCCTAGCTTTCCATTAGCTTTTCGTGCGGGCTCGAGCCGGCTCCTCCCGACAGACCCTGCACTGCGGACCCGCCTCCGCCTACCGCCGGATCACGGGAGCTTCCAGCGCCGAGCTCCGCCCGAGCAAGCTCCGCCTGCCCTTCGCTTTCACAAGCTTCCCTGGAGGCCTCGCCCCCTCAGCCTCCCTTGACAACCATCTCGGGGCAGGCTCCTCGGGCTCCGCGCGCCCCGCCTCCTCTGCTCTCGACGCAGCCTCCGGCCCGAGCCTCCCAGGATGCAGCGCGCAGGCGGGAGGTTTGGAGCCGGAGGACGCTGCGCCCGCGCAGGGCGTCGGGAACGTGGCGCCTGTGGGATGCAGCACGCGCGGGCTCAGGTAGGGCAGGCGCGTCGTCCCACACCTTTACCTGGCCTTCGCCGTGCCGGGCGGCAGCGCTGGGTCGGCTCCCCTGGTGCCCTCTTTGCGGAATAAGGGGATGGAGGCGAGCTTGCCGGGGCCTATGTCCATCACTCTGTGGGATGATGACTAGATGTTAAGTGCTTGCTCTGTTGGATTAGTTCCCTTGAAACCTTCTTCGCCCCGCCGCATCTTTCCCACCTGGAGTGTGAGAAACTTACCAAGGATTATATATTCGAAATCTTTAAACTAAAGCACTTGTGGAAAGTTAAAGGGTGTAAAGCATCCTACAGTTTATTAAGGTACTTCTCAGTCGGGGGCAGTTTGGTCTCCTAGGGGACATCTGGCAGGGTGTGGAGACAGTTTTGGTTGTCATAATGGGGCCCGGGCCAGCTACTGGCCATCTAGTGGGTATTGCTGAGTAGCCCGCATTGCACAGGGCAGCCCCTAAGACAGTTCCGCAGGGCAAAATGACCTTAAGGGCAAAACTTGAGAAAGATTTAGGTTTATAAGGCACTGGGACAATTTTATGGTTGTCGGCCAAAAAATGGAAAAGAAATCGGGTTGCATTCAATAATACTGCCTTTTTTTTAAAAAATTGAAAGATACTGAAAACTACAAAGAAATTGCAGGAGGAAAATTCCCAGTATTTCCATCATCCATGGTCAACCACGGTTGACACTTTAGCATCTTTCGCCCCGGACTTTTTTTTTAATGTGTTAAAAATGTGTATGGGGAGCATATGGACACATTGTTTAAAAAAATAGTTGAATACATTGTTTAAAAAAATAGTTGAATACATTGTTTAAAAATAGCGTTTCCGCTCTAGCTACAGTCTCCCTCTGGCTCCACTCCCCTACCCTGATACCTATCTCCTTCTCCAGAATAAATAGTCATTGGAATTTGGCATGACTCTTCACAGAATCTTTGCTTTGCTTATTAAATTTTGGACCAGGCTGCCTGGGTTTGAATCCTGGCTCTGTCACTTCCTATTTGTAGGTCTTTGAGAAGGTCCTTAGACTCCATGACTCCGTTTCCCCATCTGTAGAATCAGATTATATTGCCTATACCATAAGGATGTAGTGAGGAATACTTGAGTCCAAAGTGGTTAGAATCGCACCTGGCACAGAGAAGCACTCCGGGAATGAAGCAATTGTAAGTAAACACAAAATATATAATGTTTTATGTGTTTTGATTTAGGTAAATAATGTACTGAAGTATATATACATTTTTCTGCAGCTTAATTTTTTTCATTTTTGAATCTAGCCATGGTGGTATATGTAAATCAACTTCATTCCTTTTAACTATAGTATGATATTCCATCTGTATTCATTACGCTATTAATGGTCATGGAAGTTTTTACTTTTTAAATTTTTTTTAATGTTTATTTTTGAAAGAGAGAAAGAGTATGAGTGGGGGAGGGGCAGAGAGAGAAGGAGACCCAGAACCTGAAGCAGAGCTGTCAGCACAGAGCCTGATGTGGGGCTCGAACCCACAAACTGTGAGATCATGACCTGAGCTGAAGTCAGACACCCAGCCAACGGAGCTACCCAGGCGCCTCATTTTTTACTTTTTTTTTTTTTAATATTACAAATAACAGCACAATGAACATTCTAGAGCAATGTCTTTGTGCATTATTATGTAGGATTATTTCTCTGGGTTCACATCTAGAAATGAAATTGATGGATGTATGTATTTCAGGTGACTGCCAAATTGCCTTCCAAAGTCATCTCTCCCTTTAATTAAGAACTCATAATTATCTCCCAACTAGACTGATGGCTCTGCCATTCTCACCTTCCCCCATCTTCAACACTGTCACCAAAATCTTTCTAATTCAGAAGTATAGTCCTGTGATTTCTATTTTTGAAACTTTTCAGTGGATTATCATTGCTTAGAGAAAGTTAGAAGTCCTTAGAATGACATAGAAAACTTTTAACTTAGTCTTTCCTAATTTCTCTTAGTGGATCACCAGTCCCCTACATTCACCTATGTTTCAGATACACTACCATGTTGAAAAGGGAACATGGAGCTTGATTCTGGGTAGGCTCCAACAAATAATTTCTAATTATATAGGTAGAAAAATATTTTAACAGCAGACCTATTCTGTAGCCAAGTTAATTTACTTAGGTAAATGTTCTATATGTTGGGAAAAGCACATCTATCGGTATTATGCTTATAAAATTATGTTTAATATTATTAGGTCAAATTTTTAGTTGGGTATCTTAATTCTACCTTTTTTTTTCCCCAAAGATATTTTCTATTGGTCATACCTGATACAGTTTCTCAGAGACAGTTTTAGATTTTATCTGCCTACAATATACTCTTTTTGGGTCTTCCTCAACCAGACAGGTAGTTTATTTAAAGAGTTCTGAAATTTATGACACCCAGAGGAATTTGTTAGCATTTGAAAGGAACATTGTTTTTTTGATAGGAGGCTGGTAGGGAAGAGTGGATGTTAGCATGTATTGTTTCCCTAGTATATGCATCTTTTTTCATTGTATGTACAAAATATACATAGTCAACTTTGATGTATGGTAATATGGAACAGGAAACGCTCAAATTAATTATGCAGTATTTTATAAATAATCTTCTACACACAACCCCCTCCACGGCCCCCACTAGCTGCAATAGGAGGTAAAACTTAACTGGTTTTAATTACCTGGTTTTTATTTCTGTTGTAAGGGTGTAAGCCACCACAGTGTAAGCCATTATTGTAAGGGTAAGTAAAAAGTCAGATGACCAAGAGACTGGAATAGTAAGCCTGGTGCCCTGATAATCAGGGTTTGATTAATCAGGGCTTGTTAATATTGGTTTTAGAATCTCTAAGTTGAATCTTACTTTCAGTTTCCAGATTATTTCTTTTTAAAAATTTTTTTAAAAAGTTACTTATTTATTTTGAGAGAGCGAGCGAACGAGCGAGCAAGTGAGCACACAAGTCAGGTAGGGGCAGAGAGAAGGAGAGACAGAATCCCAAGCAGGCTCTGCACTGTCCGCACAGAGTCTGATGTGGGGTTCAAACTCACGAACTGTGAGATCATGACCTAAGCCGAGATCGAGTTGGGCACTTCACCGACTGAGCCACCCAGACAGTCCTGTTTCCAGATCATTTGTATGTAAAAAAAAAAAAAAAAAGTACCGTTTATCTATAGGCTTAAAGGTTTGTTTTATGAGCATATGCTAAGAACTTTTACACAGATTTTGCATCAGTATAAAATAGATGTACAGAGGTATGTGATTTCAATAAGCCTTAAAGATAGAAAGTTTGAGAAAAAAATTTATCTTCATAAGTAAATAATAATAACTTCTAATTTTTAACTCTTAAGGTGATCCATTTTAAATAACTTAAAGTGTGCATGCTTTTGCAGTAGTATTTAAAAATAGAGACTTTTCATGTAACAGTCATTTAAATCTATTTGAATCTAAATCCATGAGAATAAGTTTTCTTTTTGCCTAGAGCTCATGCTAAAAGCCTATTAGGTTAGGATTATAACAGGGCTTTGAATGCCATAATAAACTTTATAGCAATGGTTTATAACCTTTTATCTCTACATCATTTATATGTTCAATACGCAGTGTTTAGCGTCTATCTTTCCAGGTAGTAACTCAAGGATCATAGATCTTTTGAGAAGGGGGAGAGGGTACATGCAGGTTTTTGAGTTAGGGGCCAGTTAGCAGATCAGGTTTGTGTTTTTGAACAATAACTGAGGTAACATAAATAAATTGATACATTGGAGGGGAAGAGACACTTGAGTAAGGAAGACCAATTTAAGAAGCTTTTACTTCAGCCTACGTGAGAGACGAAAGTCTGAACTACTGTAGTGGCAATTGGGACAGAGTTGGACGATAGTGGTTTCTAGGTTAAGAAACTTGGTGGTAGCATTAAGAGAACAGAATGTAAGGGGTCTGATTTTCTTAAGTGATAACTTTCTTAAGCTGCAACAGTACATACTCTAAAGTTAGGAAAGGGGGAGATTCTGCTGACCATTTAGTAATCAGATTCTCCTTACCTCTGTCACACTTGGATATTGGTGAACCAGAGCACTGTGTTGATTAAGTACTAAATTAACAAATGTTAGTATGTTTGATGGAGTCACTGAGTTCCCGAAGTCTATTCTCATTTGGCATAATTCTTTTTTCTTTCTTTTGTTCAGCTTGATTGCTTCCCATTACTCTGTCTTCTAGATTACTAATTTGTTTCTCTGCCTCTTCCAGCCTACCTTTCATTCTATCAAGCATATTTTTAATTTCCTTTATTGAGTCCTTTTTCTCTGCTATGTTATTCCTTATCTCTGTGTTAAGGGTCTCACTCATGTTTTTCAAAATCCTTTTCTGTGTAGAAGTTACTTTTGGTTATTTTAGTACTATTAAGAAAACTGAAAAACCTTTAAAGTAGGTAGTAAAAGACAAATTCTTAGATCTTTACCTCAGATTATATCATATTAATGCTAAAAAAATATATCATTTAATGCTAATAAAAGAAAAGGTTTTTAGAAATCTGAGACCTGACATGTCTGTGGGAAATTTTAAGTAAATTATTATTCATATATTTTGTAATACAATATTTATTTCTTTAAACTAAAAGATAGTTCCATAAGTAAAAGCCACACCTTTGATTTACCTACTTAGCTTACTTACTGAGACAGCTGAAACTACTTTATGATACCTATTGTCCCAGCTCTTTGCGGTAGTTGCCTAACAACAAACCAGTAAGCCAGTGACTTTTGCTAGTTTGTTTTATGATACAGTATCTCCAGTTACTTCAAGTAATAGGTTTCATGAAATTCTCAAAAACAGTATCATCACCTTACAAATACCATGGAGGGATGTATTTATCTGTTACTGTATAACAAATAGCTTAAAACAACAAACATTATCTCAAAATTGCTAAGGATCAAGAATTTGAGGGGTGCCTGGGTGGCTCAGTCAGTTAAGCCTCCAACTTCGGCTCAGGTCATGATCTCACGTTCGTGGGTTCAAGCCCCGCATCGGGCTCTGTGCTGACAGCTCAGAGCCTGCAGCCTGCTTCGGATTCTGTGTCTTCCTGTCTCTCTTCCCCTCCCCCTCTCATGCTCCATCTCTCTCTGTCTCTAAAACAAATAAAACATTAAAAAAAAAAGAATTTGGGAGCAGCTTAGCTTGATTGGCCAGAATCTCTCTAAGGGGCTGAATCATGTAAAGGCTTGACTGGAGCTAGAAGATCTGATCCCAAGAAGGCTCACTCACAAGGCCGTTGGCAAAAGGCTGAGGCCTGCTGACTGTTGGCAGGAAGCCATGGTTCCTTGCTGTATGCACCTCTCCATGGGGGTGCCTGAGTGTCTTAATAATATGGCCCGCGGCTGTCCTCATTGCAGGTGATCCAAGGGTCACGTCAACAAGGAAGGCACGATGCTCTGTAACCCAGTGTTGGAAGTCTCAAGTTGTCCCTTCTGCCATATTCTCATGGCTGAGAGTGAGTCATAATGACCAGCCCTCACCAAGGGAGAGGAGAATTAAGTGCCACTTCTTGATGGAAGGAATTTCAAAGAATTTGTGAACATCGATTAAAACTACAACAAATGATGTATTTGGAAATTAGACAATAAGCTATGGCATCTCCAATTTGAAGGTGGTTGCTGACTAGTCTGCATTTTAATAGGATTGCCCCTAAATTAAAGCTATTTCTATAAAATGCTACCTTAAGTTAAATTTTTAGATGGTTCAGTGATACTTTTTTTTTCTGTTTGGACTCTTGGTAGATTTTTATAATAAAAGAACAAGACCTAAGCCTTTGGAATTTTTCATTCAACAGAGAAAACATTACTACTTAATTGCAAATGACCTAGTTTTATTTCTGAAATGGTTGAATTTCCTAGTGTAAATGATCTGCAAGTAGAAAAGAAAGCATATGAATTAGAGTTATTTATAGTGGAGAGAGACTTTCCAGCATTCAGAAACTATTAGTGTGTGACTATTCTGATGTTTCCAAGATTAGGTACTATAGAAACCAGAGCCGGCCATGATGGTGATGATAATGATAATGGTAGTAGCTAACCTTTACTGAGCACTTTCCATATGCTAGGCTCTATTTTAAGTGGGTTATATTAGTTAATTTCATACCTTGTGAGGTAGTACTGTTACTACACCCTGTCTATCATATGTGGATATGAGGTACAAGGGATTAAGTAATTTGCCCAGTCATACATCTAGTAAAAGGCAGGCCAGGCCCACCATTCACATGGTTGTCTAGACTCTCCAACCATGTGCAATTCATAGCATATGCTGAGCATTCAGTAGCTATTAAAGGAGTGAGTCTGCATATATAGACACTGAGAAAAGATCAACATCTTTCTCTTACATGTGTGTTCAGTGTAGGGGGTGTTCCTTTGTCGTAATTTTTTTTGCAGTTATATTTGGCATGTTTTCTTTCTTTAACTTTATTTTTATTTTGTTATTATTGACATGTTATATGTTTTAGGTATACAGAGTATTGAGTCAACAATTCTATACATTATTCAGTGCTCACCACTGTAAGTGTAGTCACCATACAATGCTATTTCAATATTATTGACTATATTCTCTAGACTGTACTGTTCATGACTTATTTATAAGTGGAAGTCTGTACCTCTCAATCCCCTTCCTCTCTTTTGCCCATTTCCCAATGACCTTCCCTCTAGCAACAACCAGTTTGTTCTCTGTATTTAAAGAGTCGGGGTTTTTTGTTCATT
The DNA here is from genome assembly GCA_028646485.1 of Cryptoprocta ferox. NCBI lineage: Eukaryota > Metazoa > Chordata > Mammalia > Carnivora > Eupleridae > Cryptoprocta > Cryptoprocta ferox. The sequence goes on from CM053579.1 coordinate 95,513,930, forward strand.
TTTGTTTTTTTAGATTCCATGTATAAGTTGAATCCTATAACATTTATCTTTCTCTGTCTGACTTATTCCAGTTCATATAGTATCCTCGAGGTCCCATGTATCCATCGATAGATGGATGGATAAAGAAGATATGGGTGTGTGTGTATATATTTATATATATATATATATATGTATGTAAATGGAATATTACTCAGCCATAAAAAAGAATGAGATCTTGCCTTTGTGACACAATGGGTGTTCCTTTCTTCTTAATCTACTTTGCTAATTCTCTCAGGTTGCTTTGCTTATAATCAGTGTTCTGAGAAAGGGGATACACGCCAGGACACCGTGGGAGTTAAAAGTGTAGGCTCAGCAGTTAGAGGCCCCTCTTCTGAATCTAGTGCCATTGCCAATTAGTTTTGGAACCTTGGAAAATTTTCTGACCTTTGTTAAAATAATAAAATTTTCTCAGTTGAAAGATGTGATGATAAGAATACTTTAAAAGAATAGTTGTAGGCATTAAATGAAATTATGTATTGTATGTGGCATATAAACCTGAATACCTGATACCTATTATTTAATTCTTGTGTTCATTGTAATGTTACTAATCCTCTAGTTTTTTCTACTTGGAATAGGAATATTGACTTCTTTAAGGTCAAAGCTGCACTGTTTTTGCAAGGTAAGATTTAAAATTTACTTCTATTACTCTTATGGATAATTTTTTTAAACCATGGTATGGTGTCTCCTCTTTTTCTTTCTGGGATTTTCATTTTGGCCATAGAGTCTATGAGCTCCTGTTTCAGGGAAGCAGGACCCCAAGTGCCTGGTCTGTAGTAGCCGTCTAATTTGAATCATTGACTCACTAAATTATCATTGTAGAGAGGCTAAGGCTGAGAGGAAAAACCCAGGTTTGAGTCACAGGGTAGAAAATGGGGAAATCAGATTAGGTTGGTAGGTTTGAAAGAGAGACAAAAGTGGAACCCTTAAGAAATTCCCTGAGCCAGAAAGAATGTCTTCAGGCAGTTTCAATAGACCACCTACAGATTCTAATAGATGCTGTTAACACATTCAGTTTCTTCTGCAATGTGGTTATTTGCATTGTTTGCAAACTGTGTTTTTTTTTTTTTAACTGTGTACAGAAATGATATTTGGGATGGGGTTTTTTGATAAGCATAATGTTGTTAAGATAGCATAAAAAGCTTAAAAATGTTAATAAAATTTATAGTTATTTATGTGATCTTTCTCTAACAGAAACATGTTTTCTTTTCAACTGTCTACTTGATGGTAGTTCTCCTCATTACATTTTTAGGTTTAAAAGCATCAACTGGAATCAATTTGCATTTGAAAATTGGAGAAACACAAAGATTTGATACTGTGGAGTGACTAGCAAACAAGCAATGTCATCTAACGAACAAGAAAGGCTCTTGTGTTATAATGGGGAAGTCCTTATTTTTCGATTGTCTAAAGATGTTGCAGGTAAAGGGCCTGCAGAAACACCCATATTACATGTCAGAAGAATGGTATTTGACAGAGGAACAAGAGCATTTGTTCAGAAGTCCACTGGATTCTTTATGCTAAAGGAAGAAAACTCCCATTTAAAAATTATGTGTTGCAACTGTGTGTCAGATTTCAGAACTGGAATTAATCTCCCTTATATTATGATACAATGCAATAAAAAGAACACTTTCAAATATCTTCTTCTGTTTCTTCACAGTACCAATAAATTTAAAAAATGTTTGAGTTTTACACTAGGCGATGAGTTGAAGGATGGTGTAAGGGTCCTTAATGGCCCTTTAGTTTTGTGGAGACATGCAGAAACATTCTACTGTATCTCTTCTCTAAAGGGCAAAATTAAGACTGTGTCTGTTAACTTTTCGTCTGTTGAGTGGGCAGGAGAGATTGAAAATCTAGGCATGGTGTTATTAGGGCCAAAGACAGGGTTTTTATCTGAGAAAGGATGCACCCAAAAGCTTTCAAAATCGGATTATGCAATTTGGAATACTGAATTTTGTGTATACTCCCTTGAAAATGAAGAAGTCATAAGTGATGCATACATTATCCCTCCTGCTTATAGCAGTGTGGTAACTTGTGTGCATGTCTGTGCAACTGAGAATGTCAACAACCAGTTAAGAATGTCTTTGATTGCCCTTACTCGAAAGAATCAGCTGATTTCATTTCAAAATGGTGCTCCGAAAAGTGTGTGCCAGCTTCCCTTTGGAGATCCTTGCGCAGTTCAGCTTATGGATTCAGGTGGAGAAGAACTTTTCATCGTATCCTTTAGGTCCAATGACGTTTGTGCTGTTTGGAAAAAGAACTTTCAGGTATAGCCCTTAATTTCATAATCATTTAATTGGTGTAGACTTAGACCTATTAAGCATTTATATGTTTCATAGAGCTTATCCTGAAGTCTTATTATCCAACTCAGTTATTAGTACTGCACTTAAAAATCATGTATGTTGCATCATTCTTATTTCTTAAAGTTTTCCAAATACAACCTGCTGAAGGTTTTGCCTTGGCGTTTTGACTCATAAAACCTTTGAGTTGTTTGGAAGTATAGAGATATATAGCTAAAATTATTACATATTTATTTATCTTTTAATATAATTATTTATAAGTTTTATTAATGTGACAATTAGATGGGGTTTTTGTAAGTTTAGTGATTTATTTTGAGAGAGAAAGTGAGCAGGGGAGGGGCAGAGAAAGAGAATCCCAAGCAGGTTCCCACACTATTAGCACAGAGCCTGATGCGGGTTTCAAGCTCATGGCCTGTGAGATCATGACCTGAGCAGAAATCAAGAGTCAGACACTTAACTGACTGAGCCACCCAAGGCACCCTTAGAGAATTTTCTTTTATTGGCTACTGGAAAACTTAAAATTATATATATGCCTTGCATTGTCATTCCTGTATTTCTTTTGGACAGCACTATTCTAGACCTGTAGATTGTAAATATGTGTGTGCAAGCTCTATGGTATTTGCATGTTGAGCACATTGTTATTACTAATGTTTTCATATAGTTAATTGTACTCTGTGATACTCATGGTGAGGGTGGAAGGATATGAGTATACAAATAAGCTTCCTCCCTGCATAAGTGAAAAATCATAGCTTTGGAAATTAGCCTTGTATGGGGCAGATTGATATATAAATTGAAATCTTCTAGTCCTACTCTAAAACACGCCACCCTCTATCATCTAGATGATATGTCTGTGCTGCTGCCATGATTCCGAATGGCAGATTTAGCTTTTCTGCCTCAGGGATAAGGGGTATCTCATTCCCATGGTATTAATTTCTGGGGGAACACTCTGGAGGCTTTAAGCTTTATGGACTTTTATGGAGTTGTCTTGTGTTTTAAACTTTGGGTCTCATGTTTTGGTATAAACTGATCACATCTTCCCAGTAGGCTAGGATGGTTCTAGGTGCCCCACTCTTAGGATTCATCCCCTTTTGTGTCCCTAATAACGGTTATGTTCTCCTCCACCAAGGTTTAGGGTATTAAGTTCATCTTGACTCTTAAAAGTTATTCTGCTTTGAGAGCTTTTAAGTGTTTACCACACTACCTTGTAGTTATCTAATGCAATTGAATTCCTTATGTTGTTGGTTAGATCACAAATACATATCCGCTAAGGCTTATGAGAGAGAGGGTCATCTTTAAACATGTTGGAGAAAGAATCTTCACTAGAGTTATTCATGAGAAATGTTAGAATTTCTAAAATAGTCATGAGAAATGTTCACATTTATAAATTATAATAAAATTTTAATATAGAAATCAGGAACATGACAAACCCTGGAGAAACATGGATAAAATATTAAATTTAAGTACCTTGGTATTTATAAAATTGTTGTTTAATGCCTTATGTTATCTGATCCCCCAATATCTTTAGTTTTTAGTGTTTACCATTTTCATTACTTGTTTATAAGATTGAAGATGACACATTACACCTACATGCAACAAAAGGATTTAGTTTATTTTACATCTGATTTTTTTTTCTTTCTCTATTCCTTCTTTCCCACTCTCTTTCAGGTTGCTGCTAAGTGGGAAAAAATTAGCTCAGTACTGATAGATGACTTCATAGGAAGTGGAACTGAACAAGTACTGTTACTTTTTCAGGACTCCTTGAATTCAGATTGCCTGAGTTCATTTACAGTAACAGATCTTGGCAACATAAACTGTTCAGTAAGTTATGTATACTTTTTGTATATGTTACTTTAAGAACCATTGTAGAACATTGGAGTGCTTTAAAGCTTTTGACCCAGTATTTAAATATTTGTAATTTCATACAGTAAACTTCTTGTACTTTAAAAATATATAGATTGAATTTTTAAATATGTAAAATATTTATTTATTTATTTATTTATTTTGAGAGAGAGAGAAAGAAAGAGAGAGCACATGAGTGAGCAGGAGAGGGGCAGAGAGAGAGAGGGAGAGAGAGAATCCCAAATAGGTTCCATGCTGTCAGGGCAGCACCAGATGTGGGGCTTGATGCCACGACCATGAGATCATGACCTGAGCCAAAATCAAGAGTTGGACCCTTGGGTTGCCGGGGTGGCTCAGTTGGTTGAGTGTCCGACTTTGGCTCAGGTCATGATCTCGCAATTTGTGGGTTCAAGCCCCGCATCGGGCTCTGTGCTGACAGCTCGAAGCCTGGAACCTGCTTTGGATTCTGTCTCCCTCTCTCTCTGTCTCTCTGCCCCTCCTGCACTTGTGTATGCTCTCTCTCTCTCTCTGTCTCGCTCTCGCTCTCGCTGTCTCTCTCAAAACTAAACATAAAAAAAAAAAGAGTTGGGCCCTTAAGTGATTAAGCTACCCAGGTGCTCCCAAATTGACTATACTTTTGAGGTAAATTTGAAATACAGTATATCTGGTGTTCACTCACATGATAGTAATACTGTAAGTTAACTTTATTGTTGCTTCTGAAAATTCACATTGTATAGTGGATGACAACATTGGATTAATTAAGGAATAAAAATGAAACTGCTTTATTAAAGAAGTAACAGTTCATGATATCTTAAGATCTTGGGCAGAAGGAAATAATACCCCTGAAGTTTCAGACCTATATAAAACATCTGAAACAAAATCTGAGTCTCGGTTTTTTTTTAATAAAATGAGGACAATTGTTATTTTCTCTAGTTGTGGGATTTTATAAAAATCTAGTAAGCTGATACTTTTGAAACAGTATACAAATGTTAGGTCAGTGGTGATAGCAATAATAGTTGTGTTTTTCTATTGCAAGAAATGATGGGGAAATACATACTTTTTATCTCATATACGAGTGTGTAACATGGAAAACTGCCCTTTGGATAAACTTGCATTGTGTTCTGTTAATCCTATGAATTTTCAACTTCAAAATTTCAATTTTAGTGTTATTTTTTTATTTCGTAGAGTGAAACATTGGATTGCAATGAAGATGACTTATTTGAAGACAAACAAAGGAATCGTTATTTAATGGTTCCACCTCTGGAAAGAAGATTGAAAGTTGGTGTCTGTTTGCTTTTTGTTTTTACTTTGGTTTAGAGATACTCTAAATGAAGGAAAGAACATTGAGAGGAAGGATCTTAATGTATAAGCAACTCAGTGATTGGGAAAAAATGGTATATCAAAGGATCTTTGCCTTTTTAGTACCTCTGTAAAAACTATTATGACATTACTTATAATGTATTATCTAAACATGATCCTTTTTGTAGTAACACTAAATTTAATAAGACTTATAAAACATATGAAGCTCACTTTTGAAAACATTTTTTCTGGTCTTAAGGATCAGCATACTAATAGTATCTCTTTTAAAAGAGAAGCAAATATGATGAATCATAACATGTGAAACATGAACAGTTTGCCCTCAAATTTTCCCTACAAAGCTCTCTTAAAGAGTTTTTGGTTTTTTCCAAATGTATGAAGGTAATGCATATTCCCTATAAAATACTCAGACTGTTCAAAGAAATATTAAAAAGAAACTAATAATTACCTATGATTCTGCTACTGAGACATAACCAATTTTAATACTTTGCCATGTATATTCTTTTAGATTTTTTAAAATGAATATATGTAAATTTAAATAGAGATTTGATTACATGATGCATGTTCTTTTGTAACCTGCCTTTTTTCATTCATAAAAGTTTTAAATATTCAGAAAAGTTCAAAGAATAGTACTGTAGTTATCTCTAGTCCTCACATAGATGTAACTAGTGGTACTTTTAAAAAAGAATTCTGTTTGCTTCATCTGTGCTTTTGTGTGCATATGCACGTATGTATGTACATTTTTGCAGAACCATTTAAAAGTTGAAAATACTGTAATACTTCACGCTTACGTACTTTAGCAGGGATTGCCTAAAAAATAAGGATGTACTCCTATGTAACCACACCATACTATTATTACACTTAGAAAATTAGTAATAATCTTTTAATCTTATTTACTATTCTCTCTGTATTCAGATGTCTTTAATTGCCACAAAAATTTTTTAAACATTCTTACTTATTTTGAGAGACAGGGACAGAGCACGAGTGGGTGAGGGGAAGAGAGAGAGAGAGAGAGAGAGAGAGAGAGAGAGAGAGACCTACAGAATCTGAAGGAGGCTCCAGGCTCTGAGCATAGAGCCTGACGCAGGGCTCGAACCCACAAACTGTGAGATCATGACCTGAGTCAAAGTTGGACGTTTACCTGACTGAGCCACCTAGTTGCCCTATAAATGTTTTTTATATATGCTTTTTGCAGGATCTGGTCAAAGTTTACACTTGAACTTGATCATTATATGTCTTCTTGGTCTTTTTATCTAGAATAATGCCCCTCCCCACTTTTTTACAGTGAGACTAATGAGGAGGCGAGGCCAGTTGTCCTTCCTTTTGGATTTGTCTGTTTTCTTGTGTTGTCATTTTACTTTTTCGTCTATCCCTGGCAAACTTTTTTGTAAATGGCCGCATAGTAAATATTTGTACTTTGCAGGCTCTTCAAACATTTTTGCAACTATTTTAATTATTAACATGAATTTACTAAATGTTTATTGAACACATATTAGATATGAGTGTTGGCAGTAGATAATAAAATATCATAGTGGGCATGGAACCAAAAAGGAAAAGATTGATTACATTATGTGCCCTGAGGGCACCTGGGTGGCTCAGTCAGTTAAGTAGCTGACTTTAGCTCAGGTCATGATCTCTCAGTTCATGAGTTCAGTCCCCGTATCAGGCTCTGTGCTGACAGCTCAGAGCCCAGAGCCTGCATCAGATACTGTGTCTCCCTCTCTCTCTGCCCCTACTCCACTTGTGCTCATTCTCTCTCTCTCTCAAAACAATAAACATTAAAAAAAAAAACTTTTGTGTTCTGAACACAGTAAAATATATAAAAAGACAAATTATGTAAATAGAAATTGTAACAAGTGATAAAGGATTAATTTCCTTGAGGCGTTTGGGTGGCTCAGTCAGTTGAGTGTCCAACCCTTGATTTTGGCTCAGGTCATGATCCCAGGGTCATGGGATCAAGCCCCGTGTCTGGCTCCACACTAAGTGTGGAGCCTGCTTAAGATTCTCTCTCCTTCTGCCCCTCTCTCCCTCACTCTCTCTGTCTCTTAAAAAATGATTAATTTCCTTAATATGAATATGCATTCTGAAACAGTATTGCTGAGAATGTAAAGTGGTTCAACCTTCTCAGAAGGAAAGTTGTTATAGCTATTAAAATGTGGACTGGACATGTCTTCTTACTCTTGCCATTTTACTTCTAGATATCTGTTCTAAGGATATACTTGTACAGTAAACAAAGGTAATTTCATAGGAATGTTAATATAGTATTTATACACAACAAAATTCAGTCAATCTAAATATCCATCATTAGGAGTTTAAACTATGGAATACCATGAAGCTGTCAAAAAGAATAAGGTAGATCTTTATACTGTTTAGAAATGATGCCAAAATAATTTAATTTATGAAAGCATGACTTTTAGAAATTCCACCTCTGGTAATGTGTCACCTAATTTATTTGGACCAACTTTTCTGATAAAAACAAGTTAAAATCATAGTTGAAATTTGGTTTTGAAATCTCCCTAAAAGTTTCAAAGAGCTGAAAATATAAGAATAAATTATCAGCCAAACTCGAAAGGCTGGAGCCCAGAGAGAACCCAGAGAACACTGATGCTGCTTTTACCCTTGGAGCATTTGTGTCTGACCTGAAGCAGTAGTACCCTAGGCAGCTGGCAGAAATGAACGCAAAATCCTCTCTCAAAACACACATTTATCTGAGGCCTCTTATAAATCTCACAAGTAATTTTTCAAAGAAAATGAGCCACCCACAGAATAACTAAGCACATAAACAAGGCATTGTGAGCAACTATTCACTGAAAGTAACCAAATAGCATTTCTATGAACTAAAAATAAAAAGTCTCATCAGATGAGTTTAACAGTTGACTCAGAGATGCAGAGGAAAGAAGCAAACCAAACTATGTTAGAAAAATTATTCAGAAGGTAACACAGAGTCAGGAAAATATTTAAAAAACACAGGGGAGGCAGGAACATATAAAAGTGAATAAGACATAGTTGCATGTCCATTTTATTTCAAGTATTCACATGTTATTACTAGCTCTCAATTTGGATAAAAACATTTCCAAGTGTTGGAAGGCCTTTTAGAGATTAACAAGTCTACCCTCCTCCTCCCCTAGTTTACATATGAGGAAACAAATAGCCAGAAAGGTTAAGTGACCAGCAGAACTCGAACCAGTGTACGTTTCACCATTCTTTCCCTTATGAAATTTGTTTTCCAACCGGACGGTTGGAAGGGAACAAGTTGGAGGGGAAACCGGGAGACTGGGACCTTGGAGAAACGTGTGCATGTGTACAGGAGTGTTCACAGCAGCACTGTCCATAATAGTCCATGCCTGGACACAGCCCAGATGTCCATCAGCGGGAGAATGGAGCAGTGAGCTGGTATGGTCAGATTATAGAATACTACAGAACAGCGAAAGTCTACAGCTACTAGTGGCAAATGGGGTGACTCTAAAACCTGGTACGTACAGAATGATTCCATTCATAAAAGGTTCCAAAGCAAAACAAAAAAATACTAAAAATATTCTTTAGGAAATAACAGTGATGGTAAAATTATGTAGACAAAGAAGTTACCTTAAGAGGCCAGGGTAGTGTTGCCTCCTTTGGAATCCAAAGAGAAGTTGGTGACCAGGGAGGGTCCACGAGCAGCCGACTGCCTGTGGTTATTTGGGTGTTGACTTTATGATTAGTTTGTAAAGTGTTTTCTGTATTACCGACTCTTCTCCATGTATGAGAGAAATCACAATAAAAACAAAAAAGCAAGGTCTGGTGTCTTGTAGTGCACTGTGCTCTCCTGTATTTGGTTTGGGGGTGGATTTTACTTGTTTGCAATGAGGAGAAAGAGAGCATTCCTTAATATACACGTGGAAAAGTTCTAGAAAGGTAAACAATATGTTGGCTGTACAAATGGGATTGAGGGTCTAGAAAGGAAAGTTGAAATGTATTTTTATGCTGTTTAAATATGCTACCATGTAGCTACTTTGATAGTTTTATAATAGTACTTCACGACATAGAATATTTGAGTAATCTAATGATTCACTATTTAGTGCTGGAGTTGGGGGGGGTGCATATTGAGGAGAGTAGGGAAGCGAGAACACGGATAATTTGTGAGGGTGCCTTCATTGTCAGTCTGCTCACATATTCCTCTCTTCTACTCCCTACCCCTCCAGCATTCTCCAATTAGTCTCCCCCTCTGATGTGTACTCCCTCTCCGTAAGTCACAAATTACTCAGGGAATGAGTGATAGAGTGCAAATAATGTGGAGCGCACAGAAATAGGTCAACAGATCAAGTTTTAAAATATTAGCTAGACACTTTACATACTTTGGCAGTGAGGTAAGATATAATTCAGTCTTCGCTTTCTAACTTCTGTTCACCGATAAAAAGCAATTTACCTGATTTAAACTGTAATTTGAAAGAAAGGAATTTAAAAACAGGATGCATTTTGTTTTTTCAATCTAGAAAAACATGTCATATTAAAAGTTGGATTAATACTTAAGTAGTCTCAGATATCCATCTGAAATGAAATAGTTTCTATCAATCCAAACACATGACTTTAAATTTTTAGTAGCAAAAATATATTTCATAAATGTTCCATCTTTAGTAGTGAAATCTATTTATCTGGTATAATAAAAGGAATGGATTTCTCTTTGCCCAGTCAGAGCCAAATTTTCTTTGTTTTCTGTAGTTAAAAGTTGACCCTAGCACTGAGTTTATTAGCACAAAATTAAACTTGTAACAGTTTGGGGGCTATGTGTTATCTTTAAAATTTGCTATAGGGGCGCCTGGGTGGCTCAGTTGGTTGAGTGTCTGACTCTTAATTTTGGCTCAGGTCATGATCCCAGGGTCATGGGATCAAGCCCCGTGTTGGGCTCTGTGCTGAGTGTGGAGCCTGCTTAGGGTTCTCTATCCATCTGCCCCTCTTCCCAGCTTGCATGCTCGCTTGCTCGCTCGCTCGCTCTCTCTCTCTCTCTCTCTCTTTCTCAAATAATAAATTTGCTATAGATGTTCTATTGCACAGGGGATTTTAAATAGTATCAAATTAAAAATGACTATTTCTACTCATAATGATGTCTGCTTTTTGAAGCAGAAATTATTTGAACAAGAAGAAAAATAGTTTTCTTGTGGGGGTAGAGTGTTGGTAGGCCTTAATTTTTATTCATATTGATTAGATATTCATGTTTGTATTAATTGATTACTTAATTCAGTTGAAATCCTCGCTAATACATTGGCATTCTCTCAGTTTGACATATAAACTCTATTGCAGTTATTTGCTCCATTTTTTCCTTTATAATTACTTAACATTTATAAATAAAATAGTTTTGCCCTGAGAAGTATTCTCTGCTTTTCTACAGAAAAATGAATTAATAAACAAATTTGGAGAAAGTACTTTCTGAATTAATGGTATTGTCAGATTTCATTTGAAATGATGTCTCTGGCAATGATTTTTCTTTCTGCTTTACAGGTTGGTTTGGCTTCTATTCAGGAATTACAGCATCATCTCTTGCTTAAGGAAAAAATTATTTCAAAATCTTGGAAAATTTTAATAAACCTGATTAAAGGGAAAGATGAAAGTACATCAAGTGCAGAGAAGGTAAAATTCATCATGTGACCATTTTATCATTTTTATGAATAGAAAATCTACAAGCTATTGGAAGAGTCATTTATTTTTTTTTTACTTTTTACTTTTTTCCTTTCTTAAAAAATTTAAATTTTAGTTAGTTAACATACAATACGATATTGGTTTCAGGAGTAGAATTCGGTGATTCATCACTTACATATAATACCCAAGTGTTATAAGTGCCCTTCTTAGTACCCATCACCTATCTAGCCCATCTCCATCCACCTCCCTCTGCCAACCCATACTTTGTCCTGTATCATTAAGAGTCTCTTGTGGTTTCACTCTCTTCTCTTTTATTCCCCCCACTTCACATATGTTCATCTGTTTTGTTTCTTAAATTCCACATATGAGTGAAATCATGTGGTATTTGACTTTCTCTGATTGACTTATTTCGCTTAGTATAATACATTCTAGTTCCATCTACGTCATTGTAAATGGCAAGATTTCATTCTTTTTGATGGCTGAGTAATATATATATACACACACCACATCTTTATCCATCAGTTAATGGACATTTGGGCTCTTTCCATAATTTGGCTATTGTTGATAATGCTTCTATAAACATTGGGGTCCATGTACTCCTTTTGAATCTGTATTTTTACATCCTTGGGGTAATTCCTAATAGTGCAGTTGCTAGGGTGTAGGGTAGTTCTGTTTTAGTTTCTTGAGGCAAACCTCCATATTCTTCTCCAGAGTAGCTGTACCAGTTTGCATTCCCACCAACAGTACAAGAGGGTTCCCCTTTCTCTGCATCCTTGCCAACACCTGTTGTTTCTTGTGTTGTTAATTTTAGCCATTCTGACAGATGTGCGGTGGTATCTCACCATTTTTTTGATTTGTATTTCCCTGATGATGAATGATGTTGAGCTTCTTGTCATGCGTCTATCAGTCATCTGGATGTCTTCTTTGGAAAAGTGTTTATTCATGTCTCTGCCCACTTCTTCACTGGATTATTTGTTTTATGGGTGTTGAGTTTGATAAGTTCTTTATAGATTTTCGATACTAATACTTTATCACATATATCATTTGCAAATATCTTCTTCCATTCTGTAGGCTGCCTTTTATATTTGTTAATTGTTGCCTTCTCTATGCAGAAGCTTTTTATCTTGATGAGGTCCCAGTAGTTAATGTTTGCTTTTGTTTCCCTTGTCTCTGGCACGTCTAGTAAGTTGTTCTGGCCTAGGTCAAAAAGGTTTATCCTCTTTGTGTTATCTTCTGTTTGTGTTATCCTCTAGGATTTTGATGGTTTTCTGTCTCACATTTAGGTTTTTCATCCATTTCGAATTTGTTCTTATGTATGGTGTGAAAAAAGTGGTCCAGTTTCATTCTTCTGCATGTTGCCGTCCAGTTTTCCCAACACAATTTGTTGAAGAACCTGTCCTTTTTCCATTGGATATTCTTTCCTGCTTTGTCAAAGATGAATTGACCATATAGTTGTGGGTCTTGAAGAGTTATTTAAATTGGAATATTTGGATATATTGGAAAAGTCCACTCAATGAATCCAAGAAGCAAAGTGGCAGGGATTATAATGCTGGACTTTTGTGGCTTAAAAATATTTGATTAAGGCGCCAGTATTTTACCCATTTGCAAATTATTCTTAATCTATAGGATACTAAAATCTCAGTTGTCAGGAGCCTTGGGGAACAAGTCCTTTTGTTTAAAATATTTAAGTATTAAACTTTTTTATTTGTGTAGTTTCAATAGAAATTATCCCTAAGTGAATTGCGTATTTTCTGACTTCTTAAACAGAATATACTGAGCATTATTTAACTTTTTATTAATGAATACATAATTCCATAATTATTATAATAACCATTCTTTTCATCTATTGCAATGTTCATTTCTAAGGGTATTTATTCCTCTAGTTAATGCCCCTAAATTGCTGTGCTTTTTTAGTGTTTGTATCTGCTTTTTATATTTTTACTCTCATTTTCCTTGTGGATGACCAGCGTAAGAACCTCTTTAGGTACCTTGCAGTTACTTAAGTCAATACAGTAATTAGAAAGTTAGCAAAAACTCCTTCAACTTCATAAAAAATAGTATTTATGAACATTAGTTCCATACAGAGAAAGATAGCGTAGCAAAATTACAAAGCAAGAAAAGCTGGACATGGAGAAACTTGATACTACATTTTATTCCCTCAAGTCACCTTAGTGCCTAGCTCTGAATTCCTTCTAGATTGACCAGTCTTGCAGCAGTTTATGCCTTGTGTCTGTATTTCAGTCTTAGCAACATGAGGACTTGGGTCCAAAATATGATTCCTTTAATGTAAGAATCATAACAAAAGCACATCATGTTGCTTTTCTGTATTAACTGTTCTAATCTCTTGGGAAAGCTTATGAAAATCATTGTTAAAAGTCTCCCTATTTCCCTTCCCCGCCTCATCCTAGTGATTTTGCCAATATTAGAAAAGGGGAAGAAATGTTTAGAAATTAATGCACTGAAATTATGTGCAAGGTACAATTTTGGGCTGTTTACATGATTAATTTTAAAAGCATTTCTGGCAGGTAGTAAAAATTACCCCAGGTTTCAGATGAATGGTCTGTCTCAAATCTCACAGCTACTGGCAAAGACATCAGATTCCTAGAAACTTGTTCCATCTACTATAATGTAAGTGTCCATATCTTTTTTTCAGTAATTACCACATAGAGGGGCATTATAGAGTAATGGTTAAGATAGGGCATGGGCTCTGGAACCAGTCTGCTTTGGTTCAAATCCCAGCTCTGCCACTTGCCAGCTGTGTGACCTTGGGCAAGGTACTTAGCCTCCTGTCTTCCTTATCTGGAAAATGTACATAATAATACAACCTACCTAAGGTACTGGGGTTTTTGTGAAGGTTAAGCAGATTGAATCCTGAGTAACACTGAGAACAGCACCTGACACATAGTAAGCATTCAGTTAAATGTTGTGAATCATTATGATTATTATTCTTCTTCCTCCCGCCATTTATATTGTTATTATAAATCCCTGTGTGTGTGAAAGTGAGTGAATATGGCCTGGACTTTGAGAATACGATTTTAGCCATAATTGATCAGCAATCTAAAGATAATCAGTTTTATTTGTACAAAACTTTACAGTTATCATTTTAGTATAAGTCACTTTAATAATGACTGGATTGTTTTCAGCCTACCTGGCACACATATTATCAGATTATCTTTCAAAATGGACTCTGGACTCCAAGTTTATATCTCTGCTGGCTCTGTGTTGGATACCCCCTCTTGTTTCCAATCAGGCCATGCTTCTTGATCTCAGCAGATAGTTAATTACATATGGGTTCTATAAATTTTGCTTTAGTGATTTATATATAATCTATAATATAAAATGGTATGGTACAGAGAACAATTTATTTTAAAATATGTAAGTTATAAGGCCTGACTGAAAGCAGATATACATTCTTTAGTTTTGCCACATTGGTAGTTTTTGTGGTACTAAGTTATTACGCATGTTTTTCTTTAAGGCACATCTTGTTACTCTTTGTGGTAAAGAAGAAAATCCTATCTGCACTTTTGATGAAAAGACACCAGACAATTTTCAAAATTCAGAACAGCTAGTAGAGAAGATATGGTATCGTGTAGTAGATGATAGCTTGGTTGTTGGAGTGAAAACCACATCTTTGAAGCTGTAAGTATCATGATAACATTATCTTCATGGTCTAGAATAGCAGTGTCCAACAGAAATACAATGTTAGCCACATAAGGAATTTTAAATGTTCTAATTAAGCATGTTCAAAATGTAACTGGAAACAGGTGAAATTAATTTTTACAATATCGTATCTAAAACATTATCACTGATGAAGGGTAAACAATGTTCTATATTAAAAAGAGTTTATTCAAGTTATTTAGGGGAGTGTAGAATGCCATTTTTACTTTAAAGGGGGGGTGGAGAAAGCTACCTCAGAAATAAAATCCAGCATTATTTTACTGTTCCTTTCTCTTAAGAAAATTATTTTCCTAAAGTTCAACGTATTTACCGTGTTTTGCTTTCCTATTTCAAGAAAATGCTATTACAGGATCTTTAAAAATGTGTTTGGATTTTGCACTTAATTTTTTGATATATTTTACATTTGAAATGACATTTCCTAGGAAAAGAGAGGATACAATTTTGTTACTGTTTGTGTGGCATTTAATCATCTCTTTGATTCTAAAGAATGAGCTTTTGGACTCAACTCTGGATTTTTTACAGGTCCCTGAATCATGTGACTTTATCACTGTTAATGGATCAAGCTCTTAGCTCCAGCTGTCGGCTTATTAAGTGTCACAATAGGGTGATCAAGTTGAGTAGGGATTTTTCCCCAGCTCCACGCTCAGTGCCATGTGAAATAGGATCAGAGGCAAAAAGGATCAAGTTGACTATTGATAGTGAGGAAGAGGGAGAGGAAGAGGAGAAGGACGAGGAAAGCTTTGTTGGCGAACAAGCGTCTGAGAAAGAGTGTGTCCAGGTCATTACTGCTATAACACCTCTTTCACCACTTGTAGCGCTCAGTAATTTCTGTTGCCTTGTGCTGCTACAAATTAGGGAGAGGGAAAATGGTAACTCTTCTGAAGATCATTATGTTCAGTGTGGCAGACTTTTTATAAGTCTAGAAGATCTTTCAAGTAGGAAATACCTGCTGACATTTCCAAAGAAGAAACCTATAGGTAATTTTTGTTGGTACTTTTTAATCATATACCTAATTGAATTAGAAAATTTTAAGAACTCTTTTGATTTGGTTTAATGACGGAGCTCGTGACATGTTTTTCTTGTAGAATGCATGGAAGATCTCTTTGCACTTCTCACAGCGTTTAACAAAACTTGTTTTCAAATCACATCACCCAGCTATTCTCTGACTTCAATGAAGATGTGGCTACTAGAACACATGAAATGTGAAGTAATCAAAGAATTTCCAGAAATTTGCTTTTGCAAAAGGCCAGGAAGTTTCTATGGCACACTCTTCAACTGGAAACAAAGAACACCATTTGAAGGGATTTTAATAGTCTATTCCAGGTAATGCACATCAAATTGGAATATGTCCAGAGAAGTCAGTGCATATGTGTGTGGTCCAAGAGGGATCTCCAGAGTAGAGATCTGTGTCACTGTGGGACATGTTCAGGTCACTGTCTGGAATAGCATGAATGGATACAGGTGGCCTCATTTGGAAACTGAAGCTTTTAACTTGTTGTTTGTTTTTGGTTGTTTTTTTTTTTTATCGATTAGGACCTAATAGTTATCTTAAGATTTCTACTTATCTTTCCCTGACAATGACATTTTAAAAATATAATACTGATCTTATTACTCAGAGGAAAAAATGTAATCAGGAAGCAACTGATTAACATTAACTGACTTGGTATAGGATATGTATATTTGATTGCTACAATCTGAATTATATCAAAGATCACCTGCATGCATTATTGGTTCTGTTCATCAGGAGAGGGTTTATAAATGAATAAAGTTGTACACGACTGCTTAGTGGTGTCCCGAGTTTTGTAATATTATGTTTGTTTTTTTATTTCAGGAATCAAACAGTTTTGTTCCAGTGCCTTCATAATCTCATCGGAGCTCTCCCTATAAATTGTTTCTTCAAAAAACTAAAATTGGGAAGTGAGGATTTCCTAATTGATCATTTGGCATTACCTTTGGAGCAGGAATTGGTTATCCTGGGTTCTCTTTCTTCTGCCTTAGTTAAGGTTGAAAACAACTTGGTGCAGAGTTGCGAAGCAAGCAAAGAAAAGAGTAGTGGTGCTATGGCTGCTTTATCAGACAGAAAGGAAAGCATCCTTCCCTACAGAAAAGAACTTCAGAGAGAAAAGACGCAAACGTTGGGGACGAACCTAAAAGTGAGTGGTTCCCTTTATAGAGAAATGACTTTGAAATTAGCTGAGGTTCAGCTGAGATCAGACCTTGCTGCACAGAAATTGGCTGGTTTATAATTACATCTCAATTTGATTATATTATAAAATATGTTTTCTCTGCCAGGACATTTTGGTTCCACATTTGTTTCAATTTTACATTCTCTGCCTCCTTTGCAAAAATAAAGATCGAGGCTTATACCACTGGTGCACAAAACAGCACGCCTTAGAGCAGCAATTCTCAGCTGGGGTCATTTCGCTTCCCTCCACCCACCTCCCCCACCTACGGATTTCTCTGTGTCTGGAGACGTGGTTTTGGTTGTGAGAAGTAATTGGGGGGTGGGGAGGGGGTGGCAGGGCTGCTATTCGCATCGAGTGGGTGGAGACCAGGGGTGCTGCTAAACATCTTAGTCTGCACAGGACAGCTCCGACGACAAACAGTGACCCTGCCCCAAATGTCAGTAATGCCGAGGTTGAGAAATACTGCCTTAAAGTTACTGCTTAAGTGAAGACCAAAGTGATCTAACAGTATTTTTTAGTCTAAACCTTTAAAAATCTTAGTCTTTTTATTGTATCCTGTTTAGTAAAACCTAGCATATAAAAATCCGCTTCAAACAGATAAACAAGGTTGTCGGGATTCCCAGGTTTCTGTAAACGTCAGCTCCTGTGGAAATTGAAATGGCAGTGTCTGGGTGAGGCCATTAACATGAAAATCTTTGAACCCCTTGTTCATTTAAATTTTATTAGAAAGCTTCTCTGAAATTGTTAAGTCTATAGGAATATGAAAATTTTAGGGCATTTCTCTGAAAAGCATGTTTCTTTCAAAAGGCTAAGCATACCTCATAAGCCACTATTTAAAAAAACTGAAAATGCTTTAAGCCATTTGTAATTCCAACTCCAGGCCAAGGTAAGATACAGAATTCTAACTAAAATAACTTAAAGAGTATGATGCTCCTTAGGGACTGAGAAATTTCAAAATAAGTGAAAATTCACTTAACAGTTACAAAGTGATTTTTAAGGGGTCCATTGAGACATTTCAAAGGGGTAAAGATTCAACCTATTCTTTTTTGGGAAAAATGAGAATTCTGGGGTAACGAGAAAATGTCAGGAGAGGGGAAGACACAAAAGGACACGGGCCAAAAAGAGTGTTTGGTTCGGATTCTTTTTCTCTAAAATCCTTAAGTGAGGTGGAAGTTTTGATCTCAGTTGAAAGAAACAGCTGATTATAGAAAGTGGCATTTTGTGTTTGCAGTTCTGAAGTGCTAATTTCCTCCATGCCTTCAAAATGCTTGTACCGCATGATCTGGTAATGCAGATGGGTTTAGAAAATATAGGTTATAACTTACTCGTCTTGGTTTTTATGATTGTCCATATAACATGCTATGTCTTGCTTTTGTAACCCATTACTAGAGGAGATAGAACCCTACAGCTCTCATTGAGTATTAATTATGGAAGTCTGGAAGCATTATGTGTCAGTAGATACATTCAGGCTGCGTGTGACATGTTCTGAAAGAACAGCCATGTATAAAATATAGGAACTAAATTGTAAAATGGAGGCTGTCAGAAAGTAAATAATTTAATTGTAATAGTTTATCACTAGGAAAGTTAGGATAATTGAAGAAAAGCATGTTGCTTATTTTTTATCTATAAAAGCAACCAAGAAGTATTAATCTATATACACCAAAAAACCTCTTTGCAAGTGAGTTTTGTACTCCAGTATATTTTTTCTACTCACTACAAATGAGAAAAGGCAAAGTTTGAGGGAATGATGCCCTTGCCACTCTCTCATGATTCAGTACTCTTTGCCTGTGCCTGTAAGCACATTCCTCTGACCACTGTCCTCCCAAATCCACACTGAAGGGAAAATGAGTGTTGTTTTAGAACAGAGCACACCATAGTTTTCAGACACCAAACTTTCTATTGTCCTCCTGATCCCTTAACTGAGGAACGTATGCAACCCAGCTTAAGTAGGACCTTGTTTCGTTCAGTGACTAGGTTGAGGGAGGGGGAAGAAAGGTAACATATATTAACTGCCACCTGTATCCCAAACAGTAAGCTAGAAACACACATACACACAAATATCCATATATATGTATGCTTCAATCCTTCACAGCAACCCATGAAGTACAATTAGTAGTGTTGTCCCCAGTATGAAAAAAATGTTAGGCCAAATTAAGGGTATGTGTGCAAACAACTTGATACTATATACACTTGTTACAAATATTTTCAAAATGAGCAGCTCCTTTTAGAATTCTAATAATATATAAGGGAATCTTTTATTGTCCTGATAACATCTCTTTATACCATATAAAATTGACTACTCAGTTTTTCTCAGTCTTTTTTTTTTTTTTTTTGTCAAGTTAGCTAAAGTATAGTGTGCTCTTGGCTTCAGGAGTAGAGTCCTGTGATTCATCTCTTCCATACAAATCCAGTGCTCATCCCAACAAGTGCCCTCCTCAATGCTCATCACCCATTTTCCCCAACCCCCTCACCCCCTTCAATCTCAGTTTATTCTCTGTATTTAAGAGTCTCTTATGGTTTGCCTCCCTCTCTGTTTCTATCTTGTTTTTCCTTCCCTTCCCCTGTGGTCATCTGTTAAGTTTCTCAAATTCCACATATGAGTGAAATCATATGGTATTATTCTTTCTCTGACTGGCTTATTTGGCTTAGCATAATATCCTCCAGTTCTTTACATGTTGTTGCAAATGGCAAGATTTCATTCTTTTTCATTGCCGAGTAGTATTCCATTGTGTATATATATCACATCTTCTTGATCCATTCATCAGTTGATGGACATTTGGACTCTTTCCATAATTTGGCTATTGTTGATAGCACTGCTATAAACATTGGGGTGCATGTGCCCCTTCAAATCAACACTCTTGTATCCTTTGGATAAATTCCTAGTAGTGCAATTGCTGGGTCATAGGGTAATACTATTTTTAATTTTTTGAGGACCTCCACACTGTTTTCTAGACTGGCTTCCCCAGTTTGCATTCCCACCAACAGTGCAAAAGGGTTCCCCTTTCTCTACCTCCTCACCAACATCTGTTGTTGCCTGAATTGTTCATTTTAGCCACTCTGACAGGTGTGAGGTGGTATCTCAATGTGGTTTAGATTTGTATTTCCCTGATGATGAGTGATGTTGAGCATCTTTTCATGTGTCTGTTTGCCATCTGATGTCTTCTTTGAAAAAATGTCTATTCATGTCTTCTGCCCATTTCTTCACTGGATTATTTGTTTTCCACGTGTTGAGTTTGGTAAGTTCTTTATAGATTTTGGATACTAACCTTTTATCTGATATGTCGTTTGCAAATATCTTCACCCATTCCATCGGTTACCTTTTAATTTTGTTGATTATTTCCTTTGCAGTGCAGAAGGCTTTTATCTTGATGAGGTCCCAATAGTTCATTTTTGCTCTTGATTCCCTTGCCTTTGGGGATGTGTCGAGTAAGAACTTGCTGCGGTTGAGGTCAAGGAGGCTGTTTCCTGCTTTCTCCTCTAGGGTTTTGATGGTTTCCTGTCTCACATTCAGGTCCTTCATCCATTTTGACTTTATTTTTGTGTATGGTGTAAAAAAGTGGTCTAGTTTCATTCTTCTGCATGTTGCTGTCCAGTTCTCCCAGCACCATCTGTTAAAGAGGCTGTCTTTTTTCCATTGGATACTCTTTCCTGCTTTGTCAAAGATTAATTGGCCGTACATTTGTGGCTCCGGTTCTGGGTTCTCTATTCTATTCCATTGGTCTATGTGTCTGTTTTTGTGTCAATACCATCCTGTCTTGATGATTACAGCTTTGTAATATAGACTAAAGTCAGGAGTTGTGATGTCTCCAGCTTTGGGTTTCTTTTTCTTTTAAAAAAAATTTTTTTTAATGTTTATTTATTTTGACGGATAGACAGAGTGTGAGGGGCCAAGAGAGAGGGAGACACAGAATCCAAACAAGGCTCCAGGCTCTGAGCTTGTCAGCACAGAGCCCAACACAGGGTTCAAACTCACGAACCCCAAGATCATGACCTGAGCCGAAGTCAGATGCTTAACCGACTGAGCCACCCAGGCACCCCTTGGTTTTCTTTTTCAACATTACTTTGGCTATTTGGGGTCTTTTGTGGTTCCCTACAAATTTTAGGATTGTTGATTCTAGCTCTGTAAAGAATGCTGGTGCTATTTTGATTGGGATTGCATTGAATCTGTAGATTGCTTTGGGTAATATTGACATTTTAACAATATTTGTTCTTCCAATCCATGAGCATGGAATGTTTTTCCATTTCTTTGTATCTTCTTCAATTTCTTTCATAAGCTTTCTATAGTTTTCAGCATACAGATCTTTTACCTCTTTGGTTAGGTTTATTCTTAGGTATTTTATGGTTCTTGGCGCAATTGTAAATGGGATTGATTCCTTGATATCTCTTTCTGTTGTTTCATTATTGATGTATAGAAATGAAACTGATTTCTCTACATTGATTTTATAACTTGCGGCTTTGCTGAATTCAAGTATCAGCTCTAGCAGTTTTTTGGTGGAGTCTTTCGGGTTTTCCATGTAGAGTATCATGTCATCGATGAAGAGTGAAAGTTTGACTTATTCTTTGCCAATTTGGATGCCCTTTCTTTCATTTTGTTGTCTGATTGCTGAGGCTAGGACTTCCAACACTATGTTAAAGAACAGTGGTGAGTATGGACATCTCTGTCGTGTTCCTGATCTCAGGGGGAAAGCTCGCAGTTTTTCCTCATTGAGGATGATATTGGCTGTGGGCCTTTCATATATGGCTTTTATGATGTCCCGAATTTCTTGTGGGTTTTTATTAAGAAAGGGTGCTGTATTTTGTCAAATGCTTTTTCTGCATCTATTGACAGGATCATATGGTTTTTATCTTTTCTTTTGTTGATGTGATGTATCACATTGATGGATTTGCGAATATTGAACCAGCCCTGCAGCCCAGGAATGAATCCCACTTGATCATGGTGAATAATTCTTTGTATGTACTGTTGAATTCGATTTGCTAGTATCTTATTGAGAACTTTTGCATCCTTGTTCATCAGGGATATTGGCTTGTACTTCTCCTTTTTAGTGGGGTCTTTATCTGGTTTGGGAATCAAGGTAATTCTGGCTTCTCTGGAAGCTTTCCTTCTGTTTCTGTTTTTTGGAACAACTTGAGAAGAATAGGTATTAACTCTAATTTAAATGGTAGAATTCCCCTGGGAAGCCATCTGGCCCAGAACTCTTATTTGTTGGGAGTTTTTTGATAACCATTTCAATTTCTTCGCTGGCAATGGGTCTGTCCAAATTTTCCATTTCCTCCCATTTGAGTTTTGGTAATGTGTGAGTATCTAGGAATTTGTCCATTTCTTCTAGATTGTCCAGTTTGTTGGCATATAATTTTTCATCGTATTCTCTAATAATTGTTTGTATTTCTGTGGTGTTGGTTGTGATCTCTCCTCTTTCATTCATGATTTTATCTGTTTGGGTCCTCTCTCTTCTTTTTGGGAAGTCTGGCTAGGGGTTTATCAATTTTATTTACTCTTTCAAAACACCAGCTCTTAGATTCATTGATTTTTTCTACTCTTGGTTTTTTTTTTTTGGATTCTATATTGTTTATTCCTGCTCTAATCTTTATTATTTCTCTTCTGCTGGCTTTGGGCTTTCTTTGCTGCTGCGTTTCTTGTTACTTTAGGTGTGAGGTTAGGTTCTGTATTTGGGACCTTTCTTGTTTCTTGAGATAGGCTTGGACTGCAATATATTTTCCTCTTAGAACTGCCTTTGCTGCATCCCAAACAGTTTAGACTGTCATGTTTTCATTTTCATTTGCTTTGCATATTTTTTAATTTCTTCTTTAATTTCCTGGTTGACCCATTCATTCTTTAGTAGGATGTTCTTTAACCTCCATATATTTGGGGGCTTTCCAAATTTTTTCTTGTGGTTGATTTCAAGTTTCATAGCATTGTGATCTGAAAATATGCACGGTATGATCTCAATCCCTTTATATTTGTGACCCAGTATGTGATCTGTTTTGGAGAATGTTCCATGTGCACTCAAGAAGAATGTGTATTCTGCTTTTGGATGAAAAGTTCTGAATATATCTGTTAAGTCCATCTGGTCCGATGTGTCATTCAGAGCAGTTTTTTCCTTATTGATTTTCTGCCTTAACGATCTGTCCATTGCTGTAAGTGGGGTATTAAAGTCCCCTACAATCATGGTATTATTATCTATATTTATGTTTGTGATTAATTGATTCATATTTGTGGGTGTTTCGCATTGAGGGCATACCCCTTAATTATGATATAATGCCCTTCTTCATCTCGTTACAGTCTTTGTTTTAAAATCGAGTTTGTCTGATACAAGTATGGCTACTGCAGCTTTCTTTTGACATCCAGTAGCATGATAGATGGTTCTCCATCCCCTTACTTTCAATCTGCAGGTGTCCTTAGGTCTAAAATGAGTCTCTTATAGACAGTATATAGATGGATCTTGTTTGTTTGTTTTTTTTTTATCCATTCTGATACCCTATGTCTTTTGGGGTATTTAGTCCATTTACATTCAGAGTGATTATTGAAAGACCTGGATTTAGTGTCATTGTGTTATATGTAGGTTTTGTGCTTGTGGTGATGTCTCTGGTTCTTTGTAGTCTTTGCTGCTTTCCACTTACAGAATCCCCCTTAGGATCTCCTACAGGGCTGGTTTAGTGGTCATGAACTCCTTTAGTTTTTGTTTGTCTGGGAAAGCCTTAATTTCTCCTTCTATTCTGAATGACAGCCTTACTGGGTAAAAGATTCTTGGCTGCATATTTTTCCTATTCAGCACATTGAATATTTCCTTCCACTCCCTTCTGGCCTGCCAAGTTTCAGTTTGTTATGTGTCTACCCTGGTAGGTTAAGGCCCGTTTGTCCTTAATTGCTTTCAGAATTCTCTCTTTATTTTTGTATTTTGCCAGTTTCACTGTGATATATCGTGGTGTTGACCTGTTTTTACTCATTTTAAAGGGAGCTCTCTGTGCCTCTTGGAGTTAGATGCCTGCTTCCTTTCCTAGATTAGGGAAGTTCTCAGCTATAATTTGTTCAAATAAACTTCTGCCCCCTTCTCTCTTCTCTTCTTCTTATGGAACTCCTCTGATACAGATATTGTTTCATTTCATGGAATCACTTAGCTCTCTAATCTCCCCTCATATTCTGGTAATTTCATTTCCCTGTTTTTTTCAGCTTATTTTCCATAATTTTATGTTCTGTTTCATCTATTCTCTCCTCTGCTCCTTCCATCCCCATTGTCACTGCATATAATTTATTTTGCATCTCATTTATAGCACTTCATAATTCATCATGACTATTTCTTAGGTCTTTCATCTCTGCAGCAATAGATTCTCTGCTGTCTTCTATGTTTTTTTCAATTCCAGCTATTAGTCTTATAACTGTTATTCTAACTTCTTGTTCAGATATATTGTTTATATCTCTTTTGGACAATTCTTTGGCTGTCATTTCTTCTTGGAATTTCTTTTGAGGAGAATTTTTCCGTTTCGTCATTTTGGCTAGGTGTTTCTGTCTTTTATGTGTTTTAATAGCTTGTTATGTGTCCTCTATCTGTGAGAACTACGTTATTAAAAAGGGGTCATACACTGTCCAGGTCCTGGCACTCCAGGTAGTGTTTCTGGTGTATGTTGCCATGCACTCTGTTGTTGTGTATTTGGCTGCTCTACCCCGCTGCTCAGTCCTCTGCAGAGCTCCTCCTCGCTTGTAGTGGTGGAGTGTTTGACCTTTAACTAGGTGTGCTTTGATTTGTTTGTTGAAGTAACCCTGGAAAAAAGGAAAGGGGAGGGGACATATTAAACCTCAAGACAGTTGTCTGTTGGCACCTGGGACCCGTGGCTGTGCTGGTCTGGAGGAGGGACCGTGTGGTTTGGTCAGTGTCAGTCTACTCCCATAGATAAGCAGGTGCCTGGCTCAGAGGGGCGGGGTTTGGTGTAGGCAGGTCCCCCTCCACTCGGAACTGTCCTGCTCTTTGAAGTCCCACCTTGTTGGTGGTGGGGAGGAAAATGGTGCACCGAAGTCTCTCCTCCCCAGACCGGGTGTGTTAATCCACATTGTTCAGGCGGCCCTCACAAAGTAGCGCAGGTGGCCGCCTTGTCCTGCTCCACAGCCTCTGGGGCGTCCCTGGCGCTTGGCTGGGATTCAAACCCCGATGTCTTAAAGGATCCCACCCGGCGCCACGCGGTTCTGGGGTAGTGCCCCTCTGCCCTGCCGATATGGCTGGCTCCTGCAGGGTCTTTTGTCCTTGGGTGGGCAATATGCCCTCTTCCCACAGTACTCAAGGGAGGGACTGCGCTGTCCCAGTGCACCTCCGAGATCACTACGGCGCCCTGGCTGGCTCCCCTCCCCGCGGGCGCGCACACGGCTTGGCTCTGGTCTGGAGAGAGTCGCGCACTTTTGAAAACTCCGATCTTCAGCTCCTAAAGCTGTTTGCAAAGCAGAGATTGGTACTCTCCATAGGTATCGTTTCCCAGCCCTTGGTCTGGAGAGGTTTTTCTCTTGTCCTAGCACAACACTGCAACCCACACCTTCTCTTTCTCTCCCTCTTGTCCCCACAGAAGGGGATCCCTTCCCTCCGGGCCCATGCAGTTTTATGTCCCCCAATTTGCATATGCGTACTTCTGTCCCACCACAGTGGCTCCCTCCACCTGTGGAGATTTTTCTGTCACTCTGCAGTTTGATTTCCTTCGTGTTCCAAGTGTTTTGACCTCAATACAGCTGTGTTTGAAGGACAAGGGAAATCCAGGCCCTCGTACTTCTCCACCATCTTAATTCCTCCAGTTTTTCCCAGTCATAAAAAGGGGAAGATCTGGGGCACCTGGGTGGCTCAGTCAGTTAAGCAGCCAACTTCCACTCAGGTCATGATCTCATGTTTCCTGAGTTCAAGCCCCTTGTTGGGCTCTGTGCTGACAACTTAGAGCCTGGAGCCTGCTTTGGATTCTGTGTTTCCCTCTCTCTCTCTGCCCCTCCCTCACTCATGCTGTCTGTCTCTCTGTCTCAAAAATAAAGATACGTTAAAAAAGAAAGGGTCTAATTAACTTACTTCTCTGCCTGCTCTTCCCAAGCAAAAAAGTCAACTGTCCAGGCTAGAAACCTATGTAAAACTACTCTCTCCCTCCCTCTCTCTCTCTCCCTCCGTCCCTCCCTCTCCTTCCCTCCCTCTCTCTCTCTCTTTTTGCCTAAAACTTGGATAATACCAGATACTGAGAGGTATCCTTTCCCTTCCATGTACTGAAACTTGTGGAAACCTTACTTTCCATTCTAAGAATTTGAGAGTGAAAATGATTTCTTGGGTAACTCCATCTGGAGTAAGTTAGGCATTGCCTACTAAAGCCAGTATGGGGCAATGGAAAGAGTGCTGATCCGTAAACTGTGTACTTAATTGAATCCTTTGTTCTCTTTTCCCTTTTTGAGTTTCCTGGATCTGTTCCTTGAATTGCTTTCTGCCTCAACAAAATAGCACTCTCATAAAATCCTACTGTGTTCAGTATCTTCACTGTGCTAATGGTCTGGCTGCTTTCTGGGATCTTATTTCAAAAATCTTGTCTTGCCTTTTAATTCAGTAGGGTAGCAGGTGCTATCAGATAGTGAATGGTCATAAGGGCAGAAAGTCAGAAACCTACTCTGCCCTCACCGTTCACATTTTTCCCGTGCTACGCTTGTGAACAGCTACAGTGGACAGAAATGCTTCTGTGCATGACTGAAGTTGACAGAATGGTCCTGAGCTCAGCTAGGAAAATTCTTTAGCATCTTAAACTTTATCTTTAATTATCCATTTCCTCTCAGGAGCAGTCACTTGCCCCAAAAGTCCAAGCAGTGTTTTGGGCCAGTACCACGTGCCAGTAGTAATCAGCTAAAACAGCGCTGGATACCAAGCCAGTCAGAAGTAGGAGAGAAGCTGATGCACTCTGCTGATTGCCTTTTCCTCATTCACTTTTGGCCTTTTCTTATACTCTCACTTTGTTCAAGAAACTTCTTTCTACAGTTCATGTGATTGGGAAGGTAGGCCGCATCCCCAGTTCCAGAGGTTAGTCCTGACTAGTGTAAGCCAGGTAGTGTAAGGCATTTGCTTGGCAGCTGTTTCCGCTCTGGCACGGGCACAGGACCCAAATTGGGCCTAATTGGACCGAGGGCCGAAAAGGACTTGGTGTTTTGGTGAGGACGAGGCTCTTGCTGTCCTGCTGGAAGTGGCTGGCCCTAATGTGAAATGTTGAGGGTTCTCTTATAATCCTAAGAAATTAGGCTTTAGAACGAATCTGTGGTGGTAGCCTGCAAAATTGTTTTGTTGTGCCACTGAATCAAACCGAAATCCTACCCTTTCCTGGGACTACTTATTACTTCAGGAAAAAAAGTTCCTTTTAACAGAAATCAAGGTTTTGATTAATTGCACCTGCAAAGATTTCTCACAGTTAGACATGGGAAAATGAATCCCAGAGGACAGAACTGACTGTGGGACATGTGGACTCCCAGAATAGGAACAGTTTCCCACGGAGGCAGAACTCTTGTACCTGCTACCAGAACACTGGAGCCCCACATGCATGTTTCTTTTCTGAGCAGTGGTTCCCTGGCTTCTTTCCTGGGTTTTGGTTTTGATTTTTTTTTTAAATTTAAACTCAGTTTAGTTTGTACCTGATAATAGTTGATATCTGAGATAAGTCACTTTACTTTTTAAAAAATTCTTTATATTTTCTCTGTTCCTTAGCTGAGCTGCTGTCTGGCATGACACTAGGCCACTGGCTCAGTGATGCCTTCCTCAGTGGGTTGGAGATATATGTCTGATTATTTAACCTCTTTCTCCAGATTCCCTGTCTTATTTTTTAATCAAATTTTGCTTTTTATTTTTAATTTTTAAAAAAACTTTTAATTGTAGTTGCCATGAATGTAAGTAAAATTGCACATGTAAATGCCATATCTCTCATGTTTCTTAGATATGAGGAGAATTAAGACTTGGAATTCTCTGCAGTTCTTTTTATATTCTCAGCTATATCCTCTCCAGTAGGAAGAGAAAGAAATCTTGATCAATTCTGACTTTGTAAGAGTCTTTGAAAAAAAAAAAAAAGGAGTCTTTGTGCTAGGAAACACAGGTTGGATATTCTGGGACTGTTCTGGAAATAGAACAGTACTACTGTGTCAAAAGAGATGCCCAACATTATTAATTTTGAGCTTGTAGCTTTTTCAAAGTTAACAAATAAATATACTAGAACGTGAACAGTCGCCTCTTAATATTTACTAGGGAACAAAACATAAGTCTTTCTAACTTCATTCTAACCTCATTTAAAAAACAAGATGATGGAAATCTTTAGTGTAGTTTTTATAAACCTGATGAGGTGTTTTAAGGTTTAGAATGACCCACTAATTTGGTTATGTTAAGTTCAATAATAAAATCTTCTTATAAGTTATCCAAACAGGAAATAAATAGGCTTTCACACTCGAAAGATTCTGGTAAATGTAGCAAAAACATTGAGAGTGGGGGCTGGCGGTAGCATCTGAAGGGAGCCAGGACCAAATGTGTTCTTGATCATCTGCAAAATCTTCAGAGAAAATGAACATGCAGTATATGTGTAGGGCCAAAGAAGGGGACATGAGGTTTGGTGTGCAGGCTGGTCTGGTGTTTCCTGTAGCTAGTGCCACCTGGAACAGGAAAGAATTAGCCTGGAACTATAAATAGTAGGAACAATAATTATAAACTATTTGGCTTCTAAAGTTGATTTGTAATAAAACAGTGCCATGTCCTCTGACAGTTTTATATTAACAAAATGCACCTATTGTTAGAAAAAGATTACAAGAAATGTCCAATTCAATAAAAGTATACATTTGTTTGTATAATTGAAATATCAGGGGAAATGTGGTTCATGTTATCTTCAGTCCTGTAATGGACAAGTTCTTAGAGTTGATTGATTGCCCCACCTGAGTTTTACCTTTTGACTGCTACCCTCCAACTATATCTAAATACCTGAGTCTCTCTTCCCTATTTCCTTTCAGTTGTCTTTGTTAGAACTATTACTCTCCAGAAATATTGCCAATTACCATTGCTCACCTGTAGTTGGAGGTCTCTTAAGTGAAAGTGTCAGTTTCCTAAATGACCCTTAAGTAACTTCTCTTTGAGACGTCTCTAGGAGGTCTTAAGATTCTCTGAAGTGTTTGTTGTTGGCAGGAAATCACTGTGGTAGAGGGTGGAATTCCAGAAAAAGTTGTGATGTGTCTAGCCTAGAAAACATGGTTTTATTCCATAGGAGTACTACATCACTTGAGAAGAAAGGGGGTGGAATTCTGGTTTCTCTTTTAACTGTTTCCATGCTCTAATCCTCCCAAATGATGTGCCAATAGAAAACATTTCATCTCTTTCAAAATATCAGTGCTGTGTGGGGTGCCTGGGTGGCTCAGTCAGTTAAGCGTCCGACTTTGGCTCAGGTCATGATCTCACAGTTTGTGAGTTTGAGCCCTGCGTCGGGCTCTGTGCTCACAGCTGAGAGCCTAGAGCCTGCTTCAGATTCTGTGTGTCTCCCCCTCTCTCTGCGCTTCCCATGCTCATGCTCTCTCAATAACAAATAAATGTTAAAAGAAATTTTTAAAAATCTCAGTGCTGTGTGAAGTGGAAGGGGATATGGAGATCTTTCTTTCAATTGTGTGTTTATTGACATTTCATTGAATACATTGTCATGCCCAGGTGTATCAGCACGTACTGGGGATATAAAGATATAAACCTTCTGAGGTTTTAAAGAGCTTGCAATCTTAATTGGAGAGACAGTGGCCAAGATTTGGATGCTACACTGACAATCCATACAAGTATACCTAGGGTTCCATGGGAATACCATTATAGGGCACTGTACCCATTAGGGGCACCATCTGAGAGCAAGAGTTCTTAATTTGGGGGAACAGGACCTTTTGGGAATCTGATAAAAGCTAAGAGTATTCATGTTGGAGGTAGCTGTGGATTACAGTGGTGTTGGAATTTTGCCTGATTCAGGGATCAGCTGCCAGACCTGTTCTTGCCCAATAAAGAAAGGTGCGGAGAGAAATGTATACATGAAGAAGTTCAAACCAGAGCACTTGGTACATTAAAAAAGGGTCTAAAATACTTAAATCATGCAATTTTGAAAACCTTATTGACTCACAAATTGGTTTTATTATATTGGTGAACCCATAAGATAATTATATTCAAAACTTTTTTAAAGTTTATGTATTTTGAGAGAGAGAGAGAGAGAGAGAGAGACAGCATGAGTAGGGGAGGGGCAGAGAGAAAGGAAGAGAGAGAATCCCAAGCAGACTCCATGCTGCCAGTACAGAGCCGGATGCAGGGCTCAAACTCAGGAAATGGTGAGATCATGACCTGAACTGAAACCAAGAGTTGGAGGTTCAACCAACTATAAAACCCTTTTAGAATCAAAAAGAACAAAACAAATTTGTTTTGAAAATTAAAATAACATATCCATGTATGTTAACGCAAATAATTTCCTTAAATTGATTATCTGAATTATTTTGCCTATTGCAGTAAACACATAACATTAGATTTACCGTCTTAATCATTTTTTATTGTACAGTTCAGTAGTGTTAAGTATGTTCACATTGTTGTGAAACAGATCTCTAGAACTTTTTAATATTGCAAAACTGAAACTCTATACCAGTAAACATTAATTCTACCTCCTCCTCTCCCCAGCCCTTTCTCTACACTTATTAATAATTCTTAGCAATGGTTGTACATAAGAGTCACCTGAGGACGACTTAGAGTGATTTGCTGATCCTAAGCCCCACCCCAAAGATCCTGATCCAGTTGTTCTAGGTTCTGCCTTGGGCCTTGGCATCAGTTTAAAAGCTCCCCAGGTGGTTCTGATACACATCCAGGGTTGAGAGCTACCCCTTTACTAGAAGCAGAAAATTAACTTGATCATTTCAGGGGACACAGTTTCACAGATTTTTGTTTGTCAGTGGAATCTTTCTCTTAACAACGTAATATCACATTGTTTCTCAAGCTTTAATCTAGATATAAATCACCTGGGGCTCTTGTTCAACCCTACATTCTGATTCAGCAGGTCTAGGGTGTGGCCTGAGACTGCAGGTCTAACAGTCTCACAGATGATGTTGACGCTGCTGGTTCACGGGCTCCACTCAGATTCAAGGGTGATTAGCCACCCTATGGTATTGTCAAAGTCAAGGCTTTTGTGTTGGAGAATATTCAAGTTTTCAAATACAGTTTCATTGTCATGCCATATATTCTCACAGCCTGATGTATTTTTCGAATGGATAAGTACAATGTAATCCATCTCTGCTGGCATTGTGCTTCCATTGATACAAATTCTGCACAGAAGTTTTGCCTTGTATTATCTGTGTTCCAACATCTTTGGTGATGAAAGGAAAATCAAGGGATACATTAGACTCTTATTTTCTTCTTTGACATTTTCTAATTTAGGTTATCTTCCATGCTTTATCTCCATAATCATTGTGGAAGGATATCTTTTCTTTAATTCCTAATGATGAAAAATTACTCTGAATACTGAAACAATGGAAAGATGATTGTACAATGCCTAATGACACCCTTTATCCATTAGGACTTACGTTGAAAGAATACCCGACTCAAAACAAATTTATCATTGAAGGAGATGTCCTGGTTATTATTACTGGTGGGTGGTGTGCAGGCTTGAGTCTCTCTCATTCAGCAGCTCAGCAGGATATCAAGTATGTTCTCATCTTCATTCGAAGGTTGGCTCCCCACACAGTACAGCAAGGCTGCAACACATCCAGAATACACATCTGTACATCACTGCATCCAGAAAGAGAAAGCTTAACAGAAGAGCGAGGAACCTTTTTTCCAAAGGAAAATCTTGCCTCTTGTTTTACTGCTCACATTTAGTCACACATTCAGTCCTGAAATGGTCTATAGCCATGTGAATACCCTGTATGGGTTGACTTTGGACTGGCTTATAAGAGGGAGACTTTTCATTCACTATTTACTACTACTTAAATGTTTTTATGGAAGCATTTGTTACAGGTTGAATCATGTGCCCCCAAAGAGGTATATTGATGTCCTAACCCATGGTACTTCAGAATGTGACTTTGTTTGGAAATAGGGTCATTGCAGAGGTGATTAGTTGAGATGAGATCATACCGGAGTAGGGTAGGCCCCTAATCCAATATGACTGGCATCCGTAGCTTATAAGAGGTGAAGACATAGGAAGAACTCAGTGGTACAATGTAGGCAGAGATTGGAGTTAGGTAGTTACAAGCCAAGGAATGACAAAGATTGCCAACAAACTACCAGAATTTAGGAAGGACTCCTCTACAGATTTCAGAGGGAGCATGACCCAGCCTACTTCTTGATTTCAGATTTCTAACCTCCAGAACATTGAAACAATACATTTCTGTTGTTTTAATACACTCACTTCGTGGCATCTTGTTTTGACAGTCCTAGGAAACTAATAGAAAGTTTATTGTCTATTATATTAGTTTAAAAATTTAAAAAATCAAGGGTGGGGCACCTGGGTGGCTCAGTCAGTTAAGCATCTGACTGTTGGCTTCATCTCACACCATGATCTCAGAGTTTGTGAGATTGAGCCCTGAATCGGGCTCTGCACTGACAGTGCAGAGCTTTCCTGGGATTCTCTCTCCTTCTCTCTCTGCCCCTTCTCTGCTTTCTCTCTCTCTCTCTCTCTCTCTCTCTTTCTCTCTCTCTCAGAATAAATAAACAGACATTAAAAAAATCAAGGGTATTTTGGTGGAGGCAACGTAGCCTATTTTGAAGGCCGTGAAAAACCAGCAAGACTGTTTGCATGGAGTAAAGGCAGATGGTTGTTAGTGTTAAATATTCTGTCAATCTGTCCTACATATCTTAATTTGTTTTCTCCATTTTCATTGCTACCTTCCTATTCCATGCTGCCATTATTTCTTACATGGACTATTTCAGCAGCTTTGTAACTTGTCTCCACATTTTTACTCTTGCTTCCTTCCAGTGTTCTTCTCCAAACAGCAGCCACAGATGTCAAAGCACAAATATGATTGGAAAAGCCGCTCATCTTCTTTCCAATCTTGTAGTGTTCATTCAGTAGCCTCCCATTACTTTTAGAATAAAGATCAGAATCTGTGTGGCATGTAAGATATATTGGTGTCATCTAGCCTACCTCATGAATTTAGCTATAGGATTCTACCTCTGTCCCTGTGGACACTAGTTATTGACATCCATCATTTCTTCAGACACGGCATTTTGCTTTCTACCTCAAACTCTGCACATGTTGTTCCCATTACCTATGCTGCTCTCTTTCCAATCCTACTTTCATTCACCTCATTTCATGCTCAATCACCCTTCAAATCTCAGTTATTAATTTACTTCCTCATGGAAACCTCTGACCCTCTAAGACCAGGCCGAGTCCCCCTGGTATACATACTTTTATAGTACACTATACTTCTTTCCAGTGACTATAATTTAATCACTAACTAATTATAGGCAGGTACTGTGGTTAACTCCAAATTGAGATCAGGACTGTTAACTCCAAAATGTAAAACCTTATACTCTTAACTTCCTTATGGGCAAAGTTCATTTTCTGTCTCAATAAACTTGAGATCCCATCTAGCATAGTACTCTGCACATAATTGGTACTTAACTAATATTAGTGTGATTTAAAAAAAAAACAAGTGAATGAAATGTAGTTTTAAGAAATTCAGGTAAAGAGCCAACTTTGGTGTGTTTGTGTGTGCGTGGTAGAGGGGAGGATTTCCATATTACATGTCACATTGAGAAGCTTGTACTTAATTCTTTAATCAGTGGTTTTTAGACTTTGAAATGCAATTTCTGAAATTTTAAGAAGTATGAGTTTAACAACAGAAGGGACATAGTGGACTGTAGAATAAGTGAGTTGGGATATGGGTCAATGGAAAATAACTCAGACTGAAACAGAGAAAAAAGGGTCGAGTATAAGAGACATATGAGACACATTCAAATAGTTTAACATTCATGTCATTGAATTCCAAGAGGAAATGGAGAGATTGAGACAAAAGCATGATATGAAAAGTTGAGAATTTGGTCCAGACTGTTGAAAGATCAACCAAGAGATTCAAGAAACTGAGAAAAACTCCAAGTAGGAAAAAAAAGTAGGAAACCACATGCAGGCATGGAAAAACAGCTGATAAACAAGGACAAAGTCAATTAGGAAATGTTAAAAGTAGTTAGAGAAGAAAGATGCATTACCTTGAAAAGGGCAACAGTATAACTGACAGCCACTGGAACAACTGAAATCAGAAAGCAATGGAATTTCAGTTTAAAACTGCTTATAAGAAATAACTGAGCCTAGAATTCTATATGTAGCAAAAATGTGCTTCAAAAAGGAAGATAAAGACATAAAATTTATTGCTAGCAGGCCTGCTCTAAAATATTAAAAGGATTTCTTCAGGCAGGACCAAAATGGAAACAAAAATGCAGGGGGCAATCAAGGACATATGAAAAGAATAGAATTTAGTGGGTAAATTATACATGAATAAATATTATATAAAAATATAAAATATTTATATAAAATAGAAATATTATATAAAAATAATTGTCATGTCTTGAGTTGAAATCATTTGTAGAACTGAAATGCGTGACAACTGGGGAGTGGCATCAGTAAGGTGGTGGAGCAGGAGACCCAAGTCTCCATACCCCCACGAAGAACAATAATCAGACAGCTATCCACAAGTGAAAATAGCTCTGGAAGAACTCAGGAGTGCACTTAAAGAAGCCTCAGCAGCACAGGTGCCCGGCACCTGCATGCTGCCAGCCTGACTTCTGTCACTACTGTTCATGTGCCTGCAGCTAACCCCTGTAGCCGTATGAGTGCACAGTGACAGCTGCTTGTGTACCAGGAGCTGGTCCCACACCCTGTCATAGGCCTGCACCACTTCCTACACTAGTGGCTAACCCCTCAGCTGTGCTCCTGTATGCTTCTTGCTTCAGCTCTCATCACTGATCCCCACTGTTGTGTGTGTTTGCCCCTAAAGTAGCATGAGTGCACATCAAAAGCCTCACAGCTGCTTGGGCACCAGGAGCTGGCCCTGACCCTGTCACGGGCATGTATCAACATGTATGCCTGCAGCTAGCCCCTGCAGATGCATACCTGCACACCAGTGGCCCTGATTCCTTTCATTGAACCCTGCTGTCGTGCATGTATCTTTGGCTAGCCTCTGCAGTTAGGCAAGGGCATACTAAACACCCTGGGACCCTCCAGATACTTACATGGCCACAGTTGGCCCTGGCCTCTGAAATTGGCCTTGGCCCTTGCCACTGCTTGTATGCCTGCACCTGACCCCTGCTACCACACAGGCACCTATAGCCAGGTCTCACAGCTGAGCAAGTGCATACCATCCATTCTGGTCCCTTGTCTCTGGACCTGGAGGTTCTACCAAGGACCCCAACACCCATTGTAGCCACCACAGACACCTTGCACCTCTCACTGCAAAGGATCATACAGTTGTCAATGTGGAAAACAGATGCCTGAGCTGATGAGACACCATCCCCCTTGCCCAGCCCCAGAGGTACCACATGGCCCCACACTTGGAGGCCCACACACTAGACCAAAGCATGCTCCAGCATGTCTTGACCCACAGGTGAAGGTTTTTTCCTAACTAAAGTCAGTCCATAAAGTCTGGAAGATGTGACTGCTTCAAATGTGCAGACACCTACCACAAGGCTACATGGATTGCTACGACTCAGGGAAACATGACCAAACTTCACAATAAACCCTGTAACACCAAAGAAATGGAGATCCACAAATTTTCTGACAGAGAATTAAAAATAATTGTTCTAAAGAATCTCAGAGAACTACAAAGGAACACAGAAGTTCTAACAATCAGGAAAACAAAAGAACAAAAGGAGAAATTCAAAGAGAGAAAACATTAAAAAACTAAACAAATTTTGGAGCTGAGGAATAAAATGACTGAAATTTTTAAAATGCAAAATAGAGCTTCAATAGCATACTCAGTCAAGCAGAAGGAAAAAACCAGCAAATTAGAAGATAGGCCATTTGAAATTACCCAATCAGAGAACAAAAAAGAATGAAGAAAACCTATGGGACTATAGAACAGCATTAAGTGAAACTATATTCACGTTATAGGAATCCTAGAAAAATAATAAAGGGGCAGAATGCTTATTTAAAGAAATAATGGCTGAAAATCCCAGATCTGGGAAGAGATATGGGCATACAACTATATGAAGCTCAAGGGTCCCCTAATAAATTTCAGCCCAGTGGAGATTTCACTGAGATAAATTATAATTAAACTGTCAAAAATCAAAGACAAGTCATCTTGAGAGCAGCAAAAGAAAGGAAGCTTGTCACATACAAACCCCACCCCCAGGCTCAAGAGAACCTCCCTATAAGGCTATCAGAAGATTTCTCAGCAGCAACTCCGCAGATCAGGAAAGCGTGGGATGATATATTCAAAATACTGAAAGGAAAAAACTGCCAACCAAGAATACTTTACCCAGCAAAGTTTTCCTTCAAAAATGGAGAGATTGTTGCATTCCTAGACAGACAAAACTGAAGGGTGTTCACCACTACTAGACCTACCTTGCAAGAAATGCTAAAGGGAGTTCTTCAAGTTTAAAGGAAAGGATGCTAAATAGTAACATGAAATCATACGAAAGTATAAAACATACTGGTAAAGGTAAATGTGTAGTCAAATTCAGAATGCACTAATACTGTAATAGTGGTGTATGAATCACTTATAACTTTAGTATAAAACTCAAAGGACAAAAGTATTAGAAATAACTGTAGCTATAATAATTTGTTATGGATACAAAATATAGAAAGATGTAAATTATGACATCAGAAATATAAATTGAGAATAGAGTGTTATAAATATGAAATGTTTTATACAAGCCTCGTGGAAACCCAAAAACAAAAACTTACAGTAGAAACAAAAAGATACAGAGAAAGGAGTCAAATTATATCACAATAGAAAATATCAAATCACATAGGGAAAAAGGAAGACAGGAACAGAGGATCTATAAAGCTTCCAGGAAATGGTGGTCAAAATGACAATAGTTAAGTCCTTACCTATCAATAATTACTTTAAACATAAATGGACTAAATTCTCAAATCAAAAGACATAGAGTGGCTGAATGGATAAAAACCAAGACCTAACTCTATGCTGCCTGTAGGAGACTCACTTTAACTAAGGACTCATATAGGCTGAAAATAAAGGGATGGAAAAAAAAGGTATTCTGTGTAAATGGAAACCAAAAAGGAATAGTGATAACCACACTTATGTCAGACAAAATATAATTTAAGTCAAACACATAATAAGAGACAAAGAAGGTCATTATATAATGACAAAGGGGCTAATTCATCAAGAGAAAATAATAATAGTAAATATATATGCACCCAACATCAGAGCAACTACATATATAGTTATTAGCAGATCTAAAGGGGGAAATAGAGAGCAATACAGTAATAGTAGAGGACTTCAATACCCCACTTTCAACAATGGATATATCATCCAGATAGAAAATCATTAAGCAATCTTTGAGCCTGAATACATTAGACCAAATGGGTCTGACAGACATATACAGAGCATTCCATGCAACAAGAACAGAATAAAATTCTTCTCAAGAGCTTATGGAGCATTCTTTAGGATAGATCACATGTTAGGCCACAAAACAAATCTTAAAAAATTTAAGAAGAATGAAGTCATATCAATGTCTTTTGACCACAATGGTATGACTTGAAATCAATAACAACAGAAAATCTGGAAAATTCACAAATACATGGAGATAACGCACTCCTAAACTACCAGTAGGTCAAAGGAGAAATCAAAAGGAAAGTTAAAAATTATTTTGGGACATACAAAAAGGAAAACACAAAATTCCAAAACTTGCAGGTTGCATGAAAATTAGTGCTAAGAAGAAGGTTTATAGCAATAAATGCTTACATTAAGACAAAATAAGGATCTCAAATAAACAACTTTACACCTCAAGGAACTAGAAAAACAAGAGCAATCTAAGCCCAAAGTTAGAAGAGAGGAAGAAATAACAAAGATCAGAGAATAAGTAAATGAAATAGAGACTAAAAAGAGAAAAGATCAATAAAACTAAGAGTTGGTTTTTTGAAAAGATAAAATTGGCAAACCTTTAGCTAGACTAAGAATAAAAAAGAGGAGACTCAAATAAAATGATAAATGTAAAAGGTGACATTACAACTGATGCCACAGAAATAAAAAGGATTATAAGAATCTACTCTGAACAATTATATGCCAACAAACTGGATAGTGTAGAAGAAATGAATAAGTTCCTAGAAATCTGCAGTCTAACAAGACTGAATTATGAAGAAATAGAAAGTTTAAGAAACTGATCCCATTCACAATTGCACAAAAAACCATAAAGTACCTAGGACTAAACCTAACCGAAGAAATGGAAAGTTCAAACAGACTAATAGCCAGGATGAGGATTGAGTAAGTAATCAAGAAACCTCCCAACAAAGAAAAGTTCAGGACCAGATGACTGCACAAGTAAATTCTACTAAATACTTAAATAAGAATTAACACCAAACTTTCTCAAACTCTAACAAAACATTGAAGAGAAGGGAATGCTTCCAAACTCATTTTATGAAGCAAATACTATTCTGTTAACAAAGCCAGACAGAGGCACCACAAGAAAACTACAGGCCAATGTCCCTAATGAATATAAATTTAAAAATCCTTCAGAAGATACTAGCAAACTGAATTCAACAGCACATTAAAAGGTCACACACCATGACCATGGGATTCATTCCTGTGAAGCAAGGATGGTTCAACATATGAAAAGCAATTAATATAATATACCCATTAACAGAATGATGGATAAATATCACATGATCATCTCAATAGACACAGAAAAAGGATTTGACAAAATTCAACACCCTTTCATGATAAAAACTCTCACCAAAGTAGGAATACAAATAAATGACTTCAACATAATAAATGTGATACATGACAAAGCCACAGCTAACATCATCCTCAACAATGAAAGGTTGAAAGCTGTTTCTCTAAGATCTGGAAAAATACAAGAGTTCCTACTCTCACCACTCCTATTCAAGATAGTACTGGAAGTCCTAGCCAGAGCAAGTAGGCAAGAAAAAGAAATAAACAGCATTCAAATTAAAAAGGAAAAAGTCAAATTACCTCTGTAGTAACGTGATCTTATAAATAAAAAAATGCTAGAGACTCTACTAAAAAATGTTAAAACCAACAAATGAATGCAGTAAAGCTGAAGGATACAAAATCAACATATAAAAATTAGTTGCTTTTCTATACACTAACCATGATCTATCAGAAAAAAGATGTTAAGAAAATCCAATTTTTAATAGCAAAAATAAAAAAATACTTTGGAATGAATTTAACCAAGGAGGTGAAAGATCCGTACACTGAAAACTGTAAAACATTGATGAACAAAATGAAAGAAATCATAAATGGAAAGATATTCTGTGTTATGGATTGGAAGAATTAATGTTAAAATGTCCATTCTACCCAAAGCAATCTACAGAATCAGTGCAATCTCTATGAAAATTCCAATGGCATTTCTCATAGAAATAGAAAAAAAATCCTATAATTTGTATTGAACCACAAAACACCCCCAAATGCCAAAACAATCTTGAGAAAACAAAGCTGGAGGCATTTCCCTCCCTGACTTCAAACTATATTACAAAGTTATAGCAATCAAAATTGTATGATAATAGCATAAAAACAGACATTTTGAACAAAGATGTCAAGAAATATACTGTGGGTAAAGGAAGGATAGTTTCTTCAATAAATGGTGCTGGGTAAACTGGATAACCACATTCAGGAGAATAAAATTGGTCATTTATCTTAAACTATACACAAACATCAACTCAAAATGAAAGACTTGAATGTAAGACCTGAAACGGTAAATCTCCCAGAAGAAAACATAGGGAAGAAGTTCTTTGACATTGGTCTTAGCAGTCACTTTTTGGAATTGGTACCAAAAGCACAGGCAACAAAAGCAAAAATAGGCAAGTGGATCCCATCAAACTAAAAAGGAAAGCTAAGGAAACCATTAACAAAATGAAAAGATAACATGCAGAATGGGAGAAAATATTTGCAAACCATATATCTGAAAAAGTGTTAATATCCAAAATTATAAGGAACTGCTACCACTTAATTGGAAAAAAATCTGATTAAAAATAAACAAAGGATCTGGATGGACATTTTCCCAAATAAGGCATACAAATGGCTAACAGGTGCATGGAAAGGTATTCAACATCTTCAGTCGTCAGGGAAATTCAAGTCAAAGCCATAATGAAATAGCATCTCATACCTGCTAAGATGGCTGTTAACAAAAAGACAAGAGATAACAAGCATTGGTGAGGATGTGGAGAAAAGGGAATTCTTGTTCTCTGTTGGTAAGAGTATAAATTGGTAGAGCCACTATGGAAGATAGAATGGAGAATCAACAAAAAAATTAAAAATAGAAGTTAATTAAAAATTTAAAAATCACATGATCCAGCAATCCCCACCTCTGGGGATTTATATCCAAATGATATAAAATCACTATCTGAAAGAGACATCTGCAGTCCCATGTTCACTGCATCATTATTCACAGCAGGTAAGATTCAGAAACAACGTAGGTGAGTTCTGGACTGCAACTCCCTTCAGAAAGTTGCAGTGGATTGGCTGTGCATTCTCTGGTGTAAGAATAGCTTTCCTTTCCCCTTTGGGGCCTGCCAGGTAAAGCCTTTGTAATTCTCTATGGTTGGGCCTGAAAAATCACACATAGGTTTTTTTGCCAGAAGTTGGATTCCTCAGTTTCAATTGTAAAATGGGGACCATAAATGACAGTATACATATAAAATGTTTAGGAAACACCTGACATGTAATAAACTCTCAATAAATGTCAGTATTGTTATTTTAACATTACCATTATTATTATCCCTGAGTTTAAAACTCCTTGTGATCTTGCCATACGTAGTAAGATATGTATGTACATATACATATACATATACATATATATATACGTATATACATATACACCCATACATACATACATATATATTTGGTCTTTGTCTCCATTTCTGGCACAGGACTTCTGTGCTTCCCATTCCAAACCCTTGGAATTTAGTGTGATAAGAGTGATGAAGGTGTTTTTTGTTGTGTTAATGAGGTGACTTTTGGACTTAAGGATGCCAGTGAAGCAAACTAGGTGATTAGAGGGTTGGAACTTTCAGTCCTACCTACTGACCTCCAGGGAGATAGTGACGGGCTGTAGATTTAGTTCAATTACCAAGGACCATTGCTTTAATTAATCATGCCTATGTCACAGAACCTCGGTAAAAACCCAAAAGGAATGAGTTCAGAGAGCTTTGGGGTTGGTGAACACATGGGGATTTGCGGAGACTGCAGATGACATGACACTATATACAGAAAACACTAAAGACCACCAAAAATCTAATAGAACTGACAAATGAATTCAGTAACGTTGCAGGATATAAAATTAATATACAAAACATCTGTTGCATTTCTATACATTAATAATGAAGTAGCAGGAAGAGAAATTGAGAAAACAGTCCCATTTGTAATTGCACCAGAAAGAATAAAATATCTAGGAATATTCTTAACCAAAGAGTTTGAAAGACCTGTATGCCAAAAACTATAAAAACATTGATGAAAGCAATTAAAGATGACAAACAAATGGAAAGACATACCATGCCCATAGATTGGGAGAACCAATATTGTTGAAATTTCCATACTATCCAAAGCAATCTACCAATTTAATGCAATTCCTATCAAAATACCAACAACATTTTTCACAGAACTAGAAAAAATAGTCCTAAAATTTTTATGGAACCACAAACACTGAATAGCCAAAGCAATCTTGAATAAGAGCGAAACTGGAGGTATCACAATTCTAGATTTCAAGATATACTACAAAGTTATAATAAAAACACTATGTTACTGGCACAAAAAGGAACACACAGATCAATGAAACAGAATGGAGTCCAGAAATAAACCCACATTTTTATGGTCAACTAATCTATGACAAAAGGCAAAAATATACAAAGGGAAAAAACAGTCTCTTCAAATGGTGTTGGGAAAACTAGATAGCTACATGCAAAAGAATGACACTTGACCACTTTCTTACACCATACACAAAAATAAACTCAAAATGGACTAACAACTTAAATGTGAGATCTGAAACCATAAAATTCCTAGAAGAAAACACAGGCAGTAACTGTTTGACCTCAGCTGTGGAAACATTTTTCTAGGTATGTCTTCTTTGGCAAGGGAAACAAAAGCAAAAGTAAACTATTGAGACTATTCCAAAATAAAAGTTTTTGTACAGTGAAGGAAACCATCAAAAAAATGAAAAGATGACCTACCGAATGGGAGAAGATATTTGCAAATGATATATCCAATAAAGGGTTAGTATCCAAACTATGTGAAGAACTTAACCAAAACACACAAATATTCCAATTAAAAATGGGCAGAGGAATGAACAGAAATTTTTCCAAAGAAGACACACAGATGGCCAACAGATGCATGAAAAGGTGTTCAACATCACTAATCATCAGGAAAATGCAAATCAAAACAACAGATATTATTTCACATCTGTCAGAATAGCTCGAATCAAAAACACAAGAAATAACAAGTGTTGACCAGGATATGGAGAAAAAGGAAACCTCATGCACTCTTGGTGCAAATGTAAGCTGATACAGCCACTGTGGAAATAGTATGGAGGTTCCTCAAAAAATTAAAAATACAATTACTGTAGTCTAGTAATTCCACTACTGGGTATTTAAGGAAAACAAAAATACTAATACAAAAAGATATGTGTATCCCTATGTTTATTGCAGCATTATTTACAATAGCCAAGGTATGGAAACCACCCAAGTGTCCATTGGTAGGTGAATAAAGAAGATGTGGTGTATACGTACAATATTATTCAGCTATAAGAAAGGATGAAATCTTGCCATTTGCAATAAACATGGATGGATCTAGAGGGTATTATGCTAAATGAAATAAGTCAGCAAAGACAAATACCATATGATTTCACTCATGTGGAATTTAAAAAGCAAAAATGAACAAAGAAAAAGAAAAAAATCAGACAACTATAGAGAACAAACTGGTGGTTGCCACTGGGGTGGTGGGTGAGGGGATGGGTGAAAGAGGTGAAAGGGATTAAGAATACACTTAATGAGCACTGAGTAATATATAGAATTGTTGAATTATTGTACACATGAAACTAATATAACAATATGTTAATTATACTTGAATAATAAAAAGGAAAAACCCAAATGCACATGCCCTTTGACAAAGAAATTCTACTTCTAGGAATTTCTAAAATTCCTGAGATATTTGCAAACATGTGTATGTGTATGTATGTGTGTGCACACATACACAGTTGTTTACTTTACCATTTTAGTAAAGTCAAAAAAATGAAAAGTGAACAGAATTGGTTAAATAAATTACATGCATCCATTCAGTGGTGTTCTATGCACCTGTACTAATGGAGGTTGCTCTCTATGCAGTGATATGGAAAGATATCAACATTTTTGTTCATCAGGAAAGCAAGATACAGAATATGTATGGTAAATTACTTTTTGTGGTAGAAAGTGAAAAAATGTGGGTATGTTTTCCAATGTGCTTGCATTTGCTTATATCTGGAGAGCTGCATAGGAAACTGTGGCAGGCTAAGTAATGGCCACTAAAGATATACCCACTTCCTAATCTCTGGAATCTATGATTGTATTTATATGGCAAAAGATGTTATTATGTTAAGGAAGTCATCTGGATTATGCAGATGGGCTCTAAATGCCCTCACAAGCACATTTATGAGAGAGAAGCAGAGAGTGATTGATTATACACAGAAGAGGAGAAGGCACTGTGGCCAGGGAGGCAGACAATGGAGTGAGGCAACCACAAGTCAAGAGATGCCAGAAGCTGGAAGAGACAAGGAGCAGTCTCCCTTAGAGCCTCTGGAGTGAGCATGGCTCAGCAGCCATCTTGATTTCCTCTCAGTGATACCGAGTTCAAACTTCTGGCCACCAGAAGTTTGAGAAAATGAATTTCTGTTGTTTTAAGCTACCAAGTTTGTGGTACTTTGTTACAGTAGCCATAAGAAAGTAGTTCGGAAACTAAGAAAAGTAATTACTTCTTTGGAGAATTAGGTGATTGAAACACAGTGGTGCCAGCCAGATTTTTCACCAATGATCTTTTTATACTGTTTTTTTTTTTACAAGATCAATGCATTTATGTTTTCAAAATGTAAACTGTTAAAAAATTAATCTCTCATTCAATTCAAAATTTTCCCCCTCTTCCCAGCTCCAGCCTGGCCCCTAG
Source organism: Cryptoprocta ferox (assembly GCA_028646485.1). Classification (NCBI taxonomy): domain Eukaryota; kingdom Metazoa; phylum Chordata; class Mammalia; order Carnivora; family Eupleridae; genus Cryptoprocta; species Cryptoprocta ferox. The sequence continues at coordinate 95,558,173 of CM053579.1, forward strand.
TTCTGCAGAACAGCAGCGAGGAAGAGGAATAGGCTGCGTTCTGGACCTTCCTGTGCTCTGCTGTCCTGGCCGGCTCCTGACATGGAGACGAGGCATAGAACAGTCCCTCCGGATTGGTAGCTGTTGGTACCTCTGTCACAGAAGCACGTCCTAAATGGAGGCTCCCTATTTCATAGCCTGTGTGTATGAGCTTTTGGGAGATCCTTGTGGAGGCCTTGGCAGTGCCACACTTTCATGATCAAGGTGAGAAGTGACTTCTTCTGACTTTCCTTTAACTCCTGGCTTTTGAATCTTGGGAAGCAGTATCTAGTATCTTTTCCCATACTGAATAATGGATGCCTTCTCCTCTCAATATTTACATAACCAAAGGAATTCAGTAGATTTTACAGAACAATGAGGATCAGTTGCAAGGTCACCACCCACCACATGTACTCCATTCAATATCTGCCTTAACAGGCAATCTGTTACACAAGCAGTCACAAAGTTCTGCCATTTTGATATCAA
>CM053579.1:95559176-95618752 GCA_028646485.1 Cryptoprocta ferox
TTGATATCAAAATGGCAGAACTTTGTGACTGCTTGTGTAACAGATTGCCTGTTAAGGCAGATATTGAATGGAGTACATGTGGTGGGTGGTGACCTTGCAACTGATCCTCATTGTTCTGTAAAATCTACTGAATTCCTTTGGTTATGTAAATATTGAGAGGAGAAGGCATCCATTATTCAGTATGGGAAAAGATACTAGAACACCATACTGCTTCCCAAGATTCAACATTAAGGAGACCTGTAAACATAGGCCAGAAAGACCTCTTTGAGACCTAGGGGTAAGATGGGCAATGATATCTTGTAAATATAATGACTGAAGAAAGGAGGCTTCTGAGCAGCCACTGAGATGAGGGTTTTGGAGTTTATGGAGAAGGGCTGGTTTGGGCATAGTCTGTGACAGTGCTGGAGGCTCCTTCAGGCCTTCCTTCCTGGTCTGTTGTGGTACGTGATGCGGCACTCCACAGAACCTGAGATGGGTGCTTGACCAGTTTTTCCAGCAGCAGTCAACTGTACACGGCCGGTTTACAACAGCAAGATTGTATGAGATCTCTGTCAGATACCAATTCTCTAGTTGGTTCTCCTCTTATATGAAGAACCGAAACCATCCTTCCTACCCGATCCCACTCCTTGGATTAGGTAATCCTTGGCGGTCATGGTCAATTATGGGAAGATGTGATATAGAGGGAGGAAGTGGACTTGCTGCTACCAGGAGAGGTAGAGTCTTGAATGTATAATTGTTCTTGTCTCTGTTGTGCCCAGTGATGGTAAAACAGGTGATACTGGTTCTATTTGAGTGTTAGGAGTGAAGGAGAAGGAGGAGTCAAGGATGTTTCTTAGGGTTTTGTTTTGGGATCTGGGTCAACAATGACACCAGTCCCAGATGTATGGAATTCGTTCCCCATCCCTATTCTATGCTTGGCTAGGCTTTTATGTCTTTATGCAGACACTAGACAATAACTAACATGTGCAGAGTAGTTTACCATTTATTGGGAGCTTTCCCACATATTATTATACATGATGATTTCCGGTTCCCTGAGAAGTCTACCAGGAAATCTACTATTTTTCTTTTTTATGATAAGGAAATGAAAGCTCAGAGAGGTCGAATGAGTTGCTCCCAGTAATACAGCTAAGAATTGCAGCTCTGAATCTGTTTCTTATAATTCATTCATTCTCTTGTTCATATATATGTATTCATTATTTCTTACACAAGTATTTTTGGGTGCTTCCTAGACCAGTTACTGGGCTAATCTCCAGAGATATAAAGATATGCATTTTATAGGTCCTGCCCTGAAGAACTTGCACAGGCAGATGTGTTCACATGTAAGAAAAATGCAAGCAGATTTCTGTAAGAGAGTAGAGGTGTTGTAAGGGCACAGAGAAATTCACACATGGCAGCTCTGTTTTCCCAGAGTTGATGTTTCAACTGGCACATGGATGATGTATAGGAGATGTCAGATGGAGGGGAAAGAAATACACTCCAGGCAACTGCTTTTCCTTATTGTGTATTCCATTGTTCTCTGATTTCAGAATCTTGAATGTCATTGAGAGAACTGTAAAATTAGTGAGACCAAGTTCTATCTTTTATGAAAAATTTGGGAGTCTCGAGAGAGGTAAGGATTGAATTGAGGGAGAGCACTGTTTTGTGCAAATGGCTGGATTTAAAGAATAAATTCTTCCTTTAAAGGTCTTTTTTAAGTGAATTATGCTATAAAAGGAATTATGTTTTTAAAATGGGTCATTTTCTCTATTCTATTTCACAGTTTGAACTCAGAATACTACGTTGTCCTTCAAATTACAAGGATGGGGAAATAGAAGTTTCATAACTAACAAATATGAAATTGCAGTTGTTTGCCAGAGTAGCATGAAAAATGTGTTGTTCGAGCAGGTGAAAATATGGTGATCCTTTTGATCCTTAATGGAAAATACTGTCACATTTCTAGGAAAGAGAAGTTACAAAGTTAGACCTTTCTATCCTAATTCAATTTGAGCACTACTCCTTTCAAAAGTTCAATGGTATATACTTTATCATCAGTTCATATTGAACTAAATGTCTTCTGAATTTTCTTGCATTATAATTTATGTTTTTTCTATGCCTCCACCCACATCTCATTGCCACAGCTAATGGGTGGGAGATCAACACCAACTTCACTCCCTGAACTCCTGCACCGCCTCCAGCACCATCACTACTGTACACAGGAAGATATCTCCATTAGCCCATCTCTGCCCAGCCCCAACTTGACTTTTCCAAGATAGGATTCTATTTACTTTGTTGTTGTAGGGAAGAGTAAGATCTTCCTTGCGGAACATTTTTATAAATGGTGAATGAAACTTCAAGAAAACAGGATAGAATTTAGACTGATCTGTTGCCAAGGCCAGAATACTGTTGGTGACACTGTCAGAATACTGTCAGAACACTGTACAGGACTCCTGTCGTGGTGTAGGACAGAGATGCTGCTGCAGGCAGAGCCATCTGGAGTTCAGTCCCAGCTGCGAGCCTCGGAATGCACTCTTCCAGGTCATCCCACCTGGCTTGTATCTAGAATGTGAACACCTAGGCCTTTGTCTCAATAAATGTTGGTTGAGTGAATAAGGCCATGGAGCAAACCTGACCTGTCTGCTTCTGTCCCTTTGCCCATTGAAAGCATTCCTTTGAAGACTTCTCAGTCCTGGGGCACCTGGGTGGCTCAGTCTGTTAAGCCTCTGGCTTCGGCTCAGGTCATAATCTCACGGTTCGTGGGTTCGAGCCCTGCGTCGGGCTCTGTGCTGACAGCTAGCTCAGAGCCTGGAGCCTGTCTTCGGATTCTGTGTCTCCCTCTCTCTTTGACCTCCCCTGCTCACACTGTCTCTCTTTCTCTCTCAAAAATAAATAAAAACATTAAAAAAATTTTTTTTAAAAAGAAGATTTCTCAGTCCTTAGAAATGTATTGTTCCCTTTTCTTTTCACCCTACATACCTCCCTGGGTGATCTCACTCACTCCAGTGGTTTGACCTATCATCTATTTATTGGTAAATATTAAATTTAAAATTCATAGCTTCTTTCTCTGTCTCCTTTCCCCTTCCCTCTCTTTCTCTCCTGTCTGCTCGTCTTCTTTCCCCTCATCAACTCTTGTCCTCCATAATAATTGACGCTTTACATTCCCATGAATTCAAGTGTTATCTGAAGAATCTGTGAAGTCCAGGGGCACCTGGCTGGCTCAGTCAGTAGAGTATGTTATAGAGATTACTTTAAAAATAGATAGATAGATAGATAGATAGATAGATAGATGCAAGCAAAGTCAGAGAAATGTTCTTTTTTAAAAAAAAGTCTAACTTTTTTTAAACTTTTGAACTCCTGAAAACCACTATGGACTTGAGCTGGGGTTCTTCTGAATCCCATCTATTCTTCAGTCTTGTCAGTTCTTCTATCCAGCAAACAGCTTCTCAGACCATCGCCTCTGCCTCATTCTTTCTTCCTACCTCCACTTCCAGGCCTCCTTATTTCACAGTTTATTCACTATGATAAACTCCCCATTTGTCTCCCTGAGTTTGTGGTATTTTTTTTCCTGTTTTGATTTCTCTATTCTGTTATAGATTAGTCTCCTTTGAATTCTGTTATTGTCATGATATCTTTTTCCTTCTTGACAGCTAGTATAGAGTGGCTCTGTGCTATGTATACTAGTACGTAGTAGTGCGTCTGCATTTTCCCTGCCAGTACTCTGAGTCTGCCATCCATGGGCCTCCTGTCACCTGGCCACCCTGTTTCCCATCCCTGAAACTCACCTCTAGACCTGCATGGCCTAACACGTAGCCACTAATCACATGTGTGATTGAACCCTTGAAATTTGTCCTGTAGGCCTGAGGAATTGAGTCTTTGATTTACTTAATTTTAATTGATTGACATTTAAATTTAAAACTGAAGCAGTTTTGTTACTGTGGATGTGAATATTAACAAAATGATTTTTGGTATTTGATTCATTTATTAGAAAACTTTTAAGTATGTTTGGAACAACTTGGGTATATGAATTCATCTTTTCAGTTATAAGTTTTATAATATCTAAATGTAGATCAGATGTTTCTAGTGAATTTAGCATCCAAATTGAGATATGCTATAAGTGTGAAATACACCTTATGGGGCGCCTAGGTGGCTCATTCGTTAAGCTTCTGGCTCTTGATCTTGGCTCAGGTCATGATCTCACAGTTTGTGGGATGAAGCCCTAGGTCAGGTTCTGCACTGACAGCATGGAGCCTGCTTGGGGTTCTCTCTCTCCCTCTTTCTCTGCCCCTCCCCAGCTTGTGCACATACCTGTGTTCGCGCTCTCTCAAAACAAATAAACTTTAAAAAAAAAAAAGAAATACACATTGGATGTCAGAGACTTAGTATGAGTAAAAGAATGTCAAGTATCTCAATAGTTTTTGTATATTCAGTATTGTATTTTGAAATAACATTTTGAATGTATCAAATTTGAGAAAATATGTTTTTATTTTTATTTTTCTAATGTTTATTTATTTTTGAGAGAGATAAAGAGAGAGCAGGGGAGGGGCAGAGCGAGAGGGAAACAGAGAATCTCAAGCAGCCTCCGTGCTGTCAGTGCAGAGCCCGACTTGGGTCTCGAACCCACAAACCGTGAGATCATGAGCTGAAACCAAAAGTTGGACGCTTAACCAACTGAGCCACCCGGGTGTCCCAAGAAAATATATTTTTAAAATAATTTACAGGCACACGTCATTTTATTGTGCTTTGTTTTATTGTGCTTCACAGACCATGTATGTTTCACAAACTGAAGGTTTGTGGCAACCATGCATTGAGAAGTCTTTTGATGCCATTTTTCCAACAGCATTTGCTTACTTTGTGTCTCTGTGACACATTTTGTAATTCTCACAGTATTTCACACTTTTTCATTATTATTCTATTTGTTATGGTGATCTGTGATCAGTGATTATGACTCCCTGAAAGCTCAGATGATGATTAGCCTTTTTTAACAATAAAGTATTTTTTCATTAAGCTTTGTATGTTTTTAGACATAATGCTATTACACACTTAATAGACTACAGTATAGTGTAGACATAACTTTAATATGCACTGGGAAACCAAAAACCTTATTTGACTCACTTTATTGTGTTGTTTGCTTTATTGTGGTGATCTGGAACTGAACCTCCAGTGTGTCTGAGGTATGCCTGTAATCTGTTGCCTTTTGCTTTTCTTAATGGAGCTACTAGAAAATTTTAAATTATGTGTGTGGTATGGATGATATTTCTATAAGACAGTGCTATTCTAGAATAATTGGGCTATTTCCCTTATTCTCCCCTCCCTTCAACTTAGATTTTTCAGGGCAGGCTAAATTTTTGATATTTCCAGTAACCACCGTCTCTCTCTTCTTCATAAATAACTCATACTTGTGAGATAACCTGTACAAATGAATGCTTTAGAAAATGTGATCCAAGCTTCCACCCCTTTCAAGTGTTTTCTAATCTTGTTCTTTGCATCTGAGGCATCTTTGTTTTCTTTTCCAAAGTCTGTATATCCTCTGGGTCCAACGTGGGTGACCTGTCCCACCTTATCGTAGTGCCATCCTTGACCATTTGCCGTGGGTTGATGTTTCTTATATCTCAATTGCCAGAGCACCTAGAGTTAGTTTCCACATCCTGAGACTCATTGCCACACCCCACACTGCTCTGCATTGCTCTGATTTCTTACATGTAAATTGTCCCTTCCCTTCCAGACAGTTCAGTCACTTGAGTCAGGCATCATGCTTTCTTTCTTCTTTGACACACCTACCAGATTTAAACTATTTTTTTTTTTAGAAACACAGAAGCTCAATAAGGATCAGTTGATTAATAACTCGGTACAGGAAAATTCTGTATAGTTGAAGTACATCCTTATTGAGTTTCCAAATACTAAATTTGGTAATTTTAATTAATTTAAGAAATATATTTATATTTTTTAAGATGTGCCATTGTGGAAAGAGAGCTTGCCATCAAGCTAGCCAACTAAGCCTTTTAGTTCCACTTCTTCTCTGGGTGCCTGGCCTTGGACAAGTGCACTTCACCTTTCTGTGACTTTCCTTAGCTAGAAAACAGATTAGCTAATCTCTAAGGTATATTGCAAATTACATATTTTATAAGTCTGTGGTGGAAATCTTTCTCAACTGCTTTACACAGTACTCTGAATTATTTTTAAAATAGAACATGCTGAACAGAAATTAGCATTTTTTAAAATGTCAGAGTCATTATTAGGAATGTCAATTATGCACTGACAGTGTATTGCAGCTAAGGGGTTATTGTGATATGTGTGGCTGCTTACTCTCCAGAGCACGTGGTTTTTATTTTTTAATTAATGTTTGCCATTTAATTTCCTCTTTTAATGTCATACTGTCACCCATCACTTATTGCTGATGTCAGTTCTGCCTGTATTAATACCTTCCCTGTCCTCATTCCACCTAATTTGGGATGTTTAACCTCAGGTGATTTGGGGGGAAACCCAGTAATCATAAGCTTGTTTGACTTATGTCTGAAATTGGTCATTTCGTCCCTCAGCAACCATTTATTGTGTGCCTGTACCTGTGTGTGAGGCTCTGGATGGTGCAGGGGCTAAAGGATTAATAGTTTATGAACTCTCTTGATAACTTGGGGGATTTCCCAGGGAGAAAAGTATCTGAGCTTTAGTGCAGGGCTTCTACAGGACTTTTTCTTCACTTCTCAGTTTCCAGTCCCTTTCCTGATGGCCAAGTTTCCCAGACAAGACACCTGTAGGTAATACAGGGCTTACTAATAATAGTGGTTAACACAGTGAGGAACTCTCCCAAGAATAGGCAAAGAGACATGTGAAAATGGACAGAAAGTCCAGAAATAGACTCCATGTATATATAGGAACTGGGTTTATACAGAAGTAGTTTTCCAAAACAGAAAAGGATGAGTTATTTATTGTCTGATTTAATTCTTATAATAAGCTTGTGACCCAGGTAGCATTCTTCTCCCCATTTTATAGATACAGTAAAGAAGAGGTTCAGAGACTTGGCTAAAGTCTCAGTGGTAGATCTGGGATCTGGGAGAAAGCATATTGTCTTTGGTCTATTACTACCCATCCTCAATACTGGGTTATTTTGTGTGGTAGAGGATCTGAACCCTTTATAGTGGTCCAGGGAAGCAAATAGAAAAGCACTTCTCAACCAGTTCTCAATTTCACTTCCCAGGGATATTTAACAATATCTGGAGACATTTTTGGTTGTGACAACTATAGCGGGAGGGATGCTCTTGGCATCTAGGAGGTGGAGACCAGGGATGCTGCTAAATATCCTGCAACACAGGACAGCCCCCAAGAATGATCTGGCCCAAAATTTTGGTAATGCCCAAGTTGAGAAACCCGGCAGTAGTAGAGAAAACTCGGCGTCCTTCACTGGTAATGTGGATTGGATTAAAATAAATAATGCACTTGACATCTGTTTTTTATTCTGGTTTTTTTTTTTTTGATCATACCATACTGAAGCAGGAAACAAGTGGAGGAAGATGAGAAAAAGCTTCTTATGCTTAGAAATACCTGGAGACATTTTCATTGTATCCTTCCTATAGGAATACAAGTAAAAATCTAAAGATCTGCTATGTATGTGTGTGGTAGACATTACAAATATTTGCCACCAGGATTTCTGATCCTCCTTTTTTTTGGTTGGGGGCACATGCCCTCTTGAAGTTACATGTAGTCATGTGACTGAAATGTGAGTTATGGACGGAAGCCAGTTGATGATGTTCCATGTTCTCTTCCTAGACTGGAGTAATCGTGGGAGTGTATGTTGCGATGGAGAAACCAAAAAATCTAAGCAGTGTGGAGAACTGTGCCAACACATGGAGAACAGCAGTCATGCCCAGTCTTCCAGATCTGCTGAAGACTTTGAGTAAGAGATAATCTTTTATTGTGTTACACCACTGCGAATTTTGGAAATTATTACTGTAGCATATTCTAACTTATCCTAATATATCCAAGCTAATTAGCAAGTAGTGTGCAATTCTCAAACCCAAAAATTTCTGGGATGTTACTTCTGCCTTGGGAATCAGGATATATCAATATTTCATATACGTATTCATTCACACTGCTTTCTCAAGTTCTCATTAGCATTGAGGTCCTAGAGAGATGTTAGTCTTTATAAAATTCCAGCAACTCTGCAGTAAGCACCAAATGTTCTCACATATAGTTGTTGGGTCTGTATGTGAAGGCATATTTTCTTAGGCCTTGGAAATACACCTTATGTCTGAAGTGATTTCTTTCTCCATTAGAATATGTTCTGAATTGGGACACCCCTAGCTTGATGACTTTTACCTGCTTATTATCTACATTCTATTATGTAAGATATAAGTAGGTTTTATTTAGTTTTCTGACTTTCTAGATTAGAAATTGTGAAATTCTAGGACAAGGTAATCAGCCTCCCCCTCTTCTCTTCCAATCACTTTACTCTTTTGTTTCACTGTAATTTGAGTCAAAACCATGTCATTATTTCTCTGACCTTTTGGAAACAATACACCTTTTTTTGTAAGTTCAGGATCCAGAGACTAAAGACCAACTTTTCTTTTTAAGTTATCACCAGTACTTTTGTAACATTACGTTATCTCTATAATCCAATATGATTTTTACCACTCCCCTTCCAAAAGTGTATTCATTTTGACTTATATGTAAAATAGTTCTTACTGCACTTATTTACCTACTTAAGAGCATTTATTTACTTTACTGCAATCCTATAGCTTAATGAGCAATAACCATAACCTCAGCTGCCTGGAAATCCCCAAATCTTTCTGCCTTCTGGGAGCTGTGTCTCTTTTCCCTTTGGTGTCAAGTAAACTGCCCTGAAACACAATCTCTCAGATGGTAAAAAATCTAACATGCTGACTAAGGTGTCTGGGCAGTTCTCTGCATCCGACTTTCTTGTGGTCAGTCCACAGTGTGGCCTGCTGCCTTGTCACCCCCTGGACCCTGGTGGCTGCTATCTTCTCTCCATGCCACGTGTGCTTTCGGCATGCCTGTATCACCGCTAGCTTGGTGTACTGTTCTGCCCTACCCCGGAGTGCTGCTGTGACAGATTTTCATGGGGGGTTTAGGGGAACACAGGAGTATCACAGCTGAGAATAGTCAACGCAGGTCATATAAAACAGAATCACGGGTACTCCAGTTCTCAAGAATCCCTTGGCCAACCTCATCACTGGGAATCACTCATTGATGTCTGTCTTCTCCAGTCACAGCATGTCACCCCGATACTGGGCCTTCTTTCACTATTGTACTCTCCTCACGTATCCCCTCCTATCCTTTCTCAGAGCCCTCACTCGCTCTCTACTAAACTCTCCTTCGAAGCCCATAATTGCCCTTACTCTAGTATGTTCTACAGTTTGACTTTCCCAATTTTTAACTCAACCCTGCTCCTGCTTTTTCATTTTATAAACTTCAGCCAGTCATGCTGCCAAACAAAGGCCATCTACTCCGGGTATATACCCTTTACAAACATATGCTTTCAGATTAGCATTTTTAAACATCTGTCACATTGTTAGGATTGAGAGTTCTTAATTTCTCATTGAGGAGCAAGCAACATAAAATATCGAGACATTTGAGAAGCATAAGAAGGAGCAGACAAGTTTATGGGCAACAGTAGCATGTGAGAGTTGTAGCTGATGGGATCAGAGCAGTCAGAATGGGACATGTAATGGAGGGTCTCGGGAAGTATCACATGGACTGAAGGAAAGTGTTGAAAGATGTAAAGGAGCAGAACATCATGCTCCAAGCCAGAATGATCACTCTGGCTTCAGTCAGAGTGGAATGAGAGAGAACAGTTAAGACCTTTACTCCAAAAGGAAATCTAAAATACTTGGGCTGAGGCAGGACATGGGTAGTGGGGTGAAATGTATTTGAAACTATTAAGAAGGTGGGATTCAAGGAGTTTGGCAGCTGGATGGGCATACGAGTTAGTGGGAGGATGAACCTGGCTTGAGCCGTTTAGTGGGTGACGGTGTGCCCTCTAGGATGAGGGGATGGGAGGGAAGGAGCACTTTGGGAGGAGTGGGGAGAGCAGGGACTCAGTCATGCCTGTGGTCAGTTTGAGGTGCCCTCGTGAAGACTTGAGTAGGCAGCTGCAGACCGACAGGTGCTGGCACCCACAGATTTATCATACTTGGTTTTAGATGCTCTTGCTAAAGCACCAGCATAAACCAGCGGGTAAAAGATTGGTGTTTCAGAGTGAGTCAGTGGCCTATGACTAAGACTCATACATCTCCTTTTTGTGGGCTGAGGACAATGCAGGAAGGGTAGACTTGGAGACAAAGGGGAGAAGTTGTGGTGAGAAGGGGGAGGTGACAAGTATAACAGAAGCAGGTAGGGTTTGAGTGGCCAGAGCGACAGGGAAAAAAGCCACTAGAAAGTCTGGACTGGGCTGGATTAGGGAAACAGAAGTCTAGTCTGTTTTGCCAAACTGCTGCCTTTTATTTTTTAGCTCTGTTAAATGGGCTGGAACTGAAAGTCAGGCCTTAGCATTTTGAGTTTGCTCTGCTTTCTACAAGGCACCCTGTCACAATTGGCAGAGGTAGGTAGCTCTTTAATAATCTGCAGGGGGATTGAGGTGAGTAATAAATATGGAAAAGGAAGATGAAATCTAACCCACATCAGCAGAATTATAACTTTGTTGTCTCTATATGCCATGGATGAAAAACAAGCATGGTGTTTGAAACCAGAAACATGCTAAATTTTCACTTCTTACACTTTTTTTTCTTATTTTAATGTCGCTGATATCCATGCGATGTTCCCCACTACCTTCCATCCCCCCAAAAAATCTTGGCAAGAGTTTCTTCTCCCTAACACTCCTCTGCCACCCTCCCACTCTTGTGCCATGGACACCCACCCAAAGAATTATTACTAGGTAATTTAACTCAAAAAGCCATTTCAAAATTTCTTCTTTGGTGAAGAAACACATGGTGATCATTTAAAAATATTGAGTGGCTAGGGACGCCTCGGTGGCTCAGTCGGTTAAGTGTCTGACGTCGGCTCAGGTCATGGTCTCGCGGTTTGTGAGTTCCAGCCCTGCATCGGCTCTGTGCTGACAGCTCAGAGGCTGGAGCCTGCTTTGGATTCTGTGTCTCCCTCTCTCTGCTCCTCCCCTGTTCATACACTGTCTGTCTGTCTGTCTGTCTCTCTCTTAAAATAAATAAATATTTTTAAAAATTTAAAAAAAATTTGAGTGGCTAAAGGAATTCCAGAGGGGTTTAAGACAGTAGATTAAACTGGAGTCTTGTTCTCCAATAACGTATTCTAGCACCAAGTTTAGTGCTGAAATCCAAGTTCCGTCTGTGCTTTACCCTAGCACTGTACCTGCCTGTGCTGAGTCGACAGGTCTCAGAATCCCAGGGTGATCTGCACATTTTGTCCTTAGGAATAAAAGTCACTCCCTTTAGGAGAGCTCGAGCTTGAATTGTTGGTAACAAAATCCTTTTGGTGTATACAAAATAACAGGTTTCTTAGAGTCAAGAGACAAATTCACAAGGTCAAGACCACTGCATCGCCCAGTTGACTCTTTTCTACTAATGCAAGCTCTCAAAATGAAGCTTGGTTGTCGTATCCTGATACAAAGAGAATTTACTCAAGTCTCAGCAGTACCTGTATCTGAAGATACCAGTACTGGTGCCCCAATTTTTCCACAATTTGTTGCATTTGGTGCCAAACTCCTTTCTTTCTGAAATACATCTCCAAAGTTTATGGTTGAAACCATTGCCTGCTGACTTTAAAGGAGAGAGTTGATTGAAGGCCTGTATATTTCTTGGGTTGTTTGATTGCACTTCAGCTTAGAAAACAAACGAAAGAGGGTAACGAATCCAGTTATCTAACATCTTCATTCACCTGTGTGTCCCCCCAGGCACATTAATTCAGTATGGCCCAAACTGAACTTTTTATCTATCTACTCACAGTGTTGCTCTTCTCCTCCGTTCCTGTCCTCATGGATAGTACTGCCATCTCCCCTAGACACCCAGTTGAGAAGGATGGGAGTTCTCCAAGATGTGTCTTGCTTCTTTACCAGTCTCCAAATTCTCTTGATTCTGTCTCTACAATCTCTTATTTCCTTTCTCTCCTCTGTTTTCCCACCACTTTAGTTAAGGTCCCCACCATGTCTTACATGGTCTATAGTAATAGTGTTCTGTTGAACTTTACTGCCTCTAAACAGTTTATCACCCCCGCTCTCACCAATTGGCTTTGTTCTCCTTACAGAATGACCCTTCTGTGTTGCAAATCTGATTGTTTTATTATAGCCTAAGACCCCTCAGCGATTTCCCATGACTCCAGGGTGATGTCTGAACCCTTTAGCATAACCTCCAAGGTTTTCTCTCTATGGCATGGTCACTACCTTCCTTCCTTACTCCATGACCCACCATTGTGCTGTGTGACCCCATGTTTCAACAATATCACATGATGCCATGTGATGATCCTGTAACATGGCAAGTTCCACGAGCTTGCCATTTGTTTCATGTACCCTGCATTTTCCATTCTCTCTGCCCGGAGTGTCCTTCCTCCTTTCCTCTGACTGGGAGACTCCAGTGTGTTCATATGTATTGGATTATAATCAAACTGTATATCCATCTGAGGGTCATGTTTTAAAAATTTGAAAAACATAGATCTAGGGCATGATCATAATTTCTAAATCCCCTTCAGTCTCAAAATGACGAGTGGCTCCTTGCCCAATACCCAAGTATGTATGAAAAAGCAAGAGAGAGAAAAGTTTCAGGAAATAGTTACCGTTACTATATGGCAGGCATTCTGATATTTTCTATTCTAATTAGACTATCCCATTCTTTTTTTTTTTTTTTAATTCTGGTTATGCTTACTCTTGGCCCTACCCAGAAGCAGCTGTTTGTAACAGGGACCCATGCATGGTTGGTGGGGTTGGTATCAAGCTGATGAAAATAATTCCTTGCATTTTAAAGAACCAAAAGAAGTGCGAAAAGCAGCTCAATTCTGATCCTTCCAAGAGCTGAATGAAGTTGCCTGATTAACAGAGCATGAACTCAGAGCCTGGAATGGTGGATGACCATTGAGGCCCAGTGATTTTGGTTTCAGGGATTTGGAGGCCCGTGCTATGGCCTCATCATTTGAGAATGCTTCCAGTAGCCACACAGGGGGTCAGCAAAATCAGTGTAGTGCTTCTGCTTCAGTTGTTTTCACTGCTGTGGCTGTTCATTGTGCATCGCAAACAGGCTGACAATTAGTGGCTGAGTGTGTAAACAAAGTCCGTGCAGAATTTAAATCCCTTCCTAATGAGCAGTGATGTTTGTCAAGAGAACACTAATGTTTATTCTATTGGATTTCACATGCATAAATATTATTTGGTATTTTTTTCAACCAGGGAAGAGGGGAAGAGAGGAAATTAGAGATCAAGGCAGATGCAAACAGGCCAAAATGACAAGTAATAGAACTTTCAAATATGTCTTAAGCCAAGTTTTAATTATTTTGTTAATTTAATCTAATTGTTTATTAGAGTAGAACATTTATCTTTTGTTTCCTAAGCAGGTACAAAATATACGTAGGTTCAACACAAGGGGAGATTTCAGCTTAGTCAGTACCTATTTTCAGTACTTCCTGGATTTGCTTCCTAGGACTGTTGTAACAAAGTTTTACAAACTGGGTGGCTTGAAACAATAGAAATGCATTCTCTAAGAGTTCCAGGGGCTAAAAGTCAGAAATCAAGGTGTGAGCAAGACTATATTCTCTGAAGGCCCTAGAGGGGGATTGTTCCTTGCCTCTTCCTAACTTCTGGTAGTGTGCGGGCAGTCCTTGGTTTCCTTGGCCTATAGATACATCACTTCAGTCTCTGCCTCCTTCTTCACATGGAATTTTCTCTTTGTGTCTCTGACTTCACGTAGTGTTCTCTCTGTCCCTCTCATTCCAGGCTGATAGTATTTTTGCTGGTATAAAATTCTCAAAAATTTGTCAGTTTTCTGGTGAAATTCATGGGGAGTCCTAAGCATTAGACATGAGGATCCTCCACAGATGCTTCCTGAATGACCCCATCACTATTCCTGGCTTCTGCCAAGATGGTTGACTGGATCCATGAATCACATGTCCAGTCTCTTCAGCAAACTATTATCCAGCCACACTTTTGGTGTTCTCTCCAGAGCACATTTTCTCATCCTTTGCTATATGAATACGCTGAGAATTTTTCAGAGCAAGTGCTGGTCCCTTTTGGTTTAACAATTCTTTCTTAATCTGTCCCTTTCCTTTATCATTTTATTATAAGCAGCAAGGAGAAACGAGGCCACACTTCCCATACTTTGCTTGGAACTCTCCTCAGCCACATATCCAAGTTCATCACATGTAAGTTCTATTTGGCATGAAACTCTAGAATATGATTCAATCAAGGTCTTTACCTTGATTACCTTTGTTACCTTTATAACAAAGATCAACTGATTGTACATGTTAATCACACCTACAAAATACCTTCACATAAACATATAAATCAGTGTTTGATTAAATAACTGATCACTAGAGCCTAGCCAACTTGATAAATAAAAGTAATCATCACACCCCCAAAGTCAGACTTGGTCACATTCTGTCATGAATTATTAGTAAGTATCTGATCCTTTATAAGATAAAGTATTGCTTACTTATGCTTTTATTCGTGAGTTTTAAGCTTCATACTTAGAAGTCTTTTGTATTTATTTTATTTTTTAATTTTTTCTTCTTTTTTTTTTTCTTTTAGAGAGAGAGAGCATGAGCGGGGGAGAGGGGCAGAGGGAGAGAGAAAGAGAATCTCAAGCAGGCTCCACACTGATGCGGAGCTTGGTCCCACAACCCTGGGATCATAACCTGAGCTGAAATCAAGAGTCAGGTGCCCAACCGACTGAGCCACTCAGTTTTTATTTTAAATCCTTGCTTTGTAATACATATGGTTTTGAAAATGCTAGTTATTAAGTGCTCTCCTCTTGAGTATCATGCCTCTATGTAAAACACTGTAACATTAAGAAAAGTATTTTGAATTTTTAAAATTTCTTTCATGAAATTGAGTTTTTTTTTTATCAGATGCAGTTTTCATGCCCACTTGGATGATATGGTGCAACATCAGGGCTGGCAAAACACAAATTACAGATCTGTGTGCTTTCTTGTTTAAGGGCTTACAGCCTCAAGAGACACAAGAGTGGATCCAGATGATAGAAGAAACCCTGGTCTACCTATTAGAATCACCTGGAGAGCTTTTAAAAATCCTAGACCCAGTAAATCAGAAGGGCTAGGAGGTGGTAGATAGGTGTTAGTATTTTTTAAAGTTCCCCAGGGGCGCCCGGGTGGCTTAGTCGGTTGAGTGTCTGACTTCGGCTCAGGTCATGATCTCACAGCTCGTGGGTTCGAGCCCTGTGTCGGGCTCTGTGCTGACAGCTCAGAGCCTGAGGCTGCTTTGGATTCTCCATCTCTCTCTCTCTCTCTGCCCCTCCCCACTCATGCTCGCTCATTCACTTGCTCGCTCTCAATCTCTCTCTCTCTCTCAAAAATAAATGAACATTAAAAAAATTAAAAAATATAAAGTTCCCCAGATGTGATGGTTTAAAAATATACCCACAAATTCTTTGATACTCCTTTCTCCAAGAGGTAAAAGTTAATTCCTCCGTCAATGAGAGCAGGCTAAACTTAGTGACTTGTTTCTAACAAGAGCATATGGTGGCAAGGACTGTGTGTGACTTCTAAAACTAGGTTATAAAATACTTTGAGGCTTCCTCCTGGCTTTCTCTCTTGAACCACATGCTTTGGGGCAAGTGGGCTACCATGGTCATGACACTCAAGCAGCCCTAGAGAGTCCCAGGTTATAAGGAACTATGAGGCCTCCTACCAACAGTTAGCAAGGAACTGAGGCCTTTGCAATGGTTAATTTTATGTATTGAAAGGAAGAAAAATTCTTACTCCACCCTTCAGAGTCTTCCAGCTGAAATGAGAATTAAATTGACATGAGACAGATTAAGAGGAGGAAAAAACCCCAAGTTTTATTATGTGTGCACACAGGCCCAGTAATTAAATTGAGATCAAAGAAATGACCAAGGCAGGAAGGTTTTGTACTTTTTAGGCAAAGAGACAATAAATCAGAGGAACTGACAGGACAAAGAAAATTTAACTTTGAGGTCTTTGATTAGTAAGGAATTCTAAACACAATTTGGGCTGGGGTAGAAAATTAGTAAAAAGTAGCAAGGGTTGTTTATACAGCTTTCTCAGCACTGAATTTCCTATCTCTGGTGATGAGGATGTCTCTTTACTTCCGATACAGGGAGGGTTCCTTTCACATGAGAGATTTATTTCTTGCTTTCAGGGGGACAAAGGAGGGCCTGAGTGGCCTTCTTGTGCAGGCTGTCTCTTAAGTAACTTTTCCTTAAAATAATCAGTATGTCAAAGTGGCACATTTTGGAGCAGGCTGCCCTTGGGCCCTACAGGTTCAACTTAACTGGGCCACAGCGTTCCCAGACATTTGGACAAATATTATTCTGGGTGTGCCTGTGAAGGTGTTTCTGGATGAGATTAACGTTTGAATAGGTAGACTGAGTAAAGCAGATTGGTCTCCTTAATGTTTGTGGGCCTCATCCAGCCCACTGGAGACCTGAATAAAACAAAAAGACTAAGTAAAGGAACTCCTCTTGCCTGAGTGCTTGAACTGGGGCATCAGTCTTTTCCTGCCTTTGGACTTGAACTGAAATACCTACTCTTCTTGGGTGTCAATCCTGCTGGCTTTTGAGCTAGAACCCACACCATCAGCTCTCCTGCTTCTCAGGCTTTTGAACTTGGACTGGAATCACAGCTTTGGGTCTCCTGGTCTGTAGCTTGCTACCTAGAGATCTTGGGACTTCTCAGCCTCTGTAATCATGTAAGCAAATTTCTTATTATATATACATTTGTATCCTATTGGATCCTCTTTGGAGAAGCCTGTCAAATACAGCCTTTTGCCGATCGTCATGTAACAGAATCATCTTGGAAGCCCCATTCAAGCCTTCAGATGACTGCAGCCCAGGCTATAGCAACCTCATGAAAATTGCTGAGCCAGGAACTTGAACTAGGCTACTCCCAAATTCCTGACCCATAGAAACTGTATAGGATAATAAATGTTTGTTGTTTTAAGCTACAAAGTTTTGTGGTAATTTGTTATATAGCAGTAGATTAATAACACCCTAGGTGATACCAATATACGGCCAAGCTTAAGGAGCCCTGCCTTACTCTTCTGTCTAAAAATCATGAAATACTTGCCTTTTAGGTACTCATAGGGATCTTGAGCACTTCTTTGTGTTGTAACAGATCTGTCAAATGTCTAACTGAAGCAATAGATCTGTTGTGCTAGCTCTTCTATACTTCTCAATATTTTCCAGTTTCATCCTTATGTCCAATCACATCCTCCCAGTGAGCTTCATACCTGGACCGTGTTACATTGCCCTGACTCTTCCCGCTATACACTCAGAATTGGCTTCCCAGATACAGTGATTCCAGTATCTTATGTTTGGGTATAGACATCTTTGTGTTTGGGACAGGATAAAAGCCTTGTGAAAGATGTAGTATTGTTCTAAATTTCTCTGCTTATTTGCACCTTTCTTCTTTATTTTCAGAAGAAAATCCCACAGGAAAAATAATGGAAGCCACTGCACACAAATTACCTCAATTTTATTGTCATCAGATTGCTTTTGTGTGCAGTCTTTTCTGTCCTCTGGCTGTTATTCTTGAAGAGTTGATGTCCTCCTTTCATAGGCTAATATTTCCACGTATCTCTGCATCTTTGCTGCTCCCCCTCTTCTGGCCTCTTCTCATTGAAACTACTCAATGACTTAAGGATTAGACTCTTTCCTCAGCTGAACTCTAGACTTCTAGAAGGCAAGAGCAGTGTCTTATTGATAAAGATTCATTGAATATAGGAGTGAATACATTAATTTTGAAAATACACAAACACTTAAAAATAGAGTTATTCTTTTTCCACATCTACCCCCAAATTTGTATTTCATTTTGTTGAAAAGGAAAACTAAGATGAAAGTTAGAGCCTCTTTTCCAGAGATGTAGTCAGGGAAGCTACAAATGTATTAAACTTGAAATAGAGATGTATCTGGCTGGTGATAACTACCAGTTTGGCAACGTAATGGTCACTTTACACCATTAAAGCATTATATTGAAACAAGAAGCTGGAGATTCAAGACACTTTTTCTCTTATTGATGCCTGAGTATTCTTGATTTCTCTTTATTTTGTAGAGTCAGAAGGGCACGTCCACTCAAAGAACTTAATGAAATTTTCCATGGGAAGCAGAGTAACAGCCATTATTGCGTGTGAGGATCACTGTAGCAGGCTGGCTGCCATTGTTCTCGGTCATGCCCTTTATTACATCCTCCTCTTAGAATGTGAACTATACACTGACTACACTGGATTCTTTCCTCGCACCCAGTATTGTGCCTATTTTCTCCGCACTCTTCAGGCCTTTTGTTTGTTTTTGAAAAGTCCATCCACTGCCATGACTTAGAGAGGGTCAGTAAGACACAGGAAGGAATGTGGACTTTGTATTTAATGAGAGTTAGTTGAATCCTGCTTCTGCCATTTATTAGCTATGTGGCTTTTGGGAAGTTATTTAGTCTTTCAAAATCTCTTTTTAAAATTAAAAAATGTCCTCATCAGTAAAAATAATACACAGCTCAGAGTTGTCACGGACATTCGATAATTTTAAAAATATTTGTTATGGTGGCAGTTTCATTGCTTTCCATATTCACAGATGACTTCTGAACATATGTAGCCCCAGTTTTCTCCCTAGATTCAAATCCTTGATTACAACTGCATATCTCAAAGGCATCTCATAAAGGTGTCTTCAACACAGTGATTCAACCCATATCTTTCCTTTCATCCTTTCTCTTCTGGTGTTCTCTAGTTTTTTTTTTTTTTAAATATAATTAATGTCAAACTGGTTTCCATACAACACTCAGTGCTAATCCCAACAAGTGCCGTCCTCAATGCCCATCCCCCACTTTCCCCTCTCCCCCACCCCCCATCAACCCTGTTTGTTCTCTTTATTTAAGAGTCTCTTATGGTTTGCCTTCCTCCCTCTCTGTTTGTAACTCCCCTCCCCCTTTCCCTCCCCCATGGTCTTCTGTTAAGTTTCTCAAGATCCACATATGAGTGAAAACATATGGTATCTGTCTTTCTCTGACTGACTTATTTCACTTAGCATAATACCCTCCAGTTCCATCCACGTTGCTGCAAACGGCCAGATTTCACTCTTTCTCATTGCCAAGTAGTATTCCATCGTATACATAAACCATGTCTTCTTTAATTAACACAACATCATTCAGCTATCCAATGTAAAAACCTTTGCATCACCATCCATCTTTCATCTTCCTCTCCCTCGGTCTTCATCCCCAGGATCTGTCAGTCAACAAACTGTTGATTCTGTCTCGAAGGTACTTTAAAAATATAACCTGCCCTCCTCCTCCCTGTTCAACTACTTTGGTTCTGACTCTTGACTCTTTAGCCTGGGCCATTGCCTGGCTCCATGTAAACAAAAGCATGTCATTCATCTGCTTATGCACAAGACACATTTGTAACAGTGTCCTAGAGGACCCCAACAGCGCTTTTAGCTTCTTCAGATCCCCCACAGTGCTTGCCAAGGACCATGCAGTTGATGCTGTAGACCCCAGTAGCCTGAGCCAGTGAGTCACCACAACCCGCCACATCCAAAGTCTCCACACACCCCTTCACTTGGCACGTTGCATCACTAGACCCAGGGCCAGAGTATACTCCAGTGTGCCTCCACCCACTGGTGAAGGTCTTTCCTTGCTAAAGTCAGTCCATAAATTCTGGAGGAGATGACTGCTTCTTCAAATGTGCAGATACCTGTGGAAGGCTACAGGGATCACAAAGAATCAGGGAAATACTCCATTAAAGGAACACTGTGAACTTTTAGTTCAAATTGACCTCCAGAGAAGTGGAGATACAGGAATTACTCAACAAAGAACTCAAAATAGTTGTTCTAGAGGTTATTAGAGAACTACAGGACAACATAGTTAAACAGTTTAATGAAATCAAGGCAATGATATAAGAAAAAAATTAGAAGTCTAACAAAAAGATAGAAAACAGAAAAGAACCAAACAAATTTTTGAGCTCAAAAAACAATGCCTGGACTGAAATCCCATAGAGAGCTTTAACAGCAGACAGGACCAAAGAGAAGAGTCAGTCAGCTCAAAGACAGATCATTTAAAATTGTCCAATTAGAAGAACAAAAAGAAAAAATAATGAAAAGAAATGAAGGAAGCCTATGGGCCTTAGCCACACCATTAAGAGAAATAATCTATACGTCATTGGAGCCTCAGAAGAAGAAGAGGGAGAGAAAGAGACAGAAAGCTTATTTTATTTTACTTTATTTTATATTTTTTAAGTTTATTTATTTATTTTTGAGAGAGACAGAGCAGGGGAGGGCCGGGGGGCGGGGGGACAGAGGATCTGAAGCCAGCTTCATGCTGATAGCAGAGAGCCCAATGCAGGGCTCAAACCCTGGAACTGTGAGATCATGACCTGAGCCGAAGTTAGATGCTTAACCAACTGAGGTACCCAGGTGCCCTCAGAAAACTTATTTTAAAAAATAGTGGCTGAGAATTTCCTAAACTTTGGGAGAGACTTGGTATCCAAGTTCATGAAGCTAATAAGCACACCCCCCCCCAAATTTCAGTCCAAAGCAATCTTCTCCAAGACCCATTATAATAACACTGTCTAAAATCAATGACAAAGAGAAGTTTTAAAGCAGCAGAAAATTCTCTCACATAGCTGAGCCCATATAAGGCTTTTAGCAGATTTCTCAGCAGAAACCTTGTAGGCCAGGAGAAAAGTACATGATATATTTAAAATGCCACAAGAAAAAACCTGCCAGCCAAGAATAGTTTACCCAGCAAAATTGTCCTTCAGGAATGAAAGTGAGATAAAGACTTTCCCTAACCAACAAAAGCTGAAGGAGCTCATCACCGCTCTACCTGCCTTAAAGGAAATGCTAGAAGGATTCTTCAAGCTGAAATGAAAGTACACTAACTAGTAATATGAAAAGGTGAAAATATACAACATACTAGTAAAGGTAGGTATATATAGTCAGATTCAAATACTTTCCTGAAATATGGTGGGATGTTAAGCACTTAACCATATTACACAGATTCAAAGACAAAGGTATTAAAAATAGCAATAGGTACAATAACTTGTTAATGGGTGCACAGTATAAAAAGATGTAAATTATGGTATCAAAATGCTAAAATGTGGGGGTGGGAGTAAAAGGAAAGAATTTTGCGTGCAATCAAAGTTAAGTTCGTAGCAGCTTAAGGTAGGCTGTTGTACCTATAAGGTGTTTCAAGTAAGCCTAAGGGTAACCGCAAAGCAAAATCCTATGGTAGGGATGTACAAGATTAAGAGAAGGGAATCAAAAAATACCACTACAGAAAATTATCACTTCACAAAGGAAGACAGCAAGAGAGGAAGAAAGGAACAAGGGAAGTATGAAACAGCCAGAGAACAATTAACAAGATGGCAATAGTAAGTCCTTACCTACCTAATTATTTTCAAATGTAAGTGGAGTAAATTCTCCAACTCAAAAGGCACAAAGTGGCAGAGTAGATTTTAAAAAACCAGACCTGATGATATGCTGCTATGGAGACTCACTTCAGCTTCAAGGACATGGATAGGCTGAAAGTGAGGAATGGCAAAAGATATTTCATGCAAATGGAAATTAAAAGAGAGCAGGGGTAGCTATACTTATATCAAACAAAATAGATGGAGTCAAAAACTGTAATAAGAGCAAAGAAAATAATTATATAATGATAAAAGGATCAGTTTGTCAAGAGGATATAACAATTATAAATACATACCCACCTAATATTGGAACAACTAAATTTGTTAAGCAAATACCAGCAGACCTGAAGGGAGTTGTAGATGAGAAAACAGTAATAGTAGGGGACTTTGGTATGTCATTTTCAAAATAACCTTAGTGTCTATCATTGGATGAATAAAATAAAGAAGATGTGGTCTAAATGTATACGGTGGAAGATTATTCAACCATAGAAAGAAGGAAATCCTGCCGTTTATGACAACATGGACAGACTCTTATGCTAAGTGAAATTAGACAGAGAAAGGCAAATACTGTATGATCTTATATAGGGAATCTAAAAACATTGAAATTGTGGAAACAGCGGAATGGCGTTTGCAGGGGCTGAAGGGTGGGGGAAATCAGGAGATTATGGTCAAAACACACAAACTTATAAGCATACAATTAAAAGATGAATAAGTTGTGGGGATCTATTGTACAGCATGATGACTATAGTTAACAATACTATACTGTATTCTTGCAAGTTGCTATGGGAGTAGAGATTTAATGATCTCACCATAACAAAAGTAACAACAAGAACAACAAAATGGTAATTATGTGAGATGAAGGA
Organism: Cryptoprocta ferox; assembly: GCA_028646485.1. Taxonomy (NCBI): domain Eukaryota; kingdom Metazoa; phylum Chordata; class Mammalia; order Carnivora; family Eupleridae; genus Cryptoprocta; species Cryptoprocta ferox. The sequence continues at coordinate 95,581,566 of CM053579.1, forward strand.
TATGTTAAGTAACTTTATTGTAGTAAACATTTCACAATGTATGCATGTATCAAATCATCACATTAAACTTACAGAATGGTATATATCAATTACATCTCAAGAAAGCTTAAAAAAGAAGTACTGAGAATGCATGTTAGGAAAAGCCTGTGCTTTAGATTCCTTATCCAATAGCATGGGCTCTAAATAGCACATTTTCTTTTCTAATTTATAGAATCATAAATGGGAATCTTATTTAGGATAAAATGTATACATTACTTCCAACTTACTTTTTGTGTTTTTAACTCTTGACAAATTATAACTCCTTTTATAATGAGGCAATATGTTTAATTTTTAAAATTATGCATTGATATTGAAACCCAGTCCCCGATTTCTATTGGCCAACAGGGTTCAATATATATAATCATTCCAGAAAGTCGCTTAGCTTCAGGGAGGGACGGGTCAGCCAGGTGGAGAAGGAAAATTAGGTTCTAACCAAAGTAGGGCATGATAAAGTGGCTTTCATGAAGAACCTTGCTTTTTCTTCAGATCAAACATATTCAGCATCTTGGAAAAGTCCTCTCACTAATTTGTGCACATATTTCTTTTGAGATTGATGCTTTTGGAAGGAAAGTACAAAGGATGGTGTCTGAGAGCAGTGCTTTTAGTAAGATATTCCTGACCCAGTTAGAGAATCTCAAATTTCAAGCAAAACCCATGCTCTCAATTTCCTTGGCAGGTCTAGGACACATTTGTAGTGAATTCATTACAATTTTTAAACATTTTCCCATATAAAATATTATGAATATAAATGTATGGTTTGGAGGTGTAACACAATTGTCATCCATTTTGTTTTGTTTTGTTTTGTTTTTGCTGTTCTCACCCTAGATGGAATGGAGGCTGTTCTGGAAATCAGACTGTTAAAATGTCCCTTTTTCAAATGTTAGCAAATGTAATTGGTTCCTGTGAAAGAGGACATGGAGTCTTAATAGCTGCATTAGGAAGAAAAGGTACATTAACAACTGAAAGGCTAAGAGGAGGGTTTACCATTGCTTCAAATATAATGAACACATAGAACACACCTTTTGGCAGTCTACGTTCTAGTTCTAACCATTGTGTATTATAGTTTTCCCACCTTTTATTTAGGGGGAGCAGAGAACCAGCAGGACAGTCTCTCAGCCTCAAGATGTCTACCATCTGTGCACTCTGTAGATGCCTCTAGTACCCATCTAGTAAGTCATCTCCCTTGCCTACGTCTAATTTCCACCATAGCTGTGTTGCACAGTTCCTTGTGTCAGGGAGCGTGGAGGCCTTTCCCCCTTCACAGGAGCAAGAATGCCTGTCCCCTTCAAGGTCCTTCTAGCTGGACTAAGAAACAAATTGACATGAGACGAATTGAGAGAAAAAGCAAATGTAATAGGTATACGTGTGAGGAATCCATATACATGGAAGTTCCAGAGTCAGGCACAAGGAGGTCTGTCTGTCATTCTGAACTAAGGAGAGGGGTAGGGATCTGGGACTTCAGAGGAAAGGAATGTACTTCACAGGCAATGAGAAAAGCAGATGTTTGGTAATTATGTTTGCCCTGCCATACACATGGGTCACTCAGATAAAATTTATCTCTGTTAATAACCCTTATTCTAGGAAAGACCCCCAATTTAGATTCTTCTGTGTGGGGAGGGACAAAAGTTTTTCTTGAGCACATAAGGTCTCAAGTGCCTTCAGCTCAAAATAATCCACATGCAAAAGTGGCACATTTGGTTGGGGTGGGGGCCTGTCTTGAACCCCTTCACTTGCATGCACAGATTGGCCACAGCAGTGTCTGTGTTAGTTTCCTGGGTCTGCTGTAACAAAGGACCATGATCTTGGTGACTTATGTAATAGAAATGTATTGTCTCCCGCCTCTGGAGGGTGGAAATTTGAGATCAAGGTGTTGGCAGGCCATGCTCCCTCTGAAGGTTTTAGGGAACGCTCTGTTCCAGACCACTCTCCTAGCTTCTGGCAGTTCCTTGGCTTGTGGCAGCAGAACTCCCATCTTCATATGATATTCTCTTTGTGTGTTTGTATCTGTGTCCAAACATCCCCGTCTGGATAAGGATAATGTTCATCTTAGATTAGGGCCTGCTCTAATGACTCATTAAACCTTAAACTCCCCTTAAACCCTTGTTTTTGGTCTCATGGCCTTCTCAAAGTTGAAGCTTTAGAAATCTGCTGAGCTCGGAAGGTGAGGCTGTTGACCCTCTTGGAGCAGTTCTCCATCAATCAGGGACAGGGCCCAGTGAAAACCTATACCAGCCTCCTTTCCTGTGGATGGATTCTTCTGGCAGGTGTTCTGTCTTTTCTCAGAAGTCCTGATAGGATTCTGATTGCTACAACAGCAACTTCACTAATGCACTCTGACATTGGCTTTCTCTCCTCTCATTTTCCCTGTGTCTTACTACAATTTCTTGGGATCTGCCCTCGCACAAGTTACCAACACTCCGCTAAGATTATCTCCTTGTCTCAGACTCTCTTTTGAGACAATCCAAACAGCTGCTTTCCTTATCTTCAGTAGAAAAATTAAGTAATCCCCTAGAAGGTTGAATCTCAATTCAAGTTATACATGATAGTAGAGCCTGTGGTTATGATATTACTATCAAAAGTATATTTTTCTTGTCTCTGTAAACAGGGCCAGTCTTGCTGGTAGACATATAGAAAATATAACTTTATTGCTGAAAATACCTTTGAGACCCTACTCCTGTGTTGGCAAGTGAGAAAATTGGAGCTCAAGGAGTATATAATTGAGAATACAAAAAGCTAAAAGCAGAGATAGGGCTAGAAACCCTAGATTTTCTGATACTTAAATTAGTGTATTTTCCCACTACACATTTAATTCCTGTTGCCAGGAATACTTCATATGTTAATAGATGTCATTCCTTTCACAGAATGTTTTATAAGCTTTTCAGGTGATGGAATATAAACTTCTTAAAGACAGGGATGATTCCTATTTGTATTGTGACAAATGGGGTTAATGTCTTTCATTGAATGGGTCCTAAATAGATATACTGTTAGCTCTGTAATGGCACAGATTTTTTTTTTTCACTGAAGTATAGTTGACACACCATGTTGCATTAGTTTTAGGTATACAACATAGTGATAGCATTGACCATTTAACTCTGTACTTTGTGCTATGCTTGTGACAAGTGTAGCTACCCTCTGTCACCATACAACACTATTACAATACCGTTGACTATATTCCCTATGCCGTACCTTTCATCCTCATGACTTATTCATTCCATAACTGGAAGCCTGTATCTTCCATTCCTCTTTACCCATTTTGTCTATCTCCCCCACCCCCCTCTTATCTGGCAACCATCAGTTTGTTCTCTTTATTTATGGGTCTATTTCTGCTTTTTTAGTTAGTTTGTTCATTTGTTTTGTTTTTTAAGTGCCAGATGTAAGTGAAATCATATGGTATTTGTCTTACCTCTAGGTCCATCCATGTTGTTCCAAATGGCAAGTTCTCATTCTTTTTATGGCTGATATATACATATATATGTGTACTATATATATAGTAGTATATATACTATATATATCTACACACACATATATACTATATATATATATCGTGTATATATATACACACACACATATATACTATATATATCTCCACACACATATACACTACTATATATATATAGTATATATACTATATATATATCTACACACACATATACACACACATACATATATATACACATTTATATATGTATGTGTATATATATGTATGTGTGTATATATATGTATGTATATATATGTGTATATATATATAAAATGCTGCCGTAAACACAGAGGTGCATATATTGTTTGCATTAATGTTTTCATTTTCTTTGGGTAAATACCAAGTAGTGGAATTACTGACCATATGATATATCTATTTTTAATTTTGGGGGGAACCTCCATACTGTTTTCCACAGTGGCTGTACTAATTTTCATTCCCACCTGTAGTACATGAGGGTTCCTTTTTCTCTACATACTCACCAACACTTGTTATTTCTAATGCTTTTTATTTTAGCCATTCTGACAGGTGAAAGGTGATATCTCATTGTGGTTTTAATTTGCATTTCCCTGATAACTAGTGATGTTGAGCATAGTTTCATGTGTCTGTTGGCCATCTATATGTCTTCTTTGGAAAAGTGGCTATTCAGGTCTTTTGCCCATTTTTCAAATTGGGTTATTTGGGGTTTTTTTGGTGTTGAGTTATATTAAGTTCTTTATAGATATTGGATGTTAATTCCTTATTGGATATATCATTTGCAAGTATCTTCTCCCATTCAGTAGGTTGCCTTTTCATTTTGTTGATGGTTTCCTTCACTGTGCAAAATCTTTATGTTGATGTAGTCCCAATAGTTTATTTTTGCTTTTGTTTCCCTTGCTTTAGGAGACATATCTAGAAAAATGTTGCTTTGGCCGATGACAAAGAGATTACTGTCTATGTTTTCTTCTAGGAGTTTTATGGTTTGGGGCCTCATATTTTGGCCTTTAATCCATTTTGAGTTTATTTTTGTGTATGGTATAAGAAAGTGGTCCAGTTTCATTCTTTGGCATGTAGCTGTCCAGTTTTCCCAGCACCATTCATTGAATAGATATTCTTTTCTCTATTATATATTCTTGCTTCCTTTGTCATAGATTAATTGACCGTATAAGCATGGGTTTATATCTGGCCTTTCTATTCTGTTCCATTGATCTATGTGTGCCTTTTTGTGTCAGTACCATACTGTTGTGATTATTACAGCTTTATAGTATGTCTTGAAATCTAGGATTATGATACCTCCAGCTTTGTTCTTCTTTCTCAAGATTGCTTTGGATATTTGGGGTCTTTTGTGGTTCATTACAAATTTTAGGATTATTTGTTCTAGGGGCGCCTGGGTGGCTCAGTTGGTTAAGCGTCCAACTTCGGCTCAGGTCCTAATCTCACAGTTTGTGAGTTCGAGCCCCGCGTCAGGTTCTGTGCTGACAGCTCAGAGCCTGGAGCCTGCTTTGGATTCTGTGTCTCCCTCTCTCTCTGTCCCTTGCTTGCTCATGCTCTGTCTCTCTTTCTCTGAAAAGTGAATAAACATCAAAAAAATTTTATTTGTTCTAGTTCTGTGAAAAATACTATTGGTATTTTGTTAGGGATTGCATTGAGCCTGTAGATTGCTTTGGGTAGTATGGACATTTTAACAATATAAATTCTTCCAATCCATGAGTATGTACATCTTTCCATTTGTTTGTGTCATCTTCCATTTCATTTTTAAAAAAATTATTTAAGTAATCTCTATACCAAACATGGGGCTTGACTCATGACCCTGGGATCAAGAGCCATGTGCTCTTCTGACTGAGCCAGGCAGGTGCCCCTCTTCCACATCTTTCATTGGTGTGTCATAGTTTTCAGAGTGTAGATCTTTCACTTCCTTGGTTAAGTTTATTCCTAGGTATTTTATTCTTTTTGGTATAATTGTAAATGGAATTATTTTCTTAATTTCTCTTTATGATACTTCATTATTAGTGTATAGAAATGCTACACATTAACAGAAAGAAGGATAAAAATTTTATGGTCATCTTAATAGATGCAGAAAAGGCATTTGACAATATTCAATATTCATTCATGATAAAAACTCTCAACAAAGTGGGTTTAGAGGGAACATAACTCAACGTGATAAGGCCATATGTGAAAAACTCACAGCTAACATCATACTCAATGGTGAAAAACTGAGAGCTTTCCTCTAAGATCAGGAACAAGAGAACGTTGTCCACTCTCACCACGTTTATTCAACATAGTACTGGAAGTCTTAGCCACAACAGGCAGACAAGAAAAAGAAATAAAAGGCACTCAAAATGTTGAGAAAGAAGTGAACCATCACTATTTTCAGATGACATGATACTATATGGGAAATGCTAAAGACTCCAGCAAAAGACTATTAGAAGTAATAAATGAATTCAGTAAAGTTGCAGGATATAAAATTAATATACAGAAATCGGTTGTGTTTTCTATAATGGCACAGATTTTTGTCCGGTGTGTTCGTGATATATCCAAGAACCTAGAGTAGTGCCTGGCACATTGTAGTCACTCAACAAACATTTTTTGAGTGAACAAATGAATGTATACATGCTTAAAAGACAAGAAATAATTCTGTCTCTTTTCCTTCCGTTAGAAGACCACCTAAAACCTATTAATACATAGGTTTATACATGTCAAAGAATGTTCTAGATTATTTATATGTATCCATGATCTAATTTAGTTTTTACAATATCCCTATAAGGTGAGAAAACTGAGACTTAGAGGAGTTTCATAATATTGCATTATCACAAAGCTAATGATTGACCCAAGCATGTCTTGACCATGTTGCCTCTGATGAACATAACTGCGGTGTTAATACTATAGAAAGTGAGGATACAAACAGTTCTAGTCTCTAACTATAAATTAAGCAATCATCTTGGAAACCTCACAAATCAAAAGGTGAAGGACTCAATCCAAGGTATTTCTAAATAATGAATCTGATGGAGTGTGATGACTCATCATAAAATCAGAAAGAAACTTTATTTCTCCCTTTTAGGTTGTTGCAAGTCTGCTAGGAGTGAATTTTATTAAACTAAAATTACTTTCACTGTCATAATTCCTTATGTTATTAAGTGCAATTATCGTTAGCTTTTTTGGTTCAATTTATTCTTTCTGAGAAAATAATGCTTTACTGAACAACGTATGCAAATAAAATCTTCTTGTGAAATGTCAGCTCCCTTTAACAGTCTGAGACAGTATATCCCAGAGGTTAAGTCAAGGGCTCTGTATAAACTGTGTGGCTTTGATAAGTTTCTTACCCACTCTGAATTCTAGGTTCTACATATGTAAGATGGGATCAAAAAAGTACTTAGCTCATAGCGTTGTGGTGTTAAGTGAAATACTGAAATCAAAATGCTTTGCACAGGACCTGACTCTCAATGTAGAATAAAATGGAAAATTAGTAAATATAAGATGGAAAAACTGAGATCCCGTGAGAAATACAATAGAATTAGAAGTTGAGGGAGGTACAGTTAAAATAAAACTTAACACTTTTTGGTTAAAAGGCGAGGTTTCTATGTATAGAAATATTGCCACTGCCACGACACCACCACTGTCCTGATCATATTGAAGAAAAGTCCTTTTTATAGTGGCATAATACTGTTACTTGTTTGAAAAAAAGATCACCTTTGCTGGGGGTCTTCAGGCACAACATAGAGGGTGAAACCTGCCAAGATGATTTGTGTTCCTTCTTTGGTGAGTTAGGGCCTCCCCGTCCTCTACAGCTGCGTTGTCCAACATGGTAGCTGCCGGCCTCACGGAGCTCTCCAGCACTCCAAATATGCTAGCACAACGGAGGAACTGAATTGTAAATTTCATTTAATTTTCATATGTTTAAATTTAAACGTAAAGAGCTACCTGTGGCTAGTGACAACCTGACTGTGCTTTGACAACAGCACTGTGCTTTGTCGTGCTGAGGATGGGACTTTGCAAACCTTTGTCAACTGTTAGGCTCTGCTGGTAGGGGGCACAAGAGGGAGACTTCAAGGCTGGGGGGAGAAGGGCCTTGTTCCATCCTGTCCACTTCTGTTCCTGTCAGCTAGTATCAACACAGCAATGGCTCTTTACTCTTGCCACACTTCCAGAACTAGCCTAGTTGTACCCCTCAGGCCAGGACCAGCTGGGCAGTGCCCATTCCCTCCCCTGCAACCCATGCCCAGAGGGCTCCCCCTCCAAACGTTTAAGTTACAATTACCCAAACCTCTTACACAGGGGTGGATTGCTGCTTCAGTTTACTCTTTTTAAAAAATGTTTCTTTATTTAAAAAATATTTTTTAATGTTTATTTTTGAGAGAGAGAGTCACAGAATGCAAAGCAGGCTCCAGGCTCTGAGCTGTCAGCACAGAGCCCGATGCGGGGCTTGAACCCACAAACTGCAAGATTATGACCTGAGCCAAAGTCAGATGCTTAACCGACTGAGCCACCCAGATGTCCCTTCTTTCTGCTAATTCTTAACCTCACCTTTTAACCAAAAAGTGTTAAGTTTTATTTTAACTGTACCTCCCTCAACTTCTATTTCTATTGTATTTCTCAACGGATTTCAGTTTTTTCATCTTAAATTTATTATTTTCCATTTTTCTTTAAATTGTTTTTTTAATGTTTATTTTTGAGAGAGAGAGAGACAGACAGACAGAGCATGAACAGGGGGGGAGCAGAGAGAGAGAGGGAGACACAGAATCCAAAGCAGGCTCCAGGCTCTGAGCTGTCAGCACAGAGCCCAACACGGGGCTTGAACTCAGAAACCGTGAGATCATGACCTGAGCTGAAGTCTGAAGCTTAACCGACTGAGCCACCCAGGTGCCCCTAAATTGGGTTTTTAATTATTACTATTTTAGTTTTGTCTTTTAGTTTTCTCCTTACTTACTCTTGGTTTCCTCATTTAAAGTCTCATCTGTTTCATTTTTTTCTTTCTGTTGTTTTTACTGGGTAGGTTTATTAAAACACTTTAAAGAAATTTTAAAAATTTTTTAAAAATTTAAAAAATTACCAAAAATCACATTGACTTTCTTTTATTTTTTAATTTATTGATTTAAGTCTCTGCTTCTTTTCTTTTCCCTTGTTCTCTTGGTTTCATGTATGCTCTAAACATGTTTAAAATTGTAGTAAGGTACACTTAACATAAAATTTAACCATTTTTAAGTGTATAGTTCAATGGTATTAAATACATTCACAGTGTTGTGTAATCATCACCACCCTTCATCCCAGTAATTCTTTTCATTTTCTAAAACTGAAACTTTATTCCCATGAAACAGGAGCTCCCCATTCTCCCCTCCTCCCAGCCCCTGGAAACCACCATTCTACTTTCTGTCTTTCTCATTTTGACTACTCTAAGTACCTTATATAAGTGGAATCATCCAGTGTTTGTTTTTGGGGTTTTTGGTGTGTGACTGGCTTATTTTACTTAGCTGGGCTGAAGAGAGCCACTGCATGAGGGTCACATCACACCCATTCCTCAGGGACAGGCACAGTTGTTGATTAGCTGATGCAAGAGTAGAAAGGTCTGACCCCCTTGCTTCAAGGCAGGACAACTTAAAGGGCATTTACAGCTGCAGAACCCTCCAGTGGGCTCAACTGAGGCCATTGTTGTGAAAACATTGCAGTTAATTTCCCTCTGTGCCAAAACCTGCTTTCCTTACAACCTTATAGGTGTTTCCAAAAACACTCCTACACCTCAGAGATTTGGTTCCAGGAGTGATGACAGGAAGCTCACTCTAAAACAGGATTTGGGAGGTGGATTGCCCACTCATCACTGGGGGGCAGTGAAGCATGGATAGCCTCTAGCATACTGTAGCCTGCAAGCCTGCAGGTTATTAAAACTTTCCAGGGTGGCAAACTGGGGTAGAATGCTTTTATCTCCACTAGTCCATAGTAGATAAACTAGGGTCATTTCACACCATAACCCTGTCAGAGAAGTGCTGGCCTTCTGAGAGAGGAAGGGGACTATATCCCAAAGTTGCTGCAGGATCTAGCCAACAGATGCTGTTAGAATCCAGAAGAGAACTATGGTATTGAGTCTTGAGGTGCTGGATCAAGAGGGAGCAAGCCAAAGTTGGATCAAAGAGAGGGTATTGATTTGGGAACAGTCTCCTGTGAGGTAGGATTTGACATTCTGACAAGGCTGCAAGGAGAAGACTGTGCTGACACACAATTATGATAACTCTTGGAAGCTTGGAGACAACAACAGTCTGCACCAAGTCAAGTAAAAATGGCAGAATTGCCATAGCAGGTGGTGTAAGCAAGAACCAAAAGGCTCAGAGAAAGGGGTATTCTGGCCTGGATACAGTATGTAAGACTGGAAAACCCAATAGCGATGATATTCCTAATCCCCACAGCCTGTGAATGTTACTTTACACAGCAAAAGGAACTTTGCAGATGTGATTAAATGAAGAATTTTGAGATGGAGTGATCATCCTGGATTATATTGGTGGGCCCAGTGTAATCACAAAGGTTTTAATAAGGGAAAGAGGGAAGCAGGAAAGTCGAAGAAGGAGAGGTGATGACAGAAGCAGCGGTTGGAGTGACAGGATTGTTGATTTTGACGATGAAGAAAGGGGCCATGCAGTCAGCCTCTGGAAGCTGAAAAGGCAAGGAAATGAGTTGTCCCCTAGAACCTTCAGAAAGGAATGCCGCCATGCTAACATCTTCATCTTGTCCTAGTGAGACCAATTTCAGACTTCTGACATCCAGAATTGTAAGACAATAAATTTGTGGTGTTTTTAAATACCACTAAGTGTGTGGTAATTTATTACAGCAACAATAGGAAACTAGTAGTAATACAGGCATGTATTGCTAACATAGAACATCTGTGTCCATTGGCATTTGTAACTGTTGCGTTCATGGCAATAGGGTAAAACGTCCAACTGCTCCAGGATATCTTCTCCTGTAGTTGTACCCCAGCCTTTCCATACTGAAATATTTGTTGTTTTATTGTGAATTGTATTTTTTATTCTTCCTTTCTATACTCTTCCTTTTGGGTTCAAAATCCTCCAGATCTCTTCCCACAAATATCCCCCTGATTTTTGCTCTTATGGTTTAACGAATTCCTAAAGATCTTCCATTGTATAAGCCTACTCTTCCCTAGTGTGATCTCACACTCAGCTCACCTCCCCGGGGCATGCTGGAATCTGATTATGGTGACTGACTGAGTGCCAATGACTGGTGCGGTGCACAGTATAACTTTGTTCTGCAAGGGCACATACTCAGGCCAGGAAGTAACAGTTGCTCTAAGCAAGGGTGGGAGCACAGCTCTCACACACAGGAGACCCAGTGGGAAGCTCTTCATAAGGGGTTGGGAATTTAGGGTACTCCTCAAAGTGCTCCAGATATTTCCATTCAAATTGCTGGAATTATACTCTTTCCAGGGCACTGCCTTCACTCACATCAAAGACCTGGCAGGGCTCTGAATCCTACAATGGACACTGCAATTCAGCAAGCAAACTTGGGTGGGGTCAGACTCAAAATCTGAGTTAGGTGTTTGGATATTTGCTTCCTACTGCTGTAAGAGAAAACATTATTTAAAAATCATGTTATAGAAAATCGTTGATCTTAATCTGTGCCTTGAGGTAGAAAGTTAGGCATATGAGGTGTTTGTCCGTGTTTTAAGTTCTGCACTGCCGTCAGGAGCAGCCATCCAGGTTCATGAGCTGTTTCAGCCCTGCCTCATCTGAACCGCTGGGTTCCTGTATCAGATTATGGACATAAGGTTCAGTGCGTGTTCCAGCCCTGCTACTCAGAGTACGGTCTGCAAACCAGCAGCGTGGACATCGCCTAGGAGCTTGTTAGAAATGCAGCATCTCATGCTCCACCCTACATGATGCTGAATTAGACTTGCATTTTAACAAGATCCAGGGTCCATATGCACATGAAAGTCCGAGAAGCACCTTCCCCACGGTCAACCAGGTTAACAAGGCTAGATTCAGAATTTCGCTTCTCACCATCTCCTAGCTCGGGATTCCCTGAGGTTTTCAGTTTGAGTCTTCAAGAGCTGGCCCTAGCCTCAACGTACTCTCTCCCCGTTCGGATTTAGGCCTAGGAGGAAAGGGCACTGTCGTCTCCCCAAGAAGCCCTATAAGAGGGCTAATTACCTCTCAGTAGTTCGACTGGGTCACACATTATTTCTGAACCAATCCCTGGGGCCAGAGAAATGAGATCCACTGACCGTGGTTGCAGGCTTCAGTGCTGTAACGAGGAGTAACACCCAGTGAGAAATGCCCCATAACTACGGTCCAGGAGTAACCGGTAGCATATTCCAAGGGAATATGTGGGAACTTGATGAGTATTATTTTACCAGAAAGGCAAATAAACTGTGGGCTGACAGGATCGCAGCTGTTTACTATGCATCTCCCCTTGAGTTTTTGTGATGGCTCCCCCTGAGAGTGAGGTCTCCTTCCCAGTGGGCTCTGCCCCGTCACTGAACGTCCCTTGCCCTACTCAGCATCAGACAGTGACCGTTTCCCTCATTCTCGTGCAGTGAAACCTAAATGCAGCATCGGTGCCACAGGCTGGTACTCTGTCTTCTTGCCTGTCTTCAGACTCAGAATGAGTTGTTGGGACTCATCCTTTGTTGCATGACCAGTCCCCTCTCCCCTGCTGGGGAACTCATCTCAAATCCTGCAGACCCAACCTGCCCTCCGGAACTGCTCAGGAACATTCTCCATCTGTCTACTTAGACTTACAGCTGCAATTTTTTTGTTTTAGGAGTTTGCTTTCCGCATGACCAACATTCCTTATCGGATATGGAGCCAACCGAATAAGGTCCCCCAGACATTGGCTTTATTCTGGGTTTTTACATTTCCAGCCTGTGAGTGACCTAGCTTTTAGAATGTTAATCCCCTCAGATTTGTAATTTTAGGCTCCCAGAGAAATAACACAGAAATAAAGGTTATTATCACGTTAGTGATATACACTTTTTATTCCCGTGCCACATTCCCTCAGCCTACCTGTGATAGAATATACTGCTCTGCTGGAAGGTTCCCGGGCTGGCCAGCAGCATCCCATCATGAGTGCTGGTACCACCTCTTTGTTTTTCTGCTTCACAGCTTCACCAAAGTGGAGGAGATTTACTGACCCACAGCTCGGGCAACTTAAAGTGAAGAGATTGTAGCCAGGAGATAATGACCCAAGCCTCCTGGTCTTCACAGGGGCATTTCGGAGGCATAGTCTACCAGGTTCTCAGAGGATCCCCAGTGGGATAGAGCCTAGCTGCCTTTAGTAACCAACACAATGACACTTCGTAGAGTTTTTCTCTCTTGTACTCTCTCTCTCTCCCCCTCTCCCCACCCCTTTCCCTCTCCTTCCCTCTCTCCCACTCTCCATATTCCTTCACTCCTTCCTGGGGCCACCTCCCAAATAAACTACTTGCACCCAAGCCCTTGCCTCAGCTCTGGTTTGGTACACCGGGTTTGGTACACCGGGTTCTTGAACCAAACCCACCCCACTACCTGTTTTTATATAACCCACTAGTGAGCTAAGAATTATTTTTACATTTTTGAGTGGCTGAAAAAAAACGAAAAGAATATTTTGTGGCACATGAGAATTATATGAAAATCAAATTTCAGTGTCCGTGAAGTTTTACTGAGACATAGCTACACCCATTAGTTTATGTATTATCTGTGGCTGCTTTTGCACTGCAGTGCAAGGTTGAATAATTGTGACAGAAACTATCTGGTCTACAAAGCCTAAAATTATTACTGACTCTTTATAATAAAAGTTTACTTTCCCATGATCTAGGCAATAAGTGTCACATTAAAATTGAATTGTAACATTATCTACCAAGTGTAGACTGAACTCTTACCTTACATGTCACATCAAAATAATTTCTTTCAGAATACTTTAGACACTTAAAAAGTTTAGCAGACATTCTTCTACCTGGTTATCATTAAGAAAACTTGTTTTAGAACTCAGACTAAGAGTTAATGTTGTAGGGGCGCCCGGGTGGCTCAGTGGATTAAGTGTCCGACTTCGGCTCAGGTCATGATCTGACCGTTGGTGAGTTCAAGCCCTGTGTCGGGCTCTGTGCTGACAGCTCAGAGCCTGGAGCCTGCTTCAGATTCTGTGTCTCTCTCTCTGCCCCTCCCCTGCTCATGTTCTCTCTCTCTCTCTCTCTCTCTCTCTCTCAAAACTAAATAAACATTAAAATTTAAAAAAAAAGAGTTAATGTTGTAGAAATCCTCTTCTGGTTATATACAGAATATAGAGTTTAAAAATCCAGAAAACTGGGGCACCCGGGTGGCTCAGTCAGTTAAGTGACTGACTCTTGGTTTTGGCTCAGGTCATGATCTCATCGTTTGTGGGATCAAGCCCCATGTCGGGTTCTGCACTGACAGTGTGGAGCCTGTTTGGGATCTCTCTCTCCCTCCTTCTCTGCCCTTCCCCTGCTTGTGCTCTCTCGTTCTTTCTCTCTCAAAATAAATAAGTAAACATTTTTTTTAAATCCAGAAAACTATTTCAATTTTTAAATTTAATATTTACTCCTTAATGTATCTAGTGCTTGGCGCATAGTAGGCAGACAGAGAATATTTAATAATAAATAAAAAATGACCATAATTTTCTGAGATATCAAGTGGTTCTCCTGTTTCATGTTAGAAAATTACCTTGTTATAAAGACAAGTGTTTCATTTTGTAAAATAAGTGGTCCCAGGCCACAGGGAAACAAGCTTCCTTTTTATGGTTGGCCATAATCACAGTTCAAAGTCATTTGATCTATTCATGTATTTCTAGAGCAGAAAGCCCCTTTGTACACAGAAAGTAATCAACACCTAAGAATTTTTCATTTTCCTTTATTACATTTTGCTTTACTTGCAATTTCCCCATTATTTAGTAATGTGCTTGGAAAATGTCCAATGAATTACATTTAGTATCACCTAAGGTTTATTAATATAGCCAATTCTATTTCATGTGGAATGCTCTCCCCTACTGAAAGTCCTGGTAATGCTTTTCTGTTGTTCACAGGTTATATCCAAATTCTTTAGTTAGACTCATGCTGGGTGCGGTCTATCTCTCTGACCTTATCTCCCACTATCATCCAGTTAAATGTCCTCTTACTCGAAGGAGCATCCCCAACCTCCCTAGCCTCCAAAATACCTCTTCCTAGGCATTAGGTTTCCCAGACAGAGACTTGGAGACAAGGATTTGTGTGGGACTTCTTAAGGAAGTGCTCTCAAGAGAAAATGGTGAGAGGGTAGAGTAAGCAAGATAGGGAAGAGAGTGGTTGCAGGTGCAGCCCGTGAAGTATCCCTCAGCCTGATCCCGCAGGAGAACCCTGGACAACCCCTCAGCGCTTTTCTTGCCTTGAGGAACAGGACCTGGACTTCTGTACTCCTGTGGTGCTGAGTTAGTGGCTGAGGGCTGCTCAGGAGCAAATAGAATACCAGGGACTGTGGACTTGCCATGCATGTGGGCACACTGGCTCTAGGCATGTAGGAAATGTTTTGAACAAAGTCCTAGGTACATGCTGTCCCAAGCAGAAGCACACGGAAGCTAGCGAAGGGTGTGTTGAAGCAGGAAGAGGGATCTCAGTTTCTATCACCTGATTTCCTCCAACATACGCTTGCTGGGTGCATGTACCACCTTGTACTTCCAAATACCATGGGAGCCAGAGAGCCCTGGGAGGGAATCTCAGCTTCCTACCCTCCAAGGGGACCCAAGTCACATGTCTAAACTTCTCTTAGTCTCTTAGGTTGTGCTTCTTTAAATGAGCATAGTTGTACATACCTCAGAGGATTATTCTGCAGGTTAAGGAAGACACTTGGGAAACTAGTACAAGATAGGTCTTCCATGCATATCAGATCTGAAATCGTCCCACTTTGCTAGTCTCTGGCAGCCCCTTGCTCTCCTGGCCATAATCTAGAATTAGACTGTATTGTGTGATACAGTGGAATGAATTATGAGCTTCTCTATTTAGTACAGTTAAGCTCCATTACAGATGATGCATCATGCCCTCGTTGAGTTAAGCGGGAGTTCTCAACTTCCACTGACATTTTGGGCTGAATAATTCTTTGTAATGGGAGGCTGTCTTGTGCATTGTAGGATGTTTAGCAACACCCTTGACCTCTACCCACTACATCCTACTAGCACTCCCCTGAGTTGTGACAACAAAAAGTATCTCCAGACATTCCCAAATGTCCCCTAGGGAGCGAAATCATGCCTGGTTAGGACTGGTGGATTAAATAAATTCCTAGGAGCCGGGGCAGAGTTGATTTCAGTCTTGGAAGCCATGTTGGTTGATTAACAGCAGCATCTTTTTTTTTTTTTTTTTATCTTTGCAGTGATACATTTTATTCTGGAGATAAGAAAACTGGTGCTTAGTGGCCCCTGTCTGCCAGGTTCTGATCAAAGCACTGGAAAACCAAGGAGAGGACAATCTTTGCCCTCATGGAGCCTACCTCCTAGTGAGGGAAGACAGCACACAATAAGCATCGTGAATAAGTAAATTATTTAGTAATATGGCTCACTGGAAGGTGAAACATGCTGTGGGGACAAGAAATGGAACAGAGCGCTGGGAAGTGGGGCGGTTGTAAACTTTTCTCAGCAGTTTATGTTCAAGAACTTTAAAACTTTGAAAGTAGTTGTATAGAAAGCACACATATCCTTTACCCAGGACTAGAGTCCACAACTGTTGAATCTTTCTCTCCCTCAGTGTTCTCTCTGGCAAAGTACTTCTGATTCTTTAGTATGTTCGGGAACCGGTGGCTCTAACAGCAGCATCTTTTAAATGCCAGAAATAGGTTCCTCTTTTTCCTCTGTAAACAGTAGAATGTTTCATGCATGTTTGTTTTGCTTTGTTTTGGACATTCACAGGTAAAAGAGAGGAATCTCCCGTACTCAAAACGCAAGAATCTGAGGAGCCATGCTTTGAGCAACATGTGGGTCTCAGAGACCCAAATGTCTCACATACAGTCTTATCCCAAGTCTCCGAAGGAATCAGAATCTGAATGCAGACTGCCTTGCTCAACGGTAAGCAGCCATTAGAAGACTATGGTATCGGGTAATGATTGTTTCCTACATAACATTTTACTGGGGACGGGAGGAAGAGAATGAGTGTTACCAGGTAAGACAGGACGAGCCAATCTCTTATTTAAAAGGAGAGATTAACAGTGTTTTGTGACTGGTCCTAATGAGGCATACTGAGAAACAGATATTTCCATACAAAGTGCTGTCCAGTGTTCTTATCTTTATATGATCTATGGGTTACAATTTCAACTTGTTTCAGTCATCCTTGTCAAGGAGAATGCCAGACTGGTTGAAATCATCAAATTACTGTAATTGTGACTTTATACTAATCCAGTAATTATCCCCTGAATTCAGTTTCAACACTGAATATTTATATCTCTATTAGGGGCAGATACATTTGAAAAAAAAATACTGAGTATTGCAGATCAAAATCTCAGGAATTTGAACTGATACAAATGCATTTCTTTTCCATCTTAGAAAACTAATTTGCTATTTTCAAGCTCTCCAGAAGTGATGAAAGGTCACTGCAGTGTCTCAGCCCTAGCAAGTAGATCCCTGGGGAAAATCAGTGAATTTCCACAATGACAGACCTTTATTCAAGACGTACAAACTGCCAGTTATGAAATAAATAAGTCACGAGGCTCTAAAGTATAGCACAGAGAATGTGGCCACTGATACTGCAGTAACTTGGTACGGTGACAGATGGTAACTACTCTTATCATGGTGAGCATTGTGAAATGTGTAGAAATGTTGAGTCCCTATGTGGTACACCTGACACTAATATATTGTTCATCAAGCATACTCCAATTAAAAAAGAGGGAGGCTGTTGGGGAGTTTCTGGGCTGGTGGACATGTGGAGATGGAGGAAGAATGGCGTACTTGGAGAGGACATGGACTCTGGGCCCTTTCTCCCATAGCCTGTCCTCTGCATCTCTTAAATCTGGCTGTTCCTGAGTTATATCCTTTTATAATAAACCGGTACTCTAGTAAAAGGAGACAGAGACAGAGGCTTTTCAGTCTTGAGGATTTGGGTTTGTAGACGTTTAAGTATTTGAACACTGTAATGGTTGGTTTAACTTTTGTAAACCTGCTTCTAGATTCAGCAATGCCTGCAAGGTCCTGGAACAACCCATTCTTGGTGTATAGTGAAGCAGCAAAACGCACAGAGATCAGCAGACAGGGCGATCGCCTGACCGTTGCCCTCTAGGCACCTTCCAGTTGTCCTGAGCCCACCTCACATGGATAACCAGTAGTCCTTCTACCTTGGTTCCTCTTTCTGCTGCTTCTTCCAGCCTGTCCCCTCAGTTTCATCCCTTTGATGACCCAAAAAGCCACCCAATGTGGCCCGGATGACAAGTTTTCACCCCTTTTATTAGCAACTTTCATTTTGCCCAGAATCCTTATTCCATTCAGAGTGGCACGGCTGTAAGATAGGCACCTCTCTGTCTTGCTGATATTGATCAGTCCTCACAGGTTTCCTTTGATTTTTTCTTACGAATAACTATTTTATTTTGATGAAGTGATTGTCAAGCTTTATTTTAGCAGCTAAGTTTCCCCCTTGAATCACAACAACTAAGCAGTCCCTGTCTGTGAAACAGATGCGTATGTTGCTCCCAGAGGAGTGGGGCTGGGGCCCAGGGGCCATCTTGCCTCGTCTTCACGGCTCCCTTCTCAGCTTAGGCACTCCACAGACTGAAACTTCCTATGCAGTGCTCCTGATGAGTCACTGGTCTAGTTCAGCCTCCTTATTTTACGAAGAACCTAGGCCCAGAGAGTTATAGGCACAAATTCAAAGTTCCATTGCTTGTTTCTGACAGAGCCAAGATTTGAACTGGCCTGGTGCTCTTTCCCCAGTAGCCCTCCCAGCCATCCTGGCCAGATGTCCAGCAGGTGTTTTTATCAACCTGAAGCAAGTAGGCATTTTCCCTAGAATCAGTCCGAACTACTTGCTTTTATCATTGTTGATGAACTGAAAAGCGCTCCAAAAAGACATTACATCCAAGCTGGTGATGTGCAACTTCTCATGTCATGAGGAAACGACTCTTTTTCTTATTTCCACTTTTCCTGCCATTAAGAACTCTTGGCACCTCCCTGTCTCCCCGCCACCCCGGTGGCCTTGAGAGTTACCAGGGCGTATAAAATGTGCCCACCAACAGGTCACCAATTGTATTCCCCTTCTCCTGACCATCCCCAGCAGGCCCGCTGGTCTCAGGCTCTGTGCTCTCCCAGCGAAGCTTGTGGGCACTGGTGACCTGTCTGCCATGCAGTGCTGCTCTTGCTGTCTTTTCTCTGTCATCCTCCAAATAGTAGCACCTTGTGCCCTGGAGCTTTCCAGAGTTTTTGGTGATTGTGACCAGGAATCCTCCACAAGGCACAGCCATTTGTCCAATAGTAGGTGCTTGGTAAAGAGATAACTGTAAATAACTGGTTCCACACTATACTCAAAACAGCCTCAACCCTCTGATCATTATCACTGGGTAAAGGGATCAAGCCAGTTATACAGGACTTTTCCTTCTGTTTTGCTTTAACAAGTTCTGTCCGGGGAGTTCCCTTAATTCCTCAGAAAAAGTGGGGGGATTTCTGGCAGGCTCACCACCGTGGGCCCACAGACATGCCCAGACACTCTCAATTCCCCTTGGCGACCCAGTGGAAGCTCGAGCTGGGACTCCACCATGCTATTAAAAGTAATTCCCACCGCTGCGGATTTGTCTACAAGTTGGACTCTTCTCCAGCCCACTGAGCTGGTCCGGAATAGGTATCTCCTTTCCCAAGCTGCTTCCTATCTGTGCCAAGATTCCCATGTGTCCTCCTCACACCCTTTTCTGAGGCAGCCTAGTTCTTCTGAGGCTCCCCTGCCCCGCGCTGACTGGCCAAGCAGGGATTGTATTGAAATGCAGAGTAAGGACAGCAGGGAAAGGTTTGGGAGTAGGAAAATCTGCAAGTGTAGAAAAGAGAGTTACATTTTAATTATTGTTAAATAACAGTTTGCAGTTTATAAAGGTTTTTATATATACTTAATGTACTTAATCCTCAGACTTGGGCTTTGTTTTCTGCATGAGGGTTCAGGTTCTCGGAGAATACTGTGCCAGGAAAATGTTGTATGTCCTCCGAGGAACTGATATTCACTCTCTCTAATGAAAACCAAATATATGTGACCTCATTTTTCTCTTCCTGCCCTGGCTTCTAGGAACCTCAGATTCTAATATGATGAAAACAAATGGCTTATGTCAACCTCCATAGTTAACATGCTTTTTTCTTTTTCATTGTTCTGATTCTTCCCAGCTTCACTTCCTCTCTTTTCTTTCTTTTTCATTTATTCATTTCTTTCTTTTCCCATATGTACCCTCCTTAAAAACATTTGAAACAGATTGTGAAAACTTATACCAACTGGTGCCAAAATAAAAAAGATTGGGTTAGAGGAATGGAAATTACAGAGTAGAAATAGAAAAGGGCCCTACAAGGCAATGTTCTAGTTTATAGACAACAAAGAGACATGGTCAGACCTTTAGGAATTGGATCCTTAGCTACCGGTGAAAGGATAGGAAAGAAAATAAATATGTATGAGAACACTTGTACTTTTCCTCTGAGTTAGATACTTCCCATGAATCACAGGCAAGTTTTCACTACTCCCAGGTTATAAAGAAATTTGCCCATTTTTCCCTCTAGTACTTTTAAGATTTAAAAATCTTACCTTTAAATCATTGAGGCATTTGGAGTTGATTTTGCTCACAATGTAAAGTGAAGAGCCAGTTTCATCCTTTTCCACAGGGCTGCCCAGTCATCCCTACATTTCCCAAAAAGTCCAACTTTACCCAGCAGGTTTGAGACGCCCCTTCTAGCATATCCTATCTCACATGTGTATTTCTATTCTATATTTCCAGGCTATTCAGTTACATTGGCATTTCTAGCTGTGTGCTAGTTCCATATTTTTAAATTATTGTGCCATTATAGATAGGTTGTAGTATCTAGTAGCACTTGTCATTCCTCATTGCTTTTATTATTTTTCAGGTGTTTTCCTAACTATTCTTGCCTATTCTCTCATTTAATTTTACAATTAGCTTGCCTAGTTCTAGATAAAAAATATTGGCATTTATTGGAATTTCATTAAATTTGTGAAATATATGAAAATTTTAATGGTTACTTACATGCTTTCATATTGATCTGTCCTAATTTATCTAACCATTATGCTATTTTCAAGCCTTTACGTTGCAGGCATTGATTGTTTGGTCAGGTCTTTATTTGCCCTCTTTCTTCTGGGCAGTTGCTCCTTTCTCAGTCTAGTATGATTCAGTTGAAGGCCATTAAACAAAGAACTTCATCACGTCCTGGGAGCTGGTTCAACAGACAGATCAGTGACACAGGCCAAGCCATTTAGACTCTTTCTCTGGGACCTCTTTGAATTGGGAATCTCATTGTAGGGTGAGGAGATGTGAGGTCTTTAGCCTAGAGTAGTAAGGATGCAAGGATGGTTTTGCTTCATGCAGAACACAGTAAGAAAGAAAAAGGCTGACATCAGTAGAGTGTTCTAGTAACATGGATCTCCTGCTTCAGGTAACTCTAACTAGAATCACACTCTCGCTGGCTATGAGCGCTAAAAATCCCATTTTGCTAAAGATAGTTTTTCCCGTCAGTTTTATTGAGGCATGATTGACACATAAAAATTATATATATTTAGGATGTACAGTGCAATGATTTAATACATGCATACATTATAAAATGATTACCACAGTCAAGTTAATGAAGACATCCATCCCTTCACATAGTTACCATTTGTGTGCGTGTGTGTGATGGGAACACTTAAGACCTAAGTGTTCTCCTAGCAAAGTTCAGGTGTACAATGCAATATTATTAAGTATAGTCACCATTAGATCCCAAGAACTTATTCGTCTTATAACTGAAAGTTTGTACCCTTTGACCAGCATTTCCCTATTTCTCCTACTCCCTAGCCAACTACTGTTCTAAACTCTGGCAACTACTATTCTAAACTCTATGAGTTTGACTTTTCTAGAGTCCATATTTAAGTGAGAATATACAGTATTTCTTTCTGGCTTATTTCACTTAGTATATCCTTCAGATTTATCCATATTGTCACAAATGGCAGGATTTTCCTCTTTTTATGGCTAGATAATATTCCATTGTGTATATATAACACATTTTCTTTGTTCATTCATCTGTTGATGGAGACTTAGGTTGTCTCCATGTCTTGGCTATTGTGAATAATGCTGCAAAGAACATAGGAATGTAGATATCTCTTTGATACACTGATTTCATTTCCTTTGGATATATACCCGGAAGTGAGGTTGCTGGATCATATGGTAGTTCTATTGTTTGTTTTTTGAGGAACCTCCCTACCCTTTTTCATAGTAGTTGCACCAAGTTACATCCCCACCAACATTTTATGAGTTCTCCCTTTTCTTTAGATCGTTGCCTATTATCTTGTCTTTTTGGTAATAACCATTCTAGCAGGGGTGAGATGATATAAAATAGTTTTAATTGAAGTATTAGTGAACATTACAAAAGATATTTTCACTCCTTCCCTCTCTCCCTTTATGCCTTTGTTTAGATGTGAGAATCTTACTGAGCATTGAGCATCCTCCGAATTTCCGTCATGGCCTTTCTACTGATATCCTCTTCTCTTCCTTCCTGCATGTCAGCCAAACTGCTTTAGGACTACACCTTTGCCTTTCTTGCCTTTGGAACCTCTTGTAAGACTCCCAGATTCTCCTGTTTTCTCATTTGAATAGCACTATTATGATACTTCAGCATTCACAAGAAGTATGTTCAGACCCTTCACAAAACCCCACCTTTGCTAAGTTGAAATGTTTGTTCGTGCTTTTTTCTGAGCTGAAGTTTTTGTGCAAGACATGTATGTATCCTAGAGCTAGCTCTTCAATCATCACTGACATTTTAGGTTTCACTTGATTGCCGTTTTTCACAGTTTTTTTTTAACGTCTTCATAAATTACTATATGCTGTATAAGATTAAACATAAATGGAGGTCAGTCAATGAAAACACACATGACCAGCTAGTTTCACATATTAGCCCAGTGATGCATCTTTCACCTGGCCTATGGTCTTGTGATAACTGCTCTTTACATTATCTTGCCTGAAGAAAATTGCCCATTATTAGAATTACACAAAGCTTTGATTGTCAAGTCAGCAGGATTTTGCTTCATTTTTTTTTGTTTTTCATCTATTTGCATTAGGTATTAACCTGAAATTTTGTTTTTTTGAGGGAAGAACACACATCTGATTCATCCCCCATATCACTCCCAGGTGCTTACTAATTTATTTAATGGCTGAATGAATTTCTTATACACAGTTTTTTGCAAAGCACCTGGCACAGTGAAGCACTCAATAAAAATTTATTGAATGAAGTATGAATATATGAATGAATATGGAATGAATAAATGAAAGTGTAGAACGGATCAATGAACTAAATGTTTTCAAAGTAGAAATGTTCTGAAGACCAGAGTATTAAAGCAATCTGATTTGTCAGTATAATGAACAATTCAGTTACAGACGGTCCCTGACTTAATGATGGTTTGACTTGCAACTTTTCAACTTTATGTTGGTGTGAAAGTGATACACAAACTGTACTTAGAATTTTGAATTTGGGCATTTTCCGGGGCTGGTGACATGTGGTACAGTCCTCTCATGTGATGCTGGGTGGGGCGGGACGCTGCAGCCCCCAGCCAGCCACATGATCATGAGGGCAGACAACCAATACACTGACAACCATTCTGTCCCCAGAGAGCCATTCTGTTTGTCACTTTTGGCACAGTATTCAGTGAATTTCATGAGATGGTCGGTACTTTATAATGAAAGAGGTCTTGCATTAGATGAGTTTGGCTGATTGTAAGCTAAGGTAAGTGTTCTGAGCACGTTTAATGTCGGCTGGCCTAAGCCGTGTGTTCAGTAGGTTAGGCGTATTAAATGCAGTTTCAACTTATGATATTTTCACTTTAGGATGGGTTTATCAGGATGTAACCATGGTGTAATTTGAAGATCATATATTTCTCTCTCTCTCTCTCTCTCTCTGTCTCTCTCTCTCTCTTTTTAATTGCAAAGCTACTTTTAGTGCTTTGGGGCGAGCCCCACAGGAAAAACAACCCTGGGAAGAGGTAAGCCCTTCACCCCCAGTAGTGGCCCGGGGGAGAGTGGCTACCTGAAGGAAGGAAGCATGAAGGGGACCCACCGCAGACTTGGACAAAGAGAACATCACCAGTGCTGGAGGCTGGGAGTGTGAGAGGAGGAGCCATGAGCGAGCTAGAACTGGCTCCTGGCACACAGGCCAAGGGCAAGAGGGTTGGACACGAAGCCACGAATCTCCTGGGCTGCCTCCTCCTTCTCATTTGCCTTTTTCTGCTTCTGCATGATCTCCACGTCCTTGGGGGTAGAGATCATGGGGTGCTGTGCCTGTGGGCACAGGTGATGGGTTGCTGTTCTTGCGAGTGCCTGCAGAAAGCCCGCCATGTCAGCGCTTCCCCTTAACTGAGTCACACTGCTTTCTCATATTCTTCTGGCGTGCGAGCTCACTCTGGTCACCGTGGGTCCTGGCAATGGCAGCAGCTCCTGCCTGCCCCTGTTGCGTCCCTCATTCTGTCCAATTGTATATTTCTCTTATTAAGCAGGATTTCTCAACTTCAGCACTGATGAATTTAGGGTCAGATAATTCTTTGAGGTGTGGGGCTGTCATGTGCATTTTAGGATGCTTAGCAGCATCCCTGGTTACTATTCACTAGATTGTAGTAGCTTCCACCACCCCATTTTGACAACCAATGTCTCCAGCCATTGCCAAGTGTCCGCTGGGGGTGGGAGGTGGTGACAAAATTGCCGTAGTTGAGAAACACAGCTCTTAAGATCTTTTGCTTCGTTTCCTCCCTTCTCTCCAGCTACATGTTTAATAATGTGTAAATCATTTTTAAACATCTTTCTGTTCCTCCAGCGGCAGAGTGGACCCTGGCAGATCTCAGTAGTCTAATGCACACTTGTCATTCCCATCTTGGCTTGAGGAACTGCAGGACCTTATATTTCTAACAGACATCACATGCCTATCATCAGCATTTTCAGGCTGAATCTAGCTGTCAGGCTTTGTTACAGTGAAGCTGCTGTTGACAACTTCAGTAAGCAAGAACAACAAAAAATGCCTTCTGACTTCCCTAATAAATATGTCCTGTTTGACAGATTTAATTCACATAGACACTGGGGCATTTAATTAATAGATGATGAACTTAACTCTCATTTCTGAACTGTCTTCTTACAGTTCGACCAAAGAAGGAGATTTGCTTCTTAGATGATACAACCATTCTTGATTATTGTGTCTCATAAGAGAGGCCGATTGGCCGAGACAGCAGGTAGACAGTTACCTATTGTATTAGACATCACTTACTATGTGACAAATTACTCCCCAAACTTAGTGGATTTAAATAACAAGCATATAGGGGTTACCTGGATGGCTCCACTGGTTCAGTGTCTGACTTTGGCTCAGGTCATTATCTCGCAGTCTGTGGGTTTGAGCCCCGTGTCGGGCTCTGTGCTGACAGCTTGGAGCCTAGAGCCTGCTTGGGATTCTGTGTCTCCCTCTCTCTCTGCCTCTCCTCATTTCACACTCTGTCCCTCTCTTTTTGTCTCTCTCTCAAAAATAAATAAACATTAAAAAAATTAAAAAAAAAACCCAAGCATATATGATCACAGTTTCTGTGGGTCAGGAATTCAGGAGTGGCTTAGCTAGGAGGTTCTGGTTCAGGGTCTCTCCCAAGGTTGCAATCAATATGTCAGCTGTGGCTGCAGCCAGATGAAGTTTTGATTGAAGCTGGGCTGGGGAATTCATGTCCCTCACATGGCTGTTGGCATGGAGGGCTAGCACATTTTAGAAAATGGACAAACATATAAACACCCCAGGGTGCCTAGTTAAATGTGAATTTCAGTTAAACAACAAATAATTTTGTAATAAAAGTCTGCAACATTTGGGACATACTTATGCTATTATTCATTGTTTATCAGAAATTTAAATTGAATCGGCATTCTTCTTTTTAATCCAACAATCTTATTGGCAGTAGGTCTTTGTTCTTTGCCATTTGGGCTTCTCCAAAGGGCTGTTTTAGTGTCCTTATGGCCAGCTTCTCTGAGAACAGGTGACAGAGAGGTAGAAACTGCATTGTCTTTTTGATACAGTCTCAGAAGTCACATGTCATCATTACTGCCAATTTCTATTGGTCACATAGACCAATTCTCATTCATTGTAGAAGGGAATTACACAAGGGTCTGATCCTAGGGTGCCATCTTGGAGGCTGAGTCCCACATCTATATTGTGGGGCTTGAGGGCTGCTGGTAAGATTTCCCTCAGTCTCCAAATATTATCTATTTGTGGAAGGCAGAATTCTAAGGCAACCCCTACGGAGTTATACCTGTGTATAATACCTTCTCCTTGAATGCAGGCAGAGTCTGGGACTTGCTTCTAGCCAACATAATAAGACAAAGGTGATGAGATGTCACTCCCTTGATTAGGTTATATTATATGGCAAAGGTAATAGGGTTTCATTTTCATAATTCTTTTATATGAATCCCTTTTAGCCTACTAGAGCAAAAGACTCTCTCCCTTGCTGACCTTGTTGGTTACTCCCCAGCTCCTTGAAGGAGCTGCTATATTGAGAGGCCTGCCAAAAGGTCAGTGTGTGACAAGATGGGTAGACTCTAGAGAGTGGCCCTCAGCTGACAGTCAATGAGAAACTGGTGGTCTCAGTTTTACAGTGGCGTGGAAGTAAATTCAGCCACTCACCATATGAGCTTGGGAGAGGGCCTTGAGACTCCCAAAAGGAACGCAGTCCTGGCCACACCTTGATTGTACCTTTGTGAGACCCTGAAGTAAAGGATCCAGCTAATCTGTACCCAGGGTTGTGATGCACAGAAACCGTGAGAGAATAAGTGTGCGTGTGTTTTTTAAAATTTTTTATGTCTTTATTTTATTTTGAGAGAGACGGAGAGAGAGAGAGACAGAGAGACAGAGACAGAGAGAGAGGGAGACACAGAATCTGAAGCAGGCTCCAGGCTCTGAGCTGTCAGCACAGAGCCTGATGCGGGGCCCGAACCCACGGACTGTGAGATCATGACCTGAGCCGAAGTCGGATGCTTAACTGACTGAGCCACCCAGGCGCCCCAAGTGTGTGTTGTTTTAAGCTGCTGAGTTTGTGGGCATTTGTTACAAAGCAGTAGATAACTAGTTCACCCTTCTATCTTTCTCACTGTACTGGGGCTGATATTCCACCCTTTGGAGAGTATTAATTATTAAAACTTACTCCATTCTCATGCCCTCTATTAAAATTTGTGCACTTTCACAATGTGCCTGAAAAGATATATAAAGCCAATTTGCAAAACTTGACCAAACAAGTAGCTGTAATTAAATGCAGAAAGTTGTTAAGATAGGTGAACAACAGCAGATGTTGAATTCACAGCAGGATAAGCTAAAATAGTCTAGGAATTCAGGAAAGGGCTTCTGGAGAAAGTGATATTAAAAGTTGGAAGAGCAATGTTTACTTAGACAAAAAGGAGAGATGCAGAGTATGAGGGCAGAGAATTTTTACAAAGGGTGAATTATTGTGGTATGACAGAAAAAGTGCATAAATCCTAAGTGGGCAGATTGACATATTTTCACAAAGTAAACACCCATGCAACTTTCACTTGGATCAAGAAACAGTGTTACCTGCCCCCTAGAAGCCTCCCTGTGCCTCATTCCAGAGAGGAACCTGCCCTTCTTCTCCACAAGGGTAACCCTGTCCTAACTTGTAACATCACAGTTTCGTTTTTGACTATTTTTATACTTTATATACTTGGACTAATATAGCACATTGTCTTCTGTACCTGGCTGTCCTCGCCGGTGTTATGTTTGTGGGACTCGTTCATGTTGTCACATACAGCTGTAGTTACTTTTGTCTCCTGGCTGCATCGTGTTGCCCTTTAAGAGGATCCCACATTTATCCATGTTCATGTGAATGATCTGGGTTGTTTCCCATTTGGAATGATTGTACACGGTGCTGCTGTGAATATCGTTGTGTGTGGCTCTAGTGAGCAACAGCATATGTTGAGTAGGTGCCTAGGAGTGGAATTGGGTTATAGGATGAAGGCATTGGACTCACTCAAGGAGTGAGGCATCGAATGTGGCTTACAGGGAACCAAGCAGTCGAGCGCCAGTCTGTCTTTCCAAGCTTGGTTTAGACCACTCTCTGAAATACAAGAGAGTCGTCTAAACGGATGCCAGGAAGGTAGTTCTAGATTACTCACTGCCCTGCAAACCATGTTCAATTTGGACTTTATCTCGAGGAGCCCTTAAAGAGTTAAAGTGAGTAAAAGATCAAAATTCATTTTTTTCAATCCTTAAGCGTTTATTTACCTCTAATTAGTTAATAAACACAATGCTAGACACTGAAGTAACACCAAAAATATCAAAACGGAGTTCATATCTTCTGGCTACAGTTTGAAGAATGAATTGAAAGGAGGCAAGCCTGGTGTGTGCAGACAAATGGACTGCTCTTTCAGTGGTTGTGAACCACTAAAATATTTGATCTTATAAGGGTTTATTGAGTCTGGTATTGATGTTTTCTGAAGTGAAGGGCCTTGCATTGAATCATCGTTTTTTCCTGGCTCAGCCAGAGGTCTTAACTGGCATTTTTCACTGAAGAAATGGGGCGGCCAGCGGAGCTGCCGGTTTGCTTTTGTTGGCTGACATGCTCTCCCGTAGTAGTTGTGCACTCTGCAAATGCTCCTGTAAAGAAAACAAGAAAAGCCTGAGGGCCACGGTCCTACTGGGGCCTTGGACCATAGTAACATTGCTGGCTGTGGAGGAAAGGATGACTCCAATACTTCAGTGATAGGAATGCAGACTAATGCTTGGGCCGGGAGGGCATCCTTGATTCTCTTCGGTAGACATATGTGGTCAGCACACCCTCCTCTGTACACTGAGACAGATCTAGCCAGAATGACCCTTTCCCCATGTCATGACGAGGCTTCCCCCATCATGCTCTCTTTAATTGTCCCCACCGAGGTTTAACCATCACATCTACACTTGCTCACTCTCTTTATAGAAAGCTAACTCTCTAAATTGGTATATGCTCATCGTCTCCAGAAAGGATTGTGCCTGCTTGAGACCTGTTCCCTGTCTGTTCCCCATGTGCTCACCATCTGCCTTCCACCCTCCCCTTGTTTGTCCTGGCCTTTCGTGACCTTTCTCACCACTCTACAGCCATTCACTAAATCCCATCTGTTCAACCTCAGAAAATCCTCTTATGACCAGTTGTTTTCTTTCCACACCTCCTGCTGACTGTCTAGCCTTGTTTCAGGCACTCCGCATCTCTGGAATGACCCCAACTGACCGCCTTGCTCATTCTCCCTAGCCTGCTTCATTTTTTTCATATGTCCAGAAATAAGTGTCTTTTTGGCACTTTTCTTCCAGCTGTAACCACAGTTAGGGTTCACTCTTAGAGCTTCTGAGACTGTTGCTGTTCATTCTCTAAAACTTATGATCCCTGACCTGGAAAGTGATGAGATGCATAGACCCAGAATGGATCCCCTTTCCTTGGGGCTGGTCAAAAGAGGCAATTGTTTCTTAGCCTTCTAAAAGCTCAGTCTTTGCCCAGATCTCACAGTCATGCTGCTAATCCATTGTCTACACGCCTTCCCCCAATGTGCAGATGCTTAAGGATTAGGACTCCCCTCAGACCTGTTCATGACGTGTCATTCATTGTTTGTAACACTACCATCTACTTCTACCAGCACTGTGTCCCCAACTCCTTATAATCTCTTACCATTATAATCAATCATGAACTTCCATCCATTCTGTTTCAAAAGCTTATCTTGGGGCACCTGGATGGCTTAGTTGGTTAAGCATCCAACTCTTGGTGAAGGCTAAGGTCATGATCTCACAATTCATGGTCAAGCCCCAGGTCAGACTCTGTACTGATAGTGCAGTCTGCTTGGGATTCTCTCTCTCTGCTCCTCCCCTGCTCGTTTTCTCTGTCTGTCTGTTTGTCTGTCTTTCTCCCTCTTACTTACAAAATAAGTAAATAAGTAAAAAAAAAAAAAAAAGCTTATCTCATGCCAGCCTCTTTTCTCCACCTCTTCTTTCATGCTTTAATTCAAACCCTCATCATCTCTTGAATCATTTGCATCTGACCTCCCTACCACCATTCCCCCTTCAGTAATTTATTTATAATTACCCAGACTCTCAAATACTAAACTGCTATGTTACTCTTAAAAACCTCCTAAGATTATCTCTATAAGGGTATATATTTTGTGGCTATTTAATAATATTCCATTGTATGATTCAGCCATTTATCACTGAATGAACATTTCAGTTGTTTCTAGCTTTTGGTGATCATGAATAGTGCTGCTATAAATATTGGTGCACAAGTTTTTATTTGAATACCTGCTTTCAGTTCCTTTGGGTAGATACCTAGGAGTGGAATTGCTGGGTCATATAGTAATTCTATGTTTAACTTTTTGAGGAGCTGCCACACTGTTTTGCATAGGGGCTGCACCATTTTACATTTCCACCAGCAATGCATGAGGGTTCTGATATCACCACATACTTGCCAACACTTGTTGTTTTCTGTTTTATTTTTATTATAGCCATCCTGGTGCACGTGAAGTGGTATCTCCTTGTGGTTTTGACTTGCAATTCCTTAATGACTAGTGACATTGAGCACCTTTTCATTTGCTTATGGGCCATTTGTGTATCTTTTTTTGAGAAATGTTTGTTCAGAACAAGCCTTTTGCTCATTTTCCCTTAGGATTGTCTTTTTGTATTGTGTTCTAAGAGTTCTAATTACATTCTGGATAAGGGACTCTTATCAGGTACAGTAAAACCTTGGATTGCAAGTAACTTGTTCTGCGAATGTGACCCAGAATGAGCAAACATTTCTAATAAATTTTAACTTGGAAACAGGTGATGTCTTGCAATATGAGTAGTACATGATCACAACTGAGCCAATGGTTCCTCTCTCTCTCTCTCTCTCTCTCTCTTTCTGCAGGATTGTGGGTGATCATCTCCATGCTCAGATGCTCGGTCTCAGGCTGTGGTGTTTGGCAGAAATCAGTGATTTTTCAGAATGTTGGAAGGTGCCCACAACTGGCACTAGTGTATTTTTTTCACTTCAAAGCACCTATGGACAGTCCTTTGCTTTTCTAGACAAGAGTAAGCTTAGGAATGCTTTGCTTCATTCTAGGTCAGGCTGCCTGCAGATAGAGACCCTTTCCTCTGTTGCCTTATTGCCAGTTCATTAAATACAGTCTATGACAAGAGTTTATTAATACTGTCCTGTAGTCAACATCCGTGCCAGTGTATACAATGGCCCCCATGCAGAAAAAGGTTGAAAAGAAAGGCAGTAAGAAGAAGAAGATGATTACAGTGGAAGTTAAGAAGGAAGTCATCGAGAAGTACAAACAAGGTATGCGAGTAGCTGAAATTGCAAGATTTGATAAGAAGTCTACATCAACCATTTGTACAACATTAAAGAAGAAAGAAGAAAAAAGGGGGTTAGACGCAGCAAAAGGAGTCATGAGAGTATCAAAGCAATGGCCACATGGTCTGGAAGATATAGAAAAGTTGTTTCTGGTTTGGATAAATGTGAAACACCTAGCAGGTGACTGTGAGAACTTTATGTACGAGAAGGCAAAGGCCTTGTACACAGACCTCATAAGTAAACTGCCAGGCATGTCAACAGAAAACGAAGAAGGCTTCAAGGTAAGCAGGGGATGGTTTGAAAACTTTAAGAGGAGAAATATCATCCATAGTGTTGTAAGAAATGGAGAGGCTGTGAGTTCGGACGCTAAGGTAGCTGAGACGTTTGCTACCAAGTTCCAGAAGCTCATGGTTTCCAAGCATTACCTGCCAGAACAAGTTTTTAACTGCAGTGAGATGGGGCTTTTTTGGAAAAAGATGACAAAGAAGACCTACATTAACAGAAGAAGAGAATTCAATGCCCGGTCACAAGCCTATAAAAGACTGACTCACCCTCTTGTTTTGTGCTAATGTAAGTGGGGATTTCAAAGTCAAGTCTCTGATCATGTATCATTCTGAGAATCCATGAGCCTTCAGGAAATGCAAGGTGCAGAAGAGCCAGTTAAATGTCATGTGGAGGTCCAACAGCAAGCTTGGGTCACTCGTATCTTGTTCGTTGACTGGAACAACGAGGCCTTTGGTCCTGCAGTGAAGAGATACCTTTTAGGAAAGAATCTGCTGCTCAAAGCCTTGCTGGTGGTGGATTATGCTCCTGCTCATCCTCTGGGCTTTGAGGATGACTTACTGGAGGAATTCGAGTTCGTTAAGGTCAAGTTCCTTCCTCCAAACACCACTCTGATCCTCCAGCACATGGATCAGCAGGTCATTTTGAACTTTAGAAAGCTTTACACCAAAGCACTATTTCAGCAATGCTTCAAGGTGACTGTGAAGGAACAAAACTTACCCTCTGAGAGTTTTGGAAAAGTCATTTCCACATCATGAACGGTCGTAGACTCTGGGTCTAAAGTTTTCTCTTGTCTTTTCCCAGACATTAGTCATCTCTGACAATGAACTGCCTCAAATCATCGATAAAGCCTGGGATGGAGTTGCCAAGAGAACACTCAATTCTGCTTGGAGAAAACTGTGGCCTGATTGCGTTCTTGGGCATGACGTAGAGAGGCTTGCTCATGGACAGGAGCCACCATTTGTCAATGAATTGTGCCCTTGGGGAAGACCAGGGGACTGCAGGTGAATGAGGACGAAATACCAGAGCTTGTGGAGGAACATGGCCAGGAGCTGACCTCTGGTGAACTGACGGATCTGCATCACGAGCAACAGCAAGAGGTTATGGAGGAGGTCTCGTCTGCAGAGGAAGAGAAAAAGGCAGAGGAATCTGTCACTTCAAATGAGAGTAGAGAGATGTGTAAAATATGGGAAACAGTGCAAAATTCTATAGAAAAGCACCACCTGAATAAGGCTGTAGTAGTGTGAGCGATGAATATGTTTAATGACAATGCAATGTCACATTTCCACGAAATCCTCAAAAGGAGGCAAAAGCAAGTCTCATTGGATAGGTTCCTTGTTAAAGTTGCAAGAAAAGGAAAAGATTCCATTGAGCCAGTAGATAACAGTGATTCTGTTAGTGATGGTGAAAGTCATCCTACACAATAACCCTCTTCTCGCTTGTCTCCCTCACACCAGCCACGAAGGTTTTCAAAGGTAAGTGCAGGTTAATTTGTTTATTTTTATTTATATTTTGTATTTTATTTATTTTGTATTATATTACAATGTTGTAATCATTTTTATATGACTATTTTTTGGGCTGTGGAACGAATATTCTGAGTTTCCATGATTTCTTATGGGGAAATCCGCTTTGATATACAAGTGCTTTGAATTAGAAGCATGTTTCCCGAACGAATTATGCTCGCAAACCAAGGTTTTACTGTATGTGATTTGCAAATATTTTCTTCTCATTCTGCAAGTTGTCTTTTTACTTTAGTGATAGTGTCCTTTCATGCATAAAAGTTTTAATTTTGATGAAGTCCAATGAACCTGTTCTTTCTTTTGTTGCTTGTGCTTTTGGTGCCATAACTAAGAATCTATTGACAAATCCAAGGCCAGACTAACTTTTACATTTCCATTCCCTACCATGAACTGTTATCCTATGGTTTACCCAGAGCGAATGTCTAGTAAATTACTGGAAAGGCTTTTCTCTTCCTTCTAGATCCAATTCAAATATCACCTCAGTGAATTCCCAGTACCCACAGGGAGTGTTACTTATTCAAATACCTCCCTCCTTCAGGTGCTGATCCTATCTCACCTGGTGTATATAAATGTATCTGTGTCTTTCTTTCCTTTTAAGATTGTGGTGCTTTGAGCACAGGGATGAATTTTATTTTGCTCTGAAGCCTGTGCCTTTAGTAAATGCTCAATGTTTGTGGAATGGATGAATGAATGAGCAGTTATGAGAAACAACGCATTTTACTTGTTAAATAGCTTTAAAGGCACTCCTGGCATCCCAGAAGTTTTGTGGAGGTGGGGACAGATTTCCCACTGCAAGAACCAGACAGATGTAAGAGTGACTGAAATACATGGCATTATCATTTGGCACTGAACACCCAGCAAGTTTCTTCTTGTCTCACCTACCCTCTGTGGCCCTTTTTTGTAGATCTTCCAATTCTCTAAGGCTCCCTGCTACCCTCTTTAAATGAGAAGCCAGGCCAGGGGAGTCTCATATAAGATCTAATGTAGGCTTCATATTTATAAAGGGATAACCCAATTTATTTGAAGCTAGGGACATGCTATTAATAAGGGGCAAAAAGTCATTATTGGAGTTAGGAACTCTTTCATAGGAGTATATGAAAAATGAGCACTATCCAGCTGCCTGAATTTTAATCTGTTTTCTGATTCCAAATGCAGTTGTAATGAGACACAAGGCTACCTTTACCTTGGTTTTTTTTTCCCCTCTGTTCCTCTTCAGCATCCCATGCTTTCTCTTATTCTCCCCTTTTATCTCAGTATTGGGTCAATCAGAGAGACTATGCTTTCAATGAAATACCATTTTTTGGACTTAATGGTTTTTGTAGTTCATGAGGGTACATGATCTTGCTTTCAGAGGAGCAAGATCCACCTGTCTCTACTGATAGAGTTCTTCCTAGGTTGTGATGAGAAGTGGCCCTGACTTTCTACTTGGGCAGCAGTGACTTCACAGAGGAGCCACACCCCTTGTGGTGATAAGCTCATAGCCCAATGTGAAATAGCATCTATGCCCATGTGGCCATGCCAAGTAACCTTTGCAGTATCACACACTAGTTCTACATAATTAATTCCAGTAATTCACAAAAAGCCCTCATGCTCTTAGGGAAAGAGAGCCCGTTCTCTAGCCATGGTAACAGTCCATCCCCAGAACAAGAATTAAAGCTGTCCTGTCTGCCTTACCTTATCTTTCTGAAAGCCAACAAATCAGTGTCAGTCTCACACTTTTACAGTCATCTGATGGGAAGCTGCTGACATTGAACATGTTTTTAAGACTGACCACTCCTGTCTCTCTGACAATGTAACCTCAAAACAGACCCATCCCCTAAATCAGCAGAGCAAAACTGCCTGACCAGCAAAACTCTCTTTCTTAAGTAAGAAATAAATTTAGCCTTTTGATTTCAGAAATTATATAATGAGTTTATTCTTTGTCAGTTTTCCATTACCTCTCAAATGTCTGCATATACCGGTATTAGTGTTCAGTCATCTATTCTGTGTATGATATTTCATGCTGAAGATGATAGTTATCGAGTCTAAAGGTGTATCCATGCTATATATATGATCCTAAGTCTTGTAGTTATTGAGCATAAATAAAGGTACATTTTACATAGTCACAGGTTAAGAGAGATACTATGCCTAAGGGGATTGGATACACATTTCATTTATCCAAAATTTAAAACCTTTCTGTTCTTTCAGTTCGATTTTCTTGATTATAGGTTAGAAAAGTTGAGTTTTCAGGGCACCTGGGTGGCTCAGTTGGTTAAGCGTCTGACTCTTGATTTTGGCCCAGGTCATGATCTTACGGTTTGTGAGGTTGAGCCCCACATCAGGCTCTGCACTGACAGCGAGGAGCCTGCTTGGGATTCTGTCTCTCTTCCTCTTTGCCTCTGCCCCTCCCCCTCCCCTGCTCATGCGCTTGCTCACTCTTTCTCTCTCAAAATAAATAAACCAAAAAAGTTGAGTTTTCAAACTCATGGTTCTTGAGCCTAATTTAGCATGTGAATATGCTCTTAAATACTTGAACCAACAAGTAGAAAGTCTGGAAATTTCACACCTAAGTCTAGGTTTCCAAATTTTCTTGGGGGAAAATGGTAAATTTGGTATTGCAGGGCCTCCACTGCTGCATGGCAGCACTCAGCATAATGAAGGAGCTGCTGCTCTTTATAAAATGGGTGTAGGCCCCCTCCTTTCTCATGGTCTCGGTCCTCCCTATCCCTGCCCCAACAGAGAGAAAGATCCTCACTGGCCCTTCATCATCTCTCTCGTCTGTCTTTCAATAGGGACCTATTCCTCTACACAGAATTCTCTGTCATTTAGTGTTTGTGTTCACTGCATTATAGCTTCAGAGAGTAAGCATTACAGTTCCTTTATAGGCTTTTAAATTTGACCCCTTGACCAATAAAAAAAAAGCAGGGTAACAAACCCTTTACAAAGCAGCTTGTGTTATAAGCCCTTTTCCCTCAGTGGTGTGACATCTTGACTTCAGATTCTTTCAAGGTTATAAATTTAAGTGTTTATACCTCACTGTTTTAGAGGCTTTTGTCTTTTCTCCTCTTTTCTCCTCTTTTCTTCCATCAATAGCATATTCTTTCTTCCTTAAAAAAATTGTCATCCCCTGTGTTTAGCTGCTGTGGTAGATTATAAAAATGGCCACAAATTATTCTACTTTTTCTACCCAATGATCTATGCAAGTGTTCTCCTGCACTGACTCTGAGCCTTGTGACTTCCTTTGGCCAATGGGATGTGAACAAACATGATGCAAGCAAAGGCTTGCAAAATGTTGGTGCACTGGGGCTTGCTCCCTCGCTGAGCTTCAGAACTGTTACCACCACCATGTGTGTGAGCCCAGGTTAGCTCACTAATGCAGATGATGAAAGACACATGGCTACGTTGTCCTTAGCACCCTGGATCACATTCATCCACCTGCTAGACATATGAGAGAGTGCATCCTAGACCATCCAGCCCCAGTCAGGCTGGCCCAAACCAAAAGAATCATTTAGCTGACCCACTGATTTGTGAGCAGTGATTAATTTGTGTTGTAATAAATGTTTGGTTTAAGCTGCTAAGTTTGGGGGTGGTTTACTATATAGCAAAAACTAACAGATATAGCCTAAATTAAAGAACATGCTATTACCAAAAAAGACTTGCATTTTCCACAAATGTAAATATTATGAAAGAAAAAAAAAAAGACCAAAGAACTGTTCCAGGTTGGAGGATAGCAAAGAATCATGAAAATCCAATGTAATAATACATCATACTGGATTGGATCTTGGACCGTGTGGGGGAAATGCTTTAAAAGACATTTCTGGGACAATTGAAAAAAATTGGAATGTGGACTGTGGAATAGATAATAGTATTGTCTTGAATTCGATAATTATATTGTGGTTGTGTAAGAAAATACCCTTGCCCTGAGAATGTGGAGAAATGGGCACCCTCCTACACTGTTGGTGGGAATGTAAACTGGTACAGCCGCTCTGGTAAACAGTGTGGAGGTTCCTCAAAAAATTATCAATAGAACTCCCCTATAACCCAGCAATAGCACTGCTAGGAATCTACCCAAGGGGTACAGAAGTGCTGATGCATAGGGGTATATGTACCCCAATGTTCATAGCGGCACTTTCAACAATAGCCAAATCATGGAAAGAGCCTAAATGTCCATCAACTGATGAATGGATCAAGAAGATGTGGTTTATATATACAATGAAATACTACATGGCAATGAGAAAGAATGAAATCTGGCCATTCGTAGCAAAGTGGATGGACCTCGAGGGTGTCATGCTAAGCGAAATAAGTCAGGCAGAGAAGGACAGATACCACATGTTTTCACTCATAGATCTAACAGGAGAAACATAACGGGACCATGGGGAGGGGAAGGGGAGAAAAAGAGTTAGGGAGAAGGAGGGAGGCAAATCATGAGAGACTCTTGAATACTGAA
>CM053579.1:95619252-95830270 GCA_028646485.1 Cryptoprocta ferox
GAACAAACTGAGGGTGGATGGGGGGGTGGGGGAGAGGGGAAAGGGGGTGATGGGCATTGAGGAGGGCACTTGTTGGGATGAGCACTGGGTGTTGAATGGAAACCAATTTGACAATAAATTATATTTAAAAAATAAAAAATAAATAAAAGATAAAGTGTTTCAAAAGAGGTAAAAAGGAAAACTCAACAATTGAGGAAGTAAAAAATTAATTGCTATAGCTTCCTTCAGAAACTTTCTAACAACGTTATCTCAATAGATGTATTGAGAGCAATGTGTTTTAGGCAAGAGTCAAGATACTTATTTATGTAGACATCAGACCTTGGGGCTTATGATTGAAATGGAACATGGAGAATGCTGGAATCATGTTCATTTTATGCCCAATACATGTGGAGATAAACAGAAGCCCTTTAAAAATATTAGGTCGTCAAAAGGATGCTAGATAGGGAAAAGAGGATCTGGATTTTTGTCTTGGTTCTGCTACAACTATATTTAAGTTTTAAAGCAAGCTACTCAACTCTTTTGGTCTCAGTTTGCTTCCTAGATTAATTGGAAAGGTAATTTCTTAAGGTTCCTATTGGTGCAAACATTTAGAAAATACAAAACAAAACCACATGTGTTGATCAGTGGCTTCTAGTGTAGTCATCTTAGTGACTCTTTGTTATTATGTGATAACTACACACAATATGTATTTATGGTTATAGATGGGGGCCTTGTTAAATATATGGATGTATAGTGAGCACATCTTGAGTCATTATGTGGTTGCCCCTGTAGAAGCTGGGCTGTCTGGAATGATATCAGCAGAGAAGATTTTTGCATGATCATGATGTTGGAAGCCTCCATTGGTGATACAGATTGTAAGGATCAACTCCTTCCCCATACACCCACATACATATAACCATAGTTCCCCAAGATGTCACAGGAAAGAAGAAGCACAATGACAGAAATGACAGGGTGGCATATGGAATAGAAAGACACATTATAATCTGGGAGACATGTAGTTGATTGCCCATAGGGAAGACTTGTATTTTTAGCAGCACTAAAACTTAGCCCAAACAAGGCCGGTTTCACTGTGGGAAAATGTCCTGGACACTTTTGTTATTGTTGGGGATTTGAGGCCTATAACACAAAATGGCATTTTTAAGAAAAGTGGTAGATCTCTCTGGCTCTTGGTCCCCTCCAACCTCATTCTACATCCTCATCATCTCTCCTCCCACTCTATGGCTTACTTTCACATTTCTCCCCTCTTCCTCCTTTTAACTCTGTTTCTCCCCTTCCAAAGGCTGGAGGCACTCATGAGGAATATTTAAGCACGTTGGAAGTCTCTCAGGGGAAGGATGCTATTTTTGAAAACGTTTTTTATTGATGTAAGTGTACAGTTTAATGAATTTTCACAAACTGAATGTGCTCTGTAACCAGCACCTCCCTCTGTCCAAAAGAGAACATCACCTGCCTCCCACCAGCCATTCTCATGTCTGTTCCCATTCAGTAGCTTTCTCCAGGGTAGCCATCATTCTGACTTCTAACAGGATAGATGAAATTTGTCTTTTGGAACTTGATATGAATGGAATCTCACAGTAGGTATTCTCTTGGATCTGTTGCTCACTATGTGCGACATTCATTTATACTGTTGCACATGGCTGTAGTTTGTTCATGTAGTATTGCATGTAAGCTATACTGTAATCTATTTGTCCATTCTGTTCTTAGTGGGCATACGCAACATTTTTGTATTTTAGCTATTGTGAATAGTACTTCTTTGATCATTCTGGTATTTATCTTTGGGTAAATATGGATTTGCATTGGGCATGTATCTGGTAGTGGAATTGCTGGGCCACAGGGGATGTGAATATGTGCTCAACTTCTGTATATGCTGTGAGGGCACTAATTTGCAGGTGCCTTTTATGGGCCAAGAACTTGCCATACCCTCTCTATACGTCTTCACAAAATCCTTTCAGAATCTTATTATTGAGCTTATGCTGCTGCTGAAGACACTGAGGTTTAGAAGGGGTAAGTAAATTGTGCAATGTCCACTAGCGTTTGGGCTGGAGCAGAGATTAGAACCCAGCCTGACTTGACTTCAAGGCCTTTTTTGTATGATGCTCTCTCATAAGCTTCGGATCTCTGATTTAGAACCATGCGGGACTATTTTCATATGAATTAAGGATAAATGGCAGTGGCTTTCCAAGCAATGCTGTTTTATTGGTAACATTTCTAGTTATAGAAACCTTTGCCGTGTGTATTGTGTATAAATGCTGGCAAAAGGAAAGGATGCACAATGTTAGAAATCTGTGTTCTCTTTGTTCCATAGTGAGGAAGAGATGGCTACCTGTTCCCCCAAAGATTTGAGCTCCTTTTTCATAGTATGGAGTCATTGCTAGCAAACCAGGAAATACATTTCATATCTTTCTTATATCTAGTGGGACCTCGTGACAGGTTCTCACCATAGGAATGTGAATGATAGTGATGTGTGTCATCTCCTGGCGTAAGTAGTTGAAAGCAGGTGTTCCTTCTTCTCTTTCTTTTTCTGCACAACAGACAGATACAGAAGATTCAATATGGGCCTTTGAGCCCATGGTGATGCCGGAGCCATCAAGGGAGGCTAGGTCCCAAATCGCGTCTTGAAAGACAGGAGAGCTGCCTGTCAGTCAAAAATGCCCATTTAGACTTTGCATGAGTATTGATAAACTTTTACTGTGTTAAGCCTCTGAAATTTGGGGGCTTGTTTGTTACAACATCTAATGTTACCTTAATTAATATGTCAGAGAAGTCTCCACGTTCATCCCACCACTTCCTTCTGCTTTCATCGTTTGGATTCTGGTATTTCTTCCACAATTGAAACCCTGAAGACTTAAACCTTCCTCTCCTTACTGGCTAGGATCATAGGAATTAAATGCTCCACTTTGCAGGGCCTTGATCCAGTTATCTTTGTGAATCATCTTCAGTCCTATTATTTATTGCATGTGCTGTGACAGTGTTATATAATTTTATGTAATTTAGCCTTTGAACCTCTTTGTTCTTGGTGAAGGAAGTCATTAGAGAGTGAAAAAAGGCCTTTTCATGGCAACAATGGAAAATTTAGTGGAACCTCTTTATATTTTATACATAACCATGTATTTGTACAACTCTTTTATGCTTTTCAAACTCCAACCCACACAGAACTTTGTGACATAGGACAAACAGCTTTTATTGTCTGCATTGGCAGTTGAAGAAAATGAAGTGCAGAGAGGTTCAGTCATGCTGGACTAGAAACCAGACTTGTGACTCCAGTTCACCGTCCTTTTGTCTCCTCTCTTATACCCCAATGTCTGTGTCAGGAGTCTGTGTCAAGAGTCAGGGAATTATCACAGAATCCACCAAACCACATTATGACAGGCTATTACATACGGGATTCTTCAGTCTAGGTCTGAAGAGTTAGTCATTTAAAGAAATCAACAATTTCTCAAGACTTTCTTTAAAGTTGGCATCTTGTGGGCTAAATGTACATGTTAGTTCCCAAAGCTTTATTAGCCTGTCACAGGGCTGTGATGTACAGCTGTGTAGATTGAACAGGACACAACCATATCTGGCAGCTCATATGATCATACAATGGATAATACAAATGCCACCAGATCCAGGTAAGGGTTTTGGTATATTCTATGCACAGATATGAGTTCTGTATCTTTGGGTGTAAACACTTCCTCTTTCCTTCTGCTTCAAGACTATGAAACTAGCAAGTTTCCCAAATTCTGATGCCCACTGTCTCTTCCTGCCCACCCATGTTTCTTATTTCCAGATTCGCTCTGGCTGCTTGCCATAAAGTCTTATGCAGATGTTCTTTCCTTGGTTTGCCTGCCCACCAAGATTTGTCCTCCTTTCTCTGCTGACTTCTCCTCTTTGTGAGTACCCTTTCTTTCCAAGGCCTACTTAACCTAACCTTTCATATTAACTTCAATATGATTGATCAAACTATGGAGATCTTGATTCTTAGTACCCCTCCCATGTGGTGCAGTCCCATCACTGTTTGTCTGTCATGTACCCCACATGTGGAATGGCTTCCCTAATCCTCCCCACTCTCTTAAGCCCTTCTTGAGCCTGACTTTCTACATTCTGGGTTCCTCCAGCTCTTCTGACATCCCCGTCCTCTAAACACTGTCACGGGATGTCGTGGCAGGGTTCTGTGCTGGGAATCAGAAGCCCTGGGTTCTATCATGACACTTACATGGATCCTGTGGCCCTGGGCAAGTCACTTAGCTCTTCTACATCTCAGTTTTCATTTCTATAAAGTGAAGGTGTTTGGCTAATGACCTCAAAGTTCCTTTCCAGACAGCAATTCTCTAAATTTATGCTAGACTTAAACTGATGGGATCCAACCAAATTTTAGGTATACACCCTATGTAGTTTTCCTATAAACACAAGCATATTCAGAAAGTCTTGGTCCATGTCCAGGAAGTAAGTACCTAAGGATCCAAATCAGCCGAGCTTTTGGGGGGAATAATTAAGTCATGTATTTGTTTCTTCATCAGTATATGTTTACTGATTGTATTAGTTATCTATTGCTGCAGAAGAAATTGCCTTCAAACTTAGCAGCTTAATACAACAAACATTTATTATTGCCGTTTCTGTGGGTCGGGAACCTGTGCATGGCTTAGCTGGGTCCCCTGGCTCAGAGTCTCTTACAAGGCTGAAATCAAAGTGTTGGCCAGGACTGCAATCAACTCAAGGCTCAACTGGTGGAGGATTTTTTTCCAAGCTCATTTGTATGATTGTTGGCAGGATTCGGTTCCTCACAGGCCTCATAGTTCTGAGGACCTTGGTTCCTTGCTGGCCATTGGCCAGAGTACTCCCTCAATTTCTTGCCACATATACCTCTCCATCGTGCATTTCAAAACAGGGCAGCTTGCATCTTCAGAGCAAGCAGGCGATAAGACCCAGAAAGAGCAAGACAGAAGGCACAGTCTTTTGTGGCCTTATCTTGAGAGAAGCATCCCGTCACTTTTGCCATATTCTCTTTATTAGTGGAGGCCAACAAATGACTGTCAGCTCTTTCCATTGAATTGTGAGCCAAATGAAAAATCAGAAAAGGAGGTGAGGCAGATGGGAGGCTGAAAATGACGACATCTTTTGCTTAACATTGGTTTTCTGTTAATGAAATCAGATGTTCTGCACAAAAATGTTAAAGGAGCCCTTTTCCAATTATTTTAAATGGGAAAAATTACTATGTATTACAAATCACCCCCAAGCTCCCAAGCAATCCAAACACATCAAAATGCCCATATATAAAGAACAAACTGTCATATCATAAGGTAAAATACTTAAAATACTGCTATGTTGACACCAAATAATGAATATGATTGTTAATAAGCAGCTGCTTTGTCTACAGCCATGTCTTCTGAGTGCCAGCAATATTCTAGCCACACATCCCCTCTGTTGACACTCTGGAGCACTTCAAAATATCTATGCGTGCTTCTGGTCCATCTAAACTTGATTTATTCTAAATGCCAATTGTATTAGGAGTGAAGCTTGAGATGTTTCCCGTACACTCTTTTGTTAAAAAGGTTATATTGATTTTTTAAGGCATAAATGTAATTTTGTAATAACCCTCATTCCCCTGAAAAGTACTTAGGTGAAGTTTGGATATTAAAAGCCAAGAGGCATTTTCCTGAGAAAACATTAACCAGAGATACATTCTGTGTGGTATATGTGTGTCGCTTTTATTGTAAATAGTGCCAATATTGGGAAATGTGATTTATATCTGTGGGCGAGCAGGCTCTAAAAGTCTGCACTCTAGAATTAGTCAGACTTATCTGTTGAGTCATAGATCGTGCTAGAGAACCATGGGCTTTCCCTTAAGGGAAATGTTGAAAACATTTCCTCCAATGGACATTACCATTATGTTGAAAACGTATGGCAAGACCAGAGCACAACATGCAATTTTGGAGAATTGTCCATCCCCCAAGAGAAAGGAAAGGGGAGGTGGGAGTAGGAAAATCCCTTCAAACACCACACTCAGATCCAGTCACTTTTCTTGTCCGGGGAGGGTCAGAGAGGAGCCAGAAGGAACACCCTAGTGAGGTCCCTCCACACATAAAGAAGCCACTGAGTTTGGGAAATAAACCCTGCATTGTAGGTTCTAACAATTTACATGCATGAATCTCACAAGGGCATTG
The DNA here is from genome assembly GCA_028646485.1 of Cryptoprocta ferox. NCBI lineage: Eukaryota > Metazoa > Chordata > Mammalia > Carnivora > Eupleridae > Cryptoprocta > Cryptoprocta ferox. The sequence goes on from CM053579.1 coordinate 95,625,396, forward strand.
CAAATCAGATGCTGCTATCATTATTGCCTTATAGGTGGGGAAACTGAGAATTTGAGAGGTTCATGAACACATCAAAGAAACAGGAAGAGGAAGTGACACACTTGAGACTTGAACGCAGGCCTATCTGGTGCTAAACCCCTATGTTTTTAACCACAGAGTAATAATACCTTACCATTTTGCTTAACTTTTTAAATGTTTATTAGAGAGAGAGAGAGAGGGAGAGAGAGAGAGAGAGAGAGAGAGAGAGAGAATCCCAAGCAGGTTCTGTGCTGTCGGTGCAGAGCCTGATACGGGGCTTGATCTCACTAACTGTGAGATCATGACCTGAGCCGAAATCAAGTGTCAGACGCTTAACTAACTGAGCCACCTGGGTACACCAACTTAACTCTTGATTGTAACCAGAAATGGAATGTTATTGAAATTTTAGGCTGGTAACATGGTGAATTTTGATGACTTAACTGGTAAAAAATTTTCATCCACATTTCAAGGGTCCATTTTGCTTCTGTCTTTGTTCAGACTAGAAGTTCTCCTTTGCTTAAGTTATATTCAGCAGTACATGGATCTTGTCAGGTTTCAATAGGAATATTTAGTTTCAAAACTTTAGAGATCACCCGTCTTTCATCCCCCTCCTATCTCCTCTATGCTCCGTAGCTGGAATTATGTTCTGAAATGCAAAATCAATTCTGTCTCTCCCCTACTTAAAAGCTTGTAATGGTATATCATTACTTATAGGAGAAATCCCAAGATCCTTAAGCAAGCATGTGACTTTATCTTTTCATCCCAGCTTTTCTTTCCAGCCTCGTTTCTCATTCCCATTCCAGAATAAGAGCCAACCATTTTAAACTATCTGCAGCTGGTGTAGTTTCTCTGTGAAGGAGGATGTGGAATTCTAAGAATTTTGACTGAATTATTTTGTAAAAATATATCCATAGAATCTGAGAGGCCCAAAAGGTCTCAGACACATCTCCAGCTTGCTCCCCCTCAACTGCCCTGAAGTGCCTCTAATATGAGTTTTTGTTAAGACTGTTTCTTAAAAATCCAGAGCCCCCAGTCATAAGTCTCAAGGCTTTTATTTATTGCATTTGGAGGCAATCAGAGGCTTTCAGCAAAAACAGTGAGTTGTGTGTTTGTCCAGCCACGAGGAAAAGGGGACTGTTGTTGCAGGATTCTGAACACCTTGGAAGGGGAAGAAGCTGAGCAGGTAAAAATGCTGGAATCAAAGAAAGTCACCTCCTCACTAAGCCTAGGGAGAAAGGTTGTAAAATCAGCCCCGATTCATTTTAGTCTGAGGTTTGGGGTCCTCTTGCCCCCTTAGTCAACCCACGGACTGCATGGAGTACTTGATTGCACCCTAGCGTTGCCTTGCCACTTCATTAACAGCTTGCTAAATGAGTGCCCAGAGCCATTAAGAAAATTTCTGAAAGAGGGCACTAATGAGAGCACATGCCGAATGTTACCTTGATGCCTACCGGGATCCATTCACAGGACCTTTTTGCCTGTTTTGATGTGCAATGTTCACATATTTGCAGTCTGCAGGCCCTTACATGTGAGCCCATTTTAATGATACTGGTGAGCAAAAAAGAAAAAAAATTAGATCCATCCGAGGCTTTCCTGAGATCAATACCATAATTACATTTGAGACCCTCCAGGTATTAATCTTCTCCTTTCTTTCAGAAAAGCAATTCCATTTTCCTAGCATGGTCTCTTAGAAATAATACTACTTCTCCACGGTTCTTTTGAAAATTTTTCCCCCGAGGGAGAAGGAAAGGCAAGCTTTTCTTTTTTACCTTTGCTTCCACACCCCTTCTCTTTTAAATGAAATGTTCACTGATGCTATGAGAAGACTGCACAGAAAAAGGGCTGATGTGAAAATATTTTATAATATTAACAGCTTGAATGTAAGCTGTTTTCAGTGCTTTCTGACACTTCTTGCTTTCATTGTTTTATTTAACAATCATTAATTGTGTTGTCAAAAATAATGCTAATAGTATTTGTTGAACACTTATTATGGGCTAATGATTGTTCTAAGCACTTGACATGAACTGACTAATTTAAATCTCATTAGAACTTTGTAAAACAGGTACTGTTTACACATTAACACTTCAGTGCATAGAGAGTTGGGAACCTTTGCCCAATGGCTCACTGCGAGTAAAGGCAGAACTAAGATTTGATCCCAGGCAATCTCATCACAGCACCTGCATGCTCAACCACTAAGCTATACCTAGCTGAATCTGTATGTACCTTACACTGAGCCAGGAGCCTGAAGGCTGTAAAAAATTAGACATAATTGGTGCCTTTACTGGGTTGACTACGTTTCGCCCAAATTCATGTCTGCTTGGAATCTCAGGATGTGACCTTACTTGGAATTAGGATCTTTACAGATATAATTGGTTAAGATGAGATTATACTGGATAAAGATTGGCCTTAAAAGGTATCCTTTTAAGGAGAGGGAGATTTTTTTTAATATAATTTATTGTCAAATTGGTTTCCACACAACACCCAGTGCTCATCCCAACAAGTGCCCTCCTCAATGCCCATCACCCACTTTCCCCTCTCCCCCACCCCCCATCAACCAGGAGAGGGAGATTTTTGAGAGAGATACACAGAAGGAAGGTCATAGAGAGATAGATGGAGGCAGAGACTGGAGTGATGGAGCTATAAGCCAAGGAATGCCCAGGACTGCCAGCCGCCACCAGAGGCTGGGAAGAGGCAAAGAAGGATGCTTCTGTAGAGCTTTCAGAGGAGATGTGGCCCTGTTGACACCTTGATTTCATGTTCCCAGCCATCAGAACTGTGAGAGAATACATTTCTGTTGTTTTAAGCCACCAATTTGTGATACAGCCCTAGGAAACTAATATCATGCCCCTGAAAATCTCGTAGGGAAAATGGATAAGGAAATGAACAATTAAATTTTTTTAAATGTTTATTTATTTTTGAGAGAGAGAGAGACAGGGAGAAAGAGAGAGACAGAGAGACAGAGCATGAGCGGGGGAGGGGCAGAGAGAGAGGGAGACACAGAATCTGAAGCAGACTCCAGGCTCTGAGATGTCAGTACAGACACTGATCAGGGCTCGAACTCACGAACTGTGACATCATGACCTGAGCTGAAGTCGGACGCTTAACCGACTGAGCTACCCAGGTGCTCAAGGAAATGAGTAATTTAAATGATATAATAAAATCTAAAAGTAAATGTACCAAATGTATATTTTATATATCAAACATGATAGTTGTATATATATAATTGTATATAAATGTATATCCATCACAATAATATTTTGTATTGAATAAGCAGTATACTGTGGTGACTAAGAGCATGGATTGTACAGAAAGATTGCTTGAGTTTGAGTCTTGACTGTGAAGTTTTATAAGCTGTGTGTCCTCTGCAAGTTACTTTACGTCTCTGTGCCCCACTTTCCTCTTGGATAAAATAGTTTTTAGATATCTTTGACATTCGTGGGTTTACTTTACAGAAGTTCAAGGCTACTTTACAGAAGCCTTGAAAGGTGGGTAGATGGTGGGGCAAATATCATCTTCACTCTGCAGACATTGCCTGGAGTCCTATAGCCTAGTACCTGATGGCTGGATTTTCCTCTGCAACAGTAACCAATCCCTTAACTGTGCTAAGTTTCAGTTTCCTTATCCATAAAATGATGATGACGGTGTGGTGATGATTATCATGCACTGAAGGCCTACTCCTTGCTAGGCTTTCTAATGGGAAACCATTATTCCTCCCTATTATGTTACAGGAGAATAAACTGAGGCTATGAGAGAAATTTGCCCAAGGCCACAATTCCTATGATCACAGGATAATTTGGCAGAATTTATGTGCAAGCAATTTGTAAACTGTACTGATGCTGCACAAATGTTAGTTATATACAGTAAAAGTCCCCCTAATCACTTCCTCCCACTGGCCCTGGTCATGCCAACTTAAACTTTTTCAATGCTTAAATCAGGAAAATGTTTTCCTTTCTGTATTAGGTCAAAGTAAAACAATAAAAACTTCATTGTCCCCTTTTACCAAAGAAGTTTGTTCAGACGGGCTCTGGATCTGGTCTTCTTGTATTTACTTTTCACTTTTAGGCCTTTTGATATTTAGATAATAATTTAAAATTATAATATTTACCATAGATCACGCAAGAATAGACTCCATTTATGGGTGATAAGTTCTGAATGGCATCATTAGTGAAATAAAACATTCATTACATGAATTAGGTAGGAAAGGAAATGAGAACCAACACTTATTCATTACCCATTAAGTGGCAGATACCTATCAATTTAATGCTTACCTACAATCCTATGAGGTAGATATCATTATGTTCTATTTTACAGTATCTTTGTTACTAGGGCATTAAAGCTTTGCCCAAGGACATCTTACAAATATGAGACATAGGGAGAATTTGAACTCAGATCTAATTCCACAAACTATGCCTTTACAACCATGCCACCTGCCTTCTAGAAGAATAGGCAGATAATCACATGGAAGTAGAGTAATATGGAGGAGAGAAACTGCCCTTTCTAACTTTCTCTACCAGGGATACATGGAAAAGAGCTCATGGGAGTACTTAGACAAGAGCCAGGCTAGAATTCAGGGGATTTGGGTTTCTGAGCCCGAAGTTACATTGGCATGCTGCGTGATACAGAGCCTGTAACTTTAATGCTCTGGATCCTGGTCGTATTAAAATATGATATTCATAACAGTTAAGCATTAAATCTGAATTGTGATCATCTGTCTGAAAAATGATCTGAAACTTGGAAATAGGCAAAAAGAGGTTGCACGTGCTCTTTCAGTACAGTTCTGGGCTTGACATTGTATTTTCTGGTCTATTTTACCACTCTATAGAGGCAGAGGTGAATTTGTAGAATTTTGTCCGGCAGAAATGCAAATAATTTCTCTCTAAAGAAGAAATAATCCCAAAGGTTACTGGCAATGGCCCTGTTGGACATCAAGCAGTTTTGTTTCTAACTCTGGAAACTTGTCCTCGCAGTGCTTATAAATACCTCGTTCTCAAATGCTCTTTGCATTGGGTTTAACATTTTACCATTTTTTTAAATCAATTAACACGTTAAATATAATATTCGGCATGTGTAAATTTTATATTTGCCTGAGAGTCATGATTTTATCTTTTTGAAAACTATGCTTTAAGAATATTTAGATACAAAGCCTCAAATCTACAGCATTTTCTGGAATCTCTGCCTCTGCTTCCTCGACGTGACACAGCAATGGAACGGGAAGTTGGAGACTGCTACCTAGCACTTTGGGTTCCTCCTGCCAAGGAGTCAGCAGACAAAGAAGGGGGCTCGTGTACTTGCTGGGGTGACTGATCCTGACTATCAAGGAGAAATTGAGTTATTACTACATAATGGAGGTAAAGGGAAATATGTGTGAAATGCCTGAGATCCCCTGGGCTACCTCTCAGAAACCCCATGTATTAGAAGACCCACATCTTCTGATAAAAGTCCATGAAAAACTACAAAAACTAAATCCGGGCAGGATGTCTAATGTCCCAGACCCTTAAGTATCTGTAGAAATAGGGTTTTTCAGAACACACGTCGGAAAATGCTAATCTAATATAATTTCTTCATTGTTACAAACCCAAAACCTGCTTGAGTTTTGACAGCAATTTTTTTCTAACTGGCTAGTATTAGGTTGCTTATTCCTATCTTCAAGCCTCCCATGCAGACACTTAATTAACTTCTTAATAAGTACTAACTATTCAATATTCATTGAACAAATACTATATTGATTGAACACCTACTAAATGCCAGGCACAGATCTAGAATCCAAGACTATAACAATGAACCTATGTTTCTACTTTCTCACATGAAGCTAGCTGTCCTTCAAGTATGTATGTGTGTGCGTCTATGTGTGCACATGCCAATAAACACATGAAAACATCAATTGGGAAGTGACAAATGTTATGTAAAACATAAGGCATGAATAAGAAATAGAGTAAAATGGTTGGAGAGGACAAGTTTATATGGGGTGGTCAGAGAAGGCTTCTCTGATAAGAAGACATTTGAGCCAGGGCCTGAAATAAATGAGTTAGTAAGTATGTCTGTATGTATCTAGAGCAAGTGTTGTAAATTACTGCCCATGGGGCAAATCTGGCCCGCCACCTGCTTTTGTAAATAGAGTTTTATTGAAACACGGCTACACTCATTTGTTTACATATTGTCTATGACTGCTTTCATACCACAATAGCAGAGTTAAATAGTAGCAGCAGAGATTGTATGGTTTGCAAAGCCTGAACGATTTACTATCTGACCTTAAAAAGTTCAGCAACTCCTGGTCTAAGGAAAGAGGATGCCAGGCAGAGCAAACAGTAAATGCAAAGGTCTGAAGTACAAGTGTGGTTGACATGTTTAAGCACTGGTCAGTATGCCTGGAGGGAGAGGGGATAGGAGAGGGTGATGGGAGAGGTAGGGAGGTCAGATCATGTGGCCACAATGAAGATTCTGGCTTATTCTCTAAGATGGAAAGCCACTGGAGATTTAAATCAGAGGGACATGATCTGATTCATGCCTTCAAAGGAACTTTCTGACTACTACCTTCCTTTGATTCTTTTCCCTTTCTCTTATCCTGCCTCTCTGTCTTTCTCCTCAGAAAGCAGGGGTAGCTCAGGAAATGATTATCCATTGAATTTGATGAAGTCTTGTTAGTTCTTTTTTTTAAATTTTTTTAATGTTTTATTTATTTTTGATACAGAGAGAAACACAGCATGAGAGGGGGAGGGGCAGAGAGAGAGGGAGACACAGAATCCGAAGCAGGCTCCAGGCTCTGAGCTGTCAGCACAGAGCCTGACGCGGGGCCTGAACCCATGAACATGAGATCATGACCTGAGCTGAAGTTGGAGGCCCAACTGACGGAGCCACCCAGGCGCCCTGAAGTCTTGTTAGTTCTGATCCTTGCATACGAAGGGTCTCCTAGCTCTTGATTCTATTATTTTTAGGGACCTGGAGCTTCTCACGAGGCTTCCAACTGCATGAGGACTTACCTAGCTGTCCGTTCCGTGACCAGTCCTGGGTCCTACCAGAAGAAGGCCAGTGTTGTACACACTTCAAAAGAGCATCCCAGAGCTTTGCTGTCCTCTTTGAAGACACATTCACCTATTTATGAACCATTTGTGCCAAAGTGATAATGTGCTCTCTAAAGGCTGGCTCATGGTCTCAAAGCATCACATACACACTACCTTCAGTTTGGGGAAAACTATGCTATTTGTTATTTTTAAAATGCAATTGTACCAAAGTAGGAATATTGCGTTTTTTCTTATGCGGAGGCATGTGTGACAATGTTAATGTCATTTTCCCTCTTTCAAAAATCAGAATAAACACTTCCTAAATTGAACTCCGTTAGTCTTTTCTCCATCCCCAGTATCTTTTTGGCCATCAGTCACATAAGATATCACTCTGTGAGGATGTATTTAATGCTGAATGTAGCATTTGAGCTATGTCTCTTAAGCATTTTCAACAGACATATTCTGTTGTACACCCTCCTTTACCAATTTATTTTGTCATCCATGAGAGTGAGTCAGTGGTACCATGACTTTTTACTTTCTAGGCTTTTATTTTCCTAAACACTGTGTATATAGTGAACAGATATAATCTGAGGAGTTAGGAAACAAGTTATGCTGGATGTTCAGTCCCTGCTATGATAAGTGACTTTGAGTGAGGCATTTAACTTATGGAGCTTCTGTTTATCTGTTGACCAAAGGATGGATATTGATTCTTTGTGATCTGACCACTTTGGACAATTATTAGAATTGAATGCTGTTGTAGACATCAAAACATATTGATATGTTGAAAGCACTATATGAGTATGAGGTTGTGGTATTATCTTTAGTTCTTCTACTTTGTGATCTATGAGAACATGCATTACTTGAATCATTTAAATTATACTTAGAAAAACCCAAATTGGTAAAAATAAGAAATAAGAAAAAGTTTAAAATTTTTTATTTATTTTTGGGAGAGAGAGTAAGAGAGAGTGTGTGTGTAAATGGGATAGGGGCAGAAAGAGAGGGAGACACAGAATCCAAGGCAGGCTCCAACCTGAGCTATCAGCACAGAGCCTGACATGGGGCTCAAACTCATGAACTGTGAGATCATGACCTGACCTGAAGTTGGATGCTTAACTGACTGAGCCACCCAGGTGCTCCTAAAATAAGAAAAAGTTTCAAGCAAAGGCTGAAAGATATATCTTGTAGACATACAACTTTATTCATTCCACAAATTGGCTTCAGGCTTAAACTAGGAAAACACATCAATTTAAAAAAAAAAAAAACTTCTCAGATTTTTTTTCCCCAAGACTGTGAATCTCTTTATATGAAATTTTTTGCTGTATTTTAGATAGAACTTTCTTATTTGTTATTAATTGACTAAGCCTATTGTAAAAATGATACTTTTTTAATCTTTATTGGAAAATTTGGTGTCAGCATTTGGCAGTTCTGTTCAGCAGCATAGATGAGGAGCTTAATGCTAACACTGGAAGGAGTTTTATTTATTTATTTTTTATTTTTTTTAACTTTTTAAAAAATGTTTTTATTTATTTTTGAGAAAGAGCGTGAGCAGGGGAGGGCCAGAGAGAGAGGGAAACACAGAATCCGAAGATAGGCTCCAGGCTCTGAGCTAGCTGTCAGCACAGAGCCTGACGCGGGGCTCGAACCCACGAACTGTGAGATAATGACCTGAGCCGAAGTTGGACGCTTAACCGACTGAGCCACCTGACTTTTAAAACTCTGCAGCAGTTCATCTGTTTTGTATCATCTGTTTAGGGCCAAGGTGTTTGAGAATGCCATAAAGAGTCTTATGCCTTAAGTCATCTCCATCTATTGTTAAAACCAAGTGGTCGGAATTGAAAAATGTTTAAAAGACAAATCCCCCAGTAATCTATTATCTGGAAAATGGTAGCAGTAGTTGGGTACTTCGTGTCATTGCTTGGTTGGGAAAAACTTATATAACATTGTTGACAGGCCCAGAATATCCCCCTTCACCAACTTTTTTCTAGCAATAGCAATAATATTCATTGGGCATTTGAGCTTTGGCAGGTAGTGTAGAGAACTAAACACAAAAACATAGCCATTTTCTTCCAGAAACTTCCAATCTAATGAAAACTGGTAAGTTCTCTTCCTCAGAGCCATGATTTTATTCTTTTTTCTTTTTTTGAGGGGGGGGGAGAGAGAGAGAGAGAGAGAGAGAGAATCCCAATCCCAAGCAGGCTCCACACTGTCAGCATGGGGCCTGGTGCGGGACTTAAACTCATGAACTGTGAGATCATGACCTGAGCTGAAACCAAGAGTTGGATGCTTAACCAACTGAGCCACCCAGGCATGCTGCCATGATTTTATTCTTGAACTATTTTCCTTCAAATACTATTGTGAAGGAAAAATGTCCTAAATAAAATCTCCAATAACATTGTAGGGGAATTATCTATTTTGCCAGAGTATGCAGTTCTCAAAATCTTCTCCCTGAGATTTTATCTTATTTATATAACTCAAATCAGTACACTGAAGAATTCTTTCCACTGAATGTAGACTAGAATCAGAAAAGAGTCAAAATTACCTCTTGCCATCCAGTATGTTTTTGCCTGCTTGAGTGGCTGCCAGATATGTTTAGAGGTGAATCTTTTTAAAATTCTCTGATGTGGGGACCCCCTCCCCCCCAAAAATTATATGGTACACACATGGATTAGACATGATCATTTATCTTAGGAGTATCCCCCAAGGTGCCTCCGCATTGCTTCATATACAATATCAGGAGTCAGGCCCATGTTTGGGAGGCATTTTAGCCTCAATTTACTATTTTCAGTGGGAGGAAGAGAAATGAAACCCATCAAAAACTTTGCCTTATTTGTTTGGAAAGGAATGAGCAATAAGACAAATAATGTTTTAGGAATAATACAAAAAACATAGCATTAACCTTGCCAAGGTGAGGAATTGTGAAGCTTCTTGCTCAGTAGACAAGCAATACTATTCATGACAATCATAATTTTATTGTTATTGATTAGTTATTGGGGATTGACTGTATGTTAGACACTGAGATAATGGCTTTACTTGTATTTTTCTTAGTTTTCCCTCTTAAAACTCTATGAAACAGTAGCTACTCACAGGTAAACTTACCGTTCACACTGTTGATAGGTGGCTAAGCTAGTCCCCCTATCTCCAAAATTCTTCCTGTTAGCCATTCTATGATATTTCTCCCTATGGAAATGATTCAGTATTTGAAGAGGTTTAAAAGTTCATAAACATCAACTTATGAATCTGCATCTTCTTGAAAATATTCTGATGGATATCTTTGGTTAAGGCAAATATGCAAGGGTCAAGGTGAAGTACCTCGACTTCACTGAGGTTTTCAGAATTGTTTTTTCATCATGAAATCAGAATGCCTAGGTTCACAGGTTGTTGTTTTAAATTTCTTTTCAGTTTGAGATTTCATGATTCCTCAGTGCTCTTGGAACTTTTTCATATCTCATATGAAGTATCCAATACTAGATTCTGCTCACAGTGACTACCAATAGTTCCACATCCCCATTTCTCTGTTTCTACAATGAGAATAACTTCTTTTTTCTTTCTTGCTGGGGACACTATAAGCTCCTTTTAAATTAGAACATGATATAATAGCTATAAGTACTTTAAGCTCATGAGGAAGACCAGAAACAAAAATGCAGGTAACCATTGTCATCTAAATTATTTACATTGTAGTGCAAAAATGGAAAGACTCTTAGGGAAGTTTTGTGGCACACTTAGCTTTATTGAAATTGAACAAATATTTTTTAATACTTTTACAGCACATGTAAAATTTAATTTTTTTGTTATATTTTTACACGTTGTCTTTTATCTGAGTAAGCAAAAATACGTCTTTTATTTGTTTTCTTACTTAAAACATGTAGCCAGGATTCAAACCACGTAGCTCTGGTACCAAAAAGGCAACGGGTTATGAAAATCACAGTACAATTTTAAAATTCTGTAAGTTAATTAAGGATATTTAAAACGATATTCACTTGGATTGACAGTAGAAATCATGGTCATTTGACATTAGGACTAGTAGTTACACCTACAATAAGAGCAGAAATTGTAAGTTGAAGCTAATATGAGCTACACCATTCAGGACACACCATCTTCATAAATACTGTGGCCAAGAGGCTGCAATGGCTAAGTGACACTTGAGCAGTTAAAGTCACATGTCAATATAGTCAAAGCGAAAAAAATACAGTGTGCTGATTGGGATCTAAAATAAAATGGGCATCTATTTTTTAAAGAGGGTATACTATCAAATCAATTACACAATACACAATTTAAACCCCCAAATTACACTGAGGAAAGAAAAATAATATCAAATTGCACACCTACACGGACAGTAAAGTAGAAATCTGTTCTTTGTGGTTGGTGTTTATTTTTTGTTGTTGTTTTCTCAATAAATAGAAATAATTTACAACCCACAAAAGGATTTCTCAGGTGAAACACTAATTACAGACATCATAAAGAACGTAGCTCAGGGTACTTGTTTTAAAAACGAGGCAGCATTTTCCTGAAAAAGTTTGGTCCTCAACTCACTATAGGCTAGTCACTATGGTCAGATGGTAAGCATGTTCCTTCTGTGTGTGTGTGTGTGTGTGTGTGTGTGTGTGTGTTTTAAGCTAGCTTTTCAGTACCAGAATTAGTCAAAACCAAACCAAACCAAATAGCTGTCGAGCACTTGACCTTGCATATCCTGTCTAATTAATACATCATCTGAAATAACAACGCTAAAGACTATGAAGGGAATTATGCTCATGTGATCCTGCGACACCTTAATTTTGTGCAAACATTTTCTGTCATTGCCCAGATAACTTATCTTTATTCATGTACGTGCCAGGAAACCTGCCCTCATGATCTTCCCTCCCCCCTCCCCTAGTCTTTTCCTCTGTCAAAGTGATAGAAAGACAATTTCACTGTGTATTTACAAGCACAACAATTAGGCGAGGAAGTCCAGGGTCTGAAGGGCACATCTATTTCTTGTGGACATCTTCATGCCGAATGATCTTGTATGTGATCCAGTAAAAGATGTTGAAAATGAGGAAGGCTAATGGGAAGGCAGCTCGAGATATGGTGTCAATCCTTTTTGCCCGGTCCACAAACTTCTTCTTGATGGCATCTGCATCTTTTGGGGGTTGTGGGAGCGGGTTGGCAGGTGTGGCCTTGACTGCTGCTGTTCCATCTTTCACTTGGAGGCAGTGACCCATCCCATAACCACTGAAATTAAAACGACTTTCACGAGTAGTATCTTCTTCCTGGGAGAATAAAGACAGGAAGCACAGATTGGTTGTCAGTCAAATCAGATGGAAGATGCTTAAAATTCTTCAGAAGTAAAAGGATAAATCACAGTGTGGGAGGCTTTGGGAATGTGGAATTCTCTTTCAAGTTCATCTCAATTATTCATGGAACAGATACAGTTCATTAACTTTCAGACTGAGAGATTAAGAGTAAGAATCATGACTTTGTGGTAATTTTAATTAATTCACAAACAGAAACACATTATATTTGGCACTGACTTTCCCCAAATCTAGTTTATTAATCCATAACTTTAAATGAACTATTTTAAAGCCAAGTCTCCAAATCCCAATTTTTTACTCTGTATAGAAGACCATTTGTTCATTCACTCACTCACACTTCATTCATTCATTCACTTGTTTTCTAGTGTAAATTTTTATCATTGATTCTTTTGTTAGTTATCTCTACGATATTTAAACATGGGTCATTTTAGCAGATGTCCGTGGTATTTGGTGTTGATTGTTTCAGCGTGAATTAGATAAAAGACTGAAAAATTATAACCTCCGGGTAAAGTGCAGAGTCAGATGTATGGAACCTTGGTGTGTGATTGGGTCAAAATGGTAGAGTCAAAACAGTGGGATTGAAATGACCTGCTGAATAAAAGTTTAGTTCTAAACAGCCATCGATTGAATCTTCTTTTGAAACTGGTTCAATACTCTACAACCCCTGTGAATCACTGAAGGCACTGCAGTCTTTATTTTGCCAGATAATAACAATGGTTATATTTTCCAAAAGACAAGAGAACTTGGTATTAATTTTATTTCATGAGCGTTTATTGCATATCAGTTGTGCCTTCAGCCACATATAAAAGATATGCTGAAGTACTTTAAATGTTTATTTATTTACTCACAAGAGTGAGAAGGAAGGAGAGAGAGAATCCCAAGCAGGCTCCACACTGTCAGTGCAGAGTCCTATGTGGGGCTTGAACTTACAAACCATGAGATCATAACCTGAGCCGAAACCAAGAGTCAGACGCTTAACCAACTCAGCTACCAAGACACCCCCTGAGTGAAGTACTTTTAACATGATATGAATGACAGCCCAACTGTAATTCAAATGGTACGAGCAAGGACAAATTTATATCAGGAAAATCAGGCCAGAGCTCTTATAATAAACTAACTATAAAATTACTCCTTTATAAAATCATCTCCTCAGTGCTTTTATTTATATGGGATTGTCCTATACAAGTTGGTTCAAGATACTCTCATTTCTTAACAAAATGTAATAAGGAATTTTTCATGCAACAGTGAATTATTGAGTGTTGAATCTATGGCAGGCATTTTGCTAGGTACTCAGAAACAGTCAATGACGTTGGACAAGAGCCCTACTTGCATGGAGCTTTCAGAACCCATTGGAAGTGTTCAACCTCAAGGCGCTATCATATAAAGAAGCTGGCTAAGAAGACCGAGCCTGACATTAGAGTACTTTCATTGTGCCCAGCTATATAAGCTCAGTAATGAAGACTTTAATTGGACTCAGATTCAAGTATTGACTCTGTTTTCTTTGCCTTAAGATGTGAATGGTAGGGACACCTGGGTGGCTCATTCGGTTGAGTGTCTAATTCTTGATTTCAGCTCAGGTCGTGATCTCACAGATCGTGGGATAGAGTTCCCGCTCTTAGTGCAGAGCCTGCTTGGGATTATCTCTCTCCCTTTCTCTCTACACCCCCCCCACCTCAAAACAAATAAACTTAAAAAAAATAAAAAATAAAGTTTTAAATGAGTGAAGTCTTAAAATGTGGAATAAACAGATATATTAAGCATTACAGTGTTATCAGACTTATTCAGTCCTTAGCAAGAAAGAAAACACACAGGTCATAGGGGGAGGGGACTTATGAGTCACATGGGTGATAGGCTGTCTTGACTTTCTATTACCAACTGGTAATTAGATCTCAACTACTGAGTAAGAGAAGTAGAAACAGTGCCAGTTGGTTTAGTAAAGTGAGATACAGACTAGGAATTTGGGTATTTGGGTTCTAGGTCAGGCTTGAAGGGTTGTAAGCTGTTGTTGATCTTAAGCAAGCTCTTTATTCTCAGGAATCTCATACCAAAAATGTCAAGGCTGGACTAGATTTATGGGTCTCAGCTTTGGTTGTTGGGGAACTTTTACAAGTATATGCCTGCCTGCCTGCCTCACCTCTTAACTCCTTCCAGACCAAATGAATTAGAATCTCTGGGGAGATTTAAAGTCCAGTGACCCTGATGCAGAAGGTTGGAAACCAGTGGTCTCAGTGAGCCCTAAGGTCCAGCTCTAAAATGAGGAACCTATTCTATATTATTAAGTCTAAATTTACTTTTCAAATGGAAACTACTCCTCAAAGTACATTGCCCCTTATCTGCCTAAATTTACTGTGATGTTTTTCCTTTCTGTATCTGAAGAATCTTGCAAATTGCTGTTCTCACCTCTGTAAACATTTAGAAACTCATGATTAAGCATATAGTTCAAAGATTCTTTTTAAATTCCTGGATGCCTGAAGAAATAGAAAAGGTGGTTAGCTAATAACCTGCTTTAGCACGCAGAACAAAAGGAAACCTAAATACCTACATACATGTTTCTTTTCAGACCGACTCATTCATTTAGTTTCTATAGTCTTGCCTCGAATACTGTGAATGGACAGCTGAATAGATGAACCCATCCAGTGAAGGACCAGAGCTAGAGTAGAATGACGCCAGCTTAGGTTATCATTATGTTGTACGGTGCCCAGCAAACTGTGGGTGCTTAATAAACATTTATTGAGTAATGAACAAAAGGGAATTTTAAGAGGTTTTTTCTTCTATTCTTGAAAATATTTTCCTCATTCATTCAACAGTAAGTACTTCACATTATGCTTCTGAGCATAGTTACAGCTAATTAAATCCATTCTTTAAAATTCTCCACCACAGAAATAAATTTGTCGTAGGTAGAAATTATCCATTTAATTTTTCACATGCAGGAGAGACGAATGCTAGTTTAAGGGTCTTCTTATTTACCATTATGACTCATTCGATGCATTTTAAATATGGAACCTTAAATTATCCACATCAAAGGGTATGGTTTTGATGCAGAAAACATAATTGCAACAATTTGAATTTTTGTGTTATAATGAATGACTAATTGCCTTTATAACAGGTTCAGAATAAGATGTTATGGTAATATGGCAGGATTCCTATATGAGGGTAAGATGGAGATGAGCTTGAGTCATGGATAAGCTGAAGCTAAAATAAAGAGCAATCTGTAGGCACAGCTTAGTGGAACATATTAACAGGGAGAATCAGATCTTCCCAGTAAGGAAAGAATCTTACGCACATATTCTCCACTTCTTCTAATTAGCTGGGAAACCAATTAGTTACGTATTGCTGCTGACCCACCATCTTCAGTAACTTTGAACAGTAAATACTTCTAGCTCACTCTGTTTGGTTGTGCACCGATTAAATTCCCCCAGAAAATGAATCATCCAAAGCTTTAATATGTTCAATTTCTCTATCCCATCTCTTAGGCCCTAGAAAGGAGGAAAGGAGGAAATAAAAGGATTCCTAAAAAACTGGTGTAAGGGAAAGTTCTTTCCATCTCATTTCTCACCCAGATTCTTTGATTGGACTGAGGCTCTCTTCTGTTGGAATAGGAAATAGCTCAGTTGGAACTGAAGGTTGTAGTGAGGCTCAATCAATACAAGGACATAATGGCGTCTCCGGCCCTCCTTAGGAAACACTGTGAGTCCAAAGCACAGCAGGTGTTCACCAAAAAAGTCCCCTGAGCAAATGAAGGCTGGATAATGTTTAGTTGTAAGGCCTGCTGCTTTCTGTCATCTGGACTTGGGTAGCAGGGATGGCCTTGAGAAATTCTCAAGTCTTGCGGCCTCAATTTCCTCCTTTTTGTCAAAGGGACTTGGGGATCAATATGAATAATAAATAGGTTCATTTATTGATTTTAACTGTGTACTAGGGACTTAAAACTACAGTCAGTCCTATCACCAAACTGACATGCTTTCAGGAGAAACTGAGACTGGGAGAAGTCATGTGACTTCCCAAAGTTATATTACTAATAAATGTTGAAGCTGAGATTCAAATCCAGGTCTTTCTGATCCCCAAACTGTGTGATTCCAAAGACTCTGGAAGTCTTTGCCTTTTATGAATTTTTCCCTATCAAACCCCAAATAGCTTCATTTAAGATTATGGATGAAGACTCTGACCGAACTTTGCAGAACAACAAATTTGAAGTAAAGTAAACCAAATATGACCTTTTGTTGCTTAATGACATGTGGTAAAATGAATTAAAACTGTCAAAGTATCCTTCTGGGCAGACAGTACATAGCAATTTTTCCAGAAGAAAAGCTTATCATTGGAGCATCTTTTTTCAATGCATCGTATTGTTAATATTAATTTTTGCACAAGGAACTTCTGGTATTCATTTTTTGAGCACTTGCCTTTCATGAATTCATATTTCCAACAAATATTCATTGAGGACCTATTATGTGCTGGATATGTGGTGGGGCTAGAGCAGTAAATAAGAAGACTGAGTTTCTGCTTTTTTGGAGTTTACATTCTATTGGGGAAAACAGACAGTAGCAAGTGAAGAAATTATGTATGCACATGCACAAACACATTCTCCTACATATACATAGATATATACATATATGTATACACACAAGATACTCCACACACACACACACACACACACACACACACATAAATGGTGGATGTTTTGAAGAAAAACAATCAAGGTAAAAGACTTAAGAGAGATGAGTGGCAGAGAAATGGATGTTTTAGATTGAGACAGAAATGCCTAAGGAGATGCCAGGCACTGTGCCATTTATGAGGGACCCAGTGGTAAGCGAAACAGATCACATTCTTTTCTTCAAGGAGCTCACAATCTTGAGATGAAGACAAATGTAAATAAAATAATCACAGGAATACATAATTACAAACTATGATAAGGGCTCTGAAGGATAGTTACAGGGTACTACGGGAGCTTATGAATGTGGTCCCTGACCTAATCTGGCAGATAGGAGAAGATTTCCCCTGAGGAAGTGATATTTTGTTAGAGACTTGAAAAATCCAAGGCATTAAAGACATGAAAGGCAGAGTTGAGAGCTGTCTGAGATGGGAGGGTTTGCTGCAATGGAGAGAGGGTGGGAAGGCTCCTGGAATGCAGGGGCCAAGTGGAGTGAGACAAGGTGTCACAAGTGACCAGGGGCTGGATCATATAGGGCTTTGCAAATCACGCTGCCTGTTTAGAGCTTTATTTTCAGAACCATGGGAACCAAAAGATGAATAAGACCTTGGGTATTGTTTTTTTTTTTTGCGGGGGATGTAGAGAATAGTACAAGACATATCCTTGAGATATGTACAAAGGTTTATTGGTGGTCAGATGCACCTCATGTCTCCAGAATTGGTGAGGGTATCCATGGTAATGTAGCTGACATATACAAGGCAGTGTGCAAATCATCTATGATTGCCCTAATCTGGAAAAGACTCTTTAGCTACCTGTTGGTTTTTAGAATACATTTCCAATTTTTTATTATTATTTAAAATTTTTTGCTTCCCAATTATGTTAAAGAATAGGTAGCAGGAACTCTGGATTGTGATAGCTGATTTCCACTATTGTCTTCAGTCACTGGAGGGTGAGCTCCTGAGAGTATGCCAAGTCATCTCTGTAACCCCATCCCCTGGTACAGTGCTAGTCCCGTGACAATTATTCAATAACTGTGCTTGCAGTGATCCTCTTGATTCTGAGTAAAGGTTCAGAAAGGGTATGCTCCCCGGGGGAGAAAGGGGGATAGTGATTGTCTCTTAGTCGACCTCCCTCTCTTGGTCAATTGCAGTCCTTTCTGCAGCCCCTGGGTCAATATTCCTCAAAGAACTTTCATCCCTATCCCTCTCACTACAGACTCCATAGCCTTGTGGCCAACTCTTGATTTTGGCTCAGGTCATGATCCCAGGGTCGTGGGATTGAGCCCCGTGTTGGGGTCCAGGCTGAGTGTGGAGCTTAAGAGTCTTAAGATTCTTTCTCTCTCTCTCCCTCTGCCCCTCACCTCCCCCCTTGTGCTTTCTCCCTCTCAAATAAATAAATAAATAAATGGAGGTATTTATGGTCTATATTTGAAACACTGTCCATTATTTGGGGAGTTAACTAGCTTAACACTGTTAAGCTAGTCAGCAGCCCAGATTGTGTGAAAATACATACATTTATATCAAACTCATGAACAATCTTAGCAAAAAATGTATACTTATTTGCAAAGAAAATAAATGGCATAGACAGACATGCCAGAATACGAAGAAACATTCTTCATTTATCCATCTACTTGAAAGTCAAAATAATAATGTTAGGTAAATGAAAAGACAGTATATATTAGATATATGCAAATATTTCACCAAATAAATTAGACCTTATCAGATATTTCCTATAGCAGAAGACTAAGGAGTATTTGCCTAACATTAAGCATATCTGAACCGACATGCCATCCAGTTGGGTTTGGTGAAGAGAATGGAATTCCTGTAAATCTGTTGTCATCACCAAACATCGGTTTTATGTCACGAAATTCTAATTAATGGAACATTTTCTTCACAGATCTCTTAAATTACTACCTGCCCTGTGGTGCTGTGTATCACTTAGCCACCATTACACAAAATCTCCTTCAGTGCCTCAGTCACATGATATTTTTACAAGTCTCCATATGAAAAGAAAAACCAGCTGGGCCTCTTACTCAGGACAAAGCTCACTTCCAGGAACAGGGGGGAAATAGTGAGCTGGGATTCCAGAACCGATGTTGCCACAGCCTACAAATACCTTGCCAGGGGTTGGGACCCAGGGATGGCATTGGGCTAAGACTTCTAGTTACCCACAGAAACCCATCTTTGTAAGATTTCCAGTGCTGGGTCCTCTTTAGCTCAGGACTTTTTAACTGCAGCACTATTGACACTTAGGACCAGGTAATTACTTGTTGTCCGGAGCTGTGTTGTGTATTTTAGGATATTTAGTAGCATCCCTGGCCGCTATCCACGAGATGCAAGTAGCACCCTTCCTTTCAAGTGGTGACCATGAAAAAATGTCTTCGGACATTGCCACACACTGCAAAATCACCCCAATTTAAGAGACCGTGTTTCAGCCGGCCACGCATGTGCACGTAGGGAGACTGCATTTTCTAGCCTCCCTTGCACGTGCATGGGGCTACGCGACACACCTAGTACCAGCAAGCCCAGTCAGCCCAATCTCCAAACCAGAATCTAGTCACCTTTTACTACCCCCAAAGCTACATACTGGTCTGAGCCACCCATCGGTGGCTCATCAGAATCATTCCCACCAGAATTATTTTAATAGTCTTCTACCTGGTCTCCCGGGTTCTAGACCCTCCCTCCCAACAATAATATCTATTCTCAGTGCAGCAACTAGAGGGATCCTGTAAAAATGTGAGTCAAGTCCTATCTTCATCAGTTCAAAATTCTCCAGTGGGTCTCACCTCACTCAGTAAAGGACAAGTCCTTGCAATGTCCCCATTACCTCTCAGACCTTAATTCCTGCTGCTCTTCTTCTAGCCCAGGTGTCTGCAAACCTTTTTTGTGAAAAGGTTTAGACTCCATGAGCCATACAGCCTCTGAAGTATACGTCTTTTCAATGTATATTTTGAATCTAATCATCTAAAGTGGAATACGTACTTCACTCTACTTTGGACCACATCTCACCTACAGCACCATATTTTTAATGGACTGAAAGTCATTATTTAAAAGTAATTGTTTGACTTTTGGCTCAATACCTATAAAGCAGAAATATTTTCACTGAATGTCAGCTGTAGTCCTAGAGAGTGGTTCAGAAATCGATAACACGCTGGTGATGTTTCGATTCCTCAAGAGCAAGGCAATGCCTTGTGTCTGGAAATTCTCTCCTCGTAGTGTCTGTCAATTCTGGTCTAGCTAGAATGCTCAGAAGACTCCCGCAAATCTAAGAAGCATGAAGGGGAACATCTTCCATCTGGAGTATGAGCTGTTCGATTATTAACATAGTTTGCCATCTGTTCAGGGTGCAAACAAAGTGAACATTGAGACTGTCTACAGAGCACAGCCTGGAAGGGATGGGTGATCAGAGGACGAGCCCTCTGCCAAACGAAAAACGGCAGCAGCAACAAAATCAAATCAAGCATTTACTTACTTTCTAACTTGGATGATTGTGACTGCACTGCCAAATTCTCCAGACCATTATCTGCTCCAGTCTCTCTCTCTCTCCACCCCCCCATTCTCTCTCTCTCTCTCTCTCTCCATATATACACTTGATGTCAAAAAGTGGTGACTGTGTGGGATTATCTGTTGTTTACCTGGCACTGCCATTCCTGTAGAAGAGCCTGCCTAAAGCTGGGGAAAACTACACTTCCCAGAATTCCCTTCTTGATTGGTTCCAGGTCAAGGTTTGTCCATGAGAGGAATTTGAGAAATTTCAAAAGTAGAAGGGAGACAGAGGCTATTATTTTTGGAAGTCTGAGGATGTCAGATGAGCCTGCTTTGTTAGACATTGTGGAATAACAGATGTTTCTGTGGGCCCCCATTTTATGATCTCACTTTCCAGGCTGGTTATGGTGGCTTCTCAGGTTTCCCTGGGAATGCCTTCTTTTCGATCCAGAGCTTCAGGTTAAAGTCCTGTCTTCTGACTATAGCCTTCCAGACCTTCATTCCTGTAGTGACTCTCATATTCATATAAACCCTAATTTCTATATTAAACCCCTTGTTCTGGTTGTATGCTCGTTTCTCTGTTTTCCTGACTAAATCCAGATAGATACAGATATACAGGGACTCCGGGCTTATAAGTACAAAACACCATTTTAATGCAAGTTACTCTAGTTTTATTCAATTAAGATTTATTAAGCATTATAATGCACCAAACATTGAAAAGAAATAAGGATAAAAAAGACCCAATCCTGCCCTTGAAGTCAGTGTGGGATTGGTGTGGGGGGGAGGTAGTGTTAGAACCTGTAGACCAGTGATTCTCAACCAAGAGTGATTTTACCCACTAGGGAATATGGGCAATATCTTGAGACATTTTTAGTTGTCATAATGGGGGAGACGATGCTATTGACAGCTAGTGGGTAGAGGCCAGGATTCTGCTAAACATCCTACAATGCACAGGACACTCCCCCCAGTAAGTCATGAATTATCTAGCTTCAAATTTCCATAGTGCTGAGGTTGGGAAACACTGACACAGACAAATGACTCCAATATAATGTGATATCTGCTGTGGTAAAGGAATGTACAGACCAATAGCATGCTATGGAAGGGGGAATGTTAGGCTGGAATAACTGAAGGGAAGTTAGATGGCATTGTTTCTCTAACAGCACCTTGAAATGCACTGCCTCCGGAAGATATACATGAGTATTACAGATATGTTACAGAAAATTGATTCATGTAAAGGCAGCCTTGTTTTGTTAACTGAGCCTGCTTTTTAGTCCAACTACAGAGCAGCTCAAAGGCACTGGTCTGTGCCATTTCAGGAGTTAGTATCTTTTAATCTTCCTGTATTTTACTCGGGGAGGATTTGTTAAAAAGGACAGAAATCTGCTTCACAGTTGCTTAAATAAATGGGGAATTTCTTTAAGAAATTACTATTAAAAATATTGTAAGAAAATCTCATGAGTCCCCAAGGATAGGGAAGCGGTGCCCTATAAAGGTAAGAAGCCTGAGTTCTGGACCCAGAACTCCTGGTTTCAAATTTTGGCTCTGCCTCTATCCAGTGCGGGAGCTGGGTAAGTCAGTTCTCTACGTGCCTCAGTCTCCTCTGCCGTAAAAGAGAAATAATGACACCTTCCTTACAGGGTTTTTGAAAGGATTCAGTGTGGTAATGCACATTAAGGGCTTATACCAGTGCCTGGTATGCAATATTTATTCAATAGATGATAGTAGTGATGAGGATATTGACGATGGTGTGAGCAGGGCTCCCCAGCCCAGGAACTCCAGTGAGCAAGTCAGGAAATGAGATTATTCTCAAACTCGCCTGGCTGTTATTCTCTCCCATTTCTGCTTTCCTCTTTTCAGCTTCCATTACTTATTCATGTTTCAACTGGGCCAACTAAGCCTCAACCCTATGGGAACCTTTTCAACTCAAGTCCTTACTATCATCTAATTAGAGTACTCTTCATTCAAATTCTTAAAAGAGAGAATTTCATTGATATCCCAGCTTATGGACTGTTGTTCTTGGGTCATTGGATAGGAAAAGGGGTAAGACATACCAACAGGATAGCCCTGAGGGCAGCGTAAGGTGCAAGGGTGCTAAATGTCCCTAAAAGCATACCACTTGAGGAACCACAGAAGGAACAGAGAGAGGAGGCTGGCTTATGTTCATAGCTCCAAAATTGCTAATGAGAAACAATTGGTGGACATTATAGGGAGATAGAATTCAACTCACTTTGCGGAAGGAAGTTAAAACTCATTTTCAACAACTGTGCGACTAAACATGGAGAACAGCAACTAGGAAGGTAATGACTTCCTTGTTGCTAGAGATATTCAAGTGTTTAATCATTTGTTGGAGATGGTGGGTATAGAGGTAACGTGTGGGTTAAGCCTCTAGATGTCCATTTATGTACCTACTAATTGTGGTAGTTTCTGATCATGTATGAAAATTTCTGAGGTAAGAAGGCCTAGAAGAGCAAAACACATTGAAAGTGTGACCCATGTGCAGGGAAGCTGTATTCAATAGGCTGTGCCCTGCTATGACCGTCCTTGATCTGGAAGTTTCTAGTCATTCTGATCCATTTTGAGAAACCGTTCTCTAATATAATCAACCCCACAGGAACAGTTTGTTTCAGGTGTATTTTCTCTTTCTGTTATCTTTGACTTGCAAAATATTTTATTTCATTATTTCTTAGGGTTTCATTTAACCATCAAGCCCCTTGCTGCTGTTATAATTTTGAAGAAGATTCTAATGTAGAATATATAAAATATAGAATATAAAATAATAACCCCCAAACAGTAACACATAACCTCACATTACATGAAGAATTAGGCACTAAATGGATGTATTCTTGGAGGTCAACACACCATGTTCATGGAGTCCTACCTTTATTCCCTTTTGACAGCCTAGAGGCTACAAGCAGTAATATCAGCCTTCCAAGTAGCCACCTCTTTCTTCTCTTCCCACCCTCTGCTCAATTTCTGCTGAAAGGAGCTCAGAGGGAGAGGAGTCAATGCTATTGGCCGTCAAGGTTTGGTAAGCTGGTTGTCACTGCAGGGAGCTAAGTAACACTCGAGGGCTGAGGGCTCAATCAATAGGATTGACTCTATGTTTGGTCTTGCCCTTGATCCCTCAACTTTGAAGAGATGTCATGATGAAATCACCCAGGTGTGACCTGGAGAAGCATTAGGAGCTTTGGACAGAGGGGCAGTGAGGCACAGCCTGAGGAAAGAGACCTCGGTGGGCCATCACTTCATTTTCCACAGCTGCAGAACAGACACATTTTCTGCAGGCGTAAAACTATAAACCTGCTTTCTCTGGCCGGTCATTATTTCCTTCTGAATTTAACGATCCCGATAAGCTGGGTCTTCTCAAATGAATATGGACTGTAGGTTCTGTTGTAAAATTAGCAGTTACTGAAGCATGTGAGCTCTCTGTAAACCATCAGGAGGTGCTTTCGTAGCGCTTCTCCCAAGGACATGCGAAGCGGCAGAGCGAACCACAAACACAGTCCACACTCCATCATTGTGGGTGATCATTTAGTTTTGCAGATCATCGATGCCCTGGCTCTCTTCTGCCTTCCCTGCAGCCATTTGCTCACTAGCACTTTGACTCTAGCTTCTGGCAAGCAACTCTTGTGAAAGAAAGAAAGAAAGGAAGGAAGGAAGGAAGAAAGAAAGAAGAAAGAAAGAAGGAAGGAAGGAAGGAAGGAAGGAAAGAAAAAAAAAGGAAAATAATAGATAAAATGAGGTGGGTTTTTCCCCTCCTGGAGTATCTGTAGTATATGTATAAGGGGGAATCTGTTTCCTTTTCCTTTTCAAAGATGTCAGTGCAAAAGTCCCAATCAAAGGCAGAGACTAAACCTTGTGTGGTTATAAGAAGATATATTTTCATGGAAAATAGATGTCAGTTCTGGGTAGGCGCCTTTTCTCCCCTCACTTTGGGCCTCCTTCAAACGCAGATGTCACACCCAACTGAGGATGACTCAGCTGTCACACTGCAGGCACAGGTTACTGCCTGATAAGCCCGCAGGGTCATGGGCATCCCAGTCCTCAGGTAGGATGTGGGTGTGGGCTGGTAAGGCAGGGGCGAGTGGCTCTGGGAGTTCGGGTGGGGTGCAGTAGTTAGTGCAAGGGCCACTTCCTGTCCCTGCCGTCAGACCCCGGATGCTGGACCTGTGACTGATTCCTCGGTGTATCTGTGAAGGTTTGCACCACAGAAGCTCTGGTGAACTTGTCCGCTTGGCCTGTTATAGGCTGAAAGCACTTTTGTGCCAAGTAGGAGAAGTATTTTCCATTGGCACCCAGGATACACACGCACACAGACTCCACACCCATGAGTATATCTGACGTAAATGGAAGTTTCCCGAAGTCGTATTTACTTCCCCAAAATGGGATGCGCGCCGATATTTTCTAATTTTCTCCCAGGGTTTATTTTTCAGAAAAGCTGCTGTTGAGCTACTGAACGGGCTTCATGACCCACAAGTCATCATACCCCACGGTTTGAAAAGTACTGTGTTTAATGGTCTTAATTGGCTTCTTCACTGTCAGTTCTCATTCGTCAAATATTTACTGAGCATCTAATATATGATAGGCATGTGGTAGGCATGGGGAAATCTAAGAGAGAGACGTCTAAGTGAACACACGGGAGAGTCCTGACAAAGAGTCAGCTGTTCGTTTAAACTCATTGCAGCCATAATCCGTCATGCTTAAGGTGCCAGGCTTTCATGGGAAATCTGAGAGGTGGCCTACTATGTACCAGGCATTGTGCTAGGCCCTGAGACTGTCTGCTGAGTCCTAGGCTCTATGTGTCCATGGCTTTTGGTTGATTTTCCCAATAAGGTAGAACTTAATGCTTCAGGTCTTCAGGACTTCTCGGGAGAAGAACTCCTCTGTTATGAGAGATAAGATCCAGTGTTCAAGGTTTCTGAATTCACTTTTGTGCTTATCCACATTGCTTTCCTCCAGGATAGAGATAGAGATCCTGTTGGTGGAGATTGCCAGGCCCTTTATTATCAGGCCCTAATGGACTGTTCGAGTTTTGTTTTCTTTTGTTTTTTTAATGTTTATTTATTTTTGAGAGAGCAAGAAAGAGGCAGAGAGGGAGGGAGACAGAGGATCCGAAGCAGACTCCGCTCTGTCAGCGCAGAGCGTGACGCAGAGCTCAAACTCACAAACCAGGAGATCATGACCTGAGCTGAAGTCGGATGCTTAACCAGCTGAGCCTTCCACGCGCCCCTCGGGTTTGACTTTCCATCATTTCTCATTCCATATCCTGTACGTGGGAAACTCTCTGTTCCCTCAGTGGCCCAAACTTTTCCACCTCTCTGGGCCTTTACATGTCCTCTTCTTTCTGTCCAGTGGTTCTCTTAGACTTCTGTCTGCTGAATTACAGTTCAACCTTCCATCCTTACTTCCAATGATAGCTCTCTGCAGGGGGCTCTTTCCTCTTGCTTTTGGCCACCTGTTTACCAGTAGCCACACCTTTTTTATATTCTCTCCTAAATGCTTGCATTTATTAGGTTGCCTTTAAAAAATTTAATGTTTATTTTTGAAGGAGAGAGAGAGACAGAGCATGAGTTGGGGAGGGGCAGAGAGAGAGACACACACACAGAATCTGAGCTGTCAGCACAGAGCCTGACGCGGGGCTCAAACTCACGAACTGTGAGATCATGACCTGAGCTGAAGTCGGACACTTAACCATCTGAGCCACCCAGGTGCCCCAGGTTGGCTTTTAATAATACAGTTGTAAGTCTTTTGTGCACTAAACAGTGGGCAATTAAACTAATCAAAATAATACATAGAATCATTTTAAAGAGAGGAGATTTTACATCAAAAGGAGAAGATAAGTTTACATAAAGAGCTCAGTTATTTCTATTCCAGGTAGCTGTCCGTTCCTTTTCCCACAGATTTATGAGTTGGGCTAGAAGTTAGATGCCAGTGAGCTGGATTCTTAAGACGACGTAGCTAAGTTTACAGTGCCCCATATAAGAAATGGCATGACTTCGGATGACTTAGTGCTGGCCAGTCTTCCACTTTCAGACTGCTGAGCTACAAGCCCTGAGTAGAAACCAGCAATTCATTCAACAAATCTTTCTCAAGTACCTAGCGTGTCCCGGACAATGGGACAGTCTCGTCAGATTGCTGTTTAGAAGATTTCTGATGACATTTTCCTGAGGGTTTAAAAAAAAAAAAAAACAGGTGAAGGAGGGGCACCTGGGTAGCTCAGTCGATTAAATGTCTGACTTCAGCTCAGGTCGTGATCTCACGGTTTGTGAGTTTGAGCCCCACCTCGGGCTCTGTGCTGACAGCTCGGAGCCTGGAGCCTGCTTCAGATTCTGTCTCCCACTCTCTCTGCCCCTCCCCTGCTCACACTCTGTCTCTCTCTTTTTCTCTCTCTCAAAAATAAATAAACATTAAATTAGGAAAAAAAAACAGGTGAAGGAAAGAGAAAGGAAATATTTGATGAGTGCTGGCTGTGTGCGAGGCACTGTTGTTTACATGCATACTCTTGTTTACTTCTAATAGTAATTCCATGAGAAAGGGCTTTATTAGATCCTTTTTAGGATGAGGAAAATAAGACCCAGAGTGATTGGACCATGGCTCCAAATCACGCAGCAAATATAGTACCAGCCAGGGTCTGAATTCAGCCAGCTGGGCTCCTGGCTGCAGCTCATTTCACTACACCATGCTTCTCCCTCACCTCTTGCTGCGTATGATTTGAAGCAAAAAGGTGTATATATATACTTTAAGAGGACAGAAATTCACACGGCAGAATTATTCCAGAAAAGGGTGCTCTAATGAAACATGTTGACAGGATACTTGGCTGGGATGAAGAAAGCTGGCTTTGTGACAGGGATTTTTACAAGTTCTTTTTCCCTCCTTTATCAGTCTGTCCTAAAAGACAGGAAGTGTGAAAGGGCATTTGATGATTCAATGATGAATTAAGGCATTTAGGTCTGGCAGCCAGGAGTTGGCTGTCCGACATTTAACAAACCTCTTAAAGTCTCTATGAAAATATCCCTGCCGAACTACTTTAATTTGAAGCATTTTGTGCTTCCTGGAATAAAGTCGAATGACTGTTTAGAACAACTGTTTGACCACAATACATGTGAGCACGGGTCAGTGCTGTTAACGGAGGTGAAACTCTTGAGTCTGGCCTGGATTCTATTGGATGGCATTTCATATTGTCTCCTCCTTGTGTATATGAACATAGAGTGAGAGGGCACCTTTTCAGTTATAGGAAAAGGTGTTGCATGGGGTTCCCATTTGGTTCCCAATACCAGAATGATAACCTCAGGCCACTGAACACCTAGTGCTACTTTAAGAAGACACACACGTAAAAAAGCACATAGGATTATTCTATATGATTACGATCTTTCATAATTAAAATAGATAAGATTTTCTGAAAACCCTAAGCAGCCATAGTGATGAACTTAACATTTCTCATCAAGTGAAAATTAATTTTATTTAGAGCTTTGGGGCATTTTCCCATGCCTTCATAGTGTACCTTGTCTTAGACTGTACATATTGCAATATGTATATATTTTGAAGGGGAAGGGAGAGTTCAAGTGGTGGGGGACAGAGAGAGGGGGACAGAGGACCTGAAGCAAAGTCTGCACTGACAGACTGACAGCAGTGACCCCGACGCAGGGCTCGAACTCACGAACCGCAAGATCATGACCTGAGCCAAAGTCGGATGCTCAACCGACTGAGCCACCCGGGCGCCCCGCAATATGTGCACATTTTTAAACTTGACTATTTGCAATATGTCCCAGAGCAGGACTTCTCAAGTTTCAGTGTGCTGGTGAATCCCCCGGAGATCCTGTTATAATGCAGATTCTGATATGGGTAGGCCCCGGTGGAGCCCGAGAGGACAGTCTTGAGAGTGTTCCTCTCTAGCAAGCTCCAGGGGACTCCGGTGCTGGTGGTCAGTGGGTGACACCCTAAAAAGCAAAGCTCTGGAGCACGAGTTCTCAAACTCGGCTGCACATTGAAATCGCCTGGGAAGTCTTTAAACAATCAAGCTGGCTTGATTTGGTTTCCACTTCCCCAAGATGGTCTGGGGCGGTATCTGGGCATGGGGAGCTTAAAAACTCCCGGGTGACATAATGTCTGGCCAGGCTTGTGAACTTTGCTCCAGTCGATTACCTTGTCTCTAGAAAATAGGAGGGCTCTTTTCTGGTGTGACTTTTGTTGCTCTTGAATAAATCCAGCAGCAGAGTGAAATCAAGTGGGAACATTCGATAACTTAACCTTCTAGTGTTTACACCCATGGCAGCTTCTTGAAAAGCAATTAAATTCTGTGCCTCAAAAAATTCATACCTCTCTTACCAGTGCAGAGAACCATACTTTGGATCTGTTTTTTACTATCTAGTGTAAATAAAAGAAGCTTACCTAAAGAGCTAACTTACTAAAGAGGAAATTCCTAATTGAACGGTTTTTCTGGCTGTATAATCTTTTGGGTTATGCTAGGCTAATTACTCCTGACAGGAGCGATATCATTGTTCATAACCGGGTTGCAGTCATGAAGCTAACCTTTTTTGTTCTCTCTCAAAACCACAGTCCTCTGTGTGCACAGCATGTTTCTGTCCCTTTGATCAGGGTTTCTCAACCTGATACTGTTGACATTTGAGCCAGATCACTATTTGCTTTGGGTTCTGTGTCCTGTACACTGTAGGACGTTGAGCAGCATCCGCGGCCTCTACCCACTCAACACCACTAGTGAGCACACAACTTCCCACTGCCCCCCCCCAAGTCGTGAGGACCAAGGGCCTCTACCCACTCAACACCAGTAGCGGGCACACAATCTCCCACTGCCCCCCCCCCCAAGTCATGAGGACCAAAAATGCCTCCAGACATTGCCAGGTGTCCCCTGGGGCAAGTGAAAAATAACTCCGGCTTGAGAGTGACTGCCTTAAATCAAAGGAAGTTTCCACGTCAGTGACTCTCCCTTTTTTTTTTTTTTTAGTGACTCTCACTTTCATCTTGACTGTCCCAGTGTGGGAGGCTCTCCAGGTCCATCTGATGCATACGAGAGGTAGATCGGCAAGGGAGGACGAGGCTGTGTTCCGGTGAGCATTGCCACCTTCCATAGAGCAGAATTTTCATTGCCCATTTAATTATTTCATTCTGTTTTATTTATCTGGGAATAACCAGAGAGGTGAGAATAACTGATGGTTAACATTCCAAGACGAAATGAAGTGTACGGGTGCCAGTTCCTCCTGGACAGTCGCCCCTGCTCCTCACCTGGCAGTGCTCTCCCTTCCTAGGACTTGCCACAGCTCCAACGATAACTCTCTCATGGTTCTCACATTGTCTACCCCATAGTAGAACACATTTGCACTTAATTTTTCTCCTTATGGATCTCGAAAGCTGCATGGAAACAGATTTCAGGCAGTTTTCATCTCCTCGCTTCCCCTCGTCCACAACGGACCTCCGTACAAAGCAAGCATTCTAAAAACGATTTGTTGTATAAATGAAGTGTAGGGTTTGTCCAGCGGCTTAGAGCGCAAACAGAGAAAATGAGAGCTGTTTCCATACTCCCACTTCTGCACAGAGCCCGGACTGTTTGTTTTCTAAATGGCCACACCTGCTTCTGATAATTCTCCCAGTCAGGTGGGAAAGAACTCCAGCTTCAGTATTTTGTCCCCAAATGAGCTTGTTACAAATAAGAATAATATTGATGGAAGACAAAACTGTGATGAGGGAAGCACCAGACTTTTTTCTCGTTCTGTTTGATCTTCTTA
The DNA here is from genome assembly GCA_028646485.1 of Cryptoprocta ferox. Classification (NCBI taxonomy): domain Eukaryota; kingdom Metazoa; phylum Chordata; class Mammalia; order Carnivora; family Eupleridae; genus Cryptoprocta; species Cryptoprocta ferox. The sequence continues at coordinate 95,655,573 of CM053579.1, forward strand.
CGAGGGCCCAGTGATGGTGAAGTACGTTTGGCTTGCGTCCCCATGGAGGATGTCATAGCAATTAAGAGCTAGACAGAAAGACATCTACCGTCACAGCCTTTCTGAGATAATAGTAGAGCTAAAGGCACAGGCTTGATTTCAGGGACATAAAGAAAGAGAATTGTATTATGAAAACTGTTAGGTTATTTGGAAAACCCAGGAGTACCAAATATTTTATCAATGCCAACTGCAAGCTGCAATAGATGGAAGGCAACTGTTTTTCTGTAATTTGGAGAAACTACTATTCTGGTTTCAGGGGTGCCACTCGTTGCTCCTTCTAGATCCCTAGCCCTCTGTTTCCACACTTTGGGCACAAAATGTTTTCTAGGGTCTATTTGGTATTTGGTGAGGAGGCAGAGGGTGGCATTAAAGGGGACTGTAATTGTCATTAGGCTCCTGGCCCCAAAGGCACTGTTTGCTTTTGTTTTCTCCAGTACAACCCTGAGACAAGGATTTGTGTGCAAGGGCTTTATTTGGGAGGCGGTACCAGAAGTGCGATGGGGGGGGGGGGCGAGGGCGGGGAGCAGGACACAGAAACGAGGAAAGTCAACAAAGGCCGTATGAATCTTCAGTGCGTTACTTTTGGCAAATGAGTTCAAACCTCTGTGCGACTCAGACTTGAACCTACCAAGGAGTGAGGAGGCTCGGTGGGCAGCCACCAAGACCCAGCTCTCATTGGTTAAACGCCACTCCTGGGGCATTCACCTCCTGCCACTTCCAGCCGCCTCGAGTATGGATGGAATATACCAGAGTGGCCTGCGGACACTCTCAGACAGTCACAGGAAACCATTGCTGTGTGTGGTGGTCAGAATGATGGCTACCAAAGATGTCCATGTCCCCATCCCTGGAACTGGGAATGTGTTACTTTACAGAGCAGAGGGAGTTTGCAGGTGTGATTGAGTTAAGGAATTAGAGATGGAGAGAGGGCCCTAGATTATCCAGGTGAGCTTGATCTAATCACATGGCTCTTAAAAGTGGAGACCCTTTCTCAGCTGTGGTCAGAGGGAGACGGGACCATGGAGGAAAGGTTAGAGAGAGACAACATTGTTAGCTTTGAAGAAAGGAGGTTGTAAGTCCAGGAACGTGGGTGGCCTTTAGAAGTTGGAAAAGGCAAGAATCCGATTCTTCCCTAGAACTGTGTTATATAATTGAGACAAAGTGGGGCCACATTGTATTGGCCTCTGGGTTGTTTATTTCTTCACTGCAGGCTGAGACCTGTTAGCTCAAAAGCCTGCTGACATCTCAAATGTTACACATGGAGTAATTTTTTAAAAACTTTTTTAATGTTTATTTTTGAGAGAGAGTGACAGAGAGAGACAGAACATGAGCTGGGGAGGGGCAGAGAGAGAGAGAGACAGAGACAGAGACAGAGCATGAGCTGGGAAGACAGAATCTAAAGCAGACTTCAAGCTCTCACCTGTCGGCACAGAGCCCAACGCGGGGCTCGAGCATCCCGAGTGTGAGATCCTGACCTGAGCCAAAGTCCGACGTTTAACTGACTGAGGCACCCAGGCACCCCTTTAAAGTGGTCCAAACAAGCAGATCTTTAGCCATCTAGAGCCTGCCTGCTTTGCATATCTCATGAAACCATGTTCAGCATCTGCTGACCAGTGATAAAATAGAGCCTTGGGACCCCCAGCTGTCGCTGCCTTTTGAAGCTCGCTGACAAGGACGCTTCCATGCGCTGCTGAATGACATCACCTAGGCTGGTAAGCCCCCTCGCCCCTGGGAGTTCCTTTGCCCTCTTCCCTTCTGGGTGGCAGCTCCTTGCCGTAAGCCTCTGGACCATCTCATGTGGCAAGTGACTGTCCCCTGATGCCACCCCGCCGAACCCAGCCCAGACAGCTTGTTGTGTGGTACTTCCCCTCTCGGCCATGTCTTTTTCCTTGATCGGCCTCCGAATCGAGAAACCCCCCACAAGCCTCCAGAAACAATGCATCCTTGCCAATTCCTTCTGTTTTTGCCCAGTGAGGCCCATATTGGGTTTCTGACCTCCAGAATTGTAGATCCTAAGTTTGTCTTGATTTAAGCCACTAAGTTTGTGGTGATGTGACAGCAACAGCAAGAAGCATTTCTTACTGAAAATAAATCAAACCCCAAAGACCTTTCCATATTTATACTTGTTGAAGGAGAGCTTTGCTAAGGTTATAGTATGTATCCCAGATTTGGAAAGGTAATTACAGCAAAATTACAAAAGGATTAACTGCTGTGTATTCATAATCTATGCATCTTGGGAGGGGCTTTCAGGTAGGCATGGACTAATTGTACAATTAAAAGCATGTTTAAACAGAAATGCTGAAGTAAGCATTTTCCTGACCTTGTGCCTCATTCCAATCTGATCCTTTTATGGGGAGTGCGATTTCTACAGCCCAGTCTGATTATTGCATCTGTAAAAGCTTTTGGTGGTTCCCACTTCTGGAGCAGCTGAGGTCTTCCTCCCTCGAAGGCCCCATGTCCCCAGCGGTCTGCTGGGTCCATCTCTTTACGATGACCTTCGCATAACTGTACATCCTGTACATCCCCTTTAGCCCCTTTTTGCCTGTCCAACTCCTACTTCTATGTCAGGACCCAAAAGAGTGGTTTCCTCCCCAGGTGCTACGAAGTGGAGGACCGGCTCTATCCTTGGTCCTCACCGAATCTGGCACTTGAACCTTGCCTATAGCACATGGCATTCTGTATTGAAACCATTTGTCTGCACGTCTGTCCATCCTAGCCAACAAAACACAGATAACGCAAAAGGGAAACTAGTTGGGGTGCCTGGGTGGCTCAGTTGGTTAAGCATCGGATTCTTGATTGCGGCTCAAGTCATGATTTCACAGTCTTGAGATCGAGCCCTGAGTTGGGCTCCTTGCTCGCTGGGCATGGAGCCTGCTTGGGATTCTCTCTTTCCCTCTTCCCCTCCTCTTCATACATGCTTATTCCCTCCCTCCCTCTTCTCTCTCTCAAAAACAAAACATGAAACAAAAACAGGAGCCTAGTTGATATGCTTTTCTTCTCATTTTAACGTTGACTTCCCTTTTAAAATTTTGTGTAGCAAGTCTCTCAAAAGCGTCTATATGCAAATCTGGAGCTGCAACTAAGTTTGATGATTCTAGAAATATAAATGATAATTGATGTTACAGACCTGAGGTAACTGTTTTATTGCAAAAGAAACAAGTGGTAACTCCTGTATTGGTCACATTTTCATTTGTATATAAAGTGTCCTTTCATTCTTATTCGTCTCCTCTTTATGTTACATAGCCCTTGCTACCCCTCTTGACCCTTCACACGAGCCATACTCCGTCTCCCCGTTGCCTTGAGGAGGAGGGCCAGCCATCTTAGCATGGTGCACAGTCTTGCCTAGCACCCGCTCAGCTCTCCAGGCTCCTGTCTTGTCACCAACTCTGAGGGAGCACAGATGTTGGTTGGGTGCTTGTCTTAGCTGGCTTTTTCTAGAAGGCCCTGAGACAAGGATTTGTGTGCATATAGTTTTTTTTGGGGGGGGTGACCTCAAGAGGCACCAGTAGAGATTGGGAAAGTGAGGCAAGGAAAGAAACCGTCAATTCAAGGTGCATTGGTAGTCAGGTTAGAGTGTGGGTGATGAGCTCAATCCCACTGGGAGCCAGTATAGACCATAGCTCAGAGTGACAAGGAAGGTGGGATATTTATCTCCAGCCCCCAACTATTGTTGGCAGAGAGCTGTTCCTGGGGTAAGGTCTCAGTATTTCCAGCGTGCCCTGCAAAAGCTGAGCATGCTTCTGAGGCCACACATAGTAGGAAGCCATCGTGGTATATAGAATGCAGCAGTGCCATGGGGAAAATGGGTGGAGCCTTGACAGTGTTTACCACAGAGCCCCCCCAGTGTCCTCTGGCCTCTGTCACATTACCTGTCGTACGTACATAGAAGGTGTGTCTGCTTATCAGTCTCTCTCTCCCTGGACTGTGAGCATCCCCAGGGCAGAATCCGCTGGTCCCTGTGGATGGCTTATAGTAGGTGTGTGACACATTTACACCGAGTGAATGAATGAATAAAATGAGATAGTCTGAAGAGATGACGTTGAGAGTGAGGGAAATAAAATGATGAAGAAAATCTGAGACAGAAAACCCGGACATAGTAGGAAGGAAGGTAAAGAAAATGGAGATAATGGTAAATAGCCTGAGATGAAAAAAAGAATTGGAGATACTAAAAAGATAGGGATTTCATTTGTAAGGCTGCCTCTGCAAATCACTCTGCATCTTGCAAAAGAGGATTCCATATTGCAAGCCTTAAAATAAGTCTGTCATAATACCTAGCAAAATGGAACAAGCTTGGGAGAAAAACACCTTAAAAACATTTCAGGCCTCTGTGTCCCTGACAAGTACCAGATCTCTAGCCTGGTGGTGTACAGGAATTGCAAAGTACCATGACATTTATTTATTCTTGCTGGCTTTTATAATTAAGTCCGAACTCCGAATCCACACTCCGAATCCAAATCTGTTAAAGCTTCATCTAAACTCCTCAACCTTTAAGACAAAAAACGGAAACGCATTCTACCTCCCTGGGGAAGCAGTTACAACCTCCTCAACATCCTGCTTGTGAAGGAAGCAGTTGTTACCTTAATTAATGATCTACAAAATCCTCTTTCAACACCTTGTACAAACCTGTGGCAGGATATAGGGGCAAATGCTAAAGGACAAAAGAGAACACACACCGTTTCACTGTATTCTTGAAAGAAAAAGAAAAGCTAAAAGCTAAGATTCTGGACTTTCCTTCTCAGGGACAAGGAAAAAGGAGACCTGTAGAGATTTCCAGTCTAAAATGTCTTTATAAAATACTTTATTTTCTGTTTGTCAATCTTTTAATGGCTAGTTTTTCAACACGGAATCGCTGGGGCTAGTGTCCTTGACATGATTAGGGACACGCTAGTAGCAAAGGTATGAAGTGATCCTAGCATCTTGATTACTGAAGGCCATTTTCGGGGTTCTCTGGAGCCTCCGTACTCCCATGTGGTTCTGCAGACTAGCAGCAGCAGCGTCACCTGCACCTGGCACATGCTTGTGGGAAATGTCCCAGGCTCTGACCTGCTGAGTCCAGCTTGGGGCTGGCTTCCAGGAATCTGTTTTACTTAGGCCGCCAAGTGATTCTCACGCGAACCAAAGTTAGAGAGGTACTGATCTAGAGCAGATCCACAGGTAGCCCATACTCCAGCAGCAGTCTGCGAACTACTCGTTCCTGTCTGCAAGTGGACAAGTGTGTTGGTTACCGGTTATTCTCCATCCCTGTGCTTGTCGCTGGTCCAAGTGGCTTGGATTCTTCTATGCCTACGCACAGCTTTAGTATCTTAGCCAATTTAAAAGGTCCCAGTAGATTCTTTTTAGAATGGCTGAAATCGTTGGTCTCTTTAACACTCCTACTGCGCTCCCTTTCTTTGTAATCCTCAACAGCATTGTGTGTGCCTGTTGGTCATGTAATCTTGAAAATAACCTCTCGTCGTGACTGTTCACACCACTGAGCATTCTCTAAACAGGTGTGATAAAGAACTTAATTTTTTACTCCCCACATACAAGCATCTTCATCTCCCAGAATTTGGATATTCAGAGTATGAACCTATTATCCCAGATACGGGCCCTGTCTTATTTCCTGTATGAACCTGTGCATAGCATCATGGATTTGTTTTCTTAGGGTGTGGGGTGTGTGGATCCATATGATCTATGTTTTAATGTAGCCAATCAGATGGAGTTTTCTTTCATGCTCAGCTGAGGGCGCATTTGAATAAAACAAATTTTCAAAGGTAGGCTGCTGAATAGAATTTGCCTTTTCCTAACATAAGGGAAAGAATTGGACATCACCCAGTGAGCCCCACCTACGTATGAATCATGGAGGAATTGACTCTGAGGTTAGCACTCCCCTGATTGGGTGGGCAGATGTATGCAAACCGTGTCTCCCTTGCAAATAAGAAACAAAAAATTAGATTATACTTCTCAATATGAAACAGTCTTAACAATGTTCTAATCCAGGGTTTCCTCTACTGTGGCACTATCAACGTTTAGGGCTAGATAACTTTTCATTTTATGGTGGGGGGACTATCTTGTATGCTGTAGGATGTTTAACAGCGTCCTGGCCTCTACCTACTAGATGCCAGTAGCACCCTCCCTTCAATGTGATAACTAAACCTATCTCCAGACCTTACCAAATGGCCCTTGGGCGTCAAAATTGCTTGGGCTGAGAACCACTACTCTAAGCCTTTGGAGAGGAAGAGAAAAAGATGAGAGAGCTTAAGCAAGATTCTCAAAGGTGGATCCTATTCTACTTATAGTTCAATGGACTCATTGGCTTAGATTAGTGTGATTAGGTTTAGTGGTATTAACATCTGCATTTCAGTAGTGGCCTTTCAAAATCCCTGTTTACATTCTTACTGGGTTAGAAGGTCTTTTATTTAAGTTTACTTATTTTGAGAGAGAGTGGAGGGTGGGGTGGGGCTCAGAAGGAACTCAGGTACCAGGAGATCCTGACCTGAGCTGAAATCAAGAGTTGGATGCTTAACTGACTGAGCCACTGAGGCACTGGGTTAGAAGGTTCTTAATGGGTTCTCTACCTTTGGAAAAAGTGCCCTTGCACTTAGGAGGAAGTTTAGTTACAACCTGTATTAGTGGGAAATAAAATGGAAGAATTCAGCTTGCCCCTAATTCTTTCTACTTTTCTTGTTAGTAGAAGCATGAACTCATTATTTCAATCCTCTGATTGTAAAAATAGCGGTACATGGGTCACATCTGCTGTGCAATCTAACTTTCCCTTGTGGAAGAAAGACCAGAGGAATAAAAATGGGGGAGGGGAAATGTAGGCAGCCTATTGGGGCTACTTAAGGTGCTGGGTTTTAATCTGTAGAACATGTTCCCAAATAAATTGAACAAAAGCTTTATGACCCAGAGTCTGGTATATCGTGATGGAGAAAGCGTATACCAAAATGAACAATCGCTAAACATAGAGTTTACCATGTGCCAGGGTTTTTATTTTATGAGCTTTACTCACAGTAACCCCCTTTATTTTCCCCACAGTCCCAAGGGGTGAACACTATTAACTCCATTTTACAGATGAGAAAACTGAGCCACAGAGAGGTTTTTGTGTTTGAGTAGCCTGCCAAGGTCACAGGACTGGTAAATTACAGTGCCTCCATTTGAATGTTGGCAGTTTAGGCCATTTTAGGAGGTGAAATCTGCAACTCCAAAACTTGAATCCATCTCCTAGGATACCCACCTCAGACAAGGCTAGTCTGGGACCATGACAAAGTCAGACAAAACAAGACCACTTCCTAACTTTGTCTAAGCACAAACAAAAACAAGGCCACTATGCTCCCCACAAAATACTAATCGCTCTTGGTTGAAGTGAGTAGCTGCTGTGTCTTTACCAATACAGTTTTATCCTCACATGAGTCTGTCCTTCTACAGATGTAAGTTACTGATATATCCAATTATAGAATTTCCCCTGCTTTCTGACAGCATCCAATCTAGAGCAAACCCCTGCTTCCTTAGATTTTCCTGCCAAATCACCCCATTTACAGAGGACCCCTCCTCCCCTGCTTCCCATGGTGTGTGTCTTCCCTCACTGCAGAGTAAACCCACCTTGTTTAACCACAGCCTTGTTTCTGGTGGCCTTTGGCCGAAGAGTGTTGACACTACTTGTCAATGTTACAAAGCTAAAAGTGGTGGCTAATCTTCCAGATGATTAAATCAGCATCAAAACAATAAATATAATCTAGAAAATGAGGCAGATCCAACAAAGTGAAAATTTACAGCAATAAATCTGAAGTTGTTTGTTTATGTTAGAAAAAAAAGTCAAGCACTTAAGGGGAGATAACTTGATAGCTATTGTGTTAACGATAGGGAAAAAAGACTTGGGAAATTAAGAATCACTAGCATTAGGTCAAAATGAGCCAACAATGGAATAGACTACTTAATAGCACTATTGTAATTTAATGCTCTATTTAAAACTTCAGCTAAAGGAGGGGACATTACTGCTCCTTTCTGTTACATGTAGTCCTGCCCCGGCTTTCTTTCAGATTCTGTGACTCTTATTTGAAGGTGCTCACTAGCAAACCAGGAAAGGGGGATCAGTGTGCTGAGGGGCTTTAAGCCACATCATAGGAAGGACTAGGTCTGTTTAGCTTAGAAGATTTGAGAAGACCTGTCAGCTCACCATCCTTTGGTGTTGGCAGGGACGTCTCCAGGAAGAGAGGAAGGCGAGTTTTACCCCTAATGAGGAAGCGTCTCACTGGGGACATTTGAAGACCCCGTGGGTTTTAGATAAGCCACTCTAACGTGACCATTTGCTCTGGGTTCTTGTCTTCTGGCCTTCACCAGGGGAGGCCTCGTGTCCCATTGGAATGGGAAAATCTAAGGCCTTTGGAACAGTGGGGAGGAAATAGTGCAGGGCTTCTAATAGACTGGGGTTGGCCCGAGCATAGCGATTTGCAAGTTGTGTCAGTTGAAGATCTGAGCTCGTTGTTTCTGGGAAACTCTGCTTTGATAAAATTGACTGTGGCTGCTTTTTGAGATGTAGAAAAGATAATCTAAGCAAACACACCTGGTCACAAACTGCCTGGCCCTGCCTTGAAAGTGACCCCATTTCAAAACTAGATTGTTTAGTAAACATCGGGTATTCTTCCCATGCAAGTAAATGTCATCTCAGGCAGTCTCTCAATACCTAGGTGCCTCGAATAAATCTTAATGCTAATGTCATTTTGGAAAGTGATTCACTCTTCGTTTTTCCTATACGTTCTAAATCACCTGTATTGTGTTGCAGAGGTCGGGTCCCCAGTGGGAAATTAAAGAGCTGACTTTTTTCATTGGGAATATTGAACATTTAAAAATGGTGTTTTTTTTTTTTTTTTTTTTTAACTCAGGCCACAACCTATTAGGGTCTGTGAAAATTGAGTGGTTTATGACTTCCTGGTCCAGAACTAGGGCAAGGTAAGGCCTCCGGTGCAGAATGTAAGGGGTGCCGAGCCTCAGTGCTCCAAATCAATATTTTCATGCAATATTTAACAATTTTACTGTTAATACAAAAAAACCCAAGGTGAACGAAACATCAACATTTTAAATAACAGGATCCGACCCTGTACTTGTGTGCTTACCCCACTTGCCTTACCCTAATCACATCTGCATTTAAAAAGCAGAATAGGGGCACCTGGGGGGCTCAGTCGGTTAAGTATCCGAATTTGGCTCAGGTCATGATCTCACCAATCCTGAGTTTGAGCCCGGCGTCCGGCTCTGTGCTGACAGCTCAGAGCCTAGAGCCCACTTCAGATTCTGTGTCTCCTTCATTCTCTGCCCCTCCTCTGCTCATGTTCTGTCTCTCTCAAAAATAAACGTAAAAAAATTTTTTTAAGCAGAATGGACTATTAAAATGCATTAGAGGTGTTTGTTTCGAGTATGTAAGTGTCTCAGAGATACGCGATCATAATGTAAGATATAAAATGTGAATTCAGCAACAGCAGTTGAGGTCAGGGACTTTGGAGCCAGACTGCCTGTGTGTGTGGCTTTGGGCATTTTACTGAAACTCTTTGCTTTAGTTTTCTCATCTGTAAGATGAAGATAAGAATACTGCCTTCATTTCTGACAGCATGACTATGTAATTTATCCTAACAAGGACAATTTGGATATGGAAGATAGCACTAACAGACAATTCAGCTCCGTCATATTAAGTATTACAAAATAAAAATGCATTATCAAACAGTATTATCCTGCAAAAAATGACCAAACCATTCCATTGCGAACATTCCAATTCTCAACAGCAAGACTGCTCTACATTGTTTTTGTTTTTTTGCCCATCGAACCGTGTGTTCCCACCAAGTGGTGGCCTACTAGTGTCACGGATTTTGTGTGCCATGTTATGGACCAAGGCTGGCACCCCAAGTGGCCAGCAGGATGGGAGTGTCCCAGTACTGACAGAGGCCAGAAGAAAGAACCCTTTATCCCTGGTCTCTTGTGTCCAAGTGCACTTTGTTTGGATAACAGCAAGCTCCCTTTGAGCTATCCTGGAAAGAGAGTGATATGACATTGCTTCTGGTAAGGGTCAAAAAAAAGGCCAGGAATAGTGATGGCTATTTTTAAGATGTTACTACATGTTAAAGTGAACTACTGAACACGTAGACTGCCCTCCCCCCAGAAGATTACACCATGACAGAAACCAGCTGTATAAAGTGGAGGTCAACCAAACCCATTTCACTTTGTTTTAATGCAACTATTAATAAATTGTTTAAAATGAATAATCCATAACAAGTGCTAAGCTACACCAAGGCATCAGGAAGACAGGCAAAACCAGGATTTTGTACAGTAAGCTGGCCTGTATGATCACACCACTCCCCTTGCTGTGGTGGGGATTAAATCAATTACTGTATGGAAAAGTGCCTAAAACAGTGCCTGGTATATAGTAAGCCCTCAATCAGTGTTAGCTCTTATACCACTTTTTTTCTTACCATGGTTCAGACTTAAAAGACTTAAAGTGCTGCCTTAGAGAAAAAGATGCCATTTCCTAAGGGATGCATAATTGGAAATGTCTCCTACTTTTTTTTTTTAATTTAATTGTCAATGAAAATAAGAGCCTTGACTGCAAAGGTCCAAACATGATTTGTTTTGTTCCCCACTTCCCTCTAAAATCTTAAATTTGTTCATTAAGCTTTGTATTTTGAATCGCCATTTTGAGATGCATAGTCCAACTCAACATCTCCATGCAAAACATATAAAATTGGATTTCTCAATTTTTTAAGACAAAGTAGTGAAAACTAATGCCAACTGTCATCTCAAAGGAGTCTTCCCATAATGCCCACCATTGTCAGCCATTTCAGATGCCCTTCTTGCTCCTCTTTGCTGTGCCCATACTATCTTGCTCCCTTCCTCTTTTTCAATGTTTATTTTTGAGAGAGAAAGTACAAGCAGGTGAAGGGCAGAGAGAGAGAGAGAGGGACACACAGAATCTGAAACCAGCTCCAGGCTCCGAGCTGTCAGCACAGAGCCAGATATGGGGCTTAAACCCACGAACCGCAAGATCCTGACCTGAGCCGAAGTCGGACACTTAACCAACTGAGCCACCCAGGTGCTCCTATTTTTAACTTGTTGAGGAGCCTCCATACTGTTTTCCACAGTGGCTGCAGCAGTTTGCAGTCCCACCAACAGTACACAAGTGTTCCTTTATCTCCACATCCTCGCCAACACCTATTGTTTCTTGTATTGTTGAAGACCTATTCTTTTCAAATATTCCAAAAAATGGAAAAGGAAGCAAAACTTCCAAATTCATTCCATGAGGCCAGCGTTACCTTGTTACCCAAAACAGATAAAGACACCACTAAAAAAAGAGAACTACAGGCCAATATCCCTGTCGAACATGGATGTAAAAATTCTCAGCAAAATACGAGCAAACAGAATCCATTAAAAAAGAATCATTCACCATGATCAAGTGGGATTTAATTTGAGGATGCAAGGTTGGTTCAATCTTTGCAAATAAATCAAATGATACATCAATAAGAGAAAGGTTAAGACCCATATGATCATTTCAATGGAAGCAGAAAAAAGCATTTGACAAAGTACAACATCCGTTCTGTGATAAAAAGAACCCTCAACAAAGTAGTTTTAGAGGGGACATACTGCAACATGATAAATGCCATCTATGAAAAACCCCAGCAAACATCATCCTCAATGAGGAGGAACGGAGAGCTTTTCCCCTAAGGTCAGGAACAAGACAAGGACTTCTACTCTTACCACTTTTATTCAGTGCAGTACTGGAAGTCCTAGCCACAACAGCTAGACAACAAAAAGAAATAAAAGGCATCCAAATCAGTAAGGAAGAAGTAAAATTTTCACTATTTGCAGATGACATGATACTACATATAGAAAACCCGAAAGACTCCATCAGAAAATTGTTAGAACTGTTAAATGAATTCGGTGAAGTTGCAGGATACAAAATCTACGTACAGAAATCTGTTGCATTCCTATACACCAATAATGAAGCAGCAGAAAGAGAAATTAAGAAAACGATCCCAGTTACAACTGCACCAAAAATAATAAGATACCGAGGAGTATACCTAATGAAAGAAGTTGGAAGGTCTGTACTCCGAAAACAGTAAAACACTGATGAAAGAAATTAAATATGACACAAAGAAATTAGGAGGACCTTCTATGCTCATGGATTGGAAGATTTCTATAATAGCCTCCTAACTGATCTGCAGCTGCTACTCTTGACCCCATGGACTATCCACTTGATAGACTGACATTTGCTATGTTGAAACTAATTCATGTATTGCAGTCAGTTAGAATAAAATCCATTCCTTTATGACTGGCCTGCAAAGTTGTATATGAATCTGAAATCACCCATTCCTCCAAGCACATTTTCTACTACTTCATCTTTCTATTTTCTCCTGCTTGCTCTATTACTGCCCAGATTTCTGCAAACTTATCATAATATGACTCACTTGGGACTCTTGTGAAAATTATTAATTCTTAGTGACCTCCCCTTGCAGACTGTGATTGCTAGGTTTGGAAATCTGTGCAAGAATATGTACTTTTAACAAGCATTCCATGTGATTCTGATGATGAGATAAGCTACAGATACAGCCTAAGAATCTTCCACATAGCATTCCAAGGAGGTCCTACCAATGATTCAGAATTGGGAAGCAAAGATGAAACCCATTTTCCATGTCTGGTCTAGGAGACTATGCGGTCTGTAGCCATCTACTATGTTAAGCCAAGGAATTCTGGGAATACAGTTTATGGGCTGAACTCTCACATTCTAGTAATTTCCTGGGTGACACACATGCCACTTTGTGCTAGACTCCTGCGGGTGAGGTCGAAGAAATGGTTATCATCAACAGGGAGGCGAGGAGGAGAAAATTGAGAAAGGCTTGATGTTCAACAATATATAGCAAAGAGCATATGTGTGTGTGTTTCCCTAGGCTGTGGTAGGACAAAATACTCCTAAGAGGTTGAGAGGAGAAACGGGGCAACCAACCAGATACCAGTCCAGAGTATGTGGAGGAAAGGTTTTGGCAGATGAGGTCAGGATTCTCTGAGCTCGTACACATACATGCTCCTCAACATAACCAACATCTAAGTCACAATGAATGTTTAGCTTTGCATCTGGGTATTTGGAAGCATCAAGATCGACAGTGAAACATTTTTGGTATTGTTCCAACAGAGCAGCAGTAGCATATAACTGTGGTTTTGATAGCAGGGTTAATTTCTCAAATTTGAGGGGAACAAATTTGAAAACTCTCTCCCATTTCCTGTATATAAAATTTTAACTTCAGTTCTCTAGCAACGTTGTTACAGGTAGTAGCATTCTCTACATCAAAGGGCTTGTTTCTCTCCCAGAATGTGAAACGGAAAACAAGGGCAAGCCTTCTGGTGTCCTCTATGAAATTAGATTATAAACCAACATTTATAATCTGCTTCGCCAACGTTTCCACACACTGAAATGACCTGGGGGGAACTTCAGAAATCCTGACTCCTGTGCCCCATCCCAAGACTGGGATTTAATTGGTATGGGGTGTAGCCAAGGTTTGGGATTTTTGAAAGCCCCCCCACCAGGGCTATTCTAATGTTCCTCTAATACACCTCTAATGGACTAGCAAGTTTGGGAACTAATAGAGCTAATGATTTTGAGCCATATATTTGAAACCTCAAACCTCTGGATAGTGTAAAATTTGGGTTCATGTGTTAAAGTTTAAGTCGAGACAATGAGGCCAGTTAGATTGGATTTATCAAGTTGTGACCCACATGGGTCGGGGCCTTATTTACGTGAAACCAGAGCAATTGATGAAAAAGTCAATCAAAGCAGCTATGTCCCCAAAGTCACATCCACACAAATTATTAATATTCAGAACAACAGGATTTTAAAGCAGGTTTGTCAAATTGAGTATATATCTCCTATTAGAGTTGCCAGATCAAACACAGGGCCCCCAGTTAAATCTTAACTTCAGATAAACAGTTTATTACTACAAGTATCTCCCATGTAATATTTGGGGCATATTTATACCAAATGCTATTTGTTTATGTAAAGTTTAGGTTTAACTGCATGTCCTGTGTTTTTATTTGCTGACTATGACAACCCTGCCCTCATTTTAAAGGACTAAGCGGAGCAGTAAGTCAGTATAGTAGGACAAATCAGGACAAAAATTAACCTCAGCTTCTTGCTCATTATGTATTCTGTTTTCTCAATTACATTGCTGGGCTAACTACCTCAAGCTCTACCTGACTTTGTCTGTGCTGAGGGTCAACTGTACCTTATTCTGCCTCTTCTGTCTTCTGCGGAGCCGCAGGAACTCCTTATGTTGCCTGGAGACAAAGTTCACTGCTGCGTATTCCAGTAAGGCAGCAAACACAAACAGAAGGCACACTGCCATCCAGATGTCAATCGCTTTTACGTAGGAGACCTGGAAAAGAGAAAGCAGGGGGGCACCATGAACACTTGTGAGGAAATCAGGTTCCTAATGTTCTGAGAGGCAGAATACCTCATTTTCCTTCATCAAGGATTTTCTATCCTTTCCTTAAGAGAGTGCTTGAGGGGCGCCTGGGTGGCTCAGTCTGTTAAGCATCTGACTTTGGCTCAGGTCACGATCTCACGGCTCGTGTATTTGAACCCCGCATCAGGCTCTGTGCTGACAGCTCAGAGCCTGGCGCCTGCCTTGGATTCTGTGTTTCCCTCTCTCTCTGCCTCTCCCCTGCTCACACCCTGTCTCTCTCTCAAAAATAAACAAACATTAAAAAACTAAAAAAAAAAAAAAAAAAAAAAAAGAGAGAGAGTGCTTAAGCATTTTCCCTTCCACTTTGCAGATTCTGGGCCAAGCAGTGAAAATTACATGCCCCTAGCCCCAGGCCCTTGTTCATCTCCCTCAGTATAGCCCATCTGTTTCAGTAGCCTCAGCCCTGAGACCAGCTCTGAAGAGGACTACAAGAATTTCCTTAATGAAAAAAAAGAAAAAACCAAACTTTTGAAATTGTTTATTTCCTTCTATTGTTTTCTTAATATTTAAAAACTAGTATAATTAAGGTAATTCTAAAACCTAGATGAGAAATAGGGTCTGTATGGCTTTGGGCCCTTCAAAAATCAGTTTGTAATTTCCATCCATCGATTGATGCTGACATGAAAACACATTTCTAAATAGTTTAAAACTGTCACAATTCAAGAATATTTGACCCAAATAAAACCTCAGGGCTCTAGTCTTAGGATGGTATCTGGTTAAAAAGGAAACTTTAAAACACTTCCGTGGTTGGTTGAGTGTTTAGTATATCTTAAAATTTGTGAAAGCAGATTCTGAAAGCAAATAGGTTTTACCTGGAATGGAAAGTGCCCTTTATCTCAATTCCAATTATTTTTTTAAAAAAACTAGATGATGTTGAAACCTATTAGACCCCACACTACAAAGTCTTATCAAACTGCTAGCTAAATGTAGCTCTAATTTTTAAATAGGGTTTCCGTTTTTGTTTTTTTTTTTTTTGATAGCAGACCCTGAGTGTTTACCAGCCTGTAT
The DNA here is from genome assembly GCA_028646485.1 of Cryptoprocta ferox. Classification (NCBI taxonomy): domain Eukaryota; kingdom Metazoa; phylum Chordata; class Mammalia; order Carnivora; family Eupleridae; genus Cryptoprocta; species Cryptoprocta ferox. Next base: position 95,671,091 of record CM053579.1, read on the forward strand.
TGTAAGCATTTTTACCTGTATCAATTTTCTAGCCACTACAAGAACTACATTACCCCCATTTCCTTTTTTTGTTTATTTTCGAGAGAGACTCTCTGATCAGGGGAGGGACAGAGAGAGAGGGAGACACAGAATCCAAAGCGGGCTCCAGGCTCTGAGCCGTCAGCACAGAGCCCGACACGGGGCTCGAACTCACAAACCATGAGATCATGCATGACCTGAGCCGAAGTCAGACACTTTACTGACTGAGCCACCCAGGTACCCCTTACCCCCATTTCCAGATGAGGAAACTGGAATACAGAGAGATTAAATTATTACCCAAGGTCACAAAGCTAATTAAATGAAAGAGCTAAGATTGGAATTCGAGGGATGCCTAGGTGGCTCAGTCGGTTGAGTGTCTGACTCTTGGTTTCAGCTCCGGTCATGATGTCCTGTTTCGTGAGTTCAAGCCCTGCATCAGGCTCCACACTGGCAGTGTGGAGCCTGCTTGGGATCCTCTCGCTCTTGCTCTCGCTCTTGCTCTCGCTCTTGCTCTTGCTCTCGCTCTTTCTGCCCCTCCCCCACTCATGCTATCTCTGTCTCTCTCAAAATAAATAAATAAAATTTTAAAAAAATTGGAATTGACTCCCAGTCTGACTAGTGGATTTCTTTTCCAGACACACACACACACACACACACACACACACACTACTAGGATTATGCCAATACAGTTTGTATCTTATGTTTCTCTTTGACCTTTTAGTGAGCATTTCCTACATCATTTAACTTTCTTCTAAAGTGTGCTTGCGTAATAGTTCAGACCATGGTTAGTCATTCTGTGTTATAGGACATATAGGTGATTTATAGTTCTGCTTTTTTGCTACTATAAATTTTGAGGCTATGAACATTCTTCTCCCAAAATATTTGGCTGTATCTCTGATTCTTTGTCAGACCAATTTTTGGAGTGGGATTACGGGAGTAAATGATATGAAAATAAGCTTCTAACTTAGAGTTAGTAGCAACACAGCCAATGTAAAAGCAGAGGCTCCAGAGCAAGATGCCCCAGGTAGAAAACACTGCTCTGTTCCTGACTCTATGTCAAATTGTTTAACCTCTTTCTCCCTCCTATCCTCATCGGTATAATAGAGGCAATAACTTATCTCAGAGTTATGGGGATAAAATCACTTAATATATGCAAAATGCTTAGAATAGTATCTGGCACAGAAGAAGTGCTATATGAATGTTTGCAATTATTTGTCTGCATAAAGGTGTGATTTTTATTAATGGACAAATTTTGGAAAAGACAGAAAAATCAAGGAAAATAAAAATCACCCATGATTCTAATATATTCCAATTATTATTATAATTTTTTTGGTAGAGAGAGCACACATGTGCATGCTAGTGGGGGAGGGGCAGAGGGAGAGGGAGAGAGAGAATTCCTAGCAGGCTCCACCCCAAGCCTGACACTGGGTTCACTCTCAGAACGGTGAGATCATGACCTGAGCCAAAATCAAGAGTCTGACACTTAACCGACTGAGCCACCCAGGTGCCCCTCCAGTTATTATTTTTAAGGTTACCATCTGCTTTACACTATTTGTCTCTGTCATCCTGAACTACGGGTCAGTCCCACATACGTTGTGACAAAATGGTCCGGCACTTTGTCATCTCTAGCAATTTGAATCTAGAACCCTTCCCCCCCAGGATGCCTATTCTCATTCTTTCTGACTTGCAGACTCCTCAGAATCCTTCAGGACTTCACTCAGATGCCGGCTTACCTTGGAAGCCTCCCCAACCTTCCTACTCTCTCCCATCTGGGGTAGGGGCCACTTTCCTTTGCTCTCCCATCATCCTCTCTTGAACCTGTGTGTTCCGTCTTACTCCATGATCTTCTGACCCCACCACTAGACCATAAGCTCTTTTTAGGACAGGCTCTGTGTATTATTAATCTTTGTGTCACCAGCACAGGACCTGGCAGATAATGAGTAAGCATTATATGTGAGATGGATGAAGAAATCAATGATTGAATGACAGAAGGAATGAAGGAATTATCTGGCCATCTTTCCACCTTTGTATTAAATTTCAGCAATTTTACGCTGTATATCATTACCCACAGTTGCATATATTGGATATTTCTAGGAGTGGACCATTGGTGCATTTTAATTCTCTCAGCACACTTAGCATGCCCAGAATGTTTCTTCCCTTAATAAGCAATCATTTGTCTTGTATTTTCTCTTCTGGGGCAATCCTGTTCCCCTGTCATTTGTCTTCTATTTGCTCTTCTGGAGCAATCGTATTCCCCAGTAATAATAGAACATTACCAATCACAGCATTCCCGGTTATATATTATTCAGAAGGGCCGTAAATGTTTTAAGACCCAATAATGAGAGGAATTTGTCAATGCCTGAGATATGTCCATACCAAAAGCTAAGTCCAATAGAGCTGACCATCATTCCTCCCCTTCCTGGTGTTTATAGCATTTAGTAATTTGTAAACGTTTTTCCCATCTCGTCCTGGCCATCAGCAAGCCAAGCATGTATTTGGCTCCTTTTATAGCTGCTCATAAATGAGTCTTTTCAGTCTCTTAATCATTTTGGTTGGCCTCTGAGTTTCCTCCAAATCATGAACGTCTTTCCAGCATTGAAGTGCTGGCATTAAATGCATTATTAACACGAATTTAGAGGGTGTTGTGAGACATCTACTGCATATGATGTGATGTCCCTCGGTGCTGGTCTCTGAGGATTGAAATGCCTTTTGGTTGCTTTTACCCAGCTCTGATGGCAGATTCTCTCTCTTTGGCTGCTAATCCCTAGATGTTGTTAGCTCACATCTTCCCCTGTCACGCATTCTTTTTATGATTCTTGGGCTTACATGATTGCTTCCTGAGCTACTTTAGTACAAACTTGCAAAAAATAGTTTTCAAAGGTAATTAAGCTCTCAAAATGCTATTACGACTCACTGAGTTGGTGTCTTTCCAGGCATATTTAGTTCAGAAAAATAAACATTGAGGGCCTACTACGTGGAAGGCTCTGTTCTAGGTGCTGGGGGGAGGTGGGGCAGAAGATACAAGGATAGCTAAGGTGTACATTGATACTTCCCAGATTATACTTCAGAGGACCCTGTTCACACTGTGCTCCAGGAAGCGTCATTCCCATATGTCAGGAAGCAGCAAATTATGGCCCAAGGATCAAATCTGGCCCACCACATGTTTTATAAATAATGTTTTATTGGAGCAAAACCATACCCATTCATTTACATATTGTCTATGGCTGCTTTTACACTAGAATGGCACAGTTGAGTAGCTGTGACAGAGCCCATATGGCCTGCAAAACCTAAAATACTTACTATATGGTCCTTGACAGAAAACTTTTGCTATTCCCTGACCTAGACTGTAGTGTTGTCTGGTTCATCCTGGGGTTGTACATCACAGGCATGCTGCTTGGTGCTTGGGAAATTCATGGTCTACTGGGGGAGACAGTCAAGTGAACGTACAACTGATTCAAAGTGAATGGTCTCGTGTGCCAAAGTAAAGGAAAGACCAAAAGTCTGTTGGAATATGGGGAGGTTGATGTTGACAGATAAGATCAGAAAAGGCTTCATTCTTCAATGATGTGACATTTGACTTAGGGCTTGAGGAAAGCCAGGACTATGGTGAGTAGAAACATTTATAAAAGCAAAGCCATGAAGATGGGAGAGTAGGTGGGCTCAGGGATTGTGAACAACCTGGTACCCAGAATGTGCTGGCTACCTGGGAAGTGCATGACGGGATGTGGACAGATAGGCTGGGCCAGCACATTAAGGCCAGGCAGAGGGGTTTGGGTTTCAGACTGCTCATAAAGATCAGCTAATGATGGTTTGAGGTGGGGTATAGATGTCTGAGTCCTTTCCTAATCATCCTGATGGTTTTTTGTCCTCAAAAGCAAGACTCTTAGCAAAAGTGGACATTTTCCTTCCTTACCCAAATTTACCTTCCTTCCCTCTTGCCTCTTTCAACTCTACACAAGGCTGGTTCTCTTCCAAACTTTCTAACAGCATCTCTGAATTCTTTGCCGAATCTTCTATTTGTTCTTCACAAATGTTCCTTGAACTCTCCCTCTTTGATTTTCCCTTTATCTTCATGTCCTCAATGAATTCATCCAGTCCTATAGTTTTCTTCTTGTTCGTGTATGTGTGTGTTCGTGTATGTGCGTGTGTGTGTGTGTCCGTGTATGTGTGTGTGTCCGTCCTATAGCAGAGATTGGGCAAGTTCTCATGAACTCCATTTCCTTTTCTTGGGACACCAGTAAGATAAGATTTGCCAGTTCAATAGGATCCCCAGTGGAAAGTGGGCAGAAGTGATATATGCTACTTTGGGACCTCTGAAATCTCCCATGAGGTCCTTATGACTGAACCCTTCTGCAGCCACCTTGGATGTCACTCATTTAAGATGACACTGCCAAAGATGGAAGAAGCCAGGATCCCTAGAAGACCCAGGGCCGCTCATTCTACAGTGGAGCATAATTTGAGAAATAAACTTTCATTGTATTAAGCCACAGAGATTTCAGGGTTTTGTGTTTCCAACACTCCTAAATCCATCATCCAGTCCTGACCTCTCACCTCTCATTCCTGTGCCTAAAATGCCTGCAGTTAGTATTTGCAAAATCAAATCCCTTAAATGCCCCTCCTTCCCTTTCATCTCATTTGAATCTTTCTTCCCACTAGCTTATGTAGTTTCATAACTGGTTCTTTCCTTGCCTTAATTTCTAGTATTCGATCTGTTGTAAAAGGTCACCGTTTCTTTCTGCAAAGCACCCTTGGGTTTACTCTTTTCTCTCCATTTTAAAGATGTCACTACAACCCTGGCCGTCAACACTTAAACTTGGTTATTATAACTTGCTGATGGAGCCCCCCTCCCTGTATTCAGTTCTTCCCCATGGCACTTTATCCTTTTGCTTCTGCGAGATTAAATTTCAAATCCCAATTTCATTTTGCAACACATCTGCTTAAGAACTGCCAAGGCTGCCTATTACAGGCTCTAGTATCCAAGATCTCACACAGCATGTGTCCACCCTAGTTAATAAATCTTATTCCACTCTTTCCTAACATGAACCTTGTACTTTGTTTAAGCAATTCTGCTTACACCGGAGGGAGCCAAGTCCTTTACTGCTGCGAGTCCCAGTGGTTCATAAATGGGTGTGATTTTGCACCCCAGGAGGCATGTGGCAATGTCTGGAGATATTTTGGGTTGTCACAACCAGAGATGCTACTGGTGTCTAGGAGGTTGGGGTCAGAAATGCTGCTAGGTATCCTATAATGCACAGGGCAACCCCCACAATGAAGAATTATCCAACCCAAAATGTCGATAATTCTGAGGCTGATAAACTCTGAGATGGAGAAAGCAAAATCTCCCCAAACCCAGGTATCTGTATCTAGTCCAGTGGTTCTCAACTGGGGGTGATGTTGTTCTGAGGAGATGTTTTTGGTTCTCCCAACTGGAGAGTGGGGTTTTGCCACTGGCTTCTAGTGGATAGAGGCCAGGGTACTGCTGTAAATGCCCAACAATGCATAGGACCGTCTCCATGGGGCACCTGGGTGGCTCAGTCGGTTAAGCAACTGACTCTTGATTTCTGCTCAGGTCATGATCTGGCAGGTTCGTGAATTTGAGCCCTGCATCGAGCTTTGCGATGACAGTGCGGAGCCTGCTTGGGATTCTCTGTTTCCCTCCCTCCTTCTCTCTCTGCCCCCTGCTCCCCTGCTCACACACACTCTCTTTCAAAAATAAATAAATAAACTTAAAAAATGACCATCCCCATGACAAAGAATTATCCAGTCTCCAATGTTAATAGTGTTAAGGCTGAGAACACCTAGTCTATATATTTCTCCCAGCATAGAAATTCTTCCTGCCTTTCCTCTACTTGTTTATTTCCAGATAATTCCTCAAGGAGTAGCTCAAATTCCATCTCCAGAGTGATTCCTTTTCTGCCTATTCTAGTCCACAGTGGTCTGGCCCATCTTCAGAATTTGTATTACACTTAAGGTTAAGATCATACAGTTTAGTCTTTGCTTCATGTATGCATGCTTTATCCACCCAACTAAAGTATGTGATACTGGAGGACAAAGACCCAGTAATGTCATTTGTATCTATGCCACCCAGGACAAGCCTTTGAGCATATAGTAAGTGCCCCATAGTTTCTGTGGGATGACAGGTTATCCAAGCTATATATAAATTCAAATTCCTTTCACAATCCATGCTTTATATGAAGGATCAGCTACCAAAACAAAACCAGGACAACAAAAACTAAAAGAAAAAAATATTAGCTTTGTCTTTATGGGTGATGATGTCCAGATTACTCTTTATTTGCACTAAGGGAAAGAAGAATATGCATTATTCTCATGACTTCACAATTTATGTAGTTGGCAAACCTATCTGGTGAAAAAATAGAGCCAGTCAAGTGGGTTCGGTTTTTGTGGCACTAAGTAAAGGTTTATCTGATATTAGAACACGTCAGTTAGATGGTGGAGTTTAGCTCATTGCTGCCTTGTTTTAGCATTGTGTTGACACTTCTTTGAGGTATTTTGCATCAATGTTCTTTTCAACACTGTCTTGGCACTTTTTGAGTTAAAATTTTTTATTATATACTCAGATCCGTTTCAATATGCAAAATCAAGCCATGACCTCATGTACTTTAGTCCCATAATTTGTTTTGTTCCTATTCAAAAACATCGCCATATTCCATGTCATGAAGCTGGTTGTTTAGGAGTTGGGCCATTTTCTACCCAGGGTTTATCCTCAGCACAGAAAAGTGAATCCTCATTGTACAAGGATTGCCTTATTGTCCTTACAGTTTGGATGCCCTCTCCATCCTTTGTGGGCAAGTCACTCTCATCTGACAGTCTGTCAACAAAAATATGTCCCCATTCTCAGCTTCTGGGCTGACCTCAGAAAGCTGTGACATTTCAACAGCAGACAACCAAGGAAGGCTAGTTATGAACACATATGGAGGAGAGAAGCTCTCTACAGGAGAGAAAAGTCACAGATGACCATGATCAACCAAGTAGTATTTTTTAATAGAAAAGAGACGAAATGGATTCATAGAGCAATCTTAAAATATTAAGATATTTTTCTTTCTTTAAGTGGAATGGTCTCTCACACCCACCTGCTTGAGTCAATGTTTATTCTCAAACTATATATATAAACTGTTGCTAAACCAGAAAAGAAGCTTTTCTGCTCTGTAAAGTACAGTTTCTTCTTACCTAATTTAGAAAGCAGATTTTTATTTATTTTTTTAATTTTTTTAATGTTTTACTTATTTTTGAGACAGAGACAAGAGCATGAGAGGGGGAGGGACAGAGAGACAGGGAGACACAGAATCTGAAGCAGGCTCCAGGCTCTGAGCTGTCAGCACGGAGCCCGACGCAGGGCTCGAACCCACAAACGTGAGATCATGACCTGAGCCGAAGTCAGAGGCTTAACCGACTGAGCCACCCAGGCACCCCAGAAAGCAGATTTTTAATGAACCCTGGTTAATGGAGCTGTTGAAATGAAGGCTACCTTTGGTCGCAGTAGCTTGACTTGTAGTTTGATTACATGGAAGAGAAGCCTTTGGTAACTCCAGTGAACTTGTCTTTTATTCAGTGCTATGAAATACACCACCACCCTCTCCATCCCCATTTTATGGGGGAGAAAATAATTTTATTAAATGCATGTCTACATCTTATACAGCTACTAATCAACAGTAGTGGATATGAGAATTTTGGCCTTGATTTTCTGTCTTGACTCTTACCTATATTCAGGCACTGTAAAAATATCATCATAAAAAACACAAGTAGTCAAATTAATCCTAATGCCAAAGATTCATGGTGTCGTACAATTTTATCTTTTTAACGCCACTGCCAAGTTGCCATTTTTATTGCCTCATTAAAGAGCTCACCTCTGCTGTTGAATGCCAGGAAAATCAGATTTCCTTGGCAGAGAGGGATGGTGGCAGCACTGAGCAGCTGGCCCATCCCAGCGTCACCACCCCTACCCCATTTTCTCTCCATGCCTTATGCTCTTGTTGGGTTCTGGGTAGGATATGGAGTGAACTCCTGTGAAGGTGCTGTTTGTAGAGACAGCCATTGGGTGGCAGTGCCTGCAAGCCTGGTATCCACAGGCGCCATCTAGTTACAAATGGTACTCCTTAAGTCACAAACCTTCCTCACGACAAGACCTGAGCAACCTTCAGGGACCAATTAGTATGTTGGGTGGCACACAGGCCTAGAGAGCTGATATCGTTTCCAAAGATGAATCAGTTTCTCTCCATTATGGTGGTCAGAGATACAGTGCAGAGTAGCTGGCCGAAGCATGCTACCTACATCAGTTGTTGTGGGTGGAGAGGCTGAAAGAAGGGTAGAACTGGGAGCCCCAGAATCTACAAGGAGTATTGGATGATATCCCCTGTTAGAGGCACCAAAGGGACATTCTGCAGAAAGGCATCCCCAGGTCTCTCAGCCTTCTGCAAATGTAGGCATCTGGGGAGGATACCAAGGTGAGGAGGGAGTGGCATCTGGAGGAAGGGGAGGAAGCCAGACGAGGGGGGCATCATCTTCCCTGTGCTTGTGTTTGCACATGCCTCCCTACATTCTAAGCTCAAGGGCAGAAATACTGATTTCTCCCAGAGTCTGCTTTCTGCGGCTGCACCCTCAGTGATAAAAACAAGTGCAGTATATTCTCAAAGAAGGGCAGAAATGAGAAGGGAGTGGGAGTCGGGAGCAAATTGCCCAATAGTGTAAAACACAACCCCAATGGAGAAAAGAGCCACTTGGATTATTTCAGTATTAGAAAGACCACCACCAGCTTTTGGGGAGATAATGAGATGATCCTCACCTTAATAGATATTTGTGTGGTCAGTGTCGGGGGGAGGGTGGAGAGAGAGAAAAATTGGGGAGAATGTGAAGATGGAAAAGAAAAAAAAGGAAAGAGACAGGCCAACTTGGATTTGAATTCTTGCTAAATGGCCAATGAACTTGGGGAAATTACTTAACCTTTTAAAACCTCAGTTTCCTCGGTGCGCCTGGGTGGCTCAGTCAGTTGAGTGTCGGACTTTGGCTCAGGTCATGATCTCACAGTTCGTGGGTTAGGGCCCCACCTCGGGCTCTGTGCTGACAGCTCAGAGACTGGAGCCTGCTTCAAATTCTGTGTCCCTCTCTCATTCTGCTGCTCCCCCGCTCGTTCTCACTCACGCTCTCTCTGTCTCTCTGTCTCTCTCAAAAATAAACATTAAAAAAAATTTTTTTACATAAAAAAATAAGACCTCAGTTTCCTCCTATTGAAGGATCCAAGGATTCCAGTGTCATGGGATCACTGGAGGATTGAATAAGACACTTTATGTAAGCCTTAACGCTCGTTTGGCAGGTTGCAGAACCCCCGTCACATTGGTTTGCCAGGGATGAGCTCCTGAAGACATCGTGCAATTCAAAACTTGCATAATGCAAGGCAATTTTCCCTGGAGGAATAAATGTAAAGTAGAATTTGTTGTGTTTCATGTTGTGCGTGCCTGAAGACTTTATTAGTATTTTTACATGGCCCTATTTCAAATTCACATAAGCTAAGTTCACATGAAAAATGGAGCGTCATTGCAGTGAGCACAATGGATGTGTGGTGACGGAGGTCACAAGAGCTGATAGATGCTGTTGGAAACAATAGGCCACCGCCACCATCAACAGAGAGCTTTCGACAACAGGACTTCAGGAGTTCCCTCAACTCTAAAGATAAGAAAACTTGAGTTTACTCATCACCTACCGAGATCATGCAGCGAAAGAGTGGTTGGGCCGCGCCTCACCTCCACCTGGCTGGACTCCATGCTTAGTGTTTTCTGGCTCACTGACCCCCGTGGGACCCTCCCTCTCTGGGAAGTGAGTCAGGAGAATTACTCACAGATGGTGATTTCACCAGATGACAACATCTGATGTGAAAGAGAGCTGAAAAAGTGCCCGCAGTGGGCCGGGCGAGTAAGAAACGGCAGCACAGTCATGCCCGCAGCCACAGAGATACTATGAAAACCAATGGTTAAAGATGAAAGCTAACCGCCCTGTTTGTGATTTGCTTTCTCAGTGGGCAATCAGTGCTGTTTCCACTTCTTTATTTATTCCCTTCCCCCCCCCCCATTAAAATTTCATACTTGTGAGCGAGGAAGGAGAAGGAGGAGGAGAAGTTGAGTAAAAACAGTCCTTGGGGCGCCTGGGTAGCTCATTCGGTTAAGCGTCTGACTCTTGGTTTCTGCTCAGGTCATGATCTCACAGTCCATGAGTTCAAGCCCTGCTTCAGGCTCTGTGCTGACAGATTCTTTTCTCTCTCTCTCTCTCTCTCAAACATTTAAGACAAAAAATCCTATACATTCTTGTCCTTTGGACTAAGGCTGAGTGAAAGACTTTGAAATGATGGCCGTGGCTTATAGTGATGATAATGATTTTATCTTGCTGTCTGTCTTGTCTTTCCCAGAGAGGAGGCTTGATGGCGGAAGGAGTATGCAAAAGCTGAGGCAGCTCTACCTCCTAGACTGGGCTTGTTGGCTTATGATTTCCAAGGTGGCAGTGCTCCCTAGAGTAGGATGAGGAGGTCAGATCAGGAAGGCAGCATTGGCCAGAACTCTCAGCCCGGCCATTTCTGAAACTCAGAACCTCGGAGCAAGTGGGCAGGCCAGTGCTGAGTATGTGCAGGCTTGTCACCCTCCCACAGCAACCATGACAGTGTGCCCCTGACTGAGACCAACTTCTGAGATGATCTGTAGGGAAGAGAGCTGGGGACTGGGTTATTCTGGGCTACAAAATGGTGGCGGTCTGAGAGGCCCAGTTCAACCTGCTATTACAGAGAAGCCTAGAATCCTTTGATGACTTCAGGATACAAAGAGACTTCTCCCACCTAAATCCTCGGAGCCCTGGGATGCTACATCCTAGGAATAAGAACAAGTGTTCTTTTGGTGGAGGGACAAAGCCTATTTCACAGCTGAGGACATAGTGTAAGATGATAACTAAATGGCAGAGTCGGTGCTAGCTGAGAACTTCACCACCCAATTCCTGACTTCTGGCCTGGTTTAGCATTGGCTTTGTACTTGAATGTGAGCTCACAGTGGAGGCAGCAGGCCAGTGAGGATGTCTCCATGACAGAACCTTGACAGAAACCTTCCCTTCTTGGCTTGCGACTCTGGGCACTCGTGCCTGGTGCGTGCTCATCTAAAGCTCTGGAAGCCAATCAGCTACCTACCGTTTCATGCCATTCGATATAAAACAGAAGTGGAAAATTCCAGGCCCCCATCAAGTTCCAGCTTACATGTGGGGAGGAGAAAACAAGAAAAGGAGCTACAGGTCAACGAGAGGTTGAGAATTAACTCTGCAAAAGCTACTGGCTGGGCTAGCCGTCTCACTTTTTGTTACTGTAAATTACCAAAGAGCTGGCCTCCATTCTATTTCCCGTAGCCTAGCAGCCTTTTGATGCAAGTCAGCTCCATGCCTTTCTCCTCACCACAAAAGCCAGAAGCACAAATCACCTGCTAATAATTAGATAGTTATTTGCAATAGATACTAGCCTGCAGGAGTCTGTTAGTAATTAAAAAGAAATCCTACAGCCTCTTGAATAAAATGACAAAAATAGATGTGCAAGCTCTTTGAAGAAATAAAAGGCCCTGCCATCAGGAAGCATTATTACTATATTTCAATATGGAAATGTACAGACTAGTAAAAACAATAAATTGTAAATGTGAAAAGATTTTGGTAGGACTCATTGAGCACACCAGTTTCTAATATATCAGTTGTATATATCTGCTTCAGAGAGTTACGATTAATTTCAGTCCCTTGGTGGAAATCAATCCTGTAGGATTATATAAACTAAGAGGAGGCAGCGGGGCTGTGATGGAGAGAGCAGTGAGAAGATGCCGGGGATGTGGGTTTTGGCTTTGCCACTGGCTGACTTTGACCACCTCATTTCACCTTTCTGGGCCTCAGATTCCTTCTTGGAGATAGAAGAGGCTTGGGGGATCATCTTTAGGGTTTCTGTTATTCTATAATTCTGTGACCCAAGGGAAAGAGAAAGTGATGAGAAAGAAAACCAAGTCAGTAGGAGGATGGGTTCCCAGTCTCAAGGTAGCCACTCTCTGCTCTGCCTTCTTACCACCTTCAATGTCATCCAATAATGCATATTCTTTGAGCTCTTTTGTGCCATGCAGAACTTGCCTAAAATGGGGAATTCTTTAGAAACAAATTGCATTGATGGGCAATATTTACGTGTATAAGACAGTGTGGAGCAGATGCACTGAATTCACCTCCAAATTCAGTGGGAACCTCTCCTGTAAATGGCCAGCAACTTACCTCAAGCCCCTGAACCTCTCTGCTTTTCTGCCTGAGAGATTTTTCTGGCACTTAACTTTCTACTTGCATGCAAAGAAGCCTAGAAGACTCCTCAGGGGCAGCCCTCAAGCATAGAGGAAGGGGTGTTGAGTTGGTAGATGAAGACCCCATATTTCCCATTATTGGTGGGACAAGTCCTGTGGTTTTTCAGAGGATGCCCACCAGGACTGAACCCCAGCTGCTCTCCATGGGTAACCAACTCAGTAATACACTTTATTGGCTTTTCTCCTTTCCTCGTTTACACACTCTCCCCACTCCCCACTCGTCCTTCCTGAGACCACCTCCCGAATGAACTCTCTGCATCCAAATACTTGTTATAGGGTCCACAGTTTACTGAAACAAATGACCCCAACCTAAAATTAGGTCAGGGAAATCTGACACAGATATGATGCCTGCCACATCAGGCACTGTTCCTACCCCTGAAAATTCCTTTCTTATTGACCAAAGCCCAATATCTGGCTGGTCTTCACATTGTCAATAAGAGAGGAGTATCAGCTTGATTCAAAAACCAATCTGGGAGAAGTATCAAATCAATTTGGGATCTATATTACCCATATAACATAACGCTCATCACTTCCCTTTTCATTCTGCACAGCAAGTTTTGAACTGGTCAAATTAGAATTGTGTAACTATAACAGAAACTAATATTTTCTATCTAATAACATGTAAGAGTTATTTGGCATATACTAACCCTCTTGGGGTCAGGGAAATCATGAGAGCACCTTATTTGCAGAAACATAGTCTGTTCCATACTAAGTATGATGTTTGTTAGGAAGACTGAGTCACAGCTATATTTTGAGCCTATAAGGATGTGCATATCATAAAGGTACAGATTACTCCTGTTGACAGGACACCAATTAAAAAATGTTAACATTATAATAAAAGACCAGTGGAGACTTAGTTTTAATAGTGTGTTGTAGGCATCCTTCCAAAATGATTCTTGCCTCCTGGTATTATAATCCTTCCCCTTGACTGTGAGCTGGACCTAGAAACTTGCTTGTAACAAATATGGCAAAACGTGATGAGATGTTACTTTCACGGTTAGGTTATAAAAGACGTCCATCTTGCTTGCACTTTCTTTCTTGCTGGTATGCTCTCTCTGGCTCTTTTCATGTGCTTGCCTTGGTGGAGAGGGCTCCCTGGCAAGGAGCTGTTGGCAGTCGGCCAACAGTCAGCGAGGAACAGAGGCCTCTGTCCAACAGCCCAGGAGGAACTAAATCCTGCCACCAACCATGTGCATTGTCTTGGAAGTGGATTCTTCTCTAGTTGGGCCTTCATGTGAGACTGCAGTCCTAGCTGACACCTTGATTTTAGCCTCCTGAGAGACCCTGAAACAGAGGTCCCAGCTAAGTTTTGCCTGGATTCCTGATCCATAGAAAGTAAAGATCAAAATGTTGTTATTTAAGCCACTAAGTATGGGGGGTGGGGAGAGTAATCTGTTATGTAGTGATAGTTAACTAATACATGGTGTCTTTAGGAGAGAGCAGGAGGGAAAAGAGAACATATATAAAATAGCTATGAACATATATAAAATAGCTATTCAGAATCAATTTGCCTTTGCTGAAGTCCAGGGGTCAGCACACTACAGCCCATGGGTTAATCTGTCCTGCTGTTTTCCTTTGTAAATAAAGTTTAATTAGAATGCAGCGATACCCATTCATTTACATACCGCACGTGGCTCGCTCTCACGTTACTGCTTATAACTACAGAGTTGAGTGGTTGCAACAGCTGTTACAGCTCAGAATGCCTAATACATTTACTCTCTAGCCCTTCATAGAAAAAAAAATTTTTATCATGAATTCCTGATATAATCATATGTAATTTAAGCTAAACACTATACAGGGTAGTCTGAGTTAACAAATTTTCTCTATGTCTTGATCAACATAGAAAGTAAAACTAGAGAATTCATACTCAAACATTCCATGGTAAGGGCTTTTTTCTTTTCTGGAATCACTTTAATTCTCATCTCAATTTCTTGTTGGTATTGTGTATACAGATATAGCACCCCAAAGTGAGCTGCATAGCTTTAGCAGTAAGTCAACAAATCCTTCCAAACTGTTCAGTAGATGTTGGCCACGCACTCTATCCGTGCTTTGTTGGCATGGTGGTAAAACCCATTTGCACCACTGTTTGATTTTGAGGGTCTAAATCCGGCCTTGCCTCTTTCTACCTATATACTTTGGGTAAGATACTTAATCGCTCTGCGCCTCAGATTTCTCAGCTGAAAAATGGAGACAAGAATGGAGCTGATCTCTCAGGTTTGCTGTAATGATTGCGATATGCATGAAATAACAAGGGAGTAGTTCTTACGCCTGGGCCTGGTACTTTGTAAATACTCAAACATGTTAACTCTGATCATCACGGTGGAGCTGACCTCTTGTACTCCCATCCTGCCGTCAGAGTCAACGCCTCGAGTACTGCAAATTAGTTAGATTAATTAATAGTTTCATCCACTTTAGGATCTTCATTAAAATTAAATGTGGGAGTCAGTCTTGTGTGACTTCTTCTGAATGGAAGCACTTAAGAGATTTTGGGCAACTGTTGTATCTTGAAATCCATGCTCTCAGTGAGTGGCTAATTTTCCTGCCACTTTCTTGTTTTAGAATTACCCTTTGGCCCAAAATGGCTCAGTTTTACCTTTAAATCCCCAACTGTTTATTTTTAGAAAACCAGGCAAAATTATTCTTGTGGAATTTTAGATAAACAGGATGCAAACTGTATATGTGCTCAAATGCTATTTAGAGATTCATTGGTGCTTCTGTAATTCATAATTGAATTTGATCTTTTCCATAAGTTTTTGTTGAGCTTTTCCAGATATTATGACTCATGGTGGTGATAGGAGGCATTTATGAGCAATATTATGAAAGTACTAAATTCATGTAATTTTGCCTAGTTTTCTCTAATATTCTGAAGCATATTATCACCATGAACAATTAGTATTATGTATTTGTGTAGCATACATTGATCTTTCAAAACTATTTCAACATATAATTCATTCTATCTCCACATGCTATAGTTGTACAGCTACTGAGGTCAGAGAGCTTGAGAGATCTCCCTAATGTCAAAGAGCCAGTCAAGAGCAAAGCCAGGCCTGGAACAGGATTCTTGGTCCAGCCTTATTTCCACTGTGACATCACATATTCATTCTAGTTTTAACACTTGGAATATTTTTATTGTACTTTAAGGATTTCTAACCCTTAACTGAAATATTTGATTAATCAAAATGCTTCCTACAATGCATCTTTCCAGGGGATTTACGCCTATATGGAAAGGGTTTGGCCCTTAGACTCTTCCTTATTCTTTTGTCCTTGCTCACTGATAACAGATTTTTGTGTTGTTCCCTGTTCAGATATTTGTACCATACCTCAGTGGTGTGGATAGTCAAGGACTAACTATACTACCCGCTCCCCCAATTTGAGGATGTATCAAGTTCAATATTTGCCTTGCTTGTCCTTACTAATTCTCCAGTGGTAACTGAGGTTATTTAGAGTAATTTGCCAAGATTAGATGACAGAACACCAATCATAGAATTTTAGAGCTGAGACAACTTTCTAGATGAGCTCACTGAATTCCCTCATTTTTCTGATGAGAAAAGGAAATGAAAAGGGCAAGATTGTGTATGGCTGCCGGCTTTAAACTATGCTGATTCCATGCATTTTGAAAGCATAATTATGCATGGACGTGGAGGTGCCATTCAGAGAAGATAAACAGCAACTAACTCAAGATGCACTTGGGTTAGCAGGCTCCCATTTGGGGATGAACATATGTCCTGAAAAACTAAGTTATAGAGTCAATTACAACTCATTGCAGATTACTTTAATAAAATCAGTACTTAACTAAGACTGGCCTAATTGGCTGGAATTTCCATTCCAGAAGAGAAAAAAGGACTGAGGAGGTTTCAGAACGTTGGAACTAGATCCATCATATGAGATCAGTAACTTCGTCACGCTGGCTAAAGAATAAGAGTAGAAAGTGCCGGTGATGAACACTGGCCACTTCGCCATTTTTTTGCGATGTAGTTGGGCTGATAGTGTGCTACTGACCACATCTGTGTACCAATAGTGGATGCTGCCAAGGTCTGATTGGGAAGCACAGGACTTGTTTAGAGTGCTATGTACGTGCCAGATACCTTCAATCTATCCTTAACATTTTCTTCCCAGTATCTCGTTCCCTCTCCCTAGTCATCTTCTCTAAAAGGAATTCTAATGGGAAAGCTATGGAGATACTCATTCCTTCATTCAACAAATGATCCTGAGGATCTTCTATGTACCAAGTGCTGTCAGGTCCTGGGGATATAACAATGGACAACCCACGCTCCCTGTTTTCAAGGACCTTGAATGTGTTGACAAGTAAATAAGCAGTTATGATACAGGGTAAGAATTGTTAAAATACCCGGAAGTATAGGTGCTAGATGAACAGAGAGGTAAGGAGCCCATCTGGGCTTAGGTTGTGCATGGTTTGAAAACCTGTGTCAGAGGAAATGTCTGGTAAGTTGAAGTGAGCACAAATGGAAGACCTAATAACATAATTAATGAGGAAGATCTAACTGACATTTTCTGAACTCTCTAAATAAAGAATATGCCTTCTTTGCCCATGGAATGTTCATAAAAATCAGCCATGTACTAGACTGCAAAGACAATCTCAATAAATTTCAAAAATTGGAAATAGTACAGCAAGCATTTTTTCATAATACGGCAAAACTAGAAATAAGCAACAAAAACAAGAACAACGAAACCCAGAAAATAAGACCTTTCTTTTTGGGGTAAACTGCATTTCTCTTAATCCTTAAACCATAGAGGAAATATAAACTGAAACTGCATAGTGTCTAGAAAATAGTAAGAAAATATGTATTGCAATTTATAAGGCTTATCTAGTGCAGTACTCAGAATGATATTTATGTTTAATATTGTACCAAAATAGACTATAGGAAAGTATAAGGAAGTAATTAAAAGTCATCTTTGATAAGCAGGAATTGATGGTTAGGAAAAGGAAATTACTTGAAAAATAAATACAGTGGAAAACCAGCTTTTTTAAAAATAATAAAACACGATAAACTGCTACCTAGACCAATCAAGAAAGAGAAAATATAATTTCTTATTTTATTTGGTTATAACAGGCAAAAAGAACAGAAAAAGAAAATTAAGACCACTAAGAGACTACCTTGTTCAATCTAAATATATTTCAAAACCTGAATGAAATGGATACTATGGTAGAAAAATATGATTTACTGAAACTAATTCCAGAAGAAATATTTAAAAAATCTAAATAGACCCGGAGTACCTGGGTGCCTCAGTTGGTTAAGTGACTGACTCTTGATTTCAGCTCAGGTCCTGATCTCATGGTTCTGAGATTGAGCCCCGCGTCAGGCTCTGCGCTGTGCATGGAACATGCTTAAGATTCTCTCTCTCCCTCTCCCTCTGCCCCTTGCCACCCCCCCCCCCAAATAAAATAAAAATAAAAATCTAAGTAGACCATTTTCCTAGAAGAAATAGAGACACTTGTTCAAGGGCTATCTTTTTTCAGCATATAGATAACATGATTTCTCTCCTCACATAAATTAATTTGAAGTACTTTAGCAATAGATTTTGTTATAGCAACTTATCATTGCATTCTTTAATAAGCCCCATTTGGTTATAACTTGTTTTTTAATGCCTTGCTGAATTGTTTGTCACACAGAATTATTGCATCAATTTTTCTAAGTAAGTCTTGTCTGTAGAGTGTGTGTGTGTGTGTGTGTGTGTGTGTGTGTGTGTGTAATTGGGGAATTTTGGTATCACTGTTTCCTTTATGACTTAGAGGTTTCTTTTTCATACATTAGGTTCTGGAATAGGCAAAACAGATTAGAATTATTCTCTTTCAAGGTATATCAGGAATCCTGTGTGAAGCCATCTGGCTCTGGAATCTAATGTGAGAAATTGTAAGGTCATCTTCTGATACACTAAACAGATATTTGTACAATTCAACATAGATTATTGATAAAATATTCAGTAATATTAATTTGGAAACTATGTGTGCAAAAGCCAGAACTATGTTTAACGGGGGAGACACTAGTAGAATTACAACTAATGTCAGGAACAAAGCAGGGATGCCCACATTACTATTATCATGCAATATTGTACTAAAAGTAGACATTAAGGCAATTAGGCAAAAGAACTTCACTAGGAGTATAAAAATTAGAAAGGAGATAATAATAAACTACTTGTGAATGATATAACAATCTACCTGGAAAACCTGAGAGAATGAACTGAAAAGTCTACAAGTGTTAAAAGCATTCACTAAGGTAGTAAAGTACAAAATTAATATATAGGAATCAAAAACTTTTATTCATATAAGGGTATAATGAAAGAGCTTATTCACCATAGCAATAGCAAAAGAATAAATGTTTATGAATATACTTAGGAAATGGGCAAGAACACAAAAGTTCATTTAGTAATCAAATGGAAAGACATTCCATGTACTTGCGTCAGAAGGCTCGATACCATTTAAGTTTTAATCTTTTTATAGATTAATTTTTTAACTGTAATGTGTTCCTGAGAAACATGTGAATGTTTACTTGTTGAGAGGGATGCAAACCTAGGAAGTGGGCCTGTGGAAGATAGAATCGGGGAAGACTTCTTTTTAGGACCTTATATGGGCATTTATGTAAATGTATTGCCTGTTCAGAAAATGAAGTAAACATTTTTATAAATCAGGTGCAACTAAACCTCTAACGCCTGAACATTCATATACATTTTGTTGTGGCCCTGGAATTCTTACCAGGATCACTTCTCTATCTTTTATCATTCATATCTGAAATACAGTTTTGAAACTAAGTTAGCTTAAGTGAATTGTGTTGCTTATTTTTCTGTGCAGTAATATAGAACCTGAAGGTAATGTGTGAAAAATATGAAATCACGTCATACCTGCCCCTTTAAGTAAAATTGTCTTATCATGAATTTTCATTAATAAGTCTTTGTGTGTATGTGTGTGTGTGCGTTTGTGTGTGTGTGGTGTATGCATGAGTGTGTGTTTTGTTCTTCATGAATTTTAAAGAGACAGATCTTAGAATGTGTAATTCATCTTCATTTATCACAAGTCAACAAAAAGAATTATCGTGACAAACTAGGGAATATTCAGGGAAATAATAAATCCCAGGTGTCCTCGCACTTCAGTTCTATGCACATAACTATTCCACCCCCTTTGTCAAATATAATCTGGAAATTAAAAGTGATAACATATTCTTATTAGTATTACATTTATCTGGATAGAGTTGCAAGTTTTAATAAATCATAAGCTTGAGATCTTATTCAGATAAAAAATTGGGTAATTTTTAAAAATATACTGAATTCTTAGTCTGGATGATACTGACAAGTCTATTTTAAAATTAAGCTTTAGCTTCCCTCTTTTTTTTATCTTATATAAGAGATTCTCTTTCTTATTATTTATTTTTGAGATAGAGAGCATGAGCGAAGGTGGGGGAGAGAGAGAGGGAGACAGAGGATGGGAAGAGGGCTTCACACTGACAGCAGAGAGCCCGATGCAGGGCTCGAACTCACAAACAGTGAGATCATGACCCGAGTTGAAGTCAGACGCTTAACAGACTGAGCCACCCAGGTGCCCCTGGGACTCTTAAAGACAAAGAACAAACTGAGGGTTGTTGGAGGGGAAGCGGATGGGGGTATGGGATAAGTGGGTGATGGGCATTAAGGAGGGCACTTGTTGAGATGAACACTGGGTGTTCTATGTCAGTGATGAATCACTAAATTCTGCTCCTGAAACCAATACTACCCTATATGTTAACTAACTTGAATTTAAATAAATAAAAAAAATCTAAATTTAGTTTTAGCAAAATTACCTACTTTCTAGAATTTATTATATTTCTCTTGGCATAGTTTTCAATTACAGAATTTTTCCCAGATGGATGAATTTTCCTGCCCTTTTTCTTTGGAATTCAATTTCTCTGATCATCCAACTTGTTCAGAAATTGGCAGCTTTTCTTTGATCAACCAAGTCATTCTTTTATATCAAGAATAACAAGAATTGGGACTGCCAATGCATTTATTGTCTTCATACAACTAAAATGAGGGTAACGACTGCAGACTGCCAAGTTTGAAGGTCCTATGTGATTTTTTACCATGGTACCCACTTGAACATTGCTTCCTAGATACTCTTAAAGGTAAATGAAATAATTTGAGGTCTTCCCTCTTCCACAGAAGGAAAGTATTCCTTTCTCAAAGTGTATAAATTGGTCTCATTAAAGTATTCATGCATTTACCTACTCATTCATTCATGTAGCATCTTTGAGTATCAGTAAAATACAATGTTATCCATTGTGCTCCTGGCACCATATTAAGAGCTAGAGATAAAAAGATGAATGAGAAAGGGTCCTGCCATCAAAGAATATATAGTCTAATAAAAGAAACAAAGAAATGCCATGAGCTATATTTTAATCAATGAAATTTGCATCTCCAGCTAGAACCTTCTATTAAGTCCACACTTGAGTATGTAATGTTAACTCAGTAACTCTACTTTGATGATTAATGGACATCTATACTAACCTGCTCTACCTGAAATCTTTCCCATGGTCATATTAGTTGATAACTCCATTCTAGTTGCTATGCTAAAAAAATTAACTACTTTTTTTTCCATTTAAATTCCATATCCAATCCATCAGGAAGTTCTATTAGCTCTACTTCAATATACATCCAGCAGAATGCAGCCATTTCTTGTCTCCACTGCCAGCCACTGGACTCAGTCTCCACCATCTCTCATGTAAATGACTACAGTAGCCTCCTAACTAGTAGTATTCCTACTCCCTTGTTCTCTCAGAATCTCTCATCAACAAAGGAGCTGCAGTAACCTTTTTAAAACATGAATTGCATCATATTTCTTTTTTGTTTAAAAAGTTCCATTGCCCATAGTTCACTTAGAACATCAGCTGAAATCCTTCCAGTAGTCAACAAGGACTTACATGGTACATCTGTCATAGTTACTTTGACCGCATCTACTAATTTCCCCTTTACTCTCTACTCCAGACATACTGTCCTCTTTGTTCTCACCTGAGAGTCTTCACACTGACTAGTCCCTGTGCCTGGAATGCTCTTTCCTAGATTCCTATGTGCCTTTCTCCTCACTTCATTCAGTCTTTGCTCAATATTCTCTTCTCAATGAGGAGAAGTGTTGAGGAAAAGTCTACTCTGATAACACTATTTAAAATTGTATCCCTCCATTTGTTCACTCAGTCTCCCATCAGCTTTTTTTAAATCCCACAGAACATCTCTCCTTCTAAAGTACTGTATAATTGACTTATTTATCATATATATTATTTATTATCTGTCTCCTGCTGATGCAATGTAATATATAAAAACATGGGAAGGATAGTCTTTTTCACTAATAAATCCTAAGATAATATGGCACATAGTAGATACTCCATAAATACTTCTTGGATGAATTTACCGAGTGAAAACATTGGCCAGAACCCAATTTGCAACAAATAAATTCATTGGATGACCAATTTACCGTATTTAACAAATTGATCAAGTTATCAAATTACCTTAAAACTATTTGCAGTGAACTGGCCTATTTCCAGCTAACTGTTAGATGTGCTATAAGGTCTTATAGAACAGGAGTCAGCAAACATTTTCAGTGAAGGGTCAGATAGTTAGTAATTATTTTAGATTTTGCCTTCTCTGTCACAGCTGCTTAATTCTGCCTTTGTAGTGCAAAAGCAGCTGTAGAAACTATGTAAATGAATCACAGTGCCTACATTCCAGTTGGACTTTATAAAAACAGAGAGTGAGCTAGATTTGGCCCATGGGCCATAGCTTGCTGATCTCTGTTGTAGGAGCCACTGGACTCCTTAAGGGAGATTGAAGGGCTTAGGTCATATACCCAATGTCTGGTCTGGCTAAACCTCGGGGCTTTTATCTATTCAGACTGGATTCAAATTCTGGATCTTTATTTATTTACACTATCAGATTGGGTGAATGAATTATACCTCCGTTTTTCCATCTCAAAGTGGCAAAAACTGTCACTATTTGCAGACAACATGATACTATACATAGAAAATTCTAAAGATTCCACCAAGAAACTACTAGAAGTAATAAATGAATTCAATAAAGTGGTAGGATACAAAATTAATACCCAGAAATTGGTAGCATTTCTATACACTAACAATGAAATTGTGGAAAGAGAAATTAAAAAGAAAAACCAGCATTTACATTTGCATCAAAAGTAATAAAATACCTAGGAATAAACTTACCCAAAGACGTGAAAGCCCTGCTCTGAAAACTATAAAACACTGATGAAAGAAATTGAAGACGACACAAACAAATGGAAAGATAGGTCATGCTCATGGATTGGAAGAATAAATATTGTTAAAATGTCCATATCACCCAGAGGAATCTACAGATTCATTGCAATCCCTATCAAAATACCAATGGCATTTCACACAGAACTAGAACAAATAATACCAAAATGTGTATGGAACCAAAAGACCCTGAATAGCCAAAGCAATCCTGAGAAAGAAAAAGAAAGCTAAATCACAATACCAGATTCCAAGATCTACTACAAAACTGTAGTAATCAAAACAGTATGGTACCAGGACAAAAACAGACACATAGATCAATGGAACGGGATAGAGAGCCCAGAAATAAACCCACATATATATGGTCAATTAATCTCCAACAACGGAGGAAAGAATATATACGAGGAAAAGAATTTTTTTTAATGTTTATTTTTGAGGGAGGGAGAGCGAGCGAGCGAGCTGGGGAGGTGCAGAGAGAGAGGGAGACAGAGGATCCAAAGCAGGCTCTGTGATGTGGGGCTGGAACCCACCAAAAGTGAGATCATGACACTACCGGAGCCAAAGAATGCTTAAACGACTGAGCCACCCAGGCACCACGAAGAGAAGACTTTTCAATGAATGGTGCTGGGAAAACTGGACTACTTGATAACACCATTCACAAACTCAAAATGGACTACAGACCTAAACATCGTACCTGAAACCATAAAACTCCTGGACGAGAACACAGTAATTTCTCTGACATTGGCCATAGCTACATTTTTCTATAGATGTGTCCTAAGGAAAGGGAAACAAAAGCAAAAATAAACTATTGGAACTATATCAAAATAAAAAGCTTTTACACAGAGAAGGAAATCATCAACAAAACAAAGTCAGCCTACCGAAGAGAAGATATTTGCAAATGATATGTCTGATAAGGGGTTAATATCCAAAATGAATAAAAAACTCATACAACTCAACACCAAAAAAAAAAAAAATCTGAGTAAAAAATGGGCAGAGGACCTGAATAGACATTTTTCCAGAGAAGACCTACAGTTGGCCAACAGACACATGAAAAGATGCTCAGCATTGCTAATCATCAGGGAAATGGAAATCAAAACCACAGTAAGATATCAACTCATGCCTGTTAGAATGGCTAAAATTAAGATAAGAAACAAGCGTTGGCAAGGATGCGGAGAAAAAGGAACCCTTGTGCACTGTTGGTGGGAATGTAAATTGGCATAAAGTGGTGCAGCTGCTGTGGAAAACAGTATGGAGACTCCTCAAAAAATTAAAAATATATGTACCATATGATCCAATAATTCTACTATTGGGTGTTTACTCAGGGAAAATGAAAACACTAACTCAAGAACATATCTGCACCCCTGTGTTTATTGCAGCATTATTTACAAAAGGTTAGACATGGAAGCAACCTAAGTGTCTTTCGGTAGATGAATGGATAAGGAAGATGTGTTTTACACACACGCACACACACACGCACACACACACACGCAACACTGGAATATTACATAGCCACTAAAAGGATGAGATCATGCCATTTGAGACAACATGGATGGACCTTGAGGGTATTATGCTAAGTGAAATAAGTCAGACTAAGAAAAACAAATACCATATAATTCACTCATAAGTGGAATCTTAAAAAATGAAGAAACAAAAAGCAGAGTCAGAACTATAAATACTGAGAACAAACTGATGATTGCCAGGGTGGAGGGCTGGTGGTTGGACAAAATGGGTGAAGGGGAGAGGGAGATATAGGCCTCCAGTGATGGGATGAGTAATTCATGGGAATGGAAAGCAGAGCCTAAGGAATACAGTCTATGGCATTGTAATCGTGATGGAATGGGACAGATGGTAGCTGTACTTGTGATGAACACAGCATAATGTATAAACTTGGCAAATCACTCAGTTGTACACCTAAAACTAATGTAACGTGTGTCAACTATACTCAAAAAAAAAAAAAAAGGGTGACTGAATGGACTAAAAAAAAAAAAAAACAAGACCCATCTATATGCTGCCTATGAAAGACTCACTTGAGATCTAAAGACCAAGACCAAGGGGCGCCTGCATGGCTCAGTTGGTTAAGCGTCTAACTTCAGCTCAGGTCACAATCTCACAATTCTTGGGTTCAAGACCAGCATTGGGCTTTGTGCTGACAGTGCAGAGTCTACTTCAGATTCTCCATCTCCCTCTCTCTCTGCCCCTACCCCACGCACACACCCTTTCTCTCAAAAATAAATATATTTTTTAAAAGACACAGATTGAAAGTGAAGGGATGGGAAAAAAATGGCAAAGATTTAAACCCATCTCAGAGTGGTGATAGTAAATTGAGGAAGTGTGTATGACAAGGGCAAAATATAAACACGTGGATGGCCATTGTCTTCTCTTTTTTCCTTGTAATAAAAAGGTTCCTTTGCCGATAAGGCCGCTGCCTCTATGGTGAGGTCAGTTGATTGAGCACCCATCCTATTGGCTATGTAGACTTCAAGCCAAAGTGAAAGAAGCCTAAAACATAGTAGGCTGATTTATACTGGAATAGATACACAGCTTCTCTAGAGAGAGAGAGAGAAAGAAAAGTGGATTTGGAAAGAAGGGGGAGTTGGGAGGGAGGGAGAGAGGAAAGAAAGACTGTCCTGGGCTGGGTTTTAGGGAGAGAGTTTTAGAAGTTTGGAAGAAATGGGATTGGAGGCAGCTCTCATGCACTGGCTTGTAAGCTAGAGAAATGGTGAGGGAAAGGGAGAGAAGGATTCTAAGAAGTATTACTCTGTGTTATGAATGTAATTCTCCTGGAGATTTTAGAGAGAATGCAATTAAGACTAAAACTACAATTTAATTTTACAGTGTAGGGCTTGGAATAAAACCACTTTACTGCCTGGCCAGGAGGCAGCCTAATTTTGTAAGGGTTATATAAGTACAGCACTAAACACAGAGCCTGACACAGAATAAGAACTTAATATTGTAATGATACAGTTTTTGCTGTAGTGTTTATACCTGATGATGGGGAGTTAAAGGAAAGCTGCATAGAGAGTAGACTCTTTTTTAAAAAATATTTTTAATGTTTGTTTATTTTTGAGAGAGAGAGAGAGAGAGAGAGAGAGAGAGAGCGAGCATGATCAGGGGAGGAGCAGAGAGGGAGGGAGACACAGAATCCGAAGCAGGCTCCAGGCTCTGAGCTGTCAGCACAGAGCCCGACGTGGGGCTCAAACTCACAAATCACAAGATTATGACCTGAGCCGAACTTGGATGCTTAACTGACTGAGCCACCCAGGCGCCCCAAGAGAGTAGACTCTTCAGCTGAATTTCATAAGATACATAGCTGCTTGTCAAGCAGGTAAGCTGTATGCGCTCATGCTGTGGAACCAGAAAATCTGGAGTTTGAGGCCCATTTTGGTCACTTCTTATATGCCTTTAGACAAGTTGCTTAATCTCTCTGTGACTCAGGTTCCTGGGAATGAACGTGACAATAACTAGCGCGTAAGAAGATCATGGGGATCAAATCTGATAACACATGTGACGTCTTAAAGACAGATTAAATCAAATTATCTTGTGCTAGTCAATCTTCTTATTATGAATATTTAATCTGCGCTACTAGAGCTAAATATCATGTGAAAAAGAGACCTATCATGAATATATTAATCATCATCATTATCACCAATCATCATCATCATCAAGAGTTGTTTCTTTGGGGGCTTATATTCTAACTTTAAGATTTGCAATGATGACTCCTACTAAAGTTGGAACACGGATCTCTGAACTCTAGATGGACTTCAGTGGTTGAACAGTAGAAACCTTTTTCCATCTGGCGAGGAAAAAGGTGGTTCAAGAAGCAAGA
Organism: Cryptoprocta ferox; assembly: GCA_028646485.1. NCBI lineage: Eukaryota > Metazoa > Chordata > Mammalia > Carnivora > Eupleridae > Cryptoprocta > Cryptoprocta ferox. The sequence continues at coordinate 95,697,535 of CM053579.1, forward strand.
CAGCAACAAAATAATGATGTTCTGCTTCTTCTCTGGAACCAGAGAGTCTTACAGCCTGGAACCAGAGCTAAGTTCCAGCACTCTCAAGCCAGCCCCAGAGGCCTGGCTTTCTCGTGATCATGGTTTTCTGAGCAGTTCACAGAGCTCTGATAAGAAGAGACAGAAGCAGGAGAGTGCCTAACTGGATCTTTTCATCACACAAGAGAGCCAGGAGCAAATCCCCTGAACTCAAGACACTGTCTAGAATAGTAAATATTATCTGTGCTTGTGTTTGGGAACACAGTCCTTCAGATTCTAAAGTAAAGTACTAGTATATTGAGAAATGAAGAAGTTAAGCCGATGATGATAATGCTCTGGTTTTTGTTATTTTTCTGCTGCCCCAAATATTAGATATGTTTACCTTCAGGTAATTTATGTTTCCCCAAAATGCACTAACACGTTGATAGTTCCAAGACTGACATAAATCTACCTGATCCTTTAAACCATAGACTAGCGACATCTACAAAGAATCCTGCTGTGGTCACCCTTGCCTTATGTCTACCCCTGACTACTCCTAGCTTGTTTCTGCCTCAGGGATTTTATTCTTGCAGGCTGTCTGCCTATGTTCACCTGGCTTGCTTCTTCCATCATTCACGTCTCTGCTCAGGTGTCCCTTCTCACAGACCGCTTCACTGGTCACCCAGCTGCGTTGCTCTCCTTACATAATTTACCACTCCCCATCACTTTACTGTGCTTTGTTTTTCTTCTCGGTACTGACTACTACTTATGTCTCTACTCTCTGTATTTTTATTTGCCTGTTTGTTATTCATGTCACATTATAAAACAAGTTCTATGAGGACAAGAGCTTTTCCTGTCTTGGTTATTAATGTCGTATCCTCAGTGCTTGAAACAGTACCTGGAATGGAATAGATGCTCCTAAATATTTGTTGAAAGAATGGCTAACTACTAAAATAGGAAGTCATTCATATTTGACTGACAAGGAAATGGACTTCCTAACAAGTTCAGTGGTCTGCTCAAGGTCAAAGACGTCCTGTTTTGTAGAACTAGGACATGGACCCTAGTCCTGTCTCTCCTGCTTATGTACCCCATCACCCATGAACATGTAAGGGAATAACCACCCTATGCTAAGCACTTTGCAAAGGGCAATTTGGAGACACAAAACATAGAAAAGATGTATTTGGCCTTCAAGGGTCTTCCAGTCTAACACTGAATATACAACCTATACAGCTAAAAAAGATACAAATTTCTCATTCTAGATTAGCGTTTCTCATCTGTGGTTGCCCTTTAAAATAAATGTGAAACCGGAAAGTAATACCCATAGCAGGGTCCCATATCAAACCAATTAGAATCTCTAGGAGTTGGACCTGACTTTGGTTGTTTTAAGTTCTCCATGTGATGAATGCACAGCCCTTGCTTCAAAAATCACTGCTATAGTCCAATGGGTCTCAAATTATAATGTCCACATGAATCACCTAGAGATCTTGTTAAATTGCAGATTGTGATGCAGTAGGTTTGGGACAGGGCCTGAGATTTTACATTTCTAACAAGCTCCCAGATGACACTGATACTGCCAGTCCTTGACTACAGTATGGAGGTTCCCAGGCACAAGAGTGATCGGTGTTAGAAAATAGTCTATATATAGTTATGAAATAAACATGCAGAGCGCCATGTTATGACAAAGATGGATCCCTGGCATAGAGCCCACATTTCATAGTGAGGTTCCATTATATTTGGGGGAAAATTGAAAAACAACAATGTACAAACGCAAGCAACTGAGCCCAGTATAAAATACAGCCAACAAGGACTGGGAAGATGCCAAGGGAGGCAATTAAGAAAATATCCTAAGACCTGAAAATAAATACCAAGCTACAGAAACCTCCTTCTGTACTGATTCTGAGAATGGAACGGATTCAAAAGTGCAGCTACGGAAGCCTACTTCGGATTCCTCTAGGGAATAGTGGCCGTCGTCAAAGAGGCAGGAGGGGCTTTAGACAGGAGCCTTTGGTTCGGATTATTTTCACCAAGAATAACAGATTTCTCATGAGAATCTGATCTGGTCATCACCCTTCCAGGTCGACAGCAGGGGGTAAATCAGGGGGGGCCAAAAAGAGCGAAGTGAGGCCCATTCCAGGTGTCCTTGCCTAGAGTACAGGAGGAAGAAGTGGAACCCACCGCTGGGAGAGTAATAGAGAGCCTTGGGGGTCACTCAGCTGCCTGCCCCACAGCTGCTCCGCACAACCCAGATTGGCCCTGATCTCACCTGGTTTGTTTTTATCCAGATTCTCCCATTTCCACAATGAAACCTCCAGATTTTGTAAGCGCGTACTTTCTTCTCTAGAGAATCCCCAGTGTGCAGAGAGCCCCCACTCCGTGTGGGTGTCATACCTGCCTGGCTGATTTGTTTGAATCCGAACAGCTCTCACTCTCCTCCATTTTGGAGAATCCAGGGTACCGTGTCCTTCAGCCCCAAAGATGTTTAGTATTTATCATGCTTATGGCACTGAGTGTAAGTTCACCAGAGATGGATGCTGATTGCAAAGACTAGAAATGTGTTAGGGATAGAAACGCCCACATGCTATCTATGTGTGAAAAGAAAACTGAGGGAGAACAGAGCAGTGTTTCTCTCCTACCTCAAGGACATGAGGATGATTCTCTGTCCTCATTTATGCCCAGTAATCCCTGGTTCAGTTTCTGCTCAGGCAAGCAAAGCAGTGCCTAGATGACAGCCTTGAGAAAGCACTCTAAGTAAAGCTAGTCCCTAAGTTCCAAGTTAGGTTTCTTCTTTGGAGCTTTACATTTCAATACACCTGATTTTACTGTGGGATATCTGAATACAATAACATGGAGTTGAGCTTTAATTGGGTCATAGATATTATAAGACAAATTTATATTTTAACCTGCTGTATTTTTTGAATATTATAATTGTATATTACAATATCAGGCATAATTTTACTTTGAAATCTCCCAACACTCAGGTCCTTACATGTAAGAAAGCACATTGCACGCTACCCACGGGTTTAGAATTACAACATGTGAGAAAAACAGTTCTCTGGAATTGTTTAAAAGCTGTTGCTTGCACTTCATTTAGTAGCAAATTCTTCCCTCATGAAACAGTAATACCACTTTCAGAAATGATTAAGGTCTTGCTATTCTTCAGATTCAACAGGAGAAGAATAAAGAATATATTCACATTCGCCTGCAATGATTTCAGAGATGGCATGCTCTACAGTGAATGCTACACTATCAGAGTTGAATTGTTGACACATGTCTCCTGGAAGATAGTGTTACTGATATCATTATATAGATAATAAGCTAAAGATTATAGGAAAAATTCTTCTACCTTCCATCCGAGAACATACCTCTCAGCATACACATTCCACAAAAGGATCTTCTTTTTTTAATTTTTAAATATTATTTATTGACTTTTTGAGAGACAGAGTGTGAGCAGGGGAGGCGCAGAGAGAGAGGGAGACACAGAATCTGAAGCAGGCTCCAGGCTCCAAGCTGTCAGCACCGAGCCCATCATGGGGCTCAAACTCCCGAACCGTGAGATCATGACCTGAGCCAAGTCAGATGCTCAACCAACTGAGCCATGCAGGTGACCCGAAAGGATCTTCTTTTGATTTTTAGGTAAGCAGTATAGCAGAGAGCCCTCCATTTACTTATTCTAGATAACAAATAGACATTGATCAAGTCACTAAAACAGTAAAATCCCATGCCAAAGACTCAAGCCTGGGATACCACAGATAAGCTTCCTCTAGCCTTACAAATACAGGCAAATGTTGGTCCCGATGCCTCTTTGGGAGATGCAAATGCAAATGAGACCCTTGTGCACTTGAGGCCTTTGGCGTGGAGGTGAGGAGACTGTGATGCAATGGAAAGCAAAGGAGTAGGCTGTCTTTATAATAATAATAATAATAATAATAAAGTGACACACAAGCTATGTTTTCCTTTTTGGGTCCATGCTGAACAGATAGCTACTAGAATTCCTTGGTGGGTAGAGCAGGTTGGGAGCCACTCCTTGGGTCTCAGTGCCCTGGCTCCTTCAGGAGGAGGCTGGCAGGAGTGGTTGGAGGCTCTCTCTAATGAGACAGGAGACTTCTTTGTTTTCCCAGAGGTGAAAGGTACAAGGAACATTCAGATGTATTTTCCCTTCCTGCCATATTTACTCGATTAACATGTCACTAAAGAACAAAAGAACAGAGGGGAACAAGGGAACAGGGATTTTGTTAATTTTTTTTTAACGAAGCTTAATTTGCACACCAGGAAGAAAAATTGATCCTCTTCTTATGTCTGCTACTCTGTTGAGAGTGTTCTATGCAGAAAATCAATTTCCTTGTCTCAAGTTGGTTTGCCTATTTAATTAACTTAGAGGCTTAATGGAGACAAACATGATTAAAACACAGTTTGAGAAAGCTTTCAAAATTGTCATTTATTACATATAATAATATTTCATCAGAGATTTTCCTGTAGTCATTATGGTGTGTTTAGATTTTGTTTTCCTTGCATCGATGTTTCATTAGTTCTCGAAGGTGATTAGTGCAATAGTCCTGTGATAATCAGAAACTAAAATATTCCTATTATGCTTTAATTTATGCAATAGAGTATTATCTGGGTTGGAATATTATGTTGTACATGAACCTGTAAGTTGGTATTTTATTTGGCTTACCTAGAATTCTTGCATTGAACAATCATTATATATTTGTCAACTAATTCATAACAATGAAGTTTTACAGGTCTACTTCTAGGAAATCACTTTTTCTATCTGTTTAACATTTTTTACCTCTTTTTTTTTCATGTAGGTGATCAAAATCCACATATTCCTGATGAGGGAAGTAGATATGAGGATATCTGGGGAATCAGATTAGGCAGGTCAGAGAAACCTTAAGACAACTTAAATATTAGGGAGAAAGATGACATATTCCATCTTGGACTTGATTTACTTTAAAAGTTAATATCTCAAAATAAATAAATAAAGTTTATTTAAGGTTGCCTAAATATTTTTTAAGTTTATTTATTTTGAGAGAGAGAGAGAGAGAGAGCGAGTGAGCAAGCATGAGCATGCAAGCAGGGGAGGGGCAGAGAGAGGGAGAGAGAATCCTAAGCAGGCTCTGCTGACAGCGTGGAGCCCAATGCGGGGCTTGATCCCATACACCTTGAAATGACCTGAGCCTAAATCAAGAGTCAAACGCCTAACTGACTGAGCCACCCAGGTGCCCCTAAGTTTGCCTAAATATTTTAAAATTATTAGGAGGTGAGCTGATTCTCATTGTCCTCTAATTTTTGGTAGTTGTGCTATATCTGCATTGCCAAAGCGTACAGCCATTAGGTACTGTGCTTTCTTCTTGATAGCCTTAATTTCATTTTAGTTCTATGGATAAATAAGGACCACCAGTTCTTACACCCCCCTAAAAGTTCAGATATACTACAGTGTGCTATTCATTCAGCTCTCGATGGGTATTTGGGTTGTGTTCTATTTTAGAATATTGTGAATAATACTACTATGAACATTTACATACAAGTCTGTGTGGACATATGTTTTAATTTCTTCTGGGTAAACACCTAGGAGTGGGATTGTTGTGTTACATGGTATGTGTCTCTTTAATTTTATAAGACACTGCCATATTATTTTAAAATGTGCTTTAACATGTTCGATTCCTGCCAGCAATACAGAGAATTTCAAATGCTCCACATTCTCACCAAAGTTAAGTAGGATCAGTCTCTTTAACTTAACCATTCCAGTGGGTGTATAATATTGTCTTGTTGTGATTTTATTTTGCATTATTCTAATGACTAATGATGCTGTCTTATCTTTACTAGCCATTTAATAGATCTTGTTTGTAGTGTCTGTTGAAACTTTTTGGCCCATTGTTTTATTAGGTTGTTTCTCTTATTATTATTGACCTATAAATGCCTTTTTAATATTTGGGATATAAGCTTTCTGTTCAGTTATACGTCTTGCAAATATTTTTCTCCCAGTTTATGGCTTGCTTTTTCATTTACTTAAATGTCATTTCAAATTTAATAAGGTCCATGCTAGCATTTTTTTTTCTTTTATGGTTTGTGCTTTTTGTGTTTTGAGAAAATGTTGCCTACTCCAATATCTCAAACATTTTCTCCTATGGTTTCTCATTTAACAATTTTAGCTTCTACATTTAGATCTGTGGTTACTCAGGATTCAGTTGTCCAAGATTCATTTCCCCTGTGACTCTTCCAGGAAGAGTTCATCACATCTTCCTTCTGTACTTTCACAACACCATATGTACATTTACCTCGGAGTACTTAATTGTAGTTATTTATTTATATGTTCACTTTCCCTGCTAGACCGTAAGCTTCATGCATAGTGATGAGTCTTCATTTATGGATACCAAATGCTTAGACCATGTTGATATGTCAGAGGCCCTGAAATAATACTTGTGAAATGAATGAATGAATGAGTGAGTGAAATTATATAATAATACTTAAATCCTATTTTTACAAAGCACTTTTGCATCAACATTTCATTAAAATCTCACAAGGGGGAGCCTGGGTGGCTCAGCCATTTAAGCATTGGACTCCTGATTTTGGCTCAGTTCATGACCTTACAGTTTGTGGGTTGGAGCCCCATGTCATTAGAGGCTGCTTGGGGTTCTCTCCCCCACTCTCATGCTCTTGTGTATGCTCAGGCGCACGTGTTCTCTCTCTCTCTCTCTCATTCTCTCTCTCTCTCAAAAATAAGTGAATATACTTAAAAAAAAACTCACAAGAAACCCATGAGGCCAGCAGTGTGTTACCTCAATGCTTATAAATTATTATTGGTTCTCTAAAGCCTATAATGGTCGTTAAGAATTAAGATCAAACTGTGTAGCTTGGCATTCAGAAGTGTCCATGGTATTATCCACCCCTCCCCTCAGCTTTGTTTTCTGCAGTCCCCTTTCACATAGCCAATGCAGCAACCGCACAGGGCAGTTCATTGTTCTTCATTTATGCCGTTGATTTCTGCATTTTTACATTCATTCAAGTTGTCTCTTCCGCCCCACAATTCTCTCCACCTCATTTCTGCTTGAGAATATCCTACCCATATCAAAAACCAACACTTCTGTGTACCTCCCATAATCTGACCAGATACGTGACCAGGTAAATGTGAGTGCTCCTTCATTTACACAACCACAACTTCCATCCATCTTACCTTAAAATAAATGGTGTTTGTCTTTAGCTCTATACCATTTTTCTCTTACTATCTGCTGGCTGTGGCATGCTTTCCTCTGTTAGTAGGTTTCCCTTGCTCCCCGTTGCTCTTCCCTCCAAATTGCTCTGTTCATGCCCCTATATCCTCAGACCAGGAGTCATGAGATCTGGATTCCAGCCCTAGTTCAGTCAGGCACTGACAGTGGGGGTTGGCCCTTAACTATCTCCTTTGCAAAGGAGATCTAGTCCTGCCTACCTTTGAAGGGTGCTCTGGAAACTAAATCATGGGGAAATCACTTGTAAATTTAACATGCTGTAATCGTTCAACCTCACAGTTGAAGACAAATGTGTTTGGGAGAAATGCTTTAGGTATATTTTTGGTATTTCCTCAAAATGATCCTTGACTCCTAAGTCTCCATGTGGCCAGGGTAAGCCCAGAACACAACCTTCTTGTTGCTCACTGCATTTTGTTTTATGTTTAATTGTATGCTTTTGGATCTCTCTGTTCATTGCCCACATCTGTTCATACTTCCTCATGTCAGGCTTTCTATAGCTGCTGTGAAGAATTACAATGACTTACTTTGCTTGATTTACTCAGGTTTTTGCAGCTGTGAAAACCTGGCCCAAAAGTGACCGTCACTGTCTTTTATGAGGTCCTAGGGCTACAAACAGCAGGATATGAAAGCTGAAGCCCAAAGTAAACAATCACTTCCTGTTTTCAATACCGTCAAAGGATCATGCCTCCCTAGGCAAAACAGGTTACCACCTTCCTCTACTAATGGGCCCTCCCCACCTTTGCTAAACCTTCCCCGCTGGACTATGTCACTCTCCGTCTTCTCTGTCACGTGACAACTGGCACATCCCAGTCATCTTCTTCCAAGGCCTCTGAATTTGTCTGAGACAGAGTCTGGCTCTTCAAATTAAGTTTACTTGCCCAACTCTCTCTCATGAGTAATGTTCAAGTTAGTTTTCAGGAACATAAGAAGAGGCCACAGTTAAAAGCACAGCCTCTGGTGCAAGATTTTCTAAATTCAAATTCCAGTGCTCTACCTTACTTCCTTTCTAATGGTTGTATGTTATTGAACTTCTCTTGCCTCAGTTTATAAAAGTGTAAAATGGGCTACTGAGAGCCTCTACCTCATTCGTTGTTTGATTAAATGAATTAATCACATAAATAATTCATTACAATGCCCAGTACCAACTAAGCAGTCAATGTAAGTCCAGAATGCCAATTAAGTGAACTGAAGGAACATAGAACAGAGCCATAACACACATGGCTTCAGATTCTTAACTGTCCAGGTGCTGATCTTGTCTCTGCCACTCACTGGCCACATAATCTAAGTTGGTAGGTTGAGTTTCTTCATCTACCTATAATAACAGTAACTTTACCATATAGGGTTGTATCAAGCATTATATAACATGATATATATAAATCACTTACAGTGTAATGCTTGGTACATAATAAGCATGCAATTCATTTGGGTATTCTTATTTCTTAGGTTACTGGAATTCTCCTATTTAACCATGGTCTTCTGGAGCACTGTCCATTTGTCTCCACTCATGCCAGAGGGTTAGCTTTAATAGCATATAGTCTTAAATTTGGGTTGGAAGATTGAGAAGCTATCTTTGCATAGACTAGATTTGTGATACTGTTCAACTCACAGAGGATCAATAGAGTTATTGTACAAGGAATATAAACAACAGAACAGGCAAGCAAAGCCACAGTTTTAACTCACCCAAGAAATAAAAGCCCTTTAATTATTTTTCAAAGCACATCTATCTCACTCTGTGGAAAAACCAGCCATCTAATATTGCACCAGGTCTGGCAAGCCCCAGGTGGTTGTTGCTTCAAAATCTGTGATGAGTTCTTGTTCTAGTCTTTCTTTTAGGTTAATTACAAAGAGGCAAGATAATGGATTGAGAGCTGTGTTTTGTTTGGATCTATGTTCAAAGTATTTTGCTTTGAAAAATGACTCTGCTATTTGCACATGTATTTGTGCAGAGTATCTAATTATGGATTCAAAGAAGAAACGACCAAAAAATAGAGTTTACAGTCATTTCTCCATATTTTTACTCTTGGTAAAAGTATAATTTAATTCCCATCCCTGAGGAAGAGACTGGAAAATATAACCCAGTAAGAATAAGAAGCACATCTGGCCATCAGGAATGAAGAAGAGAAAAATGAAGACTTCAATTAAGTATTCACCTTCATTAGTGCAATAAAAGGGAGAATATTTATTAGACACTTTGTTCTATAGGTAAAGAGGGTCTGTGGCTCAAATCAAGGAAAATATACATTATCCACCTTGTAAATATCTTTCATCTACCCGAGCCAAGTAATCAAACCGTGAGCAGAGCGAGCAAAGAATTTGCTGTTCACCTTTACATACCTATGCCATTACTATGGATCAGGGAAATGATATCAGTTACATAAAATCAGTATTTCTCATTAACATCATATACAAAAGTTGTTCAGGCCAGTTTTATTTATGCCACCCCCAAAATTCTACTTCACTTGAAGATGAAGGCTGAAGCATTAATATGTTTTTGAAGATTGTACAATGAACAGTATTTACAATGCTCATTGAAGTGCTGTGAGTAGTACCAGAAGTTAGCACTAGAAAGGTATAGGATAAACAAGAAAGGAATTTCTTTGATCAAACTACAAAGCCAAGAGCCAGTACTGAACTGAATTATCCTCTCCTGTTCATTCCTTTTCTTCACATCAGCATTTGATTTGACAAGTAGGAATGTTTAAGGATAGAGCAATACTTGAAGCAATTTAGAACCACTCACTTAGGTAGGAAATAAAATTTATTGTTTGGCAGACCAAGGAAACTTCTAGTTTTTTTTTAAACATACTAATTAAAAAGTTAAATCCATCTTCTGAAATCCTATCCACAAAAGAAACACTGTAAGTTAGGATAATAAAATGAATTACCCAGATTTGATGCCCTGGGCTTTTCGTTTTGAGATTTTGACTGTAGGGAATACCATGCTTCTTTTTCTTGCTTAGACTAGCAGGCTTTGAATCTGTATTTCTTTTTACAATTAATTCTCTAGTTTTTAGAAAGCTTGGACTATTATTTGAAAGAAGGATTTACCAAATATCTAGATTGCCCCATTAGTTCATTAAAATCCATGACTCTCAATTTCTCTATTCCTAGGAAAATTCTACTTCATTTTTTTATTTGATTAGTCTACTAAACTCATTTTCTATCAGAGCAAGAGATGTGAGCTCTGGTGAGGAGAGGACTCTGGATTCAGAAAGAGGGATGTTGTTTGGATGGTATCGTGGGGAATCTCTCTGAAAAGAATCTCAGAAGAACTGGAAAGGCTACAGAAGAAGGGTGAAGGATAGCAGGAATATAGAGAAAATCCAACAAGATGGTGGCACACTTGGAGAAGCATTCCATTGGGAATGGTCCACACCAGAGTAAAGGGACTTCAGAGCTGTTGCTAGGAACCGTAGGGATGGATAAATATATCCTTCCCTTAATAGCTTCTTACTTTAGCTCTGTGTTAGGTACACACAGGACCCATACTCCTATCTTCTTTCTTTTCCAAGATTCCTGAATCAACATATCATACTTTCTTGTAATTTTGGCAATTATTTTTTATTACCACTTGACACCTTACACTTTTTCTAACACCTTGTCACACCTATGCTGTGTATGCTTTAGTAATGGATTTTGTGATAATGATAATGTCAGCATTTTCCTATTTCATTCATGGAGCTGCCGTGGCATTCCTGACCTTGGCCATATTGCTACAGGAATGAGATGAACCCTTCTAAGTCAGAGAGGAAAGGGAAGCACAAAGAGCAAAATGACATTCCTGGTATGATTCAAATTGGAGGAAAAATGATTGTCAAACCCAGCACCCGGTCAACATTCTTGGGTAATATTCTTTTCTTTGCTCCAATTATATTGTGGTAATTACTGTCAAGATGGGGTCATTTAGAGTCTTTTCTTCTTGAAGTGACTCTGTAATCTCCAGTAATCTGAGTTAATCCTTGGGTATTTCACAGGCCTTTTAATTTTCTCTATTCAATCCTCATCTGTTGCTTGGCCATTTAAAAGAATGCAAAGAGAAGAAACCAAGTGGATTAGTTTTCTATTGTGTAACATATGACCATAACTTTAGTGGCTTAAAACAACACCCATTTCGGGACGCCTGGGTGGCTCAGTTGGTTAAGCAACCAACTTCGGCTCAGGTCATGATTTCAAGGTTCATGAGTTCGAGTCCCGCATCAGGCTCTGTGCTGACAGCTCAGAGCCTGGAGCCTGCTTCAGATTCTGTGTCTCCCTCACTGTCTGCCCCTCTGCCACTCATACTCTGTCCTTTCTCTCTCTCTCTCTCTCTCTCTCTCTCTCAAAAATAAATAAAAAATTTTTTAGACCTTAAAAAACACCCATTTATTAGTTCATTTCTACAGGTTGAAAGTCTGGCTCAGCATGGCTGTGTTCTGTGCATAGGATCTCACAAAGCTGAAGTCAAGATTTCAGCCAGATATATTCTCATCTGGAGCCTGGAATCCTCTTCCAAGCTCATTTTTATTAGCAGCAGAATTCAGTTCATTGTAGCTATAGGACTGAAATACCTGTTTCCTTGATCACTGTCAGCCAGAGGCCTCTCTCAGCTCCTTAAGGCTACCTACACTCTTGTGGCCTCCTCTATCTTCAAGCCCAAGTAGAATCTGCCTTGTGCTCCAAATCTCTCTGACTTCCTCTTCTGCAACCAGCCAGAGAAAGCTTTCTGCTTTTAAGGGCTCATGTGATTAGATCTGATCCACCTGGATCATCTCCCTATGTTAAGGTCAATTATGCCATACAACATAACACGAACACAGCAGTGATATCTCATCACATTCACAGATTCTGGAGGAAAAGGGCATTTTTAGAATTCTGCCTACCACACCAGGTCAATAAACATTTTTTTAAATTTAAAGTTTATTTATTTTGAGAGAGAGCTTGCGTGCAGGGGATGGGGGCGGAGAAAGAGGGGGAGAGAGAATCCCAAGCAGGCTCTACAGTGTCAGCACAGAGCCTGATGTGGGGCTTGAACTCATGAACCTTAAGATCATGACCTGAACTGAAATCAAGAGCTGGATGCCTAACCTCCTGAGCCACCCAGGCACCCCACAATAAACATATTTAAAAGGATCCAGGACTGCCTTTCCTCTGAGCCAAATAATTCTCAAGGTTCATTTTTTTAAATCCATGAAGTAGTTTAAAAACAACAAGCAAAATAAAAATAATTGCTTGGTGGACATAATAATAGCAAGAAATCCATGTAGCTGTAACTTGATGAATTGTGCAAAAAAAAAAAAATTACCAAGTGCAAATCATTGCACATTCTTCCATGAGCATTTTTGGGAAGCTAACATCCTGATGGCATCAGATAACAAAGGGTGTGATTCCTTTCTGAATGTAATGATTCAGTGGAAGAAGGACAGTCAGCACTGTCCTCTGTCCTCGTTGCATCAAATGACCAGAGGAGCTGGGTGACTGAATGATCATACCTGGTTGTGCCTTGGAAGGTCTCTTCCCTGAAAAATTATTTCTGACATGATGCTGGCACATGTAAAAGGATAGAGATGAAGACTTATTTTTTTCCAGTGTTAGGAAGAACGGATTCTCATTAGGAGAAGAACTGCCAAGCACCTAGCCTAGGCAGATGGTCTTAATGAGAGGAAAAGCCCACGGCCCCCTTTAAGTTACTGACAGACAGTCAGTGCTCTTACCTCGGCAGTTTCTCCCCTGCTGCATTGGACTTGTGCTCTCTGGCCACTTGGATGCCCTTGAATGACCTTTATAGGAGTGCATTATAGATTTTACAAAATGATTCCTACGAAACCCAAGTTCCCGTTTTTATTTAGGTGTTCCTGTGTCTTGGGCTGCCTGGAAGGGGAGCTGCTATTTTTTTCCTACATCTTTTAGTTCCTATTCGGAGCTGGACCGAACAATTTACAAGTCATGAATATGTATAATTTGGCCTGGGCCTTCCTAACTCAGACCCCAGTGGAGCTATTAGGCATATGCTGGGTCCTCAAAGCCAAATAGATCAGAAAGAACATTTTCAACAGGCTTCAGTGACCATTTCAGTGGTCATTTCAAGCAGCCAGCTCTGGAGATTCACACCCAATCCCCCAGGTTTTGTTTGAGTGGTCCAGATCCACATGTGAATGCTTCCCCAATTCACTGGGTAGTGTTCAAATCTTCTCTTGATTGGACAGACACAATGAGGGCTTAATCTGGCACCCTAAGTAATGTTATTAATAAACATTACTTCTTGAGGGATTGCTGTATACTACACATCACTCTAAGAGCTTTATGTAGGTTAACCCCAGTGCTCTCTCCACAGCACTTGAGGCAGTCAAGTCCTGTCATGATCCCCATTATACAGATCAGGTATCAAAGGCATGTACCTATCACCAACATCATGTGGCTTGAACCCACATATCTTGGCCTCAGAGTCTATGCTTTGAACCACTAAACTGTGGGATGGTATCTCACTTCTCATCATATATGCAGGATAAGGAATCCTACCGTATAGAGTTTTGCACTTGAAAAAAAATAATTTTGAAATCAACTGTTTTTGAAAACACCACAGAGGACTTCTAAAAAGGCAAAAAGTATTACCCCTGAAAAACCTCATTAGATTGATTTACTGAAATTATGTAGAACTCAACATACAGTATTCAGATAATAGAGTTCAAATAAAAAAATGTGCTTGGGTAATAACATAATGGGCAAAAACATGGAACAAACACTCTGCAAAAGAAGAGAACTAAGTGGCCACTGAGCTTATGAAAAAGTGCTCATCGTCATTACTCATTAGGGGCATGCACGTTAAAACCGCAGTTAGCTACCTCTAGACACCATCTGAATGGCCAAAGTGAAACAGACTGACATTGTTGACACAGATGTGGAGCCACTGGAACCTTCCTACATTGCTAGGAAAGTGTAAGTTTTTCATTCACTTGGGAAAACTGTCAATATATACTGGAGCCAAGCATATTCATACCCCGGGGCCCAGCAATTCCACTCATAGATAGATTCTCAAATGAGTGTATAGGTTCATCCAAAGTTATGTGTCAAATGTTCACAGCAGGTTTAACACGTAGTAGACTAAAACCTCGAAGTGATACCCATCAACAGGAGAATGGCCAACAAAAAGAAATGAATTACAGGAATACATACAACATGGATACATCCCACAGACATCCAGTTTTGTGGAAGAAGCTAATCATAAAATACATATTATAAAATTCCATTTATATGAAATACAAGAGGAAAATTAATCAATAGTTAAATACATCAGAACATTGGTTTCCTTTGGGGGAACGTGTTGACTGTGAAGGAGAAATAAACTTTCTGGGGGTACTGAAGGTACCTGGGTGCCTCAGTTGGTTATGCATCCAACTTTCGCTCAGATCATGATCTCACAGTATGAGTTCGAGCCCTGCATTGGGCTCTACGCTGGCGGTGCGGAGCCTGCTTGGGATTCTCTCTCTCCCTACCTCTCTCAGCTCCTCATGTGTGCGCTCTCTCTCTCTCTCTCTCTCTCTCTCTCTCTCTCTCTCAAATAAATGAAGCTAAACTTTCTGGGAGTACTAGAAATATTCTATATCTTGATCTGAGATATATGTACCATCCATGTAAAAATTTGGGGGGCTGCACCCTTAACTAATGCATTTTGTGCATTTTAATGGGTATATGTTTTTACTCTAATGAAAAGATTTGTGCCCGGGGAAAGTTTTTACCTGTGATTGAAGAGAACATTTTCTCTTTTTTTCCCTTTCTTTTTCATTTGCATGATATTCCTTTCTGTATGGTGTGAACAATATACTTGTTGATTTCAATGATGATTTTACCATAAAATTCTAGGCATCTTCCAAGCAAAAATAATAAAAACCAAATATAGCAAACAAACAAATGGGGAGCTATTTAAATAGGATTAAACTCTCAAGTTAAATGGATTTCAGTTCTTTTTGTGAGGATTCCAGGCATTTATTAAGAATTTAGAATCTTACAAAGGCAACAGAGGTCAGAATTGCTAATGATGGGCAGCATCTGAGGAGTAGAAAACAGAGGGGCCCAGGGCCCAGAATGAAGAGCTGGCTTTAACAATTGTCCCTGGGGTGCCCATACTGCCATTGGAATAGAACAGCATTGTCAATGAATACAGAAAACCATAAATAATTCCAACACAGGAGGGAATTTCTTCTAAGAGTGTTAAATCGCCTAATTTAACTAATTAAATGTTGAGGATTTACTTCCTTCTGATGTGGGATTTTCTCCAATGGAAAATTCCTAATCTTCCTTTAGTTATTCATTCAGTAAATATATATTGAGCACCTACTTCATACCAAGCTCTGTGCTATGCTGGGTCCACAATGGGTCTCTGCCTTCATGAGGTGTATGTTATATTTCTGTATGTCTGCAGGGTCCTATTTCTCAGCACTGGGGATGTGATTCCCATTTAGGGTCACCTGGGAAAGAAAGTTTGGGTGACTTCCTAAGAAAGACAGGCAGGAGTTTGAAGGAGAAGAGAAGAGAACTACCTTTTATGGAATACACAGTGCAAGAAATTACTTGTGGAATGTACCATGTAAGACCCCACAGCAGCCTTGAGAGGTAGCTAATTATAATAGCTGGTTTGACCAAGGGCACTTACAGCTGATAAGGGATTCAGGTCCAAGAAATATGAATCCTGGATGTTTTGTCCTGCAGGGAGCTGCCTCACTCCCACCTTCCCCAGTATCCTTGGCAAACCTTCCATTTCATAGTCCTCAGAACATCAAAGAGAGCACATATTAAGTAGCTTTGGTATGCTTTTACCTACATGCTTACAATGCCAATTCAGTAACCCCTTTCCATTTGAGACACAAATTGCCAGAGTTCAAGGTCATTGGATTAGTGGTTAGAAGACATGTAACTGAGACCCTACCCTTTCTCTGGTAAAATCTTCTCTAGCCACCCCTCTCTTATCCATAAAAGGCAATAATAGTATTTACCCTGCTTATGTCCAAAACTTGTTTTGATGGTTAAAAAAAATAACAAGAGGGATTTGAAAACTAAATATTGTGTAAAAACAAGGTATTATTATTATTAGAGTTTATTCTCCAAAACTAGCAAAGATATTGTATATTTTTTCTCTCACTGTGTTCAAGTATTTTTGTTTTCTTGATGGTTTTTATTTTTGAGGCTCTTATTTTCAGAGCTACATATAAATTGACATTCATGTTCTTCAATATATGTACCATTATATATGCATCCCTTATATGAAACCCATGGGAACATTTAAGCACTGTAATTCAGAGTATTTCAGATTTTATTAAGGTAATACTGTAACATGTACAATTGATTACATATTACTTACTCCTGGGGCTTGGGGAAGACCCTGTAATCAAACACATTAATATTTCTTTGGCAAACGGTATGAATATTCACACTAAATGGGATATGTAGAGAATATAATTAGCCTCCCGTCAGTTCAGGACAGGTTTGCTGCCAAATGAGCTATGGAAAATCTTTTGGTTTTCAGAGCTTTGGGGATTTCAGAAGTATAGATAAGGGATTTTAGACTTGTACATTTTCAGAAGTGCTAAATATTTATGTTTTATATTAAGTCTGCTTCCCCCCACTCCATCTTAGGAGCTTTATAGACATCCCTTTATTGGGCAAGAGCTACCTTGTCCTCTCCACCACTCTCCACCCTGAGAGAAACTCCTTCTCTTCCTTCTCCTTCTCTTCCTCCTCCAGAGGAAGGTCTCTGGGCAGCCATGTTCATACATATAACTCTTCCTTTGATGGCTACTGATTTGTCCAGGGTGAACAAGGCAACCTAAGTAGGCTAATGGGAGTCCTTTCCTTGACCCTGCCTATCGCAGTTGATGGAAATAGAGGTGAACTCCTGTCCCAGAGCAGACAATCCTTTCCTCTGGGAATTTGGCATTGGGCCAGAAAGAGAACGGTTCCTCTTCAGATACGTGGCATGCAACATGAACATTCTGGCACTGTCCATTGCCAGGTTTGGTACCTTGTGTGGATAAGAGACAGGAGTGAGAGAGCGAGGATAGAACAAACTGGGTCTCTTACTTAGAGACAGAGAAAGAGGATTCCCTAGTTCTTTCCCTCTCTCTAGTCCAGTTTGGATGCCTAGGCACACATCAATTCTTAGATTCTATAAGACATTTCAGTTGCTTTAAAATAGATAATACTTTTCATTTTTTTTTAATTTTTTCATTTTTTAATTTAAAATTTTTTTACCCCTAAAGAACATTTCTTACTCCTTTTTAAAGAAAACTTTAAGAAGTTTAGGTTCATAGAAAGTTGCAAAGATAGCACAGGGAGTTTCCATATAACCTATACCCAGTTTTCCCTACTGTTAACATTTTTTGTTGGTCTGGTATTTTTGTTGTTGTTGTTGTTGTTGTTGTTGAAGGATCCCATCCAGGTTACCATATTACATTTAGTTTCTGTCTCTCCTTAGGCTTTTTTTGGCTGTTGACAGTTTCTCAGATTTCTCTTGTTTTTGGTGACCTTGACAGTTTTGAGAAGTATCCTTTAGGCATTTTGTAGAAAGCCCCTCAATTCAAACTGTCTGTTGTTTTTCTCATGGTTAGACCAGGGTTTATGGATTTGGGGGAGGAAGACTACAGAGGTAAAGTTCCCTTCTTATCACATCATATCAAGGTTACATGCTATCTACATGACCTATCACTGTTGATGTTGATTTTGATCATCTGGCTGAGGTAGTGTTTGTCTGGTTTCTCTACTGTAATGTTATTTTATTTCTCCTTTCCATACTGTCCTTTTTGGAATAAAGTCATTGTACACACCCTACAGTTAAGGAGAGGGGAACTAATTGGGCGCCCGGGTGGCTCAGTCAGTCAGGTCTCTGACTTTACAGCTCATGGCATGATCTCATGGTTTGTGGGTTCGAGGCCCGTGTCAGGCTCTGTGCTGACAGAGCAGAGCCTGCTTGGGATTCTCTCTCTCTCTCTCTCTCTCTCTCTCTCTCTCTGCCCCTCCCCAACTCATGCTTTCTCTCTCAAAATAAATAAATAAACTTTTTTAAAATGAATGAATGAATGAATAAATGTGGGGGGATTCTGCTCTATCTCCTTGAAGGCAAAATATCTCCATAAATTATTTGGAATCCTTCTGCATGGGAGATTTATCTACTATCCCCCAACTATTTCTATACATTTGTTCATGTCAGTGTGGACTCATGAATATTTATTTTATAATATGGGTTATAATCTGGTTCTATTTTATTTCATTTAAATTGTTCCGGCTCTGGCCACTGGGAACTCATTCATTTGGCTCCTATGTCCTTTTGACATACCCCTATCATTGTGTGTGTCTGTGTGTATCCGGGTCCGTCTGCCCCCCTGCCCCCAATTTCAGTATGGCCAGGGAATACCAGGAGTGGTGATTCTACCTGGGCACAAGGGGGAGTGTCTCCCTGCTCTCAGTACAAACTATAATACATTTGAACCCCAGAACTCCTCCTTAAGAGTTGTTTTCAATAGAGATAACACGAGACACGCATCTCACATGACCAAATTAATTTCACATAAAGAACAACTTAACACTTCTATGGAGGCCTTCAAAGACCGTGACAGATATTGTCTTACGTTCTCATATTTTGATGTGTACATTATATCCTTATTATACAATCATGTGCTTCTGAATAGTGACATGGATTTCAGTCCTCCTACTTTGCTTATTTGCTTATTTGGTGATATTTACTAACAAAAGAAGGTTCCTCCTCATGAGCTACCACCTACGTAGTCTCACAGACACACAGGTGTTACATAAACAGATCCTGCTGACGGATAGTGTCACCATTTGCTGCTAGGAAGTTTTCATTAAATGGATCCAGGCCTCTTCTCTCAAGCCCATGTGTGGAGTCAGATTCCATTTTTGCTGTCTATCTTCATTTTCTCCATGGACATGATAATGCTGATTTATAATTCTGCAGTTATTTACTCTCATCGCAATTCAGAAGGTTCATTTCAGTTCTAACTGCTTGGTATTTTTCTTTAAAGAACTGTTCAAAAACTATGTCTTCGTGAAACACTATGCATTTTACAAAATAATTTCTATGGAGATGCTATAGCAATTGCAGGAGGATTTGAGAATCTTTATCAGCTTTCCTGTCTTCTCAGGTTAAACTTCCCGTAGGCAATTTTGTCTGCTGATGCATAATTAATAGAACACATAAGATTTATACTCATTTCCTCAGCTTTATTATTCATTTTAATACTACACTGACTTGATTTTAACCCATTTAAATTATTTATTCCAAATTTCATGGGAAAATATATTCAAACATAAAGATTAATTCACTTAATTAACCTTTTGATTAAAAAATAAAACCCTAGTACTTATCTATATGGATTTTCCTCCTTGAAATAGACTGTGGCGAATTGCAACCTGGAACCTGTATTTCAAGTGGCTGCTAATTACAGTCAAATCTACACGGTGGAAGAATGAAAGGAATTAACCTATGCACACCTGCATGATCTCTTACCAAATCTCTTGTTGAAAAATAAAGGTGCCGCTGTTGTAATAGGTGAACACTTCTACTCCCTGGGAGTCAGCTAGTCTTTAAAATGTTTCTGTGGGGCCTCAGAGTCTAATTAGTAAACCCAAATGGTTTGGGCTGAAGTAGATGTTTTCATTTATTAATCCCACAAATTTCTTTGCTCTGCTGCTGGGTCTCATCTCTGGCTAGAAACAGTGGAGATGCAAAGAGGAGCAATATATAATCATTTCCCTAAAGGTGAAGATTGTCTAGCAGAGGAATAAAAAGAAGTGCAAAAATAACCATACTATGAGGCAGAATGAGATAAAGGACCAAGGACAGGAGCTTAACCAGTCCAGAGGAGGAAGCTATTTCTGTTGGGGGGGAGGGGCGGGGGAAAGGACCCAAAGGTCTTTTACATTTCCTCCTTTTTCTACCTCACTCACGAGTATGATCAACATTCTAGCTAAATAGGACTTCTTTTGCCCCCAAAATCTTCAGTGCTTTCTCATCTCTAGTGCTTATTTCAGGTCTTCTGTCATTTCTGCTTATTGTAATTCTACCTAATCTTAATACATCAGCTCAAATATTGCTATCTCCATGAAATCATTCACTGTTTTTACAAACCTGATATTAAGATACGAGTCTCCCTTCTTTGACATCCCATAGCACTTGCTTTTGGTCATCTTTGTAATATATATATTTTTCTGTGTACTTCTCTGCCTCTTCCTATTAGGTCAGGGGTTTTATTGGAACACAGCCACACTCATTTGTTTACATATGATCTGTGGCTGCCTTTGTGCTACAGCTGCAGAGTTGAGTAGTTGTGACAGAGACCTTATGGCCCACAACACCTAAAATATTTACTATCTGGCCCTTTGTGGACAATATTTGCTGACTCTTGTGCTAGATCATAAATTCCTCAAGGGCAGAGACTGTCTTACCGTCTCTTTGACCTACTTAATGCCAAACATAGTGGGTGTACCTTGAATATTTAGTGACTTGCACTAAACCTAAATGAAGTAAATAACTATATGATTTAGTGACTGCTTCCATGGGGGCAAACAGGAACCATTAAGAGAAATTAACTCATGAAGCGGAGTTGCTGAATGGGAGGTAAGGTCCCTTCTTCCCAAAGAAGTCTAGAGTGTGTTATAAAAAAAGAGTTATAAAAAAAGAATAATCAATCCACTATAAGCCTAAACATGTTGGAATATACCACTTTGAAGCAAATCTTTTGATGAAACATTTTGTAGAGCAAAACCAATTTTCCCATTAGGATATTAATATTCATGCCCATACATACCAATTATTAATTTCTTTACAAAACATTTGTTCTCAGTCTTAGAGTTCATAGACCATGTATTTAATAAATGCAGTCTTCATCGATTAGAACAACTGTAGTCTTAGCATTACAAGCTAATGCTGCTTCTGATAATTATTTCAATTACCTAAATGATCACATTCCATTTATTTACATCCCATGTCAGATTTTAAAAATAAACCAAGGATTCAAAACCATAGCAGTGACTTCCACTTAAGGCCAAGAGGGAATAACAGTGACCAGATTTACCCTCCATCCTGAATCACTAAAAAATCTGGACAAAACATGAAAAAAATGGATTTCAAGGCACTTAGACATTGGGCAAAAAAGGACAGTGATCCCTGAAAGATAGAAAATGCAGTCGGTCCTACGATTGCTCCAGTTTACTGTTTTGAGGGACTTTTCAGGTCATGATGCCGAGAGAATGAACATAAGCAGAGGCCAACGAACTCCCAAGATTGAAGACATGGAGCTGAAGGGATAGAGGCATGAAGGGCACTAAGACATAGTGTCTGGAGAGAATACCAGAATGGAGAGAATTGCTGAGAGAGACAGACGGGGAGATTCTAGAGGTCTGAAGAAGGTTCCTCTGGAGCAGTCAGCAAAGGACTGCTAAGTGCCTACCTGTGAGGAAAGGAACTGAGGCCAGAGAAAGAACAGCCATAAAAGACTATAGAGTATTTGGAGTTCTCAACAGGGCTGCAGTCCCACAACCAAATTAGAAAACCTGATCATCCATAGGCCATTACAGTATTATCAACTAATTACATGCTCAGTATTTGTCACTCCAGTGGGATGTGAGCTCTCTGAAGGCTGAGTGCATGTATGTTTTACTGACTTCTGTCTGCCCAGTGCCAAGCATAGTGGCGGGCTCTAGGTTCAGTATAGTAGTTCACTAAATCTAAGATGCTAGGAATTGTAAGATGTGCCATTATTTTACGTGCCACTAAGAAAGAAAAACCTCTCCAATTAAATTCTGATTTGCCTTCAGTTTTAAGCAGCAACTCAAACCCAGAGCTGTGAAAACAGGAAAAAGTGTGTCTTAGAATATAGGATATACTGTGAATGTTTAAAAAAAAACTGAATGAGTGAAGATTAGCCCTATAATGTATTTCCATATTTGCAGACCATACTTTCTCTAGAGTCCCACAAAAAGAGAAACCCATGCATATGGTTTGGAACCAACAAATTTATGGGTAAAGAGAAATGGTCTTCTATATGAGCCAATTACAAAAATGTTATTCCTTTTTTTCAGTGATCTTTTAATTAAGGTTACATCGGGCAAGAAACATTATTTCTTGTGTACCAATTTGTGTAATATCTTGGACCTTCAGATTTTCTCCACTGACAGAAAGCTGTTACTTTCCCTTTCCATAAGAAAGGATTGTTTAGCAAGTGGCCAGGAAATGGCAGTGGAAAGCAAGAGGAAGGGTGAGTCTGTTGCAGGGAGAAGTCAGAAGTGGATGGAAAATTCATTATGATCACTCGACAGTGTCCACCTTACTTTAAGAATATGGAAGGAATCTCTAGGTTACCGAATCCTTTGAGACTCATCAATCAACCGTCAAGCACATGAACCACACAGTCGTAAAGGACATCCATTCTAGAAGCTGAAGGAATATTAGTGACTATAAAATGAGGAAAGTGGCATAGTAAGAAAGGAATATTTAGGATTGAATTAAGTTTGAATTCTGGCTTTGGCACTTACTACTTGTTTAACCATGAGTTTTGATGTATTTATCTAGAAAATGGGACCCATAGTATCTAGCTTATAGTGTTGTAAAGAAGTTTAAATAATTGAAGGAAAAGCACTTGATGATCACAAGTTTGGAACCTAAAGTCAAAAAATATCAGCTTTTGGTATTTTTATTCTGAAAAAGAAGGAGGAAGATGCCTAACGTGTATGAATATTCTCTATTGTTTATTCATTATTGGTGCAATCTGGGTTTTTTTTTTTATTTTGTTACTGAATTTTTTTAAAATACCAGGATCAAAAAGAAAATTTAAAAAAAAGAAAAGGAAAAAGGAATGGCTCTGTGCCAAAATGTTCTTGTAAGCTCATTTGGGGAACCTGTATTTCTTTGTTTTACCAAACAACCTTTATTCATCTTTTTATCAACAAAGTGTGTCATTTATATTGGAAACAAAAAAGTACCAGGATCACGACTGTACAATTCAGTGAATCACCACGAAATGCACGTGCCCACAAAACCACCCTGGTCAAGAAATAGAACATCCCTTGACCCCTGAAGCTCAATAGTCATGGCCCCTCCCCATCTCTATTCCCTCTCTACCTCCCAAATCCAGCCATACCTCTAGTTCTAACACCATAGATTCATTTTGCCTGTGAATGGTGAGTTTTTTTGCGCATGCTGGTTAACTTTCTTTTCAACATTACACTTGAGAGATCCATCTCTGTTATTCGGTGTGACTGCAGTTCTTATATTTCTGTATCTAGCGTTTCATTGTAGGAATAGGCCACCATCTACTTAACCATTTTATTGTTGCTCATCATCCAATCTGCTTTTGCTCAGCTTTTCAGCTAACCTTAAATGATAGATAATGGCTTATACGTGGTTGGGCTCTTAACATAATCACACATGTGAGCTGATGAAAATGATGGTTAAAATGGCCACAGCCAGTAGAAGCCATAAACAGCAACTGAGTTCAGTTGGAAAGTCTGCTGAGGAGGAATGTATAGTGGAAGCCTCAGGAACCATCATAAGTTCTTCATAATATGAAAGAGGGCAATCAGGCAAGCATTGTCTCTTCATCAAAATGATGAACAGAGATGCCAACTGCATATAATATACAGCGACTACAATATGCATAGCCAAATAGAGGGATTTCAGAGCCTGGAAAATAACTTCTCTCCCAATCAAAAGCTTCCACCTGTAGTTAGCATTGTATGGACAGCGTGATGGCACTTAAAATTCTTAGTTCTTCTTCTGGGACGATTTAAATTGACCGGAGGTTTCAATCTTGGTTCTTCACTTGCTAGAAAAGTAACCGTGGACAAAATTGCTCAAGCACGCCGTGTTTCAGTTTCCCTGCCTGTTAATTGATGATGTAAAGTAGTACTTGCGTCATCTGTTTGCAGTGAGACAACGTTTGTAAAGGGTTTATCACGGGAAGCTGGTGTGAAGAAGGAACTCAATAACTGTTAACGAGGCAAGATGCTGTGGCGTAGTGATTAATCATACCGCCTCAGGGTCAGACTGCCTGGGTTCAAGGTCTAGCTCTGTGTGAACTTGAGCAAGCTATTTAACTCCTCTGTGCCTTAGTACCATCATCTCCAAAGTGAGGATGGGAATAGTATCTAGTTCAGAGTGTTGTTGTAACGTTTAAATGAATATACATTCTGGTACATGATAAACACTGAATAATATCTGCTACATGATAAACCCAGAAATGTTCCCTAGGCCTCAGCCCTGGCTACACATTAAAAAATTTTTTTCAATTCTGATGCCTGGATCCTACTGCCAGATAGTTTGATCATTTCTCCATGGTGAAAATTTCCTCAGCTGATTCTAAAGTGCAGCACAGTCTGAGATCCCCTGCTTTAGTGACCCTTTCTTCTCCGGCCAGTTATTATTGAGCACGGTCTTCTTACAGTACTTCAACAATAACTACTGAGGGCTTCTTCTGTGTAAGTCACATGAGTTGTGGGGCGCCTGGGTGGCTCAGTCGATTAAACGGCCGACTTCCGCTCAGGTCATGATCTCATGGTTCATGAGTTCGAGCCCCACGTTGGGCTCTGTGCTGACCGCTCAGAGCCTGGAGCCTGCTTCCCATTCTGTGTCTCCCTCTCTCTCTGCCCCTACCCCACTCACACTCTGTCTCTGTCTTTCTCAAAAATAAATGTTAAAAAATTAAAAAAAAAAAGTCACATGAGTTGTGCAGAGTTGAACAATATTAGGTCCTCTCCACAAGGGCTTTACAAGAACATAGGGCAAGTACGCATGGGCTGTGGTCACTAAGCCACAAGCCCAAAATGCAGTGATTGATCTAAACCACAAAGTGCCATGGAGGCAAGGAAAATGGGCCATTTACATTTTATGGAGACCCATGAGGGCTTCTTGTAAGAAGTGGCATCCACTTCAAGCAGATCTTAAAAAATGAGAGGTGAATTTACCTCCATAGTCCTCAGTTTTCACATTCCTAATAGGATTGCTGAGGCTCTTTCTTCTAACAACACAAAAGTGTTAGATTTTAGAAGATCAATTCATGTGTAGTTTGGAAAATGTTATGATATTCTGGTTTCATTAAGACATAGTCAACTTTGGAAAGCAACTGCAGTTGCCCCTTTTTTGGGGGGAGGGATGGAAAATGATTTGCTTTAGACATACGCAGTTTGCTTCAGATTGGAGCTCATGGCCTCTCAAGTCCTAGACGCAGTTCACAGCAGTCCTTAGGTTTCAGTGCACAAATAGTCTTTGATGACATTAAAATCAGAGGAAAACACAAATCCACTTGGCTTTCATTAGGGAAAGAAAGGGGAGTATTTCCTGCTGGCTGGGCTCCTTTGGAAGAGTTGGGGCTGCACCTCTGGCCTATGTGGCTGCAGAGAGCTCAGATGAAGGGAGCCCTAGATGCTTCCATGAGAATTCCGAGAACACACTTGCATCCGAAGAAACTGAAGGAGCGAGAAGGGGAAATGGACACTTGCATCGACACACCAAGAAACTTCCAAATTAGTTGTGACAGTGCTGAGGAAGCAACACTTAGATAAAAATAGCCTGTCTGGGCGCTCTCTCATCACCTAAACCATTGCTGTTTTATTATTATTTCTTTGGTTAGATTGCTCTATAAGAAATAGCTATCAAAGAAAAATGAACATAACACTATGTGATGCAATCAGAGAAGTGGAACTTTATAATAATGTAATTATGTGACAGTAATATAATGTAGGCAGCCAGAATTCTCCATGTTAATGAATAGCCAGCCAGTTAAGGAAAGATGGGCCCCTGGCTATGTGGGCTCCTTTTATTTGCTCTATATCCTAGAGAAAGTTTTGATGGATTTTTCACAATGACTAGACTTTTGTATATATTCCTTCATTCAACCAACAAACATTTACTGAGCATATACTATAGGCTAGGTGATATTTTAGGGAGCAAGCCAGATAAAGATCTTTGCCTTCATGGAGTTCATAGCCCAGATAAGGGAAACAGGCAATATACAGTACATTTAATCCATAATAGAGTTTGGTATAGGTCATAGTGTTGCTATAAGGTAATAAAGTATGGTGAGAAAAAAAAAAAAAAAGAAAAGTTGGGTCAAGGTATTGATGAGGGCATGGGTGAGATGATAAAGGCCAGAACAGGCTTTATTGAGAAGGCAGGAATTGAATAAAGACTTGGAAAAGGTGGAAAAGTTTATCATGTAAATATCTGGGGGCAGAGCATTCCAAGCACAGAGAACAGTCACTGCAAAGGCCCAGAGATGAGAGCATGTGCCAGGCGTATTCAAGAAACTGCAGGAGGCCAGGGGCGCCTGGGTGGCTCAGTCGGTTCAGCGTCCGGCTTCAGCTCAGGTCATGATCTCACATTTCGTGGGTTCGAGCCCCGCGTCAAGCTCTGTGCTGACAGCTAGCTCAGAACCTGGAGCCTGTCTTCGGATTCTGTGTCTCCCTCTCTCTCTGACCCTCCCCTGCTCATGCTATCTCTCGCTCTCTCTCTCAAAAATAAATAAAAAATTAAAAAAATTAAAAAACAAAAAAAAAGAAAAAGAAACTGCAGGAGGCCAGTGCACGTAGACCAGTAAGCAAGGAAGCGGTGGTTAGCTAGCTGTCATCTTGGTAATTGAGATAACTGGGCCATATGTCTCTCATCATTCAATAGGGTAGCCTGGCCTTATTCACATGGTAGTGTTTATAGGATCCCAAGAGTGACAAGAGAAAGGTAGCTCCAGTATGCAAGCATTTTTAAAGTCTCTGCTTATGCCACATTTGCCATTGTCCCATAGGCCAAGGCAAGTCACAGAGTCAAGTTGACAGTCAATGTGGGAGGGGCCTATGACCCAAAGCATGCAGATGTAGAGAGGAGAATCATTACAGCCATTTTTGTAAAAACTATACCCCATTGCTTTACTGAATTGTAATCTATTTTATGTATACATCAGTCTTAAAAGTTCTGTTTCTTTTTGTAGTACATATTCCATAATAGTTGATTTTTACCTCACCCTGTGGCATTTATAAGAACCAAAGACATTTAGGCTGTATGACCCAGACAGTTACCCATTTTAGTGAAATGGAAAGAGAGAGTTCAAAATAATCCTGTTTTTAACTTTTTTGAGAAACCTCAAAAACTTTAACGTTTCTCAAAAAAGTTAAAAATAGAACTACCCTATGATCCAGTAATCATGCTACTGGGTATTTACCCGAAAAATACAAAAACACTAATTCAGAGGGATACATTTACCCCTATGTTTATTGCAGCATTATTTACAATAGCCAAGATATGGAAGCAGCCCAAGTGTCCATCGGTAGATGAATGGATAAAGAGGATGTGGTATATATACACAATGGAATATTATTAGGCCATAAAAAAGAATGAAATCTTGCCATTTGAGACAACATGGATGGAGCTAGACAGTATAGTGGTAAGCAAAATAAGTCAGAGAAACACAAGTTCCATATGATTTCACTCGTGTGGGATTTAATAAACAAAACAAGTGAGCAAAGGAAAGAAAGAGACAAAGCAAGAAACAGACTCTTAACTCTAGAGAACAAACTGATGGGTCCCAGAGGGGAGGGGAGTTGGGGGCTGGGTGAAATAGGTGATGGGGATTAAGGAGCGCCCTTGTGATCAACAATGGTTGATGTATGGAAGTGTTGAATCAGTATATTGTACACTTGAAACTAATGTAAGGCTGTATGTTAACTATTCTGGAATCAAAATAAAAAAACAATAATCCTGAACCTCAAAATGCTATCCCCAAAAGATTTATGAGTCCCACCAGGACGTGAGCAGAAGCACAGCCTGGGTAGCTTCTCCCACTGTCAGCTTCCCCGTAAAGGCTGCCAACAACATTCTGGAACTAGAGTGCCAATGGTGCTGCAGCTCTGTCCCAAGAGAGTTCACACACGTCATCTTTCTGCATATTTTTATCACACACTCACTACATCAACAACTCTTCAATTTGCTGTGGCTTGGGGAATATCAGAAGGGAAAGTTTTAAAGTCTCCCATACATGCAGACATCTGGCTAGAGCAAGCAGGCCTGCAGATCAACTTGCCAAAGCTTGCCTTTCTTACTTTTCAATGTTTTATCCAAAAACTAAGTAAAATCCTGATTTTTACAAGACAAAATTAGGCCCATCGTCTTCCAGAAATACCAGTCTGACCTAGGGAATTCATTCCAATTAGATGGAGATGTACCTGATTCAAGGAGCAATCATCTTTGCTTTTTAGAGTTAAAACAGACATTCAGACAGATTCTTATTTCAAAACTTCTGTAGGTATCAGCCTTACTGCTTTCATAGTTTCTCTTACTGAAGCCTCTACCTAGAAACATTCTCGTGGGAAATAAAGCAAGACCAAACATAGTAAGCCTCTTTTGTTTTAAATTCCAAGCTGTCCTGAGTTTGGCAGCTGCTTGAAATGGTCCAGCTGGTCTTAGTTGACCAGATGGCTGAAAAGTAAGGGGAAATTTGCTTATATAGGAAATAGGGCATCTCCGTTAATAATGGCCAAAGATAATACCTCTGGATCCTTGCCTTAAAGGAGATGGTTATGGATCTGTCAGAGTCACCTGCACACCGTATCACCCCCACTCTCCCCTACCAACACTAGCTCTCACCTCTACAGTCTCTGGGCTGCAGCTACAAATGGGGACTCAAGACACACTTAGGAGTGGCAGCAAATCATTCAGAAATAAAAGCAATCAGAGAGCAAAGGAAAATAATTGTTTAACCCTGTTTGCCATGCTCGAAGCCTGCCTCATATCCTACAGCCTTCTATTCACTTTACCCTGACATTTTCCCGTGGGTCGGAAAGACAACAGTACAGCCAGCCTTTAGTCTACCACTAGGGGTTTTGTGCTCTGAATAGAACGTAACCAGCAGAACAGCTTCTTGGAGGTTGGCAGAGATGTATGTTTAAAAAAACCAATTTTACAGCTTCAAATGGGAAGGCACCTATGAAACAGATATCATGCTGGTATTTCATTTTCCTGTATTTAGGGAAGAGATTGAACTTTTGGAAACCAAATCAAACCAAACAAAACCAGACCAAACAAAACAAACCCCACAAAGAGCTTTGGTTGGCAGGAAAGCAGGAAATTAACTTGGAATCAATAAACACAAGTTTCTTACTTGAAATGTGTTTAAAATTTGTGAAGAAAATTTGGAAACCTGCCCAGAGCGTCTTCTAGAAAAGCTTATGTTATGAGTGTAGCCCAAATATTATGAGTAGGAAGTCCTCATTGCCTGGAATAACCTTTACCACCTCCTACTTTACCTATTTGATATGCTTCATAGATTCAACTCAGGCTCCCGCCTTCAGGGCATTTTCCTAACACTACTCCTTCTCTCCCTCCTTCTCTGGCTCTCTTCTTCCAAGCCCTTCCCTCCCCCTCTACTTCTCCCTCCTTCATTTAATAGGTTCAGCATCCTTCTGGATGTCCTTATATTCCACATCATTTAATAGTCACCGTTGCAAGTTTCTGTCTCTGGCATACTAGATGACAATCCCCTGGGGCCTTATTTATCTTTAATTTACCTGGCTCCTAGCCCAGTCGGTGGCACAGTGAAAACATTCAATAAATGTTAGTTGAATAAATGAATGGATGAATGAATCACCAATTAAATTACACCTGGAATACCACTTGACCATAAATCTTTTTAATACTGTCTAGTCATTCAGTACTGAGCACCTACTACTACTTTACTGAGGTAGATGTTTGCTAAGTGTTGGGTATGTAAACATGGACAACATCAATGGAATCCTTGCCCTCATAGGGATAAAGCTCTAAAATTAAGTATGTTTATTTATAAGTGTGACAGTATAGGAATGGGATAGTCTTGTTGTCTCAGAATTTCAGCTAAATCCTTATTCTGAAGGGAGACTACACATATGCATGAAGGATACAGGACTTGCTAAAACAAAGCAAATGCTATCTATAGAGCATTGCACCCAACATCCCGGATTATTACAGAAGATTTGACATTTGAAAAGAATTAAGTAGTGGAATTCGTGGGTATTGACAGGGCTGTGGCATTTTCTCTATTCTCCTGAAAATGGGGAGAGGATGGTTTACCCCCACCCCTGCAAGGGAAGAGACTGGCATCTCCTGCGCATGTCATGTATCTGCTGAGCTGATGAAATTCCAACAGGTTGCTCCTGGATCAGAGAGTAAAATTGTTACTAGGAGAACCTGTCATGTGTCCTCATTAGTTTGGGTTTTGTATGAAAACATGAGCATGAATACTTGTTTCTTACCTGGATAAATTCTGAAGGCAGTGGGCTAGCTGGAGTACCCAAAATGGTGGGGTGAAAGTGGAATGGTTAATAGTTAAGTTACATTTTCACTATTTGGCAAGGAATGAACACACGTTCTTGGTAGGCCAAATACATGACGTGGAAGATAGATGTGAACCATCTTGAAAACATGTCAACCAGGAGGGCTATCTACTTAAGTAAGGAAGCCCTGGGAGTAAGTTTTATGGGATATGCTGCTAGGAGGTGGTAGATAAGAGGGGATTATGACACCAGCTAGAAATTGCATTGTTCATCCAGGAATGGTGTAGTGCACAAGTTCCCCAGGAATTACCAAGGAACTCAAATTCACCTGACAAGAAAGCCAGCATTTGGAGGCTTGCCATTAGAGAAGGCAAGAGTTAGAACAAAATAGCATCAGTCACATATAACTTTCTTCCATCCATTCTTTCCCTCATCCCTCAACAGTGGAGAAGCAAGCAACAGGAATGGGGAAGAGAATTGGAAAAGCAGGAGGAAGAACTGTGAAGGAACAGACAACATCCCTACCTCGCTGCACATCTTCAAGCCAAAGGGTAGGTCTGGGCTGGGGACAAGGGAGGGAAAGAGCATTTAATTGGTTGTGAGAGTGAAGTTTTATTTCAAGCTAGCTGATTGTTTGAAAATCTGATAATGGACTGTGCTAAAGTATTTCTCACCAATACTTCAGCTGTCTATTAAATTGTAAAGCACATGTTTGTTCATTCTGGGTCTAATGGCATGGCATGTAATAACTGAGAAGCTATGGGATCTTTCTGAAGCCCTCCAGGGACAGGGAAAACAGAACCAAGTGAGGATGTTTAATGGCAGTGATTGGAGAAAAACAAAGCCATTGCTTTTTCAGACCCTCTAGAGTTTAACCCATTCAATAAATTGCCTACCTATGACAAACACATCCATGGGTGTACACACACACACACACACACACACACACACACAACAAATGTTGGCTCATCTCATTGGCAGCATGATTATAACCAAATGATGGGCCCTCCAAAGAACATGGTATCTTCTGCTCATAAGGCCCTTTACGAGTCTCCTAATATATTCTCCCATCCCATGGAGCAGTCTTTTCTATTATGTTATGGACAGGGAACAATAACAATAACCAGAATGATTTGAGTGCCTACCATGTACAAAAACTGGCCTAAACAATTTATATAAATAATGCCTCATTGCATCCTAGTTCCATTTTTGAAACGGGCAGATAAGGTTATTCTCATTTTAGAAATGAGGAAACAGGCTTAGCAAGGTTGAGTGAAACGAAGGCTTTAAGATTTAGATCCGGGAGGCCTGCCTGTTCTTTAGTACACACCTGCCTGTATTTCAAAATATGTATTTGTGGATATATTCTTCCCAAAGCCTACTTGAAAACTTCTGGAAATGAAGACATAGTCCTTTAGAGAAATTCCATTCCTCTGTAGTGTATGTCATATTTTATGAGATTGTTCCATATATTAGGACTCTAATATTTTCTGTAAAAAAACTTTTACCCACAGATTCTGTTTTTAGTCTGTCCTCTGCATGGGTTTACATGGGGGAACATGGCTGTTCATTAATTTCTTTATCCACTCAGTGAGGATTTATCGATCATCTATTGTAAGTCACACACTGTTCTAGGTGCTAAGGTTAATGTGATGAACAAGACAAAGTTTTTGCCTGAATAGAAGATATTGGGCATCTTGCTACAGATCGTACAGATGCTCTAATCATCTTTAGTTTCTTCTTTTTATCCATTGCAAAATAAGATTTAAAAATATATGCACATGTCTTCGAGAACATAGTGAGACACAAGCCCTCATAAACAAATATATTTATAATGATCACACTTAGAAAAGCAAGCAATAAAATCCTGAATTTCCAAGATAGTAAAATAAATGTTGATTAATATGCCAGATAGACTATTAAGTCATGGCAAATTATGTTCATGATAGATTTTTAATGCTGTGGAAATAGCAGATAGTATATAACTGTCTAAAAGTTTGATCTGGTTTTCTGTGTGTGCATGTGTGGGGGTTTGTCTACAAATGTCTGTAGAAAAAAGGCTAAAAGGAAATATGCCAAAGTCTTAACAACAATTATTTACTGGGTGATATTTTCAGTTTTCTATTTTTTCTAAATTAAGCATGTCTTACTTTTAAAGTGCAAGGTGTATGCCTACTCTGTAAAGGGCATTGCTTTAGGCCATGTACAGTCAGCAGTCAACACAGCGGGGCATCTGCTTGGGGACTGCAGTGTTCATAAATCAAAACGAGTCTGTGTGTGTGTGTGTGTGTGTGTGTGTGTGTGTGTGTAAGTGTATGGTCAATTCTTTATTTTCCAAAACTCACTTTTTATCCTATTTTCCTTTCTCACTGTCATCTATATGAGTCACATCTGCCCACAGTCAGTTGAGATCCAACCATGTTTAATAATAGCTTAAAAGAAATACATGTAGGAAAATGAACCTGCTTATGGCAAAGGGAGAGCCACTACGAGTTGAGAGCCATGTAGAAAATGATTTTGGGTTACACCATCTTTTGGTGTATCTGAGTTCCTAACTGCCTTTACATACACAGATCACTGATCAGTGACCATTTGTTTAGCAATAGTTTTGACCATTGATGTAGAATCATAATAGCTAATAAGAATGAATAACAAATTTAAAAAAACTCAAGCTCCCATTCTGGAAATAAATGACTACTCTCTTTCACAGCAATGTGAGTTTGGAGACGATACATGTCTTAGATTTTGACATTATCTGCTTACAAGTTCTCACCAATACTTTAGCTGTCTATTAAATTTTAAACTACATGTTTTGTGTATCCTGGGGTTTAATGGCGTGGCATTGATGGCAGTGATGGCTATAACTAATAACTAACAAGGAATAAGCAAATGAACCTGTTTTGGATGGGGCACACAGTGGATTAGAATTTTTGTTAGGTACAATTGATTTGCGATTACATAGCCGGAAAAGAAGCTGTTAGTATTTCTGATATCTGTATTTCAATAGAAATACAACACAAGTATTGTGTACTATTTGTTATTCTAGAAAATTAACAGGTATCGGAGATGGATCTATCCCTCTCTCTATTAGCATACAAATCTACTATTTATCTTTGGAGGCATAGAACTTGGAAAGTTGGTATGACCATTTCCCCAGTATTCAGTCCATCTCCATTGTAGCCACAGGCCTCTTCCATATGTCATCTTGTCTTCCAACACAGGAGATAATGTGGAACATGATCTCACATATCTCATGTCAAATGCAGCATGACTGAACATAAGCTCAAGCCAGCAAAGATAGGGGATTAGATCTCAATTATTTTCTGGAACTAGGTTTTGGAGAGACTGCTCAACCAGTATAAGACAGTACACAGTGAATACTAAATTGAACTCACACTCCTAGAAAATAGAAGACAGCGGCTCAATGTACTCAGTGAAAAGGAAACACACGTGGGCACACTTTGGGGGGTGCTGGGACATTTCACAAACAGGATATTTATCATCACTTGCTTCAGCAATATTTACAAATATAGAGGGCCTGCCCTTACATAAAAATAAATTATACAGCCATTATGGATTATTACCTAAAGTGCCACAAAATGTCTCTGTGTACCTGTTATCCACCTCACACTTCTCTGTCCACCTGCAGTAGTTGCCAGAATTTTCACCATCTTGGATGACTCTACTGTTTCTGCTCTAGGCAACTATGTCACTCAAAAATAATTGCATGTCAGCCATTAAGGTAACTTAAGGCATAGCGAAGATTCATGTATCTGATTTGCTGCACTCTAATATTTACATTTATTTCTTATATACACTCACTGGTATTGCTTTTTCTGTGTAAATTTCCAGGAGCCTAATTCAAACTTTTATTACTTTAAATGACTTCACTGAGCATATGAATCACCATAGCCTCACCAATAAATACCGGGCAGTACAGCATAAGTTGCATCAGTCTTACTCTGATTCCTGCAAGCTTCATGGCCCATGAGCAGCATGAGGTCACAGTCACTCAAGGGATTCTTAGACATAATCCCTGAGCCATGTTTCTGCCTCCACTCATTCCCCCTCTCTGTCAACCCTTATTCCCCATCTCCCCTAATTGATCTGAATAAGAATTTCCCCTAGGTCCTCAGGGCTCTAATTCTCTCAAACCCAGCTCTCCATTCTCTTATTGTGTTACACCTTCCACAATACCACAAGATGGCAAACATTTCGATCCTCACAAAATTCACCAGCCCACAAGACCTTTGACAACTGCTCCCCACCCCCACCCCCAGTCACTTGTCAAGTGAGGAAATTTCTTACCTTTGGCAGAGAGGCCCTGGAACCCGAACTCTGGGTGGTCATCGTTAAGACGGTGGTGATGCCCAGTGCGACCCTAGCAGGGGCTGCATCCATGTTTATCCAAAAGGAGACCCAGGACAAAATGACAATCAACAGACTGGGGATGTACATCTGGATCAAATAATAGCCCATCTGGCGCTCCAGGTGGAACTTTACCTCGATGCAGGTAAACTTTCCTGCAAGCAGGAAATAATGATTTAGAATCCAGTTCGAATTTATCTTTCCCCTTCCAGCCTCCCACTGTTGTTGTTGTTGTAGCTGTTGTTGTTTTAAGAGTATTACTGGTGCATTTGGAAGATTGCCTCAAATACTCACCCTACATAACCAATTCAACTCTTTTTTAATTCAACCAGTAATGAAGTAACAGTGGGGAGAATGAGTGATCTAAAGAGTCATTGGACCCAACCCACGTGGCATGTTTCATTTTCTAACTCTGTGCTTGTGGTACCTTGATTATATACAGAGCTTCAGAATTTGCAAGACTGTCAGAAACTGACCAGTAGAAATACTCACAGTTTGTGAGGTTATAATATGTAATATATAACATACAATATATAACCTGCAGCATATATGTATGGCATAAAATATATAGCATATAATATGTAACAGTTGAAAATAGGAAAGTTTACATGGAGCTCTCAAAGCATTTGGATAGTTGTGTGTCTGTCTTAGTGCTAGCCATAGTAAGAGGAAAATGTATATTTGCATATGCCATGCATATAATCTAGTCATTGTAACAGTTTCCTAGCATTCTGGGTAATTGCTTGAGGACATTTAGAATATTCCTACAATCTGTGCACGGTGTTACATTACTTATAAAAAAAAGAGTGCATACAAAGACATTAAAGCCTTTGACATACTATTAAGAGACAGAAGTTCCTGCCCCTCGCCACTTTTCTTCTTCTTTAGTTGGTTTGGAGTCAGAAGCTCGGAAGGTAATTTGGTTTAGTCCACACAAATTATAAGAGATAGGGTTGGATTCCTCTTGGTCAGGAAAAACACCTTGGAATCAGGTTTTAGTCACTTCCTAAAAAGCACTATTGACTACAGGAATAAGTGTTCATGAACATTCTATTCAACAAGAGACCTGGGGCAGTCACTGAACAAACCATCCTGTGTAGTTTGCCTCTCCATGGTCAGCCTATGTGGTATCAAAGACTAGGGCCTTCATAGGAAAAGCCATCAACTTTACTGGGCAGGCATGATCTTCCAGGTAACAACATACACCCACTTCTTAGCACCACCTCATGTTCTCCCCCAGCCCCTTGTGTCTACCAGCACTACTGACAGTGCATGACGTTAGAGCCAGCTGAATTCCTCCTAGCCGATTTTCATCCAAATTCCTATTACTGTCCAGGACTGGAGAGCCCAGCAATGGTACTCCTGAGTTTACAAAGACCTAGGTGGTTATTCTTCTCCCACTAAGTCAGAGAGTACAAACTGACCTGAGGATTGAATGTCAAGAGTGGATGCCAGGGATGGGCCAGAACTTATGCATTTCCTGTTCTACACACAAGGTCTCTTGCACATTTCCTTGGATTCATTTGACAGCAGATGGTCAGTAAGAGAACAGCAAAAGATTCCCAAATCTGGTTTTTTTTTTTTCATTCTCCATTTTGGAGAAATTACCTATTGTGCCCACTGACTTATTCCAGAGGTTTACAGGCATCTGTAGAGGGGTTTTGAGCCAAGCCTGGGTGCGTGCCTCATAGCTCCACTTTCTTGGTAAAGAGATAGCAATTAAGGTGATACGCGGGTCTTCCACACTACTACAGATGGGAGTCCGCTTGGGTTTAGCAGCTGAAAGGAAACTTACCAGTGTTGTAGTGCTTTGTGCAGTAGCCAAGCTCCTTCTCTTCTTTCAAAATAAACTGAGGCAGCGTCAGTCCTTCAGCAACTTGAACCGGACCATCGCTTAACCACTCAAATATCAGGTCATTCATCGTGTACCCAACTGGAGTAAACAAATCATAGTAAAAATTGAATGCATCTTTTCAACAAAGCTCGAAAGTCTAGCTATGTAAAGAAACAAACAAGGAAGCCATCTAAAGCAGACACATGCTCAATCAATTCAAAAGCATCTTTTAAAAAATAAATATTTATTCATTTTTGAGAGAGAAAGAGCGCATGAGCAGGGGAGGGGCAGAGAGACAACAGGGACAGAGGATCTGAAGCGGGCTCTGCGCTGACAGCAACGAGCCCATCGTGGGGTTTGAACTCACTAATTGTGAGATCATTACCTGAGCCGTAGTCGGACACTCAACCGGCTGAGCCACCCAGGTGCCCCAAGAGCATTTTTAATGAAAGAGTCATCACGACAACTACATGTCATTGGAGCCAAAGATATTGAAGAGAGCAAACTAATTCTGAATGATTTTTTTCTGTGTAATGGGAGAATGGAATCTATAAAGTCCATTTTCTTCCACCCTCTGTATTTACTGAATCTTTCTGAAGAAAAAATGAGTAAATAAACATAAAAATCCTTTGAAGATTGTCTTTACTTGAAAGAGCTGTATCTGACAACCCAGGAAGGCAATCTAATTCATGGCACCAGGCTTAGTATTTCAAATGAAAAGCATTCTTCTCCTTCTTTTTTTTTTTTTTTAGATGAGAATGAATTCATCACAGGGCTGCCTAAAACACTCCCATTGCAAGCAAGCATGGCCCCTCTTCTAGGGTAAATTAGCTTTGTTTTCAGAAAGCGTATCTTAAAGTCCTTATGTTCAGTCCTCTGTTATTTTGCCAAGTGGGGAATGATGTAGGCAGGGAACCTAAAAGGAAGTCGTAGAATAACGCAAATCAAGACTATTCATGTGTGCTGGCATCTTGCTAAATGGGCCCACTCATCACAATGATTAATATGAAGTAAAACAGATTCTCCATTATGCAAGGTCCTATTGTTATATGACTTTTGAACCGTCCAAAGTAAAATTGTTATCAGTTTATTAAACCAAAGTTAGCTCTTAGTTTCCAAGCTCCTGCTAACTACGTCATTATCTGGTAAGTGCTTCTGGATCTTTTCTCACCCTAGAAATGAAAGCTGCTATACCTTCAGGCATCATTTCTCTCCCTTCCCTCTTTGCTTGTGATATTTGAACTCTAAAATGAGAGTGAGGAGGACAAGGGATATTATATGAGGTCTTGGCCGGCCAATAACTTCAGCATATTTATTAAGTTAATAGATTCTTATTCTTGTCTACTACAAGATAGCGACTCATGAAAGTTACCCAGAAATCAATGGCAAAGTTGATTGGAATCTACTTTCCTCTTTCTTTGGGCCACCTTTTTGATTTAAGGCCAAAAAGGAAAACATGGAAGTCAAGGAATTACCAAGAGAACCCTGTACAAGCATTGATGTTCCATTAAGAGAATGGCCAACCCTGTCTCTTGCACTGCTACCCTATACGAGTACTTTTTGGGTGTCTCCAACAAGGGCAGGAAGCTTTTATCCCCATATGCTTGTAGCCCCACGTCCTTCTCCGGCAAGCTTCTCACTGGCCACCACCATAATAGTTGTTGCCAGCCATCCTGAAGTCCCACAGTGGGACAGAAAGAAGAGGGAAAGAGACAGGGAAGGAGGAAGGAAGCAATATGAGGTTTAAAAAGTGAGGAATAATTGCCACCCTTCACATTCAAAGTTAGTGGTAAACACACCGCTGCTTCTTTGATTTCATTACTTCCAGGGCCTGCAAGAACCAAGCATATTTACTAATTGGAGTTTTTTTTTTAAGTCTGGAGGAGCCTCAGATGACAGCTATGGTTGCTGTTCTACAGAGAAAATAAGTGTTGGGTCAAGGCAGGGGAGGGTTTGGAGCAGTAAAGAAGACACAAAGAAGGAACCATTATATAAGAAAATGTTTTTCTCAACTTTCCTCTCAAGAGAAGGGGCAATAGGGAAAAAATACATAAAGCCTATTGTAAATCAGAAATTCTCATTTTATCCCTGACAACTTCTTAAAACAAAGACATTTCATTATTTTGTTTATTTCTGTAGGGAATTTCAAGGGAAATCTACAGTGATTTTAAGTGATCATAATGAAACCCTGTGACTGCCTCTTTTTTAATAATAGTTGACATGTCTTTTTAATCTTTATTATTTGTATAAATCAAGAAGTTAAAAGTATTTCCTTGCCCTTGCCTCACTGAATCTCCTAACATCCCTGTAGGTCAGTAGCACTTGTTATTCTCTGCATTTTACAAACAGAGAAAGTGACAGAGCAAGCCAGAAAAACATTTCATGTCTCTTGCCTAAAGATCCTATTACCTTGGAGGCATCAGCAACTTATGGCACATGTCAAAGATTTCAGTGACATCAGGGCTAGGGCATAAAGGGGACAAAGTAGATAGCATTTCTTTATTTCCTTCCCCATGCCTTTGTGGCTCCACTGCCCGTCTAAGGGAAATGCCTTTTCTTCCCTATCCTCTCTAGTCCCCCATTCTTCCACCCTCCTCTTGTGAAGGTCCCTGTATCTTGTCCTCAAATCAGGTATCCCTTCCTGCCAAAATTCCTTTAAGGTGGTGGGCTTTATGAGCATAAGATAGAAAGAAATATAATTTTCTGATTAGAGAGTGATTCATTTTAGAGGTTGAATGACTAATAACCTTAATTTTCCCAGGACACATTTTTATCTCAAATAAAAGCTACTAAATCAGGTTTGTGTTTTGAGGAAGGGTGAGTTATTTGGCATTTTACTTTGAAAGATTGTCTGCATAGGAGACTTGCACACACACTTGCTCGTCCTTCCATGAGAGCCTTTGGGAGTTGGTAATGGGTAGAGAATGAGTCTTATGGGTCCTTTATTCTTAATGACACACTAAAAGAACCAGGTCATTGGTTAAAACAAGCAGGCAGTCATTTCAACAGTGGGGACTTACAACTCTCCAGCTGCATTGTACAAGTCTGGACATCCATTGGAAAATTCTTCAAGTCCATGGGACAGGATAAGGTCAAGGTGAGTCTTAGCAAAGAAAAAAAAATTAAAAACAGGTTTTAGATCAGTGAGGTCTGATTCTTGAGGAACAAACCAAAAACACATTTGACATTAAGCAAAGAGACACTGATCCAAAGAATGAAATCTAAGCTCTCAGAGCAATGCTTTCTCTTTTTCAAATGAACAAGTAGTCATTGGTAAATTTTAAGAATATTGTAGAATTTCATTATTACCCCTACTCTCTATTTCCTCTCTTCCAGCCTCTGACTCCCACCTCAGTGATCTCAAGTTTATTCTAGAATCAATAAGAGCACCTGAGAGAAATAGTGTAATGAGAACAATGGGCTCTTACACTGATGTCCAATAGACATAAAGTTCATACTATTTTCGAGTTATACTTTGGACACGTGGACTTTGCTTCAAGGACCATCAATGATGTGATAAGCATAATTGGTTGTGATAAGCATTGGTTCTCCTTCCATCAAATAGGAAGATGCTTAACTCTTTTCTTGCTAATGCACATGGATAGGTTAACAATATATTGTTGTACTTATGCTAGAATTTTGACAAATCTGGAGCAAATAATGCTTCAGCTGAAAAAAAACATTTAAAGATGGCGGTCTTCACCTCTCTGCACCCAAGAAAGGCTACTCTGCTCCTCCTTTCCTCTTCCCTTAACTTTTCAGAGCCCTAGCCAGCTCTGACCACGCCTTGTATCAAGGTGTTGGTTGAGCTGCTCTCTCTTTTCCACCATTTCCTTGTTTAGTCCTCAAGGAGATGGTGCACATCTCTTGGTCTTCACTTCTTCTGTACCTCAGAAATGTAAGGCAGGAAATTAAGATTGAGAATCAGCAGATCTGAGTTCCCTTCCCAGTACTGCCTCAAACTCTCTCTGTCCCCTAAGCAAGACCTTCAAGTCAATAAACATTCATCTCCTTATCAACTGATGGGGTAGGATAAAATGATGCTTATTCCCATTTAGCTCCAATATTAGCATGCCTGTTATTCTAAACGTCACAGCTCCAAATTCTGTTCAGTTTCTCTCAAACATCTTTTATAGGCATAGAACCCTCTGATGCTTGCCCTAATACCTAAACTCTCCTTACTGTCATGCTCATGCTTGCTCTCCTTTTCTGGTTCTCTTCTCTTTCCTTTCTCTGTTTCATTTTATCTATTCCATGCAAGCCAACACAAAGCAAAAAGTAATAGCACGC
Organism: Cryptoprocta ferox; assembly: GCA_028646485.1. Classification (NCBI taxonomy): domain Eukaryota; kingdom Metazoa; phylum Chordata; class Mammalia; order Carnivora; family Eupleridae; genus Cryptoprocta; species Cryptoprocta ferox. Next base: position 95,738,524 of record CM053579.1, read on the forward strand.
TTATGTTAAAGCAAGAAAATGTCTGGGATTTGAAGTGAGATTAAGTGAAGAGTCTGTGCTAACAATCCTCAAAATTGTTAAAATGCAACAGTGATTGGGAAAAACAACACACCAAAGAATGCATTGTCATCTCAGTTCTGTAAAAATATTTTCAATCTTGGAAAGAAACACGCTATATTAAAAGTATTTCTGTTTGGTGGGATGATTCATATTTTGTTTTTATTCTGCATTATCTGTATTGACAATATAGGCTATTTGAAGATGTCCATCTTCACATAATTAAACAGGCCTGTTTTCAAACAATAGCTGGAAGGTAAAATTATAAAATTCTGTTTTATCCAGTAATCCCTTGATTTGTTTTATTATTGTTAAAATTTTGCGATAAGCTTACAGTATTTCACCTTCGTTGCTAAACAAATTACCTAGCTTCTGTGGGCTATTCTGAGAACAAAATTACCACGTTTCTAAAGGAGAAAAGAATCGTTTTGAGTTGTAAACAACTGACTTAAAAATAACATTTTAGGCAAGAAAAATAATTTTTGTCAATCATGGAGTTCATTTAGAGATATAGATATAAATGTAGATACAGATATTTAGATTTTTTTCATGTCAGAAGACTTTATTTTTTGGAAAACATGATATTATTGAGATTAATGGCATGAACTCTTTAAGGGCAGAGTAAAAAATCAAAAAGAAAATTTCTAGTAATCAAAAACTTTTTAAAATCTGACCTTTTATTAAGGGGGAAAAGACCTCAGCAGGATCTACGGATATAGGTTTGATTACTAACACAACGAGAATCTATTTATTCTCTCCCATTTTTCAAGCTGGAAATATTTTCGTCAAATAAAAACAGTTTCATCATACAAAAATAATGAGGGGGCATGTGCATAATTTAAGTGAATCGAAACCAGAAATGTTGGAAATTTCATCACGATTTTGAAAAGTTTGCTTTTGAGAAATTAGAAACTAATAATCGTTGAAATGAATATAGCATTACAAAACATGTAGCATGCAATTCAACTGTATTTCATCAGTTATTGGAAACAACTCAGTTTTAATATTTTTTAAAGTTTATTTTAAAACATAAAATGCTTTTATTTTTTATTTTATTTTTTAATTTTTTTAACATTTTTATTTTTGAGGGACAGAGACAGAGCATGAGTGGAGGAGGGGCACGTAGAGAGGGAGATAGAGGGTCTGAAGCAGGCTCCAGGCTCTGAGCTGTCACCACAGACACAGAACCTCATGCAGGGCTCGAACCCACCAACTATGAGATCATGACATGAGACAAAGTTGGACGCTTAACCGACTGAGCCACCCAGGCGCCCTTATTTTTTTATTTTAATCCAAATTAGTTAACATATAGTGTAATAATGGTTTCAGGAGTAGAATTTAGTGATTCAACCCTAACATATAACACCCAGTGCTCATCCCAGCAAGCTCCCTCCTTAATGCCCATCACCCTATTAGCCCGTTGCCCCACTCTTCTCCCTTCCAGCAACCTCAGTTTGTTCTCTGTATTTAAGAGTCTCTTACAGGGGAAACTGGGTGGATCAGTCTTTAGTCCGACTTCAGCTCAGGTCATGATCTCATGATTGGTGGGTTTGAGCCTCACGTTGGGCTCCTGTTGACAGCACAGAGCCTGGAGGAGGCTGCTTCAGATTCTCTGTCTCCCTCTCTCTCTGCCCCTCCTTGCCTTGTGCGTGTTTGCACACACGTGTGCTCTCTCTCTCTCTCTCTCTCAAAAATAAATATTACACAGTTCACAAGTTCAAGCCCCATGTCAGGCTCTGTGCTGGCAGCTGGGAGCCTGGAGCCTGCTTTGGATTCTGTGCGTTCTCTCTGTACCCGCCCCCCCCTCAAAAATAAACTTTAAAAAAAAAAGAATTTCTTATGGTTTCCCTCCCTCTCTATTTTTATCTCATTTTTCCTTCCCTTATCCTATGTTGATCTGTTTTGTTTCTTAAATTCCACATATGAGTGAAATCATATAATATTCTTAATCATAGGCTTGCTGAATATGTTTTTATTGTGAAGTGAACTTTTCACATTTAGGGACAAGCGGCCTCACACACGATGATTTTTGCCTTTGTGGAAGATCTCACAATCCTACAGAGACCCAGAATTCTTAGGATCAAAACAATGGAAAACCCCACTGAGAGAAATTCCCAACAAGCACGAAACTGTGAGCTTTGCCTCAGCTGAGGACTCAGCGGGTATTCTCCTTCTTTCTCATTTATTTTTCTAATTTCCTTTCTAGATAGGTTTTGTATTGGAACCCAATGGGCACCAATACAAGGAGAAGAGTTAACAGCTCATAGTTTGCTAAATCATGTCATTAGCTGAGCAAATGGGAAGAGATTGTAAAGACCTAATCAATCCCTTCATGGGTCACAGAGCCCATAATTTATGATGTCTCATTTACCACACATCTGCAAGCCTAAAATTCAGACTTGCCCTTTACTTATTTTTTCCTTTTTCATTGAAGTATACATTAAACACAGTAGAAACATACAAATCCTAAGATACAACTTGATGACGTTTTACATCTTTATCCACCCAGATCCAGACTTAGCATATATCCATTACCCCAGAACATTCCTTTGTGCTTTCTTCCCTGTCAAGAACCTTCAAAAGGAACTACCACTGCTTTTATTTTTAAGCCATTTTTTATTTTTAAAAAATGTGAGTTGGGGGGGATGAGCTTGATATTATTTTGTTCATCTCTATTGAAATGTAGAAATTGTACCAAATCAGTCTGAAACATAGAACATTATACTGAAACATGAACAATTTTTATCTCCTTTACTCTGACTCTTCATCTATTTTTGGTGGGTCTTACAGAATTAAATATTTTAGTTGAAACTCGGACTTTTCACTGGCAGATACTGCCTACAGCATATCAGATATGCTCGCCTCTTCTCCATGATCTAAAATATTAAGGCCATTGTACCTGAAGGCACTGGGCCGAGGCCACCCATCTTCCATTTGATTTTTGTTGAACTCATTTCCTGAAGCATTATCACACATTCCCCCACTGTCACTGTGGTTGACATACATGCTTTCAGGGCCCCCATGCTCCTGTTTGCACTAGGTAAAGAATAAAGTTCTGAGGCGCCTGGGTGGCTCAGTCGGTTGGGCGTCCGGCTTCGGCTCAGGTCATGATCTCACAGTTTGTGGGTTCGAGCCCTGCGTCGGGTTCTGTGCTGACAGCTCGGAGCCTGGAGCCTGCTTCGGATTCTGTGTCTCCCTCTCTCTCTGCCCCTTCCCTGCTAATGTTCTGTCTCTGTCTCGCACAAAAATAAAATAAACATTAAAACAAATTTTTTTTAAAAAAAGGAATAAAGTTCCTTTACCAGGCGCACCATTACTTTACTGAGATAAGAAGACTCAGCAAACATTTTAATTTTAAAGGCCAAAAATATAAATAAACAAATAAATAAATAAATGAAACGAAACACAGGAAGTCAGTCACCCAAAATCTCACTTCCCTTCCTTACAAAATCTCACTTCCCTTCCCTCTCCTGTTCAGTTCACTTTGCCCATAAACCCAGCTTTTGGGTTTATAACTTACTCAGAGATTAAATGACTAACAGATGCAGACATTGTAAAGTGTTTCAGTTATCTTTACAGATATTTCTCCCATCTTACAGGGCAAGATCCACAGAGCCTGGGACTCCATTATTTACCATGTACAGTGGTGCCTGACACAGGGCAGACATTCAATAAATACTTGTTGAACAAATGGTTGAATTGGCATCCTAAAGTTCAATGGGAGAATTCCAGGCTTTTCTGTGGAAATGGGAAAGGACTAAGGATTTAGAAGAGAGGATCCCAGTCATCAGAGCCCAGAGAGTATTGCCAAATTACAAGATAGAGGAAGCTGGCAAAGCTTGCTTGCCCCTTCTGTAAGTTGCTAGCAGGTTCTCACTAGAAATTAGGCACATCAAGCTGAGGGAAAGTTAGGAAGCTCAGTCCACCTGTCCTTGAGCCTTGGACAGATAGCCGGCTCCATGGCAAACTCTTCTCACATTGCTAGAGAGATGCAAATTAATCACTTAGCTTTCCCTCGGAAAGCTCCTTGACTCATGAAGCAACTACTGGTTCATAAGGAACTCAGTGTCAGACTTGGGAGTTCATTCCTAGTGAGAGATTCATGAGGGGAAGAAAAGACATTTGAAGAGCAAACGAATTTTCAGGTAGAAATACAAATTTTAATGAGTGATCTGCTTGCCTGAAGCAAAGACTACCAATGTACTACTTTGGTAGAGTTGATTCTAATGGTTAGAGCAGTGTGTCTTGCTTGGAAAGAAAGGACAAGGGGATGCTTTGTGTTTTTCGGGATTAAGCAAGAGAGTCTCCAGTATATTGCTATTGTCCCTCTGTTAGGGACCACATTTAGCACCCTCTATATAGCACACTGCAAAACCCAGCAGAGAGGATAAGACCTAGTGAATTTTTTTTAACATTAAAATACTTAATAAGGAAAAATAAAAATTTAGTGATGATCTGGGCAGATCAGTTGGTTGAGCGTCCAACTCCTGATTTCAGCTCAGGTCATGATCTCACAGTTTGTGGGTTCGAGCCCCACTTTGGGCTCTGTGCTGGCAGTGTGGAGACTGCTTGGAATTTTGTCTCCCTCTCTCTCTGCCTCTCCCCTGCTCGCTTGTGCTTGCTTTCTCTTTCTCTCTCTCTCAAAATAAATAAACATTTTAAAAAATTCTAGTGATGACAGTGATACTATTAACAATCATAATTCTCTCAGCACCTGCTGTAGGTCAAGCACTCTTATTATTTTACAGTCACAGAATACTCTCGCACAAGGCAGACAGCGTTTTTTCTGTTTTTGAGAAGGCAAATTGAAGCTCAGAGATGAAGCCATTTTCCCAGAGTCACAAAACCTTTAAGTGACCCAACTCATTTGAAGCAAACATTAACTGACGTTAGATCCATTTTATTATTTTCCACTGTACTACATTTTCTCCTTAGGAAAAAATCTTACTAATTTATCATCCTCTTTTTTCTGTGAAGTCAGGGGAGTGGGTTATTGACACCTTAGTTGCTCTCTAAGGAAAACAGGAATATCTCTTTCATTTTTTCTTCAGAAATCCAGACTTTTCATGACCTATTCTTTTAAAAACTCCTCTAGCCTCCCCTAGTAGCCTCAGAGTAGAAGCGTCATTGACTGGGAATCCAGGGACCTGGGTGGTAGAGCCAGCTTACCCAATAAAGAGCTATTTGACCTTGACTAAATTTCTGGCCTCATTCTCCACCCACCCACAACCCTACCTGCTCAAAATTGTATGATTCTGAACTGTAAGTGAAGGTGATCGGCTTAAAGGATTTCCTCTTCTAGGCCAGTTTGCAGTCTTTTTTTGTTTTTAAGTAGGCTTTGCACCCAGCTTGGAGCAAACGTGGGTCTTGAACTCATGATCCTCAGATCAAGACCTGAGCTGAGATCAAGAGTTGGACACCTAACCTACTGAGCCACCCCGGCACCCCTGCACTCTTAAATATAATGAAAACTTTCGGTGCAAGTAAAATAATGCTTCTTAAAATAGGAACTTTCTGGCAATGTGGGTATACAGGTGAGATGTTTATTCACACCATTGGGCTCTGTCATCCAACATCCTAGAACACAATCCACTCTTTCCCCAAGAGCTTAAGAATAGCCTTACAATATAATGTAGGTTTGTTGAATCTCTCCTCTGAGTTGTACTTTGAAAATTCTGAACCATGTGACATCCTAATGCCAGGGAGGTTTGATAGGATACATCAAGTATCAAACAAGTGTGTCATCTTCAGCCACTTAGACCTTAAGTGAAATTAGCCTGGGGGCAAGTGAGAAGTCAAGTTAAAAGTGCATCATTAATACAATCCACAGATGGGGAGAGGGGAGGGAAGAGTTAGGGAGTAAGTGGATTAAAAGACACTGCCAGGCTGGTTGTCTGATCAAGATACCTTTATCATTGTGGGTTTTAAACTCTGGTGGGCATTAAGTGTCATCTGAAGGGTGTCTGAATCCAGATTCTCTGACCCTCTTGATAAGCACCCCAGGTAATACCGATGCTGGTGTCCCGGGGCATATTTTAAGAAGCACTACTTCAGCATGTCCCTATGGATGACTTTAATTATTGTCACCATGATAGATTAAAAGGAGAACATTTTTGAAAGGGATATAGGAAAGAGGATAGAGAAGGGGGTCTGCAATTTTTCAGTAATGCTAGTACTCTCTTTGGGAAATACTCCTTTCTTCTTGATGCCAGGGCAGGACAGTTAGGCTCAAGTAGGGTTCCGTGTGACCATACCAGGGGTTGTGAGACAAAAGGTGTTAGTCACGATCCTCAGTCATAGTAGAGAGGCATGCTGGTAAAGTCAGGGCAGTGACACAAGGTTAACCAACTGGCTACCAAGAATATGGTGGGTGTGGCCCAGAAACTGGCATAGATGCCAAGCGGGGTAGGAGGACAGTTTCTAGGTGCAGCAGAGAGGAACCCAAATCCATGCCTAGTAAAACACATGAATGCACAAGTGTAGGCAATGGAACTCTAGTCAGGGCAGTGGGCACTGTCCCTGGTCTCTGGACTAGAAAATGAGCCACCGAGAAATTTCAAAAGAAGTTGGGGAGGTGACTGTAATGTGCATTGGATGAACCTCAGCTATAAATTTTAAGAAACTCATGGAGGAGGACAGGATGGAGGTCAGGATGGAGGACAGCACAGAGGAGGACAAGAGCCAGGGCCATGGTGTGAATGTATTAGTGTTAAACAGAACTCCACCTGGGTTGTAATCTAGCACATCCATTCAGCAGTTTTTGACAAGTGTTTATTGGGCACTGTGCATATTAGACACTTGAAATAACAGTTTCTGGGGCACCTGGGTGGCTCAGTCAGTTAAGCGTCAGACTTCGGCTCAGGTCATGACCTCGCAGTTTGTGAGTTCAAGCCCCGCATCGAGCTCTGTGCTGACAGCTCAGAGCCTGGAGTCTGCTTTGGATTCTTTGTCTCCCTCGCTCTCTGCCCCTCCCCACTCTCTGCTCATGCTCTATCTCTCTCTGTCTCTGAAAAATAAATAAACGTTAAAAATTTTCAAAAAAAAAAAGAAAAAGAAATAACAGTGTCTCTCTTGAAGGAGATTATAGTTTAATATTATCAGTGTATTATTTCTATATATATTCTTTGAATGACTATATCCCAAGAGTTGTGCATTTATTCTTCAACTTTTTTAAATTGTTTCCAAATACCCATTTAAAGAATCTTTCCAGACTATGTCAGTGAGACATACCTGAACTGAATTAAGTAGAAGTCTTTTAAATACTCCCTCGGGGCCTAGATGAGTGCTCACACTGATTGGGTAAAACAGATGATGTACCCTTACAGACCTAGATCCTGAGTGGGCCCTTTGGGTGTATCAGGGAAGTAGGACTTGTAGTAATCATTTGATGCTCCCGAATCAAAACCCAAGATACCCACAAAAGGATCTTAATCTAAGGAGAACAAAAATAATTGGTCCAACTTTGGCAAGGCAGACAAAGAATGAAATTTTTAAACTTACCTTTTGAAAGCTTTGTAATTAAATGGCTGCTTTGAACTCACTCATCATGTAAAACATAGATGAGGGTCCTGCTCACTCCAGCCTTGAGCTATTCACCTAATCTGTGGTCAAACACAGATGTGGCTGTATGGAGGAAGGCCTTGCACATAAGTAAAGATTGCAAATTCGTGGTGTGTAAATTATTAGGAGTTCCAGAAAGTTCCTAATGCATATCCTTGCTCGAAAACCTTCTAACTCTTAGCTGCTACATATAATTAACAGACATTTAGTGAGAGGCTCCCATGACTATTCAGATGCAAACCTAGTGAGAGAATACTGTTTTAAGTATGTTAGTCATTTCTTCCTTTATGTATTTGAGTTGATTGATTCTCAGATTCCCTACTGATATCCCCTAGAGCAGACTTTGATACTGAGACTATTAAACAGAAGGATGAAACTGGATGGAAAACATGCCTCAGAATAGTATGACTAGGGCACCATAGACCAGTAGTTTTTCAATATTGTTAGGGCAGAACACAAACCCCACATTGGTTCTAAGCAGTACAGTTAGACTCTATCCTCTTAGTTAATTTCAAAAAAAAATAGAAGACCTGTCTTTCTCTGTTGACCTTGGGATTTGGAGGAGATGAATTACATCACTGCTGGTTCATCGGCTATTCTCCTTTTCCCTGACTAAAATGCCAGTGGCTGACTAGGAAGGTCCGTGTTTACCAAACATTATAAAGGCATCAGAAAATACCCATATGCATTGAGCAGTACTAGCTGAGAAGGACAGAAACACAATATCTGTTCCCATCTGTGCCTGGTCCTTTCAGAAAATGTGCACACATATGGTTAGCCCATGTTAATTAAGTCCAAATATGGATTGGATTCAACTTGGAGAGCAGCTGACAAATCTGTGGCTAAAACTTTTCCAAATGCTTTGATATTTCCTAAACAAAAGTGTTTTGAGGGTATTGAATAGGAGAGGGCTAAATTGGACACCACCAGAAAGAAAAACTAAAAGTATCAAAGACTCAACTAATACTGTTTACATTTTAGTTCCATTTTAAATTTCTAAGGCATTTTTTATCTAGAATTTATTTATACACCCAAATATTCATGAAGATAAAATGTTATTAAGTCTACACATTAGTATAATGAGAACTGGCTTGTTCTTGGTTACTATATTCTAAAAGCACTGTATAGTAACTTTCTTAACATTTTGTTTGGGATTATTTTACTTTTGACAAAAGAGAACAAATGCTTATGAACTGCAGATATGGTTTGAAGATAACCAAAGTTACTTTCTATCTGCTAACCCTGAGAGGAAAAATTGTGCTACTTTGTTGGTATCTTACTTCATTAAGGGTTCTATTGTGATCAGTGGTGGAGAGTATTGGCCACTATTTCTGGTGAGAAAGTTTGGAGAGAGAAAGGAGCCCTGGTCAGATGGTAGGATGCTCCATCCTTGACCAGATAACACTTTGAAATCCAGCACAGTTCCTCAATTTACTCTTAACAGGCAGCTAAAGAGGAGACCTGAGCCATTATCCGAAAGCAAATGCAACTATCACTTCTGTTACGAGCTAAATGTCTCCCAATGGGAGGAAACCCGAGGCAGGGAGGGGACCCATCTGCTTGAAACTAAGTATGGAAGCTGAGTGGAGCCTGAGTGTTAACAGGTACTGAATAAGGAAATGTCCATGGGTGTGGGTTAGGGAGAATGTGGAGAGCTGTCTGCCCCCCCCCCTTTCCCCCGTTATCCTACAGCCAACTTGGGGTTATTATGACATCCATTGAACATTTAGTATGAATCTGGAACTGAGAAAAATTGCAGATCAAAGAAAGGTTAAATGACTTCTCATGGTCACTTAGTAAGATTGAGTTTGAATCCAAGTCTTCCTAAATCTCAAAACTGACGTCATCCCCACCCCCATAGCATTCTGTCTCTAATCCCCAGCTCACTTGCTGCTTTCTATCCTTCATCTGACTGCTCAGATTTAGCAAAGTATCCCTACTAAAATGAAACATCAAATAAAGCATTTGTTGTGTTGTCCTTTGAAAGAAATGATCAATCAGATATGTGATGGCCTTGCTCTGAGTGTGTCATGTGTAGAACTTTACATAATTTGAGACGTCCTTAACTGTCTCTCAATGATTGTCCAGTGATAAAGGTTGTATCCTCTTCAGTACAGATGTTGGTTTGTAATTTTAAATGCCACAAGTAAGAATAGACTTGTTGGAGAGACTACTGAGCTTTGAGGATGTATAATTTTTTCCCATTTTAAAATGGACTGCCTTTCCTTTGGATTATGTGCTTTGAGAATGTGATTAAGTAATTCATATGTCTCATAGGAGCCATGGTGATATCATATGTATTTATTTTGGGATTAATGCCATCCAGGGAGGCTTTCAAAGGCAGCGCTATGGACCAGACAGAAGCTCACGTTGACATAAATTGAACAGGCTCACTAGGACCTCTGAATTTCCTTTGGCTTCCTGCCACAAGAAAATTCAGGTAATGAGTAATAGCAGACCTGCCCTTCAACTCTGCTGGCTCAAATATACCATGTAATTTCCTTTAGCCTACATATCTAGTTAATAATTGTCCCAGCCTACCATCTTTGTATAATTGTCTAAAAGTATATAAACCCATAATTCATGAATACATTCTAAAATAATATCTCATGGATACTCCTGCTGAGTGAATCAGAGGGTATAAATGATCTAATTTGCTATCGTGAAATTTCTCGATAGGGAGTTCGGTATTAAGTATTTGTCATTGTGTAAACTACATGTTGAACATAAGGCTGCCTCTTAAACTATAGGTAGTGCAGTCTTCCCTCCTTGACTCCAAAATCAGGTTCCTCTTCTCAGGAGTTGAATATTCAGCTTGTGAGAGAAAGATTCAAAGATGCAAAACTAGTTTGAGAGAGGCACCTGAAACTTCAGAATCCTCTCTTGCTTCCTGCCAAGCCCCAAGGGACACAAAGGATTCACTCTTATTTCTTCATCCAGAGGGAATTTTGTGGTTTGGGAAGGAGATCATTTTGAGTTATAGATGTATGATAGAACTACAAGGAGCCTCAGATTTTATCTAATCTTTTCTAGTTCAATCTCATGTTATGAACAAGGAGACTAAGGTTCTGAATGACTGATGGGGTTAGAGAGGCAGTTCTATGAGCCTGGAGGATACAGTAAATGATGCAAGGAAGTGTGGAGTTCCTGATGCCCTGAGCTACCTTCTCAGTATTCTGTTCTTTGCACCATCACCTTCAGAGCAAACTCTGATGAATGTTAATGCAGTGGAAAGTTACCTCCAAGAGGAAGAAGATCTACTGGTTGCTATTGCTAGTCCAATCAGGTAAACAGTCAAGGACAAGTGGTCATGCCAGCTGCCATGTATTTCACTGCACAATTCCCTCTTTTCCTTCAAACAAGGGTAAAATCCTTACTCTGTTGTGTTTGAACCCATATTATGCCCTTCAGTATATGTGTATTTCTGAACCCAATCAGGAGCTTGACAGAGCTTTCCAGCAGTTGAAGAGAGTCTGTCATATACAAAACACACTTTCTAGACTCTGATACTTCTACCCTGAGTGTTGCCTTTTTTGAGGGCCACTCTCCAGAAATACCTTCTTTTTACTGCTTAGCTCCTGTTGAATCCACCAGCGTTTGTGCTTGCCACTGCTTCCCAACCCCCCAACCTCGCTTGCCTCTGGGAAGAATGGAATCCTGTGGTTTCCATGGCATTTACCAGCAGTTCTCTCAAAACTCGCTGCTTAATTCTGATGTGGGTGCCTATGTTACAGTCATTAATTACTGCATTAAGTCAAGTCACAAAACTAATGAGAATTTGGACACAGAATTAGAAAATGAGAATGTAATTTTGCCTGGATTATAGGATATAAAGATAAACATGGTCCAAATATGCACAGAGATAAGAAATCACAGCTTTCATAGCTGTCTTCCAACAGGAAATACGGGCTTAAGTGTCTCATCAAAATTGAGAGTAAGATAATAAAAGTATCACCATTGGTAACATTTAGGCAGGTCTTAGTTCTCTGTGCATTTTATTTCCAGCTCTGACATCTAAATAGAGAATTTTCTTTTTTCTATGCCATAAAAATCATCCTGTAACTAAAGTTAGAACCTTGTGAAGTTCTTGCATCAAGCTGCAGGCTGAGTCAAGGATAGGAGGTTATGTGAGAAAAGTTGGCCTTTTATATGTGTGGGTAGAGTCGGTCATTAGATAGGATTATTTGCAGAGCACCGTTGGATGTCTGTCTAGAAATCTACACTCCACCTACTCTCAGTGGTGCCTTAATCTATCATCAGAGGGAGAGGCATGTCAATCCCCAAGAGTCCTCTATTACAACTCAAGTACTACTGAGAAGGTGGAACACTGAATCATCCACACCTAGAATTATGAATCATATCAAGAGAGATTAACAAGAAAACCACCTCCAATGTCATAAAAGAATGAGTTTCAGGTCAGATAACATTTGACAATGACGGGAACAGATATCTTGGTGATAAGGGGTACTGTTGTGGAGGAGCAATCCCATGATTATTTATGGTTTGGAGGACTCTCTGTTTGGAGGGTTACATAAAGCTCGTAGGTACCTGGTAGGTCAAATAAGAAGACACGGAAGGCAAACAATATTTCCTTACCAATTTTGCCTCAGGTATACCCATTCCGGAGGCATGCAATAAATCTTAAAGCAAAATTAACAGTTGGAAGATCATAGCTTCCTTAAGAACCATAAGGACCATTTCCTCTAAAGAGACAAACAAAAAAGCTGAATACCCCAATACACAAAATATGCATACACTTTAGGGAGATTCAAGGACCTCCTGGAGTTTTCACCTAGCCCTCAGGTTAAGAACCCCTACTCTATAGGGCCACACTCCAGGACTAGGTCCATCACATCCTTGTCTGGAATTTGTACGGATCTATCTTGATCAGTTTACTCTTTGTTTTAGAGACTGGAACAAAAAGCACTATCATTAAATTATAAGAAAATACCGAGAGCCCCACAGTATATGGCAATGCCACTTTTGACTAGTATCCATATAATATATATTGTATTCTACTAATGTTCTTAACCAAATCATCTCTTTTTCAAAGCCGAAGAAATAGAAGTTCAGAGAGTAACAAATTTCCCTAAGTCAGTTTCAGAATACAGCAACGTGAAAACTGGGAGATGAAGAACATCTTGGGGCTGAAGTGGAACATACTGTAAAATGAAATCAGCGACATAGTGTTGGTGACCAAGCAGATGTCTACTAACGCTAGTGGGACAAAAATGTATGAAAGTAAAAACAGTGAGGCAATTCCCTCCATTCTTCCAAAAATGGTAGCCATTTGTTTATAAAGTTAACAAATGTAGGAAAAAGCTACTGATTTAAGTTGTAACAACTGTGATTTAAGTTATATAAGGAAGAGTTTCTGCACAGTGCTAGAATAACTTATTATAGGATCCAAAAAGAGAATATGAAGTCTCCTTCTCTGAGGGTCTTTAAAATGGGAATGAGAGGTGACTGGGTGGCTCAGTTGGTTAAGCGGCTGACTTCGGCTCAGGTCATGATCTCATGGTCTGTGAGTTCGAGCCCTGTGTCAGGCTCTCTGTCTCTCAAAAAAATTTTTTTAAAAAACATAAAGAAATAAAAATAAAATAAAAATAAAAAATAAATAAAATGAAAATAAGTTTTCAACAGATTGCCTGAAGGTAGGGAAGTTGACTTAATGACTTTAATGGGGTCTATTCAGCCCTTTGACCCCTGGGCTAGCAAAATTTTTCAGAAAGTAGATATGCTATAGAAGGTACAGATGCTATATAAAACTATCAAATAGATCTTGAAATTGTTGTACCTTGAATTTAAACAGTCTTTTCAGACATTTGCAAAATTTGAAGATATTTTATGTTCTCATCTTAAATCTTACCTTCTTCCTTCAATAGTTCTTTGAAAAATGAGTCCCAAAAAGCTCCAAAATGACACTCTTTGGAATTGTATTTGTTTGTGTCTTTGGACTTGAGTTGGAGTAAATGAAGATAGGAGATCATAACATTGAAATAGAAGTCAAGAGCTTTGATTCTTGTCGTAGCTTTCCTATTTATGGGCTCCATTATTTTACCTCACCTAACTTTTCGGAAAAATTCACTTTCTCATTGGTAAAACAGGGTGTTGGATTAGATATTTTGCAATGTAATTCCTGCAAATTAAAAAAAAATAAGCTATGCTGCTATAAAAGTCAGAATGCTGGCAGAAAATTTTCAAGAAGCAATGGGAAGTAAAGGAAGAAAATAAATATAAGCAAAAAGACATTGTGGACAAGTGAGGCAAGATGCTCCTCTCCAAAAATACTCACCCACTCCTTTTTTCTTTCATATTATATACCATATGCCATGGTGCCCCGACTTTTACTACAATTCATTATATTCAATTCAACAGATATTGTTTGAGCAATAATATATACAATACTCAAGGCTCACCTCACTATTCCACTATTGGATTCAGGCCTTTTTGAGTAACATGAATTTAGAATTTGACTCTCTCTGAAAGGAATGTACAAAGCAGGATGTGTATCCTTGTTTACACTTTGGTCAGGGATGATCAATACTTAATGGAATGGGTCAGCAAAAAACTTAGAAAGCAGATCAAACATATTAGAGAAGTGCATATTAAAGAAGAAATCAGCAGAGAAGCAGACAAAAATAGATTTGACACTTTTTCACCAGTAAAGATTGTGTCCTGCAACACTCGATAGGAATTTTCCAACAGTGAGCTAAGACCTTCGGTTCCTATTCAAATGATTTGTTTGTGGAGCCCCTGGGTGGCTCAGTCAGTCAAGCATCCAACTCTTGACTTCAGCTCAGGTCATGCATGATCTCATGGATCATGAGATCGAGCCCTGCACTGGGATCTGTGCTGACAGCTTAGAGCCTGCTTGGGATGCTCTCCTCTCTCTCCTCTCCCCTCTCCCTCTCTGCTTCCCCCATCCTGAGAATAAACAAATAAGCATTAAAATAAAAATAAATAAATAAGAGATTCGTTAGAATTTTACCAGAGAACTTCAAGTGTTTGAATCTGCAGGACACTTGTGGAGTTCTGGTCTACTATCCCCTCTTTTTTAAACGGCTGCCTTTTGGGAAACTTCTTGGGAAGTGTGATCTTGCTTGTTATGAAACCAATGGACTGCAGGGGCACCTGGGTGGCTCAGTCAGTTAAGCATCCGACTTTGGCTCAGGTCCTGATCTCGCCAGTTCCTGAGTTCGAGCCCCACGTTGGACTCTGTGCTGACAGCTCAGAGCCTGGAACCTGCTTCAGATCCTGTGTCTTCCTCTCTCTCTGTCTGTCCCCTGCTCATGCTCTGTCTCTCTCTCTCTCAAAAATAAAATAAACATTAAACAGAATTTTTAAAAAAAGAAATCAATGGACTGCATAGTTCTCTTTGTGTTCTATATGGCCATCAAAAACTTAGGCTTTGGTTTCCATGTGGGAAGCTACAAAGCTAAGGAAGCATGGGATTGTTCATGGATGAAATGCTATCATCCATTTGTTTTAGATTTCAGAAAAAGCAAATATAAAACATCACTACAGAACATTATCTTTTTAATGTGGACCAATGTTTAAGTAATTATTTAAATGTGTAGGGTAGAGACAATTCATGTTTTGATCTTTGGTACTTCCATTGTATCCCTTCCTTGTATCTTTCTTAACCCTCTTCATCCTGATTTCTCATCTCAGGCATCCAATTTGCTTGTTCTCATTATTCTTCATAGACATCAAATGTACTATCAGAAAGAAAATTTCATATCAGCTCCTTACAGCTTAGTATGAATTTAGGTCAATGGATTCCCTCTTCCAGGGGTATTTGCACTGTAGGCCTGAGTAGAGGAAAAATCCTTCCTAATGAAACATCAGCAAGGATCTTTCTAGTACCTTTAAAACATCAGAAACTGTCATGCACTGGGCCTTAAACTTGAGTTGGACCTGCAGCTGGGCATATATTAGTACTAATTATTCCTTGCCCTCTAGTTAAATCGAGTCCAGTGACTCAAGTAAATAGGTGTATAGGTGTCAGTCCCCAAATTCTAACAATATTTGAATCACACATTCATTTGCAAAGTTAGAGCCACTCTTTTTTCCTTGTTCCTCATCTATTCCTATCACTTAATTTATCTTATAGCTGCCTGCCTTATAGACTGGAGCCCTTCAAGGGCAGGGATCATATCTTACTCAGCTCTGCATCTCTTGGCCCAGCACAGAAATCTGGCCATTCGTAGTAGCGTGGATGGACCTCGAGGGTGTCATGCTAAGCGAAATAAGTCCGGCGGAGAAGGACAGATACCATATGTTTGCACTCATAGGTCTAACAGGAGAAACCTAACAGAGGACCATGGTGAGGGGAAGGAGGAAAAAGAGTTAGGGAGAGGGAGGGAGACAAAGCACAAGAGACTCTTGAATACTGAAAACAAACTGAGGGCGGAAGGGGGAGGGGGAAAGGGGAAGGGGGATGATGGTCATGGTGGAGGACACTTGTGGGGAAGAGCACTGGCTGTTATATGGAAACCAACTTGACAATAAACTATAAATTAAAAAATAAATAAATAAATAAAATACTACATTTTATAAAATAAAAAAAAAAAAGAAAATCTTTCCAGGCAAATAATTAGATTCCTGTAGTTCAAATCTGCCAAGAGCTGTATTTCTCTAAAATGACATGTCCAGTTCTACACCAAGGATTTTTCCTCTGATTTCACAGAACACCCACAATGAAGGAAAAGTCTAAAGCAGCCTGCCACAGGACAAACTCTACCCAATCCAAAACAATCGTGAGGATATTTCAGAGCTTGTAATATGCTACACTGGGAACGAAAGATAGAATTGCCTCTGGATCTAGGTGTGGGAATCATTATATTCTTCATGGTTCTGGAATGGAAAGGCCTTACAGAACAGAAAAAAAAAACCTAGTTTATATCTGTAGTGCATGATGCCAGGTATTTACTAGAGCAAATGCCACTCAAGGCCCAGAGGGTTAGCTGGAGCAGCTGATACCCTGTGCTGCTTTTTATAACTCTCCTCCCTAGCACCACGCTCTACATATGTCCCATTTCATCAGGTCACATCAACTTAGGTTGTGCCCAATACTCCATCTTACACCAAACACATCATCATATGAAATATTCTGTGTTTCCTTACAATTTTTAGAAAAATAAAAGTAAAAGTAAAGTTCCTTAAAAATAAAGCAGAGGAAGTTTCCTGGCTCTTCACGCAAGCAGTGAGTTTGCCAATTTTTACAAATGAGCAGCCTCTTTCATTCCACAAGACATTGGGGCTGTCAGCCATTAGCAAACTGTGAAATTACTAGGTTAAGAATGGAATATACAGTACAGACTTAAATTGTATATCGAGTTGTGAAATGAGGTTTCGGTGGTGGTGAGTCTACAGACTTTTGAAAATTATTTGCAAGGATACTAGCTGTCCATTTTCTTTATAATAAGATTGGAGAGAAAGGGGGAATTCTATAAAGGATCTTTAAAATGTCAATACTTATTTAATGTATTAATTATCTCTCATATACAGTACCCTATCTTGGACCTTTGGGAGGGGTTACAAAAGGTGCAAAATCCAAATATCTTGGCTTTAAAGAGCTTACTATTTAGAAAGAGTGTTAACTTTAAAATGCAGACAGCCATCATTGCATTTATGGAGCACATACTCTGTTTCACGTACTGTGTCAAGTATTTTTATATACACTATATCAGGGATTGGCAAATTACAACCAGAGGGCCAAATCTAGTCCACCATCTGTTTTTATAAATAAAATTATAAATAAAATTTTATTGAAACACAGGAACACTCAATTGTTCGAGGATTGTCTCTGGCTGCTTTTGTGCTACAATGGTGGAGTTGAGTAGTTGTGACATAGTTGAGATAGTCTGGCCCTACAAAGCTGAAATACTTACTTGTCTGGACCCTTACAGGAAATATTTGCTGACCTCTCCTCTATATCATTCATTCTCACAAGAAAACTTAGAGATAGTTTTAGTGTTTCCCATTTTATAATTAGGTAACTGAGGGTTATAGGCTATGTAACTTAGCAAGTGGCCAAGTTTGTATTTGATTCTAGATTGTATGATTCAAAAGATCTATGTTCTTATGCTAAATTCATGTACAGAAATAGCCAAAGTATGAGGTAGGAAGAAATAAAAGCCTTACAGATTCACAGGGAAACTGTTACTAGTGTTCAGAAAAGAGAGATATTATTTTGAGTTTGGGGTGATAAAGATTCTGGAGAAAATTATATTTTATTGAACGTAAAAGCAAAAATGGATCTCAGGATTTGTTACTCCCAAGCTCAAGCCCAAGAAAAGTTAAGAGATCAAGGTCACATGTTTAGTTAGAAGCAGATCTGAGATTAGAACCAGTTTTTCACTCACTTAGTCCAAAGTATACTGTCACTGACCATGCTGAACTATTGGATGCTTTTGGATGTGTGGAGAATTTGTACATTATTCTCAATGATTAATTGAACTCAAGGCTTATACTCCTTTTATTGATGCAATCAAAAATACATGTATACAGATGTTTACATGATATCTACCCACCATCCTACCAAATATATTTTTATTGTGGAGAGTCACACTTCTGAGACCATAGGAATCTCTGGCATTCTCATCAATTTTAAGATTCAAATGATAAGCAATTGACCACAAAAGTCAAATATTTATATACATGTTGCCCTCCAGAATCAGACAGCTCGAGGCAAGGAGAAAAATGGAGAAGTAAACAGGTGCAGCCAGCAGAAGCTTACCTGATACTGTAGAGTACTTTGCCATTTTTTGAAATTCGAAGCAGTTTGTTGTCGGTGGTGACATCATGGAAGTTGGCACCCTTCTCATTGGCAAAGAATAAATCTGGTTTCCAAATAGAGTCCAGCATGGATGGATCCAAGTCCAGGGAATCATCAGGATACTCACTATATGCCAGCCGTGAATCATTCCACTGTTGTCGCAGAAAAATGTTCACTCGGTAGTCCTATAGAAACCCCATGTATAAGAGTTACTTATCACCCAGTCTGGCGTAAGAAGTCCATCTACACTTCCCCCTCAGTCTTCCCTGATTTTGTGCAGTATGAACCAGGCTGTGTATATCTTGGTCAAAATAAACTACTCAGTTCTATTAGGAGGGGGAACAGAGGGGAGAAAGAAAGAAGACTCAACCAAATCAGAACATTAATGGAGTAGGTTGACTTTGTTGAATTTTTTTATGTTTAAATTATTCATTCTGAGAGAAAATAATACTAACTCAAGCTGATTTTTCCATGGAAAAAGTTAACCATGAGTACAGAAGTCGGTCTTAAATGGCAGATTGTCAAAACTGAATCATTTTCCAAATCAGAAATGACATGATCTCTATTCTCATTCTGCCCAGATGCTCTGGGCATAAGGAAACCCACTCTGTAGTTTTGGTAGTGGAAATCTTATTATAAAACTTTGGCATGATGGGACAATATTTTTAAAGTCATCTACATAAATGTTGAGATGCTTCGTGTTGACAAGTTAATTCCATCACACTACTTACTTTTAAAATTCTTAAATATTTTATCATTTCTCTGAATGGGTTGTAGCTATAGTAGGTGACTTGATACTTCATCAATACAGGGATCTTTTTCATGTTTTCCTAATCTGAGCACCTTCTGACAAAGGTGTTCCTCCCTATCAGAGACTCAGGTACATCCTGTCATTCCCACTTGATCTGGAAGTATATTTCTTTGCCAGTAAATCAGCTTGGGGCAGTGACTTCTCTCCTGGGAATTTCAACTCAAAGGTCTTTTGGTTCATGGAAATGGTTGCTTTGCTTGGTAAAGCAGACCTCAAAAGAGACTTTAATGGTGTTCTATAGCCAAGCAGGACTATGATTCAGAGCTAATAGTTGTCCACTCTTGACACTTATGGTCATTTAGGGTGATATATACTCATTCCTTCTTGCTCTCTTTCCTTTTCCTTTTTCACCATTTGCTCCATCCCTACATCTTTGGCATCTGGATTTTTGGTCATTGTTTATTTTACTCTAATGGTGACCAATTTGTCCTGGTTTGCCTGAGAACCCCCCAGTTTTATTACCCAAAGTCCCACATTCAGGGGATCTACTCAGTCCCAGGCAAAACTGGGATTATTGGTTACTAGGTACAGTGGAGACCACCTCAGGGTGGTCAATTTTGGTCCATTCCCTTAGGGCCCAAAGAAGAAAAACATACTAAGTTGTAAAGATTCAGGTATGTGGAAAAGAGCTTTAATCCAGTTCCTTCTACCCATTACTAAACTATCCAAATTCCTATGACATTTTTTTCAAATCCAGCCTTCCTAATTATCAGGATGATAGACTATTTTGGAGGTGACAGGTCTTGGAAATAGTGCCCAATGTAGGCTTAAAGAATACTAATAATCAAATAGTTACTAATTTCTGAAAATCAGTCATCAAAACCCAGCTTATTTGGAAAGGATGAAATATTAGAAGTAATAACCTTAAGGTTCTCCACTGTACAACAGATAAACTTTCCAACTTAGAAAATTTTATCAGCTGACTTTTATTTGGGATTTTACCAGGCATGCATGGCAAACTCTCAGACCTAAGAGGGCACTGTTGTGGGCCCAGTCGGGCTTCCATACCATCCTGTTTGCTCACTGACTCCTCCTGTGCGTGAACCAAGAGAATGGCAGAACCTCAAAGTTGTCCCCATCACATATTTTTGGAATTGTTCCAAGGGACCAGAGGATTGTAACTGGAAAGAGA
The DNA here is from genome assembly GCA_028646485.1 of Cryptoprocta ferox. Classification (NCBI taxonomy): domain Eukaryota; kingdom Metazoa; phylum Chordata; class Mammalia; order Carnivora; family Eupleridae; genus Cryptoprocta; species Cryptoprocta ferox. Next base: position 95,758,867 of record CM053579.1, read on the forward strand.
TACCAGTTCAGTGTTTCACTGGCAATAGGAGTTACCAGATGCTTTGGAATTTTGTGTGAATAAAGAGTGGGGATATGTGATATGTGGAAAATCAAAAATGGGGCTATTGAAAATACAATAATCCAACTTACATATAAAGTATGCACTAGATACATCAACTGTGAGCTTTCCTTAAGTTTTCCTGAGAGGGAAAATGCAGCTTCTCCAGTGTTTGACATCCACCCCTGTTATATCCCTTAGAATGAAAGCCAGTTATCCTTAACAAATTTTTGGCGGGGGGGGGGGGGGCAGGTGTCTGTGAGCATGTTTCAGCAGGAAGTAGGAGAGAAGAGAAAGAGAATCTCTTCCCTCAGACAATTCTGGAGGTAGAGAAACTCTAATATGAGAAGTAATGACAGCTAGAAATAATAGAGGTGAATGGTTAATATTTTGGGCTATTGTGAAGCCAATTAGGGCCTTTCAGAAAGCAAGCGTAGGATGGGAAAGGCCACGAGAAGCCAGGTAGAAGTACTGAGCAGAAATATCACCAGAGAACATTACTGCAATCCTCCCTTGAGCCTGAGAATGATTTAAAGCTGGATATTGAGAGACTCTAGAGAATATTACATTAGTGACATACAATATGAAAACATTGACCTTAAAAAAATTCAATATAAATTTTCACAGCTAATGTACATCTTTTTAAAAAGTCTTTCCCATGAGTATTCTTCTCCAGTGTTTCCTGGTTTTCTATTTTGAATTTTACATATAGAAAATAATAAAACAGATTCACCCAGTGTTAGAACTTTAAGAAGAGTACTGAATCTATCATATAACAATAGAACCATTACATGTCTAACAGTTCATTTAAAATAAACGAATCCTATTTGTAAGCAAGGACAAGTAGAAAACATAGAGGAAAAATACAGTTTGTGCCACAATGACAGGAATTATATGAAATAAGATTTTCATTGGGTCTTTTGGAAGTATTTGTTCTTTATATAAATGTATGGGAATTTAAATTTTTGGTAATTTTATTTATGATGATATACACTATTCTAAAATAAACAGCTGCCCTTAAAACCTTTAAGAATAGAAAAGGATACTCAAGGAACTAGAGACATAGATAACTGAAGAAAAGATTTTCTGAGGCTTTGACCTCTGTAACTCTTTCAGTTTACTATGATTTTTGATAGAGGGTAAAAACTCGACACGTGATTTATCTATGCGTCATCTCTGTTTATTTAGAGCTAAGTTTATTTTCTCATGATATTACAAACCACAGGAGATAGTTACATTCTTCTGTAGTTTTTCTTTGTCTTTATGTTTGCTTCTAGGTTTAATGAAATATTAACGGGGGAATAAATATTGAGAGACATGCTTAAATGCAGACTGACTTTTCTTTTACTGCCTACTTTCTCCAGAGACATATTCTACCTCAAATAAATGTCATATTTCCTTGTATTAAAATTTGTTTTCCTATGACTGACTGGGTATTAGATTAGGTCATGGAAACATTCAAATTACAAAATATATGTAAGAGTAAATACATATTTTTTCAAATGCGACGTGTAAGTCATATAATCCTTATTATATTCTTAACACAGGTAATACAAGTACCTGAAATCCATACTATTATTTCACATCAAGTTTGGTATTTCTAAAGTTTCACTTTTCCTAATACCTTCTAATGCTCTGCTTATGCCACAGGTGGTTTCCTTAAATTGAATTATCTTGGTACTATTATATTTGGTCTAGCATTTGTACACAGAGATTACCACTGTGTCTCATACATACTCTTATTAAACCTTAATATTACTCTCATTACTTGCATACATATACATTTTTCAATCTAGTTATCTTCTAAAGTTATCAACAACAAGGCTATGCTTTGTTGACTCCCCACAGTGCCTACGTGGCACTTTGGTTTGAACCTCTGGCTACACTGCAGTAAAGTTTTCATCCTCCCGAGTCTGTGCTAGCTTTCATATGGGAAGGTAACCTTGAATTTGAAATTATGGGTGGGTGTAGTTGTTTTCTGATGGACTCAGGCTTTAACGTTGCATTGTTAATTTAGAGACCAAGGTCACCTTGTATCTCAGAGTAACAAAATGCCAGGCGTGGGGTAGGCTCTTTGTGCTTCCCTAAGAAGTCAGAAATAAGAAACGTAGCTACCTGCTATTCCTGATAAGTTAGCATCTCCTCCTGAACTGCTTATGCAGCTACAGAATGAAAGGGAGCCCACGGGGTCATGTTGGCAGTTACAGCACCGAGGGCATTCTCCTAAGGGGCTGTCTATCTCTCATCCAGTTCCTCTGGAACGCGATTGCAGATCCGTGATAGAACACTTCTTCACCCTGCAGCAGTAACTGGCAGAGCATGTGGAACCTATCTTTTGGGGCCAAGTTTGGGGGGAGCTGGACTCCTATTCTGGACATACTGAGTGAACACATTTTAGGCACTTGCAGCTCTTTCTCCCCCACCTCAAGTGTTAACTGAGAAGGGAGTCAGGATCTGCTACTGTGGCACCCACAGGTCCAAATCACATCCTTTGAGGCAACCCTCTTCCTTTTCTGATGGCCAGTCTTGGGGAGAACTGCCCACAGGTGGCATGCAAATACTTGTGACCTTTCCTGACATTATTAATAGTCCTAAAGTAGGTCTTTATATGAGAAAAGCAGGAGTTGCAAATACACTCCCCATCCTCTAAATTCACTTGCCATCGGCAGCTAAAGAAAAGGGGGAAAGAAAGAAAAGGAAATGGCAAACTGACATTCTCAAGACAAAATATGACCTGTTTCATCATACATCCCTTATCAGTCTTCTAAGTCTTTTGGAACCACACACACAAAAAAATTGTTCCACTGAATTCTCTTAACACAAGGGTAACTAACGGGCAATGACCAGCCAAAGATCCCCATGACTCTTAAGAAAAGTATGTATTTTGGAATAATGTATATCATCATAATGATTCTTAAAAACATTCCTTAGAATAACACAAATACATGGCCTTCTGAGCACACATCTTCAACACTAACATATCAAAGGGATGAGAGGCAGTGTTGGGTCTATAATTGAGCCTATACTTTGTGGGCAGGTAGTACCAGCAATAGTTTAATGAGATGACATCAAATATAAGGGTTGTAGACTCAATAGCACCGGAAGAAAGTCGTGCTGAGTTCTTAAAGCGGACAGCCATCGCCTCTTATTTAGAAACAAATACTCAAACTGAATCCTTCAGTAATGCTACCGGGGTTATGGAGTGAGAGTGGAGCATGAGGGTAGAGAGGAAAATCAACATGTTTAGAAACTCAAAATTCTGAGGCATTCTTGGAAAAATCCATTCCAGAAAACACAGAGAAAGCAAAACGATTATTGCTCCCATATAGCTCTAAGCAGTGTCTTCAGTGACCACATACGTTACTGTGCATAAAAACTAAGGGTCTAATATTCTGACTCCAACTAAAGACAGTTCAGAGAAAAATCTGGTTCTGTTTCATTTTTTTGACCAGTTTTCTTTTAGTCAAGCTTTGTAAAAGTGTGGGTACATTTATGGGTGATAGAATCTCAAGATTTGAGTAAGGGAAGCTTGGGCTACGATGATATTCCGTTGGTACATCAGGTGGATTTCCAGGCAGGGCCCCAGGGGTCTGGGAACACAGACGTTCAAGGTGGAGCAACTCATGTTCTCCTGAGTATCTGATTAACGTCCATTTAAATACTGATGGCTCAGATCCAGGGTCCACAGTCCATGGCCTGTGGGCCAAATTTGGCCACAGCCTATTTCTGTAAGAAAAGTTTTTTGGAGTACAGCCACACCCATTTGCTTCCTATTTTTTATGGTTGCTTTCATGCCAAAAGGGCAGAATGGAGTAGTTGTGACAGAGACTGTCAGACCCTCAAAGTCTTGAGTATTTACTGTCTGGCCTTCTACAGAAAAAAAAGTTTGCCAGTTCCTACCCTACGTGGGATGAGGATTTATTAAGCATAATAGAGTTTCAAAAAAAATTTATTTTAGTTTCATGCAAAGGCTTTAATTGAAGAAAATAAAAGATCCCTTTTAAAAGGCAAATGAAGTTTGTCATTACATCAAAAGCTTTCTCAATAAAAGAAACACAATACGCATCACTCTTTGACCATGCGATACGGTCTGTATGATACGGTCTGTATGATACGGCAAGATAGGCAGGCTGTTCATTTTACACTTGAGCAATGATTTCCAACGTTTCTCATGGGAAACATGAGAAAGGACCCCTTAATAAGTGGCCAGGAAGCACCTAAGCAGCCCATTTATTAAACACCTTCAGTAGCTATTAAAGACACAGGAAAACAAGGATATCCATAGCTTCCGTTTTTATCCCCTTAAATGTTTAGCTTTTTTCTGCATTAATAAACATTGGAAAGGTGTACATTTACATTTTTGATTGAGGGTAAATGCAATGAGGAGTTTAATTAAAGCAACTTAGGATTCTAATTAATGCAATCAGCATTAGGTCGTGCAAATATCGTCATTGAATGCCATCGTGTAAAGCTGGTGACAGTGATTTGGGCTGCTGGAAGATTTGCCCCTCTGCTATCAGGATAAAACCAAGAGGGGAAAGACAAAAACTGAATGCCAAGCCCAGAGCTTGGATTAGTCTTTCCATGTTTACATTTTCTTGTGAGTCATTTAATAACCCTATCAAAACTATATTATTTGAGTGAAATTCTTAATGCACTACATCCTATCAAAGCACCAGAAGTCTCATTTCTGGACAGTGCTGTGTCAGTAATATTAAAATGGGTAGTGGAGTTGCATTATGTCTAATTTTGCCAATGAAAAGGAAAGGTAAAAGGTAAATTACTTTTCTCTAGCTTCGAGGACACCAAAAACTACAGTAATTTGTTTAACACAATCCTAGTAGCCTAAAAGAGAAAATTCATGAAGACAAAGGAATGTTATTTTTTACTTCTCAATGGCATTATGCTCATTATTTCACTTGAGTGTTTCTAGGACATCAGCCACCAAAGTACTTAGTCAAGTTCAACCATGTTTTATTTTGACTTCATCCAATAATATGGCTGTCTACTTTATGTAGTCATGAAAATTAGAACCAGCCAAATGATTGAGGACTTAAAATAAATTGCGTGAGGACCAAGAAAAAATTTCACCTAAAAGTCAGTCTCCACACTGTCACCTAGCACTGTAAGGCTCTTGATCTCATAGGCTGTGTCACAGGCAGCACCATCACCATGATATTTATAAGGAATCTTGGTGGATTTTATAGTATCTGAAATCTTTTTCGTGTACATGGAACATATTTGTACATACACGATGATGAGCTTATAATTAGTTTTATGTCTATGGGTTTTTTTTTCTGAGGGGGAGCCACGCATGTGATGTGTTTGCTGTGGATTTGGGGCTACTTTCTTTTGCAACAAGATTGTGTGTGTGCTCACATGTGTGTGTGTTGAGTGTAGGGTCAGCCCCTTGGCATGTATCTTAAATGTAGCACATCCGAGGCTTGACTGTATTAAAACTTCCATGATATGAAAAAGACTGGCTATAAAAAAAAAGTATCTCCTAAACCTTGAAATTTGTATTTCTGAAGAATTAGAGATATAAATAGTTAAATATCTTTAATAACAATACATGATGCTTATTACTGGTAATTCAACCTATATCTAACCAAACATCAAGTGTTTTAAAAATTTCTCTGGCACGATGGATAAAATATTATTGAATTTTAAGTAATGAACACTTGACTAATGACTTTCTAAAGTGAAAGTGTATAAATAATTGCTTTCTAGAGGTGAGTGAACTTGGAAATTGGCATTCAGCAAGTGTCCCACAAATATAAAAGTGCTTCTTCGATCCTGTATCCCATTCCTTCACACGATGGCTTCAATGCTCAGTCCCACTCACCATTGTAGTTTCTGCTATTGACCCAAAGCTGTTGATAAATATGTTGCAGGTAACATTTACAGGAGGCCCTGCAAGTTGAACAATAAATAGAAAATTTGACAGGTTGTGTTCATGGCATAATCAAGTCACGTTTTTCTCTTGCCAGTGGCATTGTAGCACTTACCATGGTGGTTTCTGTGACTGATCCAAAACTGTTGATAAAAATATTGCAAGTAACGTTTACTGGAGGACCTGCAGAATGCAATAAGAATATTGCAATAGACATTGAAGCAAAAACACAGCTCCATCAACATCTGTGCAAATGACTAGAAAGGTAAACTAAAAATGATGATGAGATTGCAAAAAAAAAAAAAAAAAAGCCAAAAACCAAATGCAAAAATGTTGTACCCAGAAGTTCAGAGTGATAACATTCCCACTAGTATTGCAAATAAGGACAGTTAAGCAATGATAACTTACCCAGCAGAGTTTGGGATTTAGAAGATATCAGCTAGAGACTATTAAACTGAATTCATTGTCACTAGTTGCTATCAAAATAGCCTTTTGCGTGGATGGCCTTTCTCAACCTCCTTTTCCATGACACCCTTTAAATCAATGGATCTGATTTGATTCTCTTGACACCTTTGAATTTATCCCTTTTATTCTTTATATCTTCTGACCCCCAATGAAAAATGATGTACAAAAATATAAAAATAAAGAAAATTGGCTGATTTTAAGAAATAAACACAGATATGTCACTTAATGTCCAGATCGTAAAGCAATCCTATTAATTAGATGCGCTTTCAATAGAGAGCCCATTTTTTCCCCCCAGAGACCCAAAGGCAAGCTTTCTTTTTCTCTTGCCCTTGGTCTCCCCGACCCAAGCACTAATCAGGCCCTTTTCTGCTTTAGCGTCTGAAATCATATGACACCCGTGTTCAAGGGAGGGACGGCCACAGATTCTTTGCCCTTTGACAATAGATATCACTGTCTCATGATTTCCAGTTTCATGTTTTTCTGGGGGATGTGTTTATCGCCCTCATGTAGTTACCCCCTAATTCTGGGATAAGACCACACTTCCATGAGCCAGCTATTCACTTGCTGCTTTCCTTGGTGGAAAATTCTCTCTCTTTACTTGACAGAATCTCAGTAACCTAGTGCAGGCTACACGCTGCTGTAGGTACCTGGCTCTGTACCCAACAAGCCTTTAGGATCTAACTGACGAGTTTAGCTTGAGGCCTTCTTCTAAGGGTGGTGGTAAAACACAGCCGTGGTGGCATCATGTTTTTAAACTCTACCAGTCAGTGGGTTCTCCAGCCCTTTCCTATGAGAAAAGGAAGCTTTGGCTAAACAACAAATTTAAGTCTCCAGGCAAGAACTTTTGGTAAAAGAAATGTGTTACGTTTTTTTTCTTTAACATAACTAACTTTTCTGTTCCTAATGGAAAACAATTGTGTTTATTTAAAAAAAAATGTTTGTGCATATGGAATCACAGACACCACATTAGGCACCATATTACCAAAACATTTTTCAGCCTACATCTTTGAGATATTCCAAGTCTTTTAATTCATCCCTTCCCCCTCTTATTTCAGCATCTGCCAAGATGACTTCTTCCCCAGGGTCACTTTCTACTCTCCTGGATTTGTCGTTCTCATTTGGTTACTGGAAACAGAACAAAAATGAGTCTCTTCCTTGACCATAAAATTCTGTTCGATAGCAAATATATTTTTCTGCTAATAAGAAATACATTTAGACAAGGTAGAGGCAAGTCGTGAGACATTGTATATGTTCACCTTTTTTTTTTCTTCTCTTCACAACAAAATATTTCATTTTAAATAACCCAATTCAGGATGGGAAACTTTCATGAATTTTTATATGCAAGACAGATAAGAAAATAAATGATGGGGGAGTAAAGAAACAGGAAAGAGACATGTCGTCTTAACAAAAGGAGTTCTAAAAGTCAAATATAGATTGTCTTCTACTGTACGTTATCCTGGCCTCCCCAATTGGCCTCCCCAGTTGGCCTCCCCAGTTGGCCTCCCCAGTTGGCCTCCCCAGTTGGCTTGCAGGCATTTAGGAGGCTGGATCATACCATCATATACTTATTTTTGTCCTTCCAAGTAAATGGCAGTGTAAGTATATTGCTAGAACTCAAAATATTTTTTAAGCTACCACATATTGACACTGTACTAAGCACATTTTAAAAATTATCTAGTTTATTTTTTTAAATTTTTAATGCTTATTAATTTTTTTTGAGAGCAAGAGAGAGAGAGAGGAGAGAGAGAGAGAGCGCAAGTTCGGGAGGGGCAGAGAGGGAGGGAGACACAGACTCTGAAGCAGGCTCCAGGCTCTGAGCTGTCAGCACAGAGCCTGATGTGGGGCTCGAACCCACGAACTGAGAGATCATGACCTGAGCCAAAGTCGGCTTCTTAACTGACTGAGCCACCCAGGCACCCCCAAAATTATCTAGTTTAATCCTCACAAAAGAGGAATTGTTTTACTCAGCCAGTAAATGTTTTCAGATGAGGAAACTGGGGGTTAGAGAGGTTAAGTAACTTGCTGAAAGTTACTTGCCACATAAGTAGAAAAGCTGACACTCCATGCCTTAATCATTCTGATCCCAAACACCTAAACTGTCAGCCCCTTTGCCGCGCCACATTCCTTACACAATAACCTTGCTTCCCCCTGACCTGCCAACCGTGGTGTTTGCCACTGGTTTGTTTCTTTCTGGTGTAATTTGATCCTTTAATACTGACCTCTTCAATCTTGGGTATTGTCTCAAGTTTCATTTGCATCTGGATATAAAATTTTGGAAAGAAGAAAAAGCAATTGTTTTGGATGCAGGATTAGCACATGCATATAAGAGCGGATACATATTAATTAAAACCCTGCTGAATGCCAGTGAGTACCGTATTTCATTCTTCAGTAATTAGGCGCTACCATGTCCCCCATTTTATAGATGAGAAAGCTGAGACACAGAGGTAATTAATTAATTTTCCCAAGGTCACAGAGTTTGTAAAAGGCAGAAATTGCCTAACTTATGGACACTTTTTTAAAATTTTTTTAAGGTTTATTTATTTTTGAGAGACAGAGAGACAGAGCGTGAGCAGGGGAAAGGCAGAGAGAGGAGACACAAAATCTGAAGCAGGCTTCAGGCTCTGAGCTGTCAACACAGAGCCGGACGTGGGGCACGAACTCATGAAGCACGAGATCATGACCTGAACTGAAGTCTGCCGCTTAACCGACTGAGCTACCCAGACGCCCCAGGACACTTTTCTTAACTGCAGGAGTAAAATACCTGAGTCCACTGGAATTATCTTCATGATAAAAAGCTACTGGGACTGACCTGCAAGTTCTTTGGGTTATACAATTGTTTTTTACTTTTGTCCTCCTGATATGTGTCAGGACACAGCCTTTCATCTGTATTTTAGCCCAGTAATCCACTAAGGTGTTCTTATTTACAAGGACACATTCTTAGATGTGATCATCAGTGAATGAATATATTCTGTAAACTGTAGAAACAAGTAGTTAACACTAGTTAACCTCACATAATTGGTTTTTCAGCAAAGTTATGATATTCCAAAGTGAATTGGATGAGAAGTCAGTAGGAACAAGAATATCTAGACACCTAATCTCTCATATTACTGTTATCCCCTTCCTTCTTTCCAAACCTCGTCCCCTCTCTCCCATCTTCTGTCTCCCCCTCCCTTTTTTCCTTTCTTTCTCTTTCTCTTTCTTCCTTTATTTTTTGCCTTATTCTTTTTTTTTTCTTATTTGAGTGTAGTTGACACACAACGTTATATTAGTATCAGGAATACAGCATAGTGATTTGACAAGTTCAAACATGATGCTATGCTTACCACAGGTGTACCTACCAGCCATCACCATCCATTGTTACTACAGGATCATTGACTATATTCCTTATGCCATGCCTTTTATTCCCATGACTTACTCATTGCATAACTGGAAGTCTGTATCTCCCCCTCCTTCACCCATTTCGCCTATTCCCCCACCCCCTCTGGCAGCCATCAGTTTGTTCTCTATGTTTACAGGGCTGATTCTGCTTTTTCTTTGTTTATTCATTTTTTTTTAGATTCCACATGTGAGTGAAATCACATAGTATTTGTCTTCCTCAGTCTGATTCATTTCACTGAGTATAATACCCTCTAGGTCCATCCACGTTGTTGCAAATTGCACAGTCTCATCTTTTTATTGCTGCATAATATTCCTGTGTGTGTGTGTGTGTACCACATCTTCCTTATCCATTCATCTATTGATAGACTCTTAGGTTGGTCCTGTATCTTGGCTATTGTAAATAATGCTGCCATAAATGTAGGGGTGCATATATCCTTTCAAATTAATGTTTTTGTTTTCTTTGGGTAAATATCCAGTAATGGAATTATTGGATCTTATGGTAATTCTATTTTTAAGTTTTTGAGGAACCTTGGTACAATGATTATATCAATTTTCATTCCTACCAACAGCATATGAGCGTTCCTTTTCTCCCACATCCTCGTCAACACTTGTTATTTCTTGTCTTTTTGATTTTAGTCATTCTCACAGATGTAAGGTAATATTTCATTGTGGTTTTGGTATGCATTTCTCTGATGATTAATGATGTTGAGCATCTTTTCATGTGTCTGTTGGATGTCTGGATGTCTTCTTTGGACAAATGTCTATTCAGGTCCTCTGACCATTTTTTAATTGGGTTGTTTGTTTTTATGGTATTGAGTTGCATAAATTATTTATATATTATGGATATTAACCCCTTATAGGGCATATCATTTGCAAATATCTTCTCCCATTCCGTAGGTTGCCTTTTTGTTTTATGACGGTTTCCTTCATTGTGCAAAAACTTTTTATTTTGATGTGGTCCCAGTAGCTTATTTTTGCTTTTGTTTCTATTGCCTTAGGAGACATATCTAGGAAAATGTTGCTACAGCTAATGCCAGAGAAATTACTACCTGCGTTTTCTTCTAGGATTTTTATGATTTCAACTCTCACATTTAGGTCTTTAAGCCATGTTGAGTCTATTTTTGTGTAGTATTAGAAAGTGGTCCAGTTTCATTATTTTGCATGTAGCTGTCCAGTTTGCCCAGCACCATTTATTGAAGAGACTGTCTTTTCCTCATTGTATGTTCTTGCCTCCTTTGTCATAGATTAATTGACCATATAAGTGTGGGTTTATTTCTGGGCTGTCTTCTGTTCCATTGATCTATGTATCTCTTTTTTGTGCCAGTACCATGCTGTTTTGATTACCACAGTTTTGTAACTCTAGATTACCTTGTAACGTGGGATTGTGACACCTATAGCTTTGTTTTTCTTTCTCAAGATCACTTTGGCTATTTGGGGTCTTTTGTGGCTCCATATTTTAGCATTACTTGTTCTGGTCTTGTGAAAAATGTTGTTGGTATTTTTATAGGGATTGTATTGAATTGTTTTGCCTTATTCTTATGAGAGAATGATCTTGCTGTAACTCTCGTATGTAATTCAAATATAAATGGAGATAGATTTTTATATGGTAAATAGATTTCAGATACTTTAAGTGTATTTGTAAGAAAGGCTCCCTTTCCTGACCCCCAGCACAAAGATGACAAGCCCCATCCTATACTGATCCTCTTTATATTAGTCTCTCAGATTATCTTCTTTGGAGTAAGGCATTTGTCTTGGTAACCCAAGTCAGACTACAGTTATGCTACAATTATTGACTATTAACGTCTTCACTTTTGGCCAACTTAATTGGCTGTAAGAAGGCACAGGATCACAGTTAATAATGCATCTAACTGTTTTCTCCTCTGCTGCTCAGACTGCGGTTGGAAGCACAGCAAAATCAGCACTACCTGAGAGCTTGTTAGAAATGCAGCCGCTCCAGCCCCATTCCAGTCCTGATGAAGCAGTTTGCACTTTAACAAGGGAGATTTGTTCCTGCAGATAATTCTGTCTCCCTTTCAAAATTAAGATCACTTGCACTTTGTTTCAGGCTTTCAAGAATGTCCCTGGAAATGTCAACTGTAGTCCATTAATAAAACTACTAAGGTTAGACAAGTTTGGAAAACACTGTTGAATAAAGTTAGGCAAGTTTCTTTAATATAGGTTTCTCCAAACTTGTGCAGCCATTAACCACGATCTATTTCCAAAGTTTTTCCATCACTTCAAACAGAAACTTTGTAACCATTAAGCAATAACTCCCCATTCTCCTCTCCTTCCAGCCCCTGGTAACTTCTAATCTACTTTCGGTCTGTTTATTCAAGATATTTCATGTAAGTGGAATCATACAATATCTATCCTTTGTGTCTGGCTTCTTTCACTTAGCATAACGTTTTCACTGTTCATCCATGTTGTAGCACATATCAGAACTTCTTCCTTTTTATGACTAAATAATCATCGTACATATATACTACATTTTGTTTAGTCATCCGCTAATAGAAACTTGGATTTTTTTTCACCCTTTGGCTATTGTGAGTAATGCTACAATGAAATCTTTGCCATACTATTTTCTACAGTGGCTACACTATTTTAAATTGCCACAAGCAATGTTTAAGTATTCCAATTTCTCCATGTCTTCACCAATACTTATTTTCCATGTTTTGATTGTAGTCATTCTAGTAGGTGTGAGAGGTATTTTATTGTGGTTTCGGTTTTCATTTCCCTAATGACTAATGACACTGAACATCTTTTCTTCTGATTATTGACTATCATTTTGGAGAAAAGTCTATTCAAGTCCTTTGCCCATTTTTGTATTGGGTATTGGGCAGGTTGTCTTTGTGTTGTCGAGTTGCAGGAGTCCTTTATATATTAAAGAAAGTTCTTTATACATTAAGCCCTATCAGATATATGATTTGCAAATAATTTCTCATAGTAGGTTTACTCTTCCTTGATAACGTACTTTGAGACACAATAGTTTTAGTTTTGATGAAATCCAATTTACCTATATTTTTCTTTTGTTGCTTATGTTTTAGTGTCATCAAAAAAGATCAATTACCAAATCCATGGTCATGAAGATTTACCCCTATGTTTTCTTTTAAGTGTTTAATGGTTTCAGATCTTATATGTAGGCTGTTGATTCGTTTTGAGATAATGTTTGTATATGGTGTGAGATAGAGGTCCAACTTCATTCTTTTGCATTGTGGAAATCTAGTTGTGTATTATGCTAAGTAAAATAGGGCAGAGAAAGACAAATACCCTATGATTTCACTTATATGTGGAATCGCAAAAGAACAAAACAAAGTAACAAACACCAGACTCTTCAATACAAACTGTTGAATTTGTTTTTGTAATATTTTTTTGAGGATTTCTGCATCTGTATTCATAAAGGATGTTGGTCTGTGATTTTCTCATGGTGTCTTTGTCTGGCTTTGATATGAGGGTAATGTTGGCCTCATAGAATGAGTTTGGAAGTGTTCTTTTTTATTTCTTGGAAGAATGTGAGAAGTATTGGTGTTAATTTTTCTTTAAATGTTTGGAAGAATTCAGTGAAACCATCGGGTCCTGAATTTTTCTTTGTTGGTAAGTTTTTGTTTACTCATTCAATCTCTTTACTTGTTATAGGTCTGCTGAGATTTTCTATTTCATCTTCAGTCAGTTTAGGTAGTTTTTGTGTTTCTAGGTATTTGTACATTTCATCTAGGTTATCTAATTTGTTTATAATCTTATAATTTTTTTATTTCTGCAAGGTCAGTAGTAATGTCCCCACTTTTATTTCTGATTTTAGTTATTGGAGTTTTCTCTCTTTTTTCCTTGTCAGTCTACCTCAAGGTCTGTAATTTTTGTTGATCTTTTAAAAGAACCAACTTTTGGTTTTGTTGATTCTCTAATTGCTTTTCTATTTTTCCCCCATTCTAATCTTTATTATTTAATTTTTTGGAGAGCTTTAGGTTTAGTTTTCTCTTCTTTTTCTAGTTCTTCAGGATATAATATTAGGTTATTGATTTAAGATCTTTCTTCTTTTTTAATGCAGGCACTTATTTTATAAATTTCCCTTTGAGGACTGTCTTCACTGCATCCTGTAAGTTTGTTTTCATTCATTTCTAATTTCCCTTGTGATTTCTTCTTTGACCTATTGGTTGTTTAAGAGTGTGTTAATTTCCAAATATTTGTGAATTTTCTGGTTTTCATTTTATTATTGATTTTTAGCTTCATTCCACTATGGTTGGAAGAGATACTTTTTTATAATTTTAATCTTTTAAAATTCATTAACATTTATTTTGTGGTTCAATATATGGTCTATCCTGGAGAATGTTCCATATGCACTTGAGAAGAATGTATATTCTACTGTGGCATATTCAGTGGAGCATTCTATGTATGTTTGTTAGGTCTAGTTGATTTATAATGTTTTTCACATCCTTATTTTCCTTACCGATCTCTGTATGGTTGCTCTATACATTGTTGAAAATGGTGTATTAAAGTCTCCAAATGTTATTGTAGAAGTATTATTTCTCCCATCGCTTCTGTCAAGGTTTGCTTCATGTATTTGGGGGCTCTGTTATTTGGTACATACACTTTTAGAATTATTATATCATCTTGATGATTTGATCCTTTTATCAATATATAATGTAATTCTTTGTTTTAAGAGATTTTTACTAATATTATATTTTGTCTGATGTTAATATAGCCACCTCAGTTCTCTTTTGGTTACTGTTTGCATAGAATATCTTTTCCCTTCTTTTCACTGTCAATCTACTTGTGTCTTTGGATCTAAAGTGAGTCTCTTGTAGATAGCATGTAGTTACATCATATTTTATTTTATTCATTCTTACAGTCTATGTCTTTCCACTGGGGAGTTTAGTTCATTTACATTAAAAGTAATTACTGATAAGGAATGACTTACATCTGCCATTTGGTATTTGATCTCTGTGTATCTTACAGCTTTTTTTGTCTCTCATTTCCTCTGTTACTACCCTCTTTTGTGTTCAGTTGACTTTTTTGCAGTGAATTATTTTGATTCTCTTTTATTTCTTTTTTGTATACTTTTTAAATATTTTCTTTGTGGTTACCATGGGGAGGATATTTAACACTGTAAATTTATAGCAATTTAGTTTGAATTGATACCAACTTAATTTCAATAACAAACAGAAACTCTACTCCTATACAGATATATCTTCCTCCCTTTATGTGCTGTTGTCACAATAACATCTTTATTCATTATGTGCCTAATAGCGTAGATTAACAACTTTTAAATGTATTTGTCTTTTAAATCCTAGAGGAATTAAAAAGTGGAGTTACAAACCAAAACTACCATAATACATTTTTTTTTATTTGCCCACGTATTTACCTTTACCAGAAATTGTTATTTCTTCATTAGGTTTTGAGTTACTGTCTAGTGTTCTTTCATTTCATTTCATAAAGGACTCCCTTTATCATTTCTTGGAGGGTAGGTCTGGTTGTAATGAACTCTCACAGCTTTTGTTCACCTGAAAATGTCTTTATTTCTCCTTCATTTGTGAAAGACAGTTTTGCTGGATAAAAGCGCCAAAGCTCTCAATTATGTTGTTGTTTTTTTCCTTCCAGCACGTAAAATATATCATTCCATTGCCTTCTAGATAGACTTCAAGGTTTCACTGAGAAATAAGTTGGTCCTCTTATTGGGGAATCCCATATAAGTAATGGGTTTTCTCTTGCTGTTTTAAAAATCCTCTCATTGTGTTTAGCTTTCAACAGTTTGATTATAAATGTTCCCAGTGTGGGTCTCTTTGGGTTTTCCTACTTGGAGTTCATTTAGGTTTTTGGATTTGTAGATCTATGTTTTCATCAAATTTGGGGACCCATTATTTCTTTAAATATTCTATTCAAATATTCTTCCCACCTCTTCCTTTCTCTCCTCCTTTTTTTTAAAATTTTTATTTATTTTTGAGAGAGAGAGACAGACAGACAAAGTGTGAGCAGGGAAGGGAAGAGAGAGAGGGAGACGCAGAATCTGAAGTAGGCTTCAGACTCTGAGCTGCCAGCACAGAGCCCGACATGAGGCTCAAACCCACGAACCATGAGATCATGACCTGAGCCAAAGTCGGATGCTTAACTGAGCCACCCAGGCACCCCTATCTTCTCCTTCTTGAACCCCCAAAATGTATATGGCGGTCCAATTTTGGTATCCCATTGGTGCACTTGGGAAAAATGTGTATTCTGCTGTTGTTGGGTGGAGCATCTGTTCAGTTTTGTTCATTCTTTTTTCTTTATGCTCCTTAGACTCAGTAATTCAATTGCCCCATCTTCAAGTTTACTGATACTGATTGTTTCTTCTTCCTGGTTAAATCTATTTTTGAAATTCTCTAGTGAATTCTCCATTTCTGTTACTATACTTTCCAGCTCCAGAATTTGTTTGGTTCCTTTTTATAATTTCTATCTCTTTATTGATAGTCTCATTTTATTCATATATCACTTTTCTGATTTCCTTTCATTCTTTGTTTTTGTTTTCCTTTAGGCCTTTAAGCATATTTAAGACAGCTATTTTAAAGGCTTTGTCTAGTAATGTCTGGACTTGCTCAGTGACACTTTCTGTTAATTTATTTTGTTCCTTTGAATGGAACATAGTTTCCTGTTACTTTATATACTTTTTAATTTTTGTTGATAATTGGACATTTGAATATTATAATGTGATACTTCTGGAAATCAGATTCTCTCCCTTCCCCAGGTTTGCTGAATGTTTTGATTATTGAAGGATATAGTAGGTCATCTGTTTACTGAGTTTCCCAAACTTTTTTTTGCAAAGAGTATATTCCTTCTCACGTGTGGCCATTGTAACCTCTGTTCCTCAACTTGTGTTCAGCGAGGGTTTTGACAGAGATTTCCTTGAACACCAAGAGGTAACAAATCAGCAACCTACCAAACGAACAAACAAATGAAACACACCTTTCCCAGTCTGCAGACTGTCTCTGTGCTGGGGCATTGCTTCAATACCCAGCCAGTCTTGAACCGAATCTACAGATCAGCCCAAGGTGAAATTTTACGATCTGCTCAGGTCTTTTCTGAGGATGCATCTTGCCCTGACAATGCATGTTGCTTTCAAAATTCCCCTGCATACATGGCTAATTTGAATTTCGTAGTTTCCCTAAGAAAATTTCGTCAGCTTTTGCTCTCAGGCCTTCCATGGCTCATTGTATGTTTCAACTGTAATCTTTTGCCCCAGGCATCTGAAGGTTTTTAGTGGTTTTTTGTCGTGTTTTTGATCAATACTTGCTGTTTTTCCATCCCGAGTTCCAAGTTAGGTGGAACAGAGATAGGCACTGTTATGGGCTGAATTGTGTCCACCCCCTCCCCAAAATCATATGTTGAAGTACTAACCCCCGCCCCCCCCCCCGTACCTCAGAACGTAACTGTATTTGGAAAGATCTTTAAAGAGGTAATCAAGGTTAAATGAGGTCATGAGGGTAGACCCTAATCTGATACAAATTGTGTCCTTATGAAAAGAGGAGAAAAGAGACGCCAGAGATGTGTGTGCGCAGAGGAAGGACCACGTGAGGACAGAGTGAGAAGGTGGCCACGTGCAAGCCAGGGACGTAGTCCTCGGGAGACCAATCGTGCTGACCCCCAGTCTTAGACTTAGTGCCTCCAGAACTGCGAGAAAGCGAATCTCCATGGTGGAAGCCGCCCAGTCTGTGATACTTCGTTGGGGCAGCCCTAGCAAACTAATGCAAGTGCTTTGTATTAGTCCATCCGGTAGCACACATTGTTTAGAATAGACAAAATAATTTGTGAATAATGTTTGTTCTGCCCCCTCCAAAACAAGGACCAGGGTTCCACAATGAGAATGCAGGCTGCCACTAATTCAAAGCCAAAGCCATTGTTGGGGAGAGAGTGGGACAAGGGCAAATAAAAACACCACCAAACTTTCCTACCATTTGAAGTTGGCTTTCTCTTACTTGAGCAGTTTCTTGGTTACTGCAAGCTTTTGACTGTTTTCTAGAGTTAACGCTGACCAAGTTCGTGCTGACGGTGTCTGCTTACTTTTTGATGTTTCTGTGGGGGAACAAGAGCTTGGAGCTGCCTACTCTGCCATTTTGTTGCCGTCAGCCTCCTCCTCCCCAACGCGTTAATACATTCTTGTGCATTATGGCGCTCCTGAAGGAGAACATAGTGTGTGTTGTTATTTTCCAAATTTATTTGACTGTAGGAGATTTTTTGTTTTTTAAGTAGACTGTCCTTTTAATGAAGTATATTTCAAAGATGGCAAGCATTCTGCAAAACATAGTTCTGAAAATGCCGATCCACATTTTTCTTTTATTAATTCAATTAACAATTTCTTGTAGAACAATAAATATGTTAGGGGGTAATAATAAAACTCTGACTTAAATTAAAGGCAATCATAGGGCTGTAATAAAACTCTGTGCTCCTGCCAAGGAGGGAATGTTTTGGGGCGGCTGCAAGGCAAGCGGGTGGGATAGAGAGAGAATGGCGGAGGAACAAAGAATCAGTAAAGATCAGCTTAATCTTTCTTGGTTACTTGTCTGAGACAAAAATTTTTTTTCAAATGTTTATTTTTCCTTGAGAGAGAGAGAGAGAGAGAGAGAATGGGGGAGGTACAGAGATAAAGGGGGACAGAGGATCCGAAGCGGGCTCTGCCCTAACAGCAGAAAGCGCAATGCAGGGCTCGAACCCACGAACATCATGACCTGAGCCCAAGTTGAATGCTCAACTGACTGAGCCACCCAGGTGCCCTGTCTAAGATTAAATGTATGTAATGATACTGTGGTCTAGAGCTCTAACTCAGGGATACAAGTGAAAAACTCTGCTTGTAATCAGATTTGATAAATGTATTAATTCCTGGATGAGTTCTCTTAAAAACTCAGTACCCAGGATTATGGGTCAGCAACTTTTTTTTTGTAAAAAGCCAGATAGTAAATATTTTAGGCTCTGTGGACCACAAAATCTCTGTCACACCTACTTAGTTCTGCCTTTGTAGTACAAGCAGCCATAGTGTGTAAACAAATGGGTGTGGCTGTATTCCAGCAAAACTTTATTTACAAAACAAGTAGTGGATTAGATTTGGCCCAGGCATGGGCCAAGTTTGCTGAGCCCTACTCTGTTTTCAGAGTGGGAGGTTAGTGAACAAGAGAAATTGTTCTGGAATTCCATGATCTTTCCATAATGATGTCCTTTGGGGCCAGCTGCACTAACTAAACCACTAAGTTTGAGTTAGTACTATGTTATTCCAAGAGCTAGGAGGCAGTATGGAAGTAATACAGGACTAGGCCAGATAATAAGGACAACAAATACTTAGTGCATTTGACTCAGTCATTATATTTAATATATTCTGTATCTTGCATATTTAAAACCTAGAACCAATTTGTATAACTTCTACCATGGTAATGAAAATTTTATCTATGATTCATAGTGACTATATTAATATAAACCTACATATATATCCATATTGACCAAAGCTTTCTAAGTTAAGCATAAATATATATATATATATATATATATATATATATATATTTTAAAGCTTCATGATGGGGGTGCCTGGGTGGCTCAGTCAGTTAAGACCCAACTTGTGGTTTTGGCTCAGGTCATGATCTCATGGTTTGTGAATTTGAACCCCGTGTCAGGCTCTGTGCTGCCACTGTGGAGCCTGCTTGGGATTCTCTCTCTCCCTCTCTCTCTCTCTGCTCCTCCCACTCTCTCTATCTCTCTCTAAATAGATAAATAAACTTTACAAAAAAGCTTCATGATGGATTCCATTTTAAAAATAAGCAGCAGAGACAAATATTGTATAATATCACTTCTTTGTAGAAACTAAAAAGCCAAACTCACAGGAGCAGCGAGTAGAGCGATAGTTACCAGGGGCTCTGGGTAAGAGAAATGGGGAGATGTTGGTCAAAAGATACAAACTTCCAGTTATAAGATGAATAAATTCTAGGGATATAATGCACAGCATGTGACTGTAGTTAACAATACTGTATTATATATTTGAAAGTTGCTAAGTGAGTAGCTCATAAATGTTCTCACCACAGAAAAGAAATTGTGGTTATGTGATATGGTGGAGGTATTAACTCACACCACATGGTAATCATCTTGCAATGTTAACACTACAACGGTAATCATTTTGCAATATATGAATGTATAAATCAATACATTGTACGCCTTAAACTTACACAATGTTATATGTCAATTGTATCTCAAGTTGGAAAAAAATTTAAACAAGGGCTGCAGCAAAGATCTTAAAAATAAATGTTAAGAAATAGGAGATTTTATATAATACCAAAACAAGTAGTCACTATTCATTAGGTTTGCCCCAAGTATGTTATTTTCCAACATCATTTTAAAGAGAAAGATTTAAGAGCAGAGGGCAGTCTTTGAGTTCCAAGACAAAAATGTTACTTATTTTTCTCTCTTGTCACAAATAGGCAAGAGTGGCATTTTCATTTTACATTTTATTCCTAGTAAATAATTTAATGTGTCGTTAGGTACCACAGTTGCTTTAGTGTACGACCCTTGGATGGGAATGGAATATTAAATATGCTTGATTTATACAGAAATTAAGTTTACTTTGGAATAAGATTTTTGTCTAGCAGAAAGATTCTTGCCTTTGGTTCAAGAGATAAAAAGGGAAAATAAAGCACACAGAGGAAGCAAGAAGATGTATAGCTAAGGGTCAGAGCCTTGCTATTTGAACATGGAGAAGAAGTGTTCCTTATGATGGCTTCCTGTGTTGCATGGTACTTTGATTCTCATGAAAGAGAGAGCCTTGGAGGATGGGAGGATTGTGAGGGGAAGGAATGGCTTTTCAAGGTGGTCCTCCCTTTATGAGGGGGTGATTTGAGGAATCTAATCTGAAAGAATGGAGAAGGCTTTTTAAAATGTCATGATTGTAATTGTAAATGACCACATAAACTAAGTAACCCGTTGCATTATTTTAATCTTGATAATTCATCCTGAATAAATTACATACCGTTGATTCTTCAATTCAACACATGGTCAAAATGGTTTTACCAGTAGTCCTCCTATGTTTCGTTTGGTTGCTGGCATCCAGGTATGTGCAGAGAACAAAATATTTGGAGAAATAAAAAAGTTGGGCATTTCCTGACTGCCGCAGCTTATGAGACGGTCCAGCAAACCATTTGCTTTGGGCCAGCCATGTTGATAAAATGATGAAATTGCCAGACACTGCAATTAATCAGCGCCTAACGTAGCTTAAATATAGGGAATCAAATGGCAGCTTCTGTGAGCCTTCCCACTAATGGCTACCAGGTGTCAACCGCTGTCACACAAGGATGAGTGAATGGACAGATGTGCACACAGCTCAGATCCATGTCTTTGAGAATGTCGGCAAGTTTCTATTTCTATTTTGCATGCTGTGGCTATCTCTATGATTTAAAGACAAGGGATGAGATGGGAGCCATTATCTCATATAGGATGATTAATTTTTAAACAGAAAGTAGGTACTATTGATAATTACACAGAAACACCAGGCATAAACCAGGAATGTCCTAAGGAAACCTGGACTTTGGGTCATACTACTCCGATATTTTTGATGTATGGTGACCACCAGTCTATCTTGTTTTTCCCACTAGCTCTGCTTATTACCACCTGTGAACTTTAAACAGTACAGAAACTCTTTGAGTCTGTTGTACATTCTGTGGAATGGGAATAATGATGCTTGCTGTGATGTTCATTGTGGGAATTGGTAGTAATGTATGGAAGACGCATAACAGTTGCTCAATCAATTATTGTTTATTTATAGCAATACTAGTAGAATTAGTATCATTATTACAAGTTCATTGGATTGTCAAAGTATGCCTATGCAAGATGTGTGTCATTAGACCCATTTTAATATAGAGTAAACTAAAATGTTGAGACTGCAACTTAGATCTTCCGACATTTTCTGGGCACACCTTTACCAAAATAATGTCCGTCTCCTCCAATTTTCTTTCTCTTCTCTCTGTAAGCTCTGTTTTTTTCTCAGCTCTGTAGAACTTTTTAGCAGGACCCCACAACCTTTTATAACTTTCTTTCTTCCAGGAGTTATGCATAAACGTTCTTTTTGTTTGGACAACCACATAGCACTGTAGGTTTGAGATCATTGCTGCCAGCTTCTTTATTTGAATTAGGGTTTCTCTATCTTGGGATTATTGGCACCTGGGGCCAGATCGTTCTGTGTTGTAGGAGCTCATCCTGTGCATTGTGGGATGTTGAGCAGCACCCTTGCTGTGTACTTATTAGATGCCAGTAGCTGCTCACCCTTCATGGTCCCTATTGTAACAAGCAAAAACATGTCCATGCACTGCCAAATGTCCCCTTGGGGAAAAAAATCACCCCTGGTTGAGAACCAGTAAGTTATAAAAAGATGATAAAAATGACAGGATGAGGGGGCACCTGGGTGGCTCAGTCAGTTGAGCTTCCAACTTTGGCTCAGGTCCTAATCTCACAGTTCATGGGTTCGAGCCCACATTGGGCTCTGTGCTGACAGCTCAGAACCTGCTTTGGATCCTCTGTCTTCCTCTCACTCTACCCTTCCCCTGCTTGTGCACACGCTCTCTGTCTTTCTCTCTCTCTCTCATAAGTAAATAAACACTTTTTTAATGTCAGGATGAGTGGAAAGGTTTTTCAGTAAGGATTACATGTTTATTTATAATAATGAAATGCAGTGTAATGAAATGAGCTTCAGATTATTCTGCTTAGCCAAACACATGTTAGGGTCATATTAAAATATTTTTGGTCATGTGACTTTCTCAGAAGCACTCTCATGAAACTTCTACTCCTTTGTTAGGTTCAGGAAATTAAATTTGGTGCCTCCTTGCAGGAATTTACCGAATTCGGTGCATTTCCATCCTATAAATCTTTAGTCATTCATTAAATCAGCAAACATTTATTGCACACCCATTATGTACCTGGTATATACTTGGTCTTCTACTATTATCATTTACTATTAGATGGTGAATTGTGGGACTGAATATAAGAAAAGCAGGCATTAAGGACAAGTCAGAAACTATTTGCTGAAAAGCCCTTGAGTCATCCTGCAAGAAATGTCAGATGGAACAAGCATCACAGAGAGGGCATTTTTGTTAAACCCCTTCCTAATCCAAGTGAACTGCTGCGTTTTTGTTCATTGTAGGATTATAGTAACCTTAAAGTGAACAGTTCTTGTTCTGGAAGATTTAGGGCATTTTGCTTATGGTGACAAGGTTCATTTACCATTTTAAATGATCGCAGAGACTGGATACAGACCTTCATTTGGGAGTAATTTGTAAGTGTAATCTACATATATTTCTATTTATGCTATAAGAAAATGTCATCAGATGGAGAATTGCTGAAAAACATGAGATTTTTGCTATCTTGGGATTAGGGTGGATAATAAATAAAGGCCTATTTAGCCTTAGAAGAAGACAGTTTTAAATGCCATTTGAAATTAGCTTTGAAATGAAGAGACTTGAGAATTTCTCATGAACCCAAATGGTATTTCCATTGATTTTAGGAGGTAACAAAAATAGAATTAAAGACAACTTTCTCTCATGTTAATTGGATCTTTACTACTTTGCAAAATGAATAGCAAGTTCATCAACTTGTTAGGTCTCAACAAATTGAAAATAGATTTTTTTCCATTAATAATTTTAAAAGAAGGAATTATGCTACATTTAAGTTTATAATAATGGAATCAGTAGGTGTGATCTACCCACATATACATACATGTTCCTGTGTTCAAATCTTCTCATGCTTCAAAGTCTAGTTCAAATGATACCTACTCAGTGAATTTTTCCATGATTCTCCGCACTTGAATATCACCTTTCTTGCTTGGCATTTCCATAGCCCCATAACCCTTATCATGTTGTATTATGGTCAATTTTTCATGTGTGTATGTATGCACATGCTAGTATGCTCTGGAAAGGATGTGGTTCGGGTTTGATTAATTATAATGTTTTCCAAAGCATTTAGTACAGGACTGAGCACATAGTAAGCATTCAATAAATGCTCAATGAATGTTACTGATCAGAATATAAGCCTTTTTGTGCAAGGAAATGCCAGTGGCATCCCAAGAAATCTGTGCATTTCCATTTCATTTCAGATCAGCTTTCAATACGAGACATTTTAACCCCATCACTTGGCTTCCATCCATTCAGCTTCAAAGCGTAGTTCATTCAAAAGGTTGTTCATTTAAATCAATTGTCTCACCTCACTCTGTGAAATCAGAAGTGAATTCTGTTTGCTATCTTTCCAGAACTCTCAGCAGAATGAGAAAATTATGACAAACGCTTGATAGTCACCAATGAGCAGCATTGCAACATGGCCCTTCAAAACTACTAATGAGCTGCCTTGTCTGAGGTGGGAGTTGGGAAACTTCTTGACTGTTTCTCTCCCTCCTGACATCATCTCTCACCAGTGCAGCATGAAATAATGGGGGGGTGGTGGTAATCATAAACTTTGGAGCTAGAAGAAATGGATTTAAATCCTGGCTTTGCTATGTACTATTTATGTGACCTTCTGTGAGCTATTGAATCACTCTGAGCTCCTCATCTATAAAAAAAGAAATATCTTCACCTGACTCTTGGGTCCATTGTGGGGATGGAATGTGACTGTGTGTATAAAATGCCACCTCTTTCTTTTCCCTCATCACCTCATTCCCCTATCAAGGAAGGATCTTCCGCCTAAACCTTGAGACTTTTTCCCTTTATTTAACAACTAGATGTGCTTTTCTCAAGCACCATATCTCTGTTCTACATTGAAATGCTCATCCCTACTCACAGTATTAAGGAAAGGACCTGGATTTTAACAGTATAAACAGGCCCTAGGGAAAAAAAGTATATATATATATATATGTATATATATATATATATATGAATCATGAGGTGGGCGGGGGGAATATACTTCAGTGGAAACTCTGCATTG
Source organism: Cryptoprocta ferox (assembly GCA_028646485.1). Taxonomy (NCBI): domain Eukaryota; kingdom Metazoa; phylum Chordata; class Mammalia; order Carnivora; family Eupleridae; genus Cryptoprocta; species Cryptoprocta ferox. The sequence goes on from CM053579.1 coordinate 95,783,540, forward strand.
CCAATAGTACACCCTTTCATGTTATCTGATTCTGATTCCACAGGAGCTATTTTACAATTCTCTAAATTACATAACTGATAACGTTTCTTTTACTTAGAGACATGTAAATTCTGTCCCGTTCTGTCCTGTAGAAGTTCAAGTGCCTGCCCTCCCCCACTGCGGAAGAGGGTAGTTTTGCCACCATTTGCACATTCATTTCAATGTTCTTGATCTACAAATGTGTCTGTTCTTTGCATTTTCTTTTGAGCTGGTTATACCATCTGTCTGGTTCCCTCATTGATTAATGAGTTAAATAAAATCTTTAACATGTATTCGTTTTGAATCTGCATGAGAGTCATGGTTTTGCATTTATAAAAATTATTTTTAATGCAAGGCTTTAAAAAAAAAGAAATTATTACCCTTTGGAAGTATTAGACTCAGAACTGGCCTTTGGAAGCTTGGAGACCTAAATTCTGGTCAAGGCCATTGCACTGCTGGGCAACCCAGCTCTTGCTATTTGGCTGCCAGAAGAAATCTTAGAGCACCATGCCTGCCAATATATAGTACCTAAGTTCTCATTTGCCTCCTCTGTTCCTCTGTGGTTTCCACAAATAAGGGACTGGTTTCTCATTAGGCATTCTGCACCATTTCTCCAAGGGTAGGAAGGTCACCATTGTACTGTTAGGAAACAGAGGTTTTCTATGTCAGCAAGAGATCTAAAAATAGAAGCCAGAGTTCCTGACATGCACTCTTCTCTACTAACAACTAGGACAGCCGCTTCACTACCACAGAGGGAAACCCTGAAATCATGATGTTTCTGTTGTGTTTACACGTGCTCAAATTTGACTAATAGGCCCCTAGCACTTATGTAGCATAGTGCTTCCATATCTCTTATCTCATGCTACACTCTGTATCTTTGTAATTCAGTTTAATTAAAAGGACATTCATTGGACTTCTATATATTGGGTGATTACTTTGGGTTACCCTTGAGTCAAGGACCCAGGTGAAAGTAGTTTATTAAAGAGATGAATGATATGCCAGTTGGGAGGTGGAGAAGAGAGACAGGGTAGGGAAGGAAACTAAGAAAAGGTACTTTAGCAAGTTCATTATTCTTTGAGGACAAATGGAGCTTCATTCCATGAGCAACTCTGGAAGGCACACTTTTTTGAGCTATACTGCCCAGGGGAAGAAGGAACTGAGGTATTTTACATCAATTCCCATCAGTCATTGAATGAGAGTATTCTCAGGGGGCATTAAATCATCTTCACTTCTGGTCTGCCACGAGGGTAGGCAAAGTGGCTTAGGTCAGGGAAAGCCTTCAAGCAAAGAAATCCAAGTGTTGGCATTTGGAAGTCAGATGATACATTGAAGACATCAGGGATTGGGGATATGGTCTGGGCGCTTACAGTGGTACCCGTAAGGTGCTGGGAATAGCAAAATGTACTCGATCCTTGCATTCAATAAACTCACAACCTGTCATGGCACAAAGTGAAGGGGCGCCTGGGTGGCTTAATCTGTTAAGTGTCCGACTTCAGCTCAGGTCATGATCTCACGGTTCATGAGTTTGAGCCCTGCGTTGGGCTCTGTGCTGACAGTGCAGAGCCTGGAGCCTGCTTCGGATTCTATGTCTCCCCCTCTCTCTGCCCCTCCCCGCCCCCCCCCCTCTCTCTCTCTCTCTCTCTCTCAAAAACAAATAAACATTAAAAAAGATTTTAAAGATGTAAATTAGACTAACTGTAATATAATGTGATAGTAAGACTAACATTGTAAGGGAATGTAGCAGAGAAGGTAATGAATTGTGCATGGGAGAGGAGAAAGGGAAAGGAGAGGAGAGAGTCCTTGTAGGGAGGCTGATGTATTTCTTTACACACAGGATGGGAAAGATATGTCTCTTATAAATGTACATATTATTAGCCAATGCATAATCAGAAATCGAAGGTTGACCCTGCATTATTGCTCTTTTTATTGCATATCCTCCCTGAAATTCAAAGGCCTCCAAATTTTGCATTGCTTGATATTTTTTAAAATTGTGGAGAAACGTTTCTATGTCTGGATTTTATTATTATCTATTTCCACCTCTCCCTCACTGTGATAGTCTAATGCTAAGTTAAGTGATTCCTGGAGGGATGAAGAAGTGAAGTGGCCTCCTTTCATTCACCACAATTGAGTTCACACTTGAAGTGGAGGATGTCATTCTCCCGTTAGACACCATGTGAGCTCATGACAACAAGCAGGAACATCACTTTGGGACCATGACATAGTTAGAATCTGAAGACATGAGAGTAGACATGAGAGTCTGGCTGATTTGCTAAAGAAATACAATGGAGTTTGTACTCCTAATCCTTTCACACTAGAGACAAGATTTGTTGAAGCTTTTAATGGGTTCTAATTTTGTGTGTTGTGCCAAACACAATGTAGCAGTGTTGTAGAAAAGAATCCTTTGTTAAGAAATGGCCCCATTCCCAAACTCTCAGGTAATAGAGGTAGAAAGTCCCTCAAGTGAAAAAGCAAGAATCTTCCTAAGACAGTCTTCTTTCTGGGGACTACCCTGAGTTCATGCGGACCTCTTCACAAGTTCCCTTCCAGGTAGACATGTTGTTGCAAACACAGACACTGGTAGTCTGCGTAGGCTACCATAAAAACGGGGTGGTGGGTAGGTACATGGGCTCCAGCACTACACAGCCTGAATGTCACCAGCTGCTCTGCCTCTCACAGCTGTGCCAGCTGTAAGGATTCTGAACGTTAGCTTCTGGATCTGGAAAACGGGAATTGGTAACAGTATTTCTCAGTTTTGTAGGGAATCAATGAGATCCTGTGTGCAACGCGCTTAACATGTTGCCTGACACATCAAGAGGCACACATTTTCTCTGTAAACCCCACCTATAATTCAAGTCCTTACTCATTTCCCACCTCTTCCTTGTACTTCAGCCATCATGAACTCCCTTATTCAGAACTCTGAGTTTCCATGACATAATTCCATACATAGCTGCGTGTTTATATAGAGAAGAATTGGCTTGTGTAGCTCAGACGTGTTTTATGTCTCTTTATTTCATTTGTTCACCAAGATGGCACATTTCTAAAGGACCATTACTGTCCTGTTACTGCTTTCAGTAAGTCCCTGGAGTACCTGTAAGTTAGGCACATCTTAAGTGTTTTTCCCAAACACTTTGTGATTAATTTTTCCCTTGCTACAAAGTCAACTTGACTTTGTACATAAGCGGTCAGTGCTCCTTCTGCCTAAGAAGAGACCACATACATTATTTCAGAGAGCAGTCTCCTTAGTTCTTAAGGAACACTTCTCCAGCAAGCGACACTTAAAACCTTCCCTCCCCTGTTTGCAGGCTTGGGCTCAATATCTATGTTGGAAAGTTACGCTAAAGAGAATCACATTGCAGACTTCAGGTCCCAGACTTAGCATTTGTTCCCACTATGTCCAAATGATTGAGATTATTAAATGAAAACATTCCCAGAGCCCAGAGAATAAACTGCACTAGGAAGTAGGCTATCAGACTACAGAAAATGCCAGATGCTTGTGGTATGTCATAGTCAGCATTTTTCTGGGATATATTGAAATACATCACAAATTTGCACTGAAAGAAGATGTAAACACATGACTACAAAATGCCATTAGTCAGAGACAAAGTCACAGAGCGTGTAACCTGCAAACCAGTGACTGCATCTTTTCCCCTTCCCTCAGCCACTAACTGCCTCCCCGCCCCCATGAGCTGCCAGCCAGTTCCAATGTATCCCAAGCAGAAAGCTGTTAGTTGATTGGAGAGAAATCGACTTTGCTCATTCATTTAATTATTCCTCAAATATTTATGAAGGATTAATAATGTGCTTGAATCTGAAGATACAAAGTTGATTAATAAACAGTTTCTGAGGCAAATGCTTCAAAGGCTCTTGCAGGCCCCAGCATGGCTCTGCAATTAAGAAATGGATATAGGTCTAACTCATGAACTTGGTGGACAACAGAACTAATGTTCTAGGCCTCTACTATCCCACTAATGGGAATAGGGTGGACTCATGCCACACTACCTGGGATTGAAAGTTAGCTCTGTACCCTTACTAGCCATGTGACTATGAGCAACCACTATGCTCTATTTTTTCAGTTTCTTTATCTGTAAAATAGGGATAATAGTAACATGTAAGTACTTCTCTATAAGGGTATTGAAGGATTAAATGAATGAATATGCAACGTGTTTACAGGAATGCTTGACACATGGTAAGGACTCAACATTAATATTTTTATCGTTAACTCTTTCTAGGCCTCTACAGTGAGAATGGTGTGAAATATATGGATAGATGCAGTGAGGAATAAAGGGTTGGCCAAGAAAGTAAATGATGGCTATCTTAGACACTGAGCCCCCTTAGTTCCCTCATTTTTTTGTCTGAGTATTGCACATATTACCTTCTGGCTTTATCTTCTGGGTCTTATGTTTGAAATATATTTTAGGGGCACCTGGGTGGCTCAGTCTGTTGAGCATCCAACTCTTGATTTTCGCTCAGGTCATGATCCCATGGTCATGGGACTGAATCTTGTGTTCAGTTCACACTAAGCATGGATCCTGCTTGAGATTCTCCCTCCCCTCCCCCTCTGCCCATCCCCTGTTTATGTGTGCTCTCTCTCTCTCTCTCTCTAATAAAATAAATATACATATATATAAAATCTCTCTACTCAGTAAGCCTACTGATAAGTGTATTTTTAGTAGAAAAAATCTGTTTTTATGATTATTTAAATTTTACAAATGCTTCCTGAATGTCTGGGTGGACCGTCCTGATAGTAAACAGGGCCATCAAGTCAAAACATCAAGAGCCTGGTGCTCTTTTCCAGCTTAATGATGACTCTACTCAGGACTAGCCCATGCTGGTGGCAGTGACCCCTCTGTCGGAGGTGATAGAGTACTACTTCACCAAGAAAATAGAGGCCATTGGATGTGAACTTGCCAACTACCATCCTGTCCACCTGTAAAACTTACTATCAGAGTAAGGAAGTGATATTTCTCCTTGAGTGCAAGGGAATCTCTCCATCTATCTTCATGACATTGCTCCTTTATGTCCCTTCCAGAACTCTGCTTCATCAGTTATCTTCTATCTCTCTTGTATTTTCAATCTACCTTTCCCTTATTTCACAAATGCATTCTTTTCATCTTAATATAAAAACAACAAAACTAAACTAAAGCCTCCCTTCTCTCAAACTCTGTAAGCTAATATCTGATCTCCCTTTTTTCCCCTGGCATTAGTCTTTTTTTGTATAAATTTTTCAAGTTTTTATTTATTTATTTTTGAGAGAGAGAGAGAGAGAGAGAGAGAGAGAAAGTATGAGCATGATGAGCATGAGCAGGGGAGGGTCAGAGAGAGAGAGGAAGAGAGAGAGAATCCCAAGCATGCTCCACACTGTCAGCACGGAGCCTGATGTGGGACTCAAATGCATCAACCATGAGATTAGGACCTGGACCAAATTAAAGTCAGATGCTTAACCAACTGAGCTACCCAGGTGCCTCATCCCTGGCATTACTCCTTTAAATGAAAAGTTTACACATTCACTTTTTTCCACTTTGTAAAATCTCATTCACTCTACAACCAGATACAATCTAAGCTTTTGTCACCCTGTTCTAGAGAAATTGCCCTTGCTAAGGTCAAAAAGGTCCCACTGACAAAATCCAGTGGTCTATTTCCTTGCATCTTTCTACTCAACGTTCCTGCTGCACTTGGCATGATTGATTTCCTCATCCACAAAACTCTCTCTTCCTTTAACATCAGTGACTACATCTTTTCCTGATTCTTTTCCAGATTTTCTGACCACTCCTTCTCAGTACTTTTTTTTGAGTCCTCCTTCTCTTCCCCCTACTCCCTCAATGTTCAGGTACATGGACGTCCTATCCTTAGTCCTCTTCTCTATTCTTTCTACACTTCTGCACTGAGTGATCTTAGTTGGTACTATCACATTCTGATGACTCGCATCCTTACATTTCTAGCCCTGACATCTCTTATTGGCTTCAAATTAACATTTTCAACTGCAGGTTAGACATCTCTGTGTGGATTTGTAGTAGTCATCTCAAAAACGTGCCCGAGGCTGAACTTACTATTTTCCTCCCTCAGCATCTTCTTCCTCTTATATCTCTTCTTTGGGTAAACAAAATCACCATCTGCTCAATTGCCTATACTGGAACCTTGAGTCAAGCACTGCTCTTTCTGTTGTACCCTCCATATCTTGTCTAATGCAATTTGGCCTTAAATTTATCTTGTTAATCTGACTCCTGCTCTCTAAGCCCACTGCCACTGCCTAAGCCTAAAGCTTCACTATTTCTCTCTTGTGGGTGATTGTCATGGCACCCTGACCCCCCACCATTCTAGCATATCATTTGAACAGTATTTTGAGTTATCTTCTTAGAAACCACATTTAATTATGCCCCTTCTCTGTTTAAAAACTGTGATCACCTTCCTGTTACCTATGGTTACATTTCAATGTGTTAATAATCTCCTTAACACTTTGGCCCTAACTTTATTCTCTAGCCTCATCTTCTGTGACTCCCCTCCTTTTACTTCCCCTAGGTATACTCATCTTTTTTTTATCCCCCAAACTAGCCATTTTCCTCCCGGACACAGAGACTTCCCTATCTGAAATTCTCTTTTTCATTCACTCAGTACCTACTCATCTCACAAGACCCAATTCAAACATCATCTCTTTTATGAAGCCTAGAGCTACTTTTTTTTCTCCTCTATAGATTGACCTCTAGCATATAAAGGGCTCTCCAAAGAAATATAAAGATCATCATTTTAGTAGTAAGTGCCTTAGTTGGGCTTCCCAGGCTCTATGAAAATTTTTTGTCCATTGCCTCATAATCTGGGAGAATCCTACACCTTGAAAGCCACTCTTCAATTTTGGATGAAGCTGGAAGATGAGGCTCAAAAGGAGGATTTTAGAGAATCAATCACAAGCTCACTGGTTGGAAGGAGTTAAGGGCTATAACCATGAAGGGAATCTGATATTACTTTAGCAGTTGGAACTTACTGGTAATTTAGGTATAACCAATATTCACCATGGGTACATTGGTTTTATTTACTAAACACTGCAGGCACTGAGTAGGAAAGTTGCCTCAGGCCAGTGAATCCTATTTTGGTATGTTTGATGCCACCATACATCCCTGTACAGAACTGGGCATGGAAAATAAAGCTTTTCATACATAGGATGTTAGCCCTGGAATAGTGGTAAAGTAGGAGGTGGGATAGGAAAGTTGGAGGTTAGATTGCTGGTAAATTAACAATTTCTCTTTTAATTCTCCTATACTTGGTGCCTAGCACAGTGCCATATGCACAACAAATGTTTGATATGTATCTATATGTGAATGAATCTCCTCACTCAACATTAAACATGTATCAAGCTCCTACAAAGACAGGAAATGCACAAAAACCTGGGACTTCAAAGCTAAATTAGACTCACCCTGTAATAGAAAGGGGAGTAGTTATATTAAAAATACAGAGAACAAACTGAGGGTTGATGGGGGTGGGGGAGAGGGGAAAGTGGGTGATGGGCATTGAGAAGGGCACTTGTTGGGATGAGCACTGGGTGTTGTATGGAAGCCAATTTGACAATAAATTATATTTAAAAAAAGAAAAGTAGATTCAATGAAGTATTACAGATTGAGTGTCTTTGTCTTCACTCTTTATATGATGACCTTGAGTCTCCATCCTAGGTTTTATGTATCTGGGAAGGTAGTGTCCTGTCTGACAGCAAAATGACTTTTTACTTCCCCCTAAATAATAAGAATAGTAAACAAAATTCCAGCTGTTTTCGATTCTGAAAAATGCATAAGGAGTCAAATGAGATAACACATGGGGGGGGGGGAACTTCATGCATTTTTAAAGAATCACAAATATTACCAGATAATAATTTTTATAATTCAGCTATTCATGTCCAACTTTGTTTTAGTATAGATTCTAAGAATAAAGGGTTTTTTCTAGGAATAAGATTGGTATTGTAAGTTTTTCTCTCCGTTTGATCAGTGTTTATTGGCTACCTACCTACTGTCAGATGTTGGAAGTACAGTGGAGAATGAGATAAGCCCAATCTCTGGCCTCCTTGAACTAGTCTAGAGGGTAAGAGACAGGAAGCAGCCAATCACAAGAGAAATTGTAGTCTGAGCATGAAGCAGAGGATGGACTTAGTGGTTTAAGAGAGACTTCCTAGAGGAAATGATATTGATGCTGAGGTCTGTAGGATGAGTGTTAGGCTGCTGGAAAGGCAGGCACAGTGAAGGGAAATTAAAGTGCAAAACACCACAAATAAAAGGTTTGAGGCACAGGAACTAGGGCACTGAGGCTGAACAGAGTGGGAGGGCATGGCTGGAGATTTGGAATGGTCATGTTGAGATGGACAATATTGATTCTCCACCCAGGTTCCTTGGATCCCATTGATCACTTTCTGCCTCTCACCTCAGTGTGCTTTTGCTTCCGGTAGTCAGAACATGTGGCCTTTCACAGAGGAGTGTCCTGGGACTACTGGAGGTCACTTTGCCCACATGAAAAGAGATAGATAGAAGCATCTGGGAAATTTACTCTCCCCACTCACCTACATATACCCTGAGGGAAGTCTTTACTCGGTCACAGACAGAGGGGAATATGAAAAGCCAGCTCTCTTATCTCTAGTCAGGAAAACCCTGGGGTGCAGCTCACACTGAAGAGTTTCCCCCGGAAACTCTGGGGATCAGGTTGAACCCGCCATCTGTTGGACTTTGCCTGAGTTCACACCCATCCTGAGTTTCTCCTCCATTCTTTTCCTGAGTTTATGCCCCTCTTATATGTCTCTCTTGCTCACTTATCCTTAATAAATTACTCACACCCAGGGTCTGCCTCTCAGAAATCTAACCTCAGATAGATGTAGTCAACAATCTAACCACGAAGATCCTTGTAAGCCATGTGCAGGTGTATAAGGAAGTGATAAGTCCCAGGAGAATTTCAAGAGTCATGAGAGGCCTGGAACATCGAGGATACTCGTATTTTGAGCTCTGCACTCTCTCGGGTGACAGCTCAGCTTGCTTTTCCTGTGCATTCAGATAAAGATATCGCCAATCAGGCACCTCAGAGCAGCTGCACTATGAGTTTTCCAAAAAAAGTATAGGAGTTTATTTTTGATCTTAGCTTGCCTTTAGAATCTATTTATTATCCATTCTATATTTCTTTGCCTTCTTTGCACCTGCCACATCACCTCTCGGCAGTAAATAACTTTTTTCAAAGGTGTCATTCTGCAATTTATATGGCATATTGCACGATGTCACTGATGGGCACTTTTTGTTAGTACCCTCAACGGTTTTGCTCTATCACTGAAGCAGATAATTTATTCTGACATTTATATGAATTGTTCGACACTGACCTACTCACTTGAGACTTTACATATGCACCGTTTATTATGGCACATATCATTAGCATCTGGTTCCAGATTCTTTTAATGTATAGAGGAATGAGAAAGGTCTCGTGGTGGGGGTCTCATAACTCAATTGCAGAAGCGTCACATGTCGATCCACTTTCACTGAGCTCCACAAAGATTCCTTCACCTAAGCTCTGTTGCTGTTAACTGTACATTGATACCTCTTAAATGAACTCAGTTGGGGTGAGTGGGTGCTGTGGAAGACTCTTTACCCAGGGTCCCTATGCAAACCCAGTTTCAAAAGTTGGCAAGAAATAGAAAATCTGCGTGTAATTATGCTATTTGCAGAGTCTGTTTGACAAGTAGAAATGTGGAGTTTTTTCCTTAAGTGTGTTCTCTTGCTGAGGAAATCCTTTTCTTAATGGGTGTTAGGATATTTGCCCCAAGTCACAAATTCATACACTTTGCTGAAAGCCCAGCATTTTATAAATTTGGTTGGCATCAGGAGATCTATGGAACAGGAAGCCACCTGCCGGGTTTTAAGTGGGAATATTTGTTCGGAAGATTTGAATAAAGGATGAGCTTAAATGAGGCATATGTGCCCAGTAAACAAATATGAATATTGGAACTGTAGGTAGGTGCTTGGGGGAAATAAAAGTAACACATATCCCAGATTGTGGGTAATTCCTCCTATTTTTGGAGAGCTGGAGAAAATCAGCCTGATAATATAGGATGAATTTGGTAAGGATTAGGTCAAGTATGCTACTGGTCACAGAGTGGTCACCAGCCCCAGAAAATGAAATAGGATATTCCAGAGAACATAAATACTGAATAGTATTGCAACTTTGTTGATAAGGAGCTATGATCTCTAATTTTAGAGAGCAGAAGCAGAGTGGCATTTTATCTATCACAACTCCTCCTGAAAAACACGGAAATTTTGGTGCCAGCTTTCCTATTCACAAGACATGGCATTGGGCCTATGTGATACTTCCTTTTAAAGAGACATGATCTCTTCCTAAATTTTTATATTTTGGGAAGATATTATGTACTTCATTTTGAAAGCAAATCTCAGAATCCTGTGACTTCCATAACTAAGGATTCAGCAAAGCCATCTCCTCGTCCCCTAATAGCTAACGCCACTGTCCACCTCCTGGAAATGGAGAGGCAGCAGTGACATCAGAAGCAAATGGTAACAAGGAATTTGGGTCAGGCACCAGCCTGTATAAAACAAAATTTAAAGACAGAGTAAGCAAACTGTATATGCTAAGTAACTTCATTATAGTTAATCTTCACTCACTTCCTCTTCGAGGTCCAGTATGTCTAAGGCTACCAACCCTCAATCACCAGAAACGCTTAAAAATTGGTATTCCATTATCTGTGGTTTGTACTGTGAAACGTCAGTGACACTGATGCCATCACTGTGGATACCTTGAAGCAATGTTTCAAAGAAAGGACTGGTCTCATACAGCATGTGTAGTTGGTCTGTCATCAATGTATCTTCATTTACTGTATGAAATCAATGGCATGGATCAGAAGCCATTGACTAAATCTAAGGTAGCTTTAATATCTCCTCACTCCCTACTTTGTTCTCTATATTTTCCTAAGATCCTGAAGTAAGAAACAGGAAGGAAAAATCATACTTGGTTATTTGACAAACTCTCTTAGAGAAAGCATGGGAAAGAACTAGTAATAAAGATGATATATATATTATATACATATAATATCTTTTCCCAAGACATTTAGTGATTATTTCAAATATATTTCTTTCCACATCCATCTTTATTGAAAATAATTTTCAATAGTTTTTCCTGGGAATTTATATATCTAAGTATGAAACATAATTAATTTTGAGAAGACTTACTTAGAATATATTTTAATGCTAATAAATGAATACCTTAATCTTAAACCTACACAAATTATTTAAGATAAATATTGTATAATGTCAATTTTTAAAATGTGGGGTTTTTAAGAATGGATGCAAATTTGAAAATTTTCATTTCAAGGAAATGATGGGAAAAAATTCTACACAAACATGGAATGGAAATTATGCAACCATAAAATTTATCGATCTCAGAAAACTGCCTGAAAGAGAAGATGGCAATCTAAAAGGAAATTCTTCATACAGGACTGAAAGTGTGTCCTATCCTTCTGAAGAAATGTCTTTAGTTCAAGGTTAAAGGTTACTTGTTTAGATGTATATTTGTCATTCAGGAATCATAAAGACTAAAACAGAAGAATGATTATCAGATCAAAGTATTTTGCTGTATTGACTAATGTCTTTTCTTCTGTCTTCAATGTTTGTTTTTTCAAAACACCACTGTTTGCTCATTTATTCATCTAAATGAAGCAGGAGATAAATAGCCTGCAATAATATTTTAACTTGTAGAGTAATTCTACAAGTTAACTAAACTTAGCATCAGGATGCTAATGTTGACCATGTATCAAAATGAAAGCCACATTTACTGAATGCAGGGACCTTCTCACTCTTATGGATATTATCTTTCTATCAGAGCATCATAGGTTTTCCATCATCATTATCATCATCATCATCATCTATTTTTGTGGCAAAAGATTTCATTTAGATTTATGGATATTAAGGGCACCTGGGTGACTCAGTTGGTTAAGAATCCGACTTTGGCTCAGGTCATGATCTCACAGTTCAAGAGTTCGAGCTCCACATCGGGCTTTCTGCTGCTGGCATGGAGCCCACTTCAGATCCTTTGTCCCCTTCTCTCTCTGCCCCTCCCCCTTTCATGTTCATTCTCTCTCTCAAAAATATATAAATATTAAAATTTTTTTTAATTATGGATTTTACCAAGATCACATTTTCCAAAGTGTATTCCATGAAACACCAGTCCCCCAAAATGTTACTCATTTAAGAAAATCATGATCAAATAAGTATAGGATAAGCCCCTGTGAAAAAAACTTTTAAAAATATTTATTTGTGTATTTTTACTGCAGTGTTTCTCAAAACTTTTTAATATGCTAATGAATATTGGGGCTCTCTCAGAGGATGTTTTGTAGACTTTCCCATTCTTATTTTACATTTTAAGCCTCTTATCTGAGAATCTTTCATGGGATTGTGTTTTGAGAAACATCTTTGGCCAGATGCTGAATGAAAGAAACATGTCAGGTACTTTTCCCGGAAGCAGCCTCTGTGCATGAATTTGCCACCTCGAGACCAAAAGGAAGACAAAATTGTAAATGCCTGATTTCTTCAGTAATCCCCTCATAAGTTTCCAGAGTCTTCCCATAAGGTAATGATCATCCTTGAAATATTGGGAGTTAAAATGAGACAGGGGCAACTTCAAAAAAAAATGTGGACATAATTCATATGTCTCAGAGGAAAGACCAGTTCTCTAGGAAAATTGGATGTATCCAAGCTCTTCTGTGGGTGAATTAATAATTTATAAAATGACATACCCTAGAGTTTAAATTTAGAATATAAAGACGAGGGACTATCAAAGTCAGAAGTGACATAGACATCTTGGTCCAAATCCTTTATTTTTGGAGATGACAAAAATGAATCCCAGAAAGGTGAGGTGGCATGCTCCAGTCACAGCTGACAAGACTGGAGTTAAAACCAGGCCTCATGAGTCTCCATTTAGAATTTTTTTTCTCTTATGGGATTTTCCTCCCTTTATTTGGTAAGGCAATTCCTGGCACATAGTATCTCAGGAAAAATACAAGGAAGGTATTATTCTTCAGATACAGGGGCAAAATTTTCTCATTCTAGTCCTATAAGCTTCAAGGTGTTATGAATTTGTTCAAGTGAATATTTTAAGATCCCATCATCCAGCATTTCTGAAGAGGTGAGGCTGGAGAAGTGTGGGGCCAGATGTGTGCCTTTTTACCAGGACTCTCAGTGACTCTGAGGCAGGTGCTCTGAAACATGTGGTTAGAGAAACACATCTGGTTGGTTGCTCACTTGGTTTAGTATTAAGTCCTAAATCCTTTGACTTCACATACTTTATACAATGTTCAAGTACTAAAACCAGAGTTAACTCGAAGGAAAAAGTAGAATATAAGAATTCCACTGGAGCCTTGCATATTATATTTATAAATTCTCCTGAATCACATCATTTAGCTTGAGTTGCTATAGTGCCGTTTGCCAAATGTATCATTCAATTTTCAGAGAGTGTGAGGTTCAAAGATGAATAAACACACACTCCTTGTTTTCTGAATACATTTTGGGGGCATAGAATGCTTTTTCTAGGAGAAATCCTGATAAAAGAAATCTCAACTGCCTTGTTAGACATGAAGTGGTTCTTAGAAATCAACATCTTGTGGTATTTAAATGTAAATAAATCAGAAAATGATAGATTATATTATCTTCTATGTACACTTGGGTTTTAAAAATGAAAGAAAAATTATGTGGTAAAGTGGTTCTGAGGTTTTCCTAAAGTAGCAGAATTGCCAGGATAAGTAGCTGTGTTTCAGGTGGGGTAATCAAACCAGCCAAGGAGTGGAAAACGAGCACCTGTTCCCCAGCCTCACCATTTCCTGGGAACACACACTACTCTGCTCCGGGTCTTCACACTCTTCTGACCTCCACCCAATCTTTTTTTTCATCTAAGGCTCTTCAGCTCTATGTAGAACACAAGAGCACGGAAGGCAAGAATGTGTCTCAGAAAGGCTGTCCCAAAGAGACTTGGCATTAAGTCTTATGCTCAAATCTAAGCCCACAGCACATCCTGGTATGAGGAACCTGGAGGGCATGACTATGGGGCAAAGCACAACAATATAGTATTGGCAAACATATAAACATATTAGATAGACAGGAAGCTATGTTAATTATTTTCGTATACTCCATAGAAAGCTTTCTTTCTCTGTCTCTCTGCTTCTCTCTCTCTCTCTCTCTCTCTCTCACACACACACACACACACACACACAATGTGCCTCTTTCACTTGTCAGTTTAGGAGAGAGAACTATCACTTTACATTATCTTCCTCTTTCTTCTATGCTTTTAGAGGTATCACTTACTCTTGGGATAATATATCCAAATGACATCCCTTTCTCACTTCCCTTCTTTCCCAAGACTGATAAGGGAAGGCTTTCTAAACCAATTATCAGTTTTGGAGATGTCTGCTCCACCACTTGAAGGTTGAGGGATGACTTTGCTCATACATTGGCTTTGTGCTGATTATCTTCCATTTCTTCCCAGAGATACTCTCTTCCCTTTTCTATTTTGCTCTGTACCTTGGGAAATTGACCTTTCAGGTATGCATCTTTGAGCTGCCTTGCCCTCTAACTTCTAGTTGGATTGGGCCAATGAGAAGCTCCCACAAAAAAAATGGAATACAGGGGGAAAGTAAGGTCAGAATATTTATTCTCTAGCTTTCTCCCCGCTAGGACAGCATAGACTGACTGTGTTGCTCTACAGATCTCATTAAGTAGCCTGTCTATATAGCCACATTCTCTAGGTTCTGGTAACCACCCCCTCCCTTGCCTCTTTGGGTCTGTTGTTGATAGTCCCAGAGTACTACACTCTCCTTTCAGGACTGGTTTTCCAAACCCTCTCAAACGCCATTGGAGTGTGCCATTTCTTTCCTACAAAGGTCTTGGATGATACAGCATTCAGTTTACAAGTTATATTCCAGTTTTTAGTGAAGTGAGAACTGACACTTAAAAGTTAAATTTTTGTTTACCATCTTATACTTAGCAAGTAACATGGCACCTGGCTCAGAGTAATTACTCACTATTTATTATAGGAACAAAGAAATGATCTGTGTGTTTAGACTCCAATATAAAGATGTAAAACCGTTACATGTAATTTTTTTGTGCCCATATATTTGCTCCCTTGCTACAGATTTATACTATTGCTTTGAAAATGCATGGGCAGATGTAGCTTATTATTCTACAAGAAAATATGCCCCCTCCCATTAAGAATAAAGAAGAAGGGCGCCTGGGTGGCTCAGTCAGTTAAGCCTCCGACTTCAGCTCAGGTCATGATCTCACGGTTCGTGAGTTTAAGCTTCCTCCCCGTCGGGCTCTGTGCTGACAGCTCAGAGCCTGGAGCCTGCTTCAGATTCTCTGTCTCCCTCTCTCTGTGCCCCTCCCCGCTCATGCTCTGTATCTCTCTGTCTCAAAAAATAAATAAAACATTAAAAAAATTTTTAAAAAGAAAGAAAAAAGAAGAAATCGAAAACAAAACTTATACAGTCACAGTCGTGATAATTGCCTATTGGCTTTCCATATTTTCACTTGATCTAGGATTTTCTTTTGCCCTCCTGGATAAATGTGTTAAGAAAACAGAGGTACCATTTGATATACTCATGTTCATAAAGGGATGGTGGCTACACAAGCTAGAGCATGAGTCCAAGACAGCATCCAGCTTTCCTCTTGTACTTGCCCCATGACCACACTTGCTTGGCTAGCTAGACTAGACTCCAAGAGGGTAACCCAGTGGCTTTATTTTTAAGTGTCCTTCTCACTTAAGAATACCACTTAGAGACCTATTCCTTTGTACAGGTCCTTCCTTTAGTGAATCTCACATGACAAACAATGTCTGTAGTCAGTCACAAGTGTCCAGAGTAGCCCTCTCAAGAAATCAGTCAATGAGCAAATGCTGCATGCCCCCGTCAAGACAGACTCTTAGGTGTAAAGCACAAAGAGTACCCAGAACTCTTCTGAAGACCTTGTTCTTATGAGGATTAATCAACTATATTTCCATTTTTAAGACCCTATTCCAAACATGTCTGATCCAACACACCAAGAAACATATTCAACACCACCAAGAACAAACTAATGATAATTTTTTTTTCCTCACTCTAAACCTGATCACCCTAACTGGACATATTTTAATGTCTAATCGTTAAGTACCAAGATACCCTGATATCTATGCTGTTATGTTTTCTAAAAAATGAAGTCTCAGGTTATCAGCAAAATGGACTGAATTGTCCTTCACGATGGACAGCAAGCACTATATAATTTAGGATAAAATGTTTAGGCTCCTTCAAAAATGAAAATTAAGGATATGAAGTTACCCAGAATCAACCAAAGAGCAATGCAATATATTCTCAACAACTAAATTGTGGGCTTCCATTTCCAGTGCTCTTAACCTGACATGCTGTAGAGACTAAATGTTCTCTTTAAAATACTCATTCTAAAATAAGAAATCAATTCTGCATGCTTGTGCAGTGACCCTTGCAACTTCAGTAACTGGACAAGAAAATACATAAGAAATGACAGTCAGTTAAACTTAGGGTCCTTCTTTTAGGGCCAAGGAAAGTTGGTTCTTTCTTTTACATGGTTCTTATAAAAAAAAAAAAAGAAAAGAAAATGAGTCCAAGAAAATAATCAGGGATGGGATTTGAATGGATAAAGATAATTCCTTCCCACAAATGGCTCCCTCTTTGTTTCATAGTTAGGAATATGAATTAGCCCTTTCACGTTGGAAATCTTCCCACCAATCTAATAAAAGGAGAACCAACTGAGACTCATGGCATCTATGTTCTGATTAGTGCAGTAGCACTCTAAGGTACTTTAACTTCTCTGACTTGTTTTTTTTTTTTTTTGTCCAGTAACAAAAATCAAGCAACACTAAGGCCCCAACTGCCATAAAGGGTCAGCTTCGATGATACATCATCAGTGTCAGTTACAAAAGAGAAATGAGGGACTAGTAATAATAATTCAAATTGTTTGTGATAAACATAATAGTTAAAAACAAATCATTCAGATACATGATCTCATTTGATGCTCAGAAGGACTCAAATGAGATGGGCAAAGGCAGAAGAAAACCTAAGGCATGGAGAGATGAAGACATCTTTTCTCAAAAAGGACATGAACATGAATTTTCTGGATCCAAGTCTAGGACTCTTTCCACCATACTACTTTGTCACCATGGAAAGGAAAACATATACTTTGCCAGAGTTTATTAGAATGTTGTACATGCCTCCTCCCTGCTATCACCTCAAATCCCCAACAAGCACCTTGTAGGCCCATTGTAGCAGCCTAGTATATACAACAGTGCTGGTTGGTGTCCATACAGCGCAGAAAAGCTAAATTGCGACACAGTCAATGGATTTCAGGTGTTCAAAAATCTTGGGGCGCCTGGGCGGCTCAGTCGGTTAAGTGTCTGACTTCAGCTCGGGTCATGATCTCACAGCTAGTGAGTTCGAGCCCCATGTTGGGCTCTGTGCTGACAGCTTGGATCCTGGAGCCTGTTTCACATTCTGCATCTTCTAGTGTCTCCTTCTCTCTCTGTCCCTACCCGTCTAGCACTCTGTCTCTCTCTCAAAAATAAATAAATGTTAAACAAATTAAAAAAAAATCTTCATCAGCATCATTTCTGAAGAAAACTGTCGTATATAAATTTTCCTTTGTTACCTGCAGTCTTTCATTTCAATAATCCCTTTTCCCCTTTTATCTCCTATTGTCTTGTTCTAAAATGGCTGTACCCTTTCAAGTGCCTGCAGGCTTCGGCAACTTCCTGCACTCAAGTCAAATAGTTTTGATACTTGCAAGAATTCTGTTCTTTTTCTCAGAATCCACAGTAACATCTGATGCCCCACATCTACCAGGGTGATCAAAGAAATGATCACACTGGGGCTGCATTCTTATAACTGAGAGAATCACCCTTTCCAAATGTCCCTGCTGGACATTTGTGCTCAAGCCACCCCCTACAGGGATTGGTAAGCACATTTGAGCTTGAGCTCCACTTGGCTACATACAATAGAATTTCCAAGGGGAGAAACCTGAACCTCTAGTTTTTTGGAAATGGATCTATTGCTACTTGTATCTGAAACACCTCTTGAGCTGATAACTCCTTAGAAAATGAAGGAAACCATATTGCATGCAAATGTAGGTTTTAATGTCACACATCACACTTTCAAATTTAGGTCTCCAGACTTAGAAAAAAATTAGTGTGCATGGCATGCACAAAGAAGTGGAGTGAATAATTATCTCCTGGCATTATCTTTTCCAGATCCTATTCCAAAATGAATGCTATAGTGAAATGTTATTTATTCACATTGGGATGAAACTTTAGGATATGACTCTAAGTTAATTTTATTTTCAAAGAAAATTTCATTAAAATAGATAACGGCTTTGTTTCAAAGAGACAGAATCAGAACTAATGCATTTTGCCCAGGTTTGAACATTTCACTTGGCCTCCTTAAAAGCTTAATGATTAAAGTGGCATTTTCAAGATACAATAACACTGACAAAGGAATATCTGATAGGATGATGGAATAACACCATGATAAATCAACTGACAATGAGACAAATCACCCAAGTGGGGAAAGTGGCCCCTCTGTTGACATAGAATCAATGTTTACCATGGTTTCAGAACCAGGTAATTGTGAATGAATATAGCTTGTGTGTCCATCTGAACTGAAGATTTTGAAATTTTATGTTTTGACAAGATCTGACCCAGGTCTCTATGGATCTTATAGATGGAATGCAATTGGCAACACTGACTCATGACCTTGTTTATACACTTGTGCTTTAGTACATCAGAAAAGATATTTTTCCCCTACAGTTTCTAAGAATGGCTCTCAATTATGGAGCCTAAGTCTGATTCCTTTCTGGTCCCCTTTTCTAGCTTACGTCCATTTTCCTTCTTGTATATATGCCCATTATGACATCTTTCAGAGCCCATCAGGGATATGGAATAGACATGAAATATTTTACTGACTTGAAAGCATGCAGGAAAAATTCCATCCAATAAGAAAAATTATGCACATGCATTTCCTTTTCCCTTGCCAATGTATGGCAGCAAGGAAAACAGAGAAGAGCTAATATTTAATAAGACATCTAGAAAAGCCATTCCCTTTACCTCAGCAACCCATATTTTGCTCTTGTTTTTATATTTGTGGTCAAATCTTGCCCTTCTGTCTTCTTATTAATCACTATTATTGTTGTTTTCAACATCATCAGCATCATCATCATGTTTATTGTTATCATAGCCAATTTATTTCTTAGCATTTACAGGGTATCTGTCACTATTCCAGATACAGTCCCATTTACTAATTACCCTTCATTTCTATCTACTGTATAACATTTCTCATTCGTACATTACTAATCAACTACAGTAAGTACTATAATGTTCTTCCTAGCCTCCTCGTTGTTACAAGTTCCCTATTGTCTCTTTATTTCTTTCTCCTCAGCTCAGCTAAGATCATCTTTACTAGCCATTGTGACCACTGGTTGGTTCCTCAAAAGTTTCTACCCTCAGCTTCTACTACAACTAATTGGAAGCACTAATCTTCATAATTGATCTTCTTTCTCAGCCCTTATTTCCTCATTCTGGAGAAAAGGATGACTTCTTTTCCCTACACGATGTGTGTGTGTGTGTGTGTGTGTGTGTGTGTGTGTGCGCGCGCGCGCGCGCGCGTGTGTGTGCATTTGTGTGTTTGTGTGTGTTGTATATAGTACCTTCCTGCCCCCTCAGATGCATTGTGGGGTGAGTTGATAAAACCTAAATATCCAAAAGAACCATATTACACATAAAAAGTTTCATGGGAACACAAGGAGTAAAAATTATTTTAGTCTAAAATAATGGGGAATGTTTTACATCTAGGAAGAGCCAAGATTCTCAGAGTAAAGACAATTGTGGGAGCTGTTAGGTAATTAATCTGTTATAAATAGTTCATGTAAATAAAATTTATGAAAGAGGATCAGGGTTCCTTGAGGTGAAGAGTTAAAGGGAGAGGGAGGCAAAACTCAGTGAAGTCCATTAATGTTTAGAGCCTTAAAGGATATCTACCCCATTTCCTTTTTATAAGTCTTTAAAACATCCTGTGCTCAGGTCTTTAAGTAGTAGAAAGATGTCAAAAACATGGCCATGATTTGCTATACTTGATATTCTCCCCCATTTATTTATCCTTTAGAATCATGAAAAATATCATTTCCAAAGAGTAACATGCCCCAAAAAAACTAGAAAAAAAAGCTGTATGAAAATGATTGCTCACTGTATGTGGTCATTTAAAGTAGCAACGGCAACATGGGTGTTTGTTTTATTACTCTCTGCACTTCTCTCCCCTTTTGAAAAGTTACTTTTAGAAAATAATGAATAATTGCTGCTATTAAGCAAGATGCTCATAAACTTGAAACAGTTTTCTATTTCTGGACTTTCTCTATGAAACTTTCCATGAATAGCTTAATAGAAAATCATCTTTTCATTTGTTGGGATCCTGTAGCATTTTATCTCCCCTTCCTAATGTTATTTAACTATTAACTACTTAAGTATTTCTGCCTAATATTATATATTATTATATTTAACTATTCATGTAACATCTGCTCTTCCCTCTAAAATTTTTGACAGTAGCTCCCAAACCTGTTTCATCTCTCAACTTTTCAAAGCATGCAGTAGTTAATATTTCCCATATAGTTCAGACTCAAAAGTTATTGAATGACTAAGTGAATAAATGTATGAACGAGCAGTCCCATTGAAAGCTCATTCTCAACTTGTTACTCAGAGGAATTTATTTCAAATATTGACTTCCAAAGCAATGAACACAAAATTAGTATGAAATGGGATGAGCATGAAAATTGTTTTCAGCAGAATCAAGCTTTGAACTTAGTTCTGTTTTTTCTTTTGGAAATACTGTATAAATCAGAAACATTTGTTTTGTCAAAATTCTGACATATCTGTTTATCAAACATGCCCTCATCTGGGTATATTCAGAGGTGTAACATTTAAAGAAGAAATGATTTAGAATTTAGTTTTCATGCTCATATTTGCCAATAAATAAACTTAATCAAAACTCAAGGAAAGCAATCCAATAAAATCGCTAATAAGCAAAATCAAAGCAATGCATGAATTATGACATAATATCTAGAATATTATAAAATTCTTCTCTTATAAAATATTATAAACACTCCACAATACATTATGTTAAATTACAAGATAAAATTCAATTGTCATTTATAATATGTATTTAAAAATTAAGGCATCAGGAATAATTCCGTTTATTATAACTGGTTCTTATTTAGAATAAATATAAATAGATAAAAAGTAATTTCTACAAATGATTAATTACATTTTCATAATGTTAAGCAAATAAAAACTTCAAACTTTTTGGTTTGTTTCTAATTAAACAAAGAAAGTATCCACCGTCTTTGACATGTATACTTTACAAGTCTATGATTTTTGTTAATTTCAGATAAACAATTTCAAGTAAACAATTAAAATGTTTAAATAAGAGGAAACCAAAAATTTCTGATGTATTCAATTAGAGCCTCTTGTCACAATGTTGAAAAATGAGAGAGGCCTGCCAGTGTGTCAAATGGCATGTTTTATATTGAGATTTAAACCTCACTTTGGGAGTAGGTATTCAAAATGAAAACCAAAGATTTTGAACAATCATTGAATCTTCTATGAATCCTGGTAGACATTCATACAAGTCAAATCCATCATTTGCTCTTGTATTCATTTCCAGTTATACTCCCACTTAAAGGAATGTAGCAATAATCTCTGACATTAGTTTTCTTTGTGGAATAGAATAAAAATGAGGAAAGTTTTCAAAGGTGGCTAACAATCTGTAAAATTTAAGCTGTTAAATTTTGGCTAGCTCAAAAGAATGCCAAAGTGAAATGAATACTAACTTGTTGTTTCCATTTTATAATAAAAAGTCCTTAACACTTATTTCAAATTATTCAAACATCTAGATTTCCCACAGGGTTAACATAAATTTAAATGGAACCTACCTTTAAAATTTGGCCTGATTCTTGCATCATATCCTGATGTCCTTCCCATTAATTTGTCCAAGAAATCTGAAGGCGATAGGGTCTGTGAAGGTTGTTTTCCAGACCTGGAGTCATGGTCTTTGCAGAGAGCGGTCCTAAACACATTAACTTTTTTTTAGCAACAATTCCACTCCCACTGCCTGAGAACTAATGCCCACAAAGTGTTTGACGTCATGTTTTGTTAATATATTTGATAGGTTTGTAAGAAGGAAAAGAAAATTACAAACTCTTTGGTCAGCTTCTGAACTTGTACATTCTCTAAAGTTAACTTTAAATGATGAGAGTTATAAATCCTGACTCATATCTCTCAGATGTCCAAGCTGTAGCTATAAAGGTGATACAACATGCATACCTTATCTTGTAGATTTCACGGATATACATTGAAGCTATTTCTTCCTAGAATCATCAGAGAAATGAAGATGATGATAATGAAATGAAGATGGTAATTTCTAAAAAGTGATTGTCTTAAAATCATTCCCCCATGACTTTCAAACAATTCTTCCAGCATTTCATCCCTTAATAGAAGTCTTCTACTTTTTGTCAGGAGTATATAATAATATGGGTAGAACAATGTAAACAGTGAACTAATCATTCCGTTGCTTATTTTCTCACCTGCTGGATTCTATTCCAGCTATCAACTACTAACAATTTTCAATGCATTGTCTAAAAGAAAAGCTTCACTTGGACATTTATCTTCATCACAAAATAGGTCAACAATAAGTGTGTCTGTACTTCTATTATTTTATCAGGTGTTATTTATATACTAGTATTTAAATTGTTGACTCTCCAGTAAAGTATTCATGAAAAAGAACTTCTAAATCATTTTGTCTTCTGCATTATCAAAAACACTAAATGTTGATTGGAAAATTTCTCATGTTTTTAATTTCCTTAAAGGGCTTATAAAAAGAGCCTATTTGGTTTGTAGTGAAATGAAGTTCTTTCACAATACATAGTGGTTGACTGAATGTCTGTTTCTTCCCTAAAGCATAATATTTTACAAGCTTTGTTTTTAATAGTTTAACAAATAATCTTATTAATTCTATCACTGAGAAAACACATTTTTTGCCAGTTTTTCAAAGAACTAGTATTAAATACAAAGTATTAAGTGCAAGGAGGATTTAAACATTTCGTAGGAGTTAAAAATTGATACAGTCATCTAAAAATACTCACATTCCCATATGCAGATTCATCTGATTAATCAAATATTATTTGATTATGATGGTAGTAGTGGTGGTAATGAAGGCGATGATGATGGTGGTGATGATGATGGTGATGATGATTCGAATGAAACCCAGCCTACAATTTTTCTTAATCATAGTAGGTGTGAACCTGAAAGGAACATAGTGGGTTTCCCCAGTACTCATAGCATTATTGCTATATGTTCCGTCTCTCTTGGTTCTGTGAAAAAATACCATAAAATTTGGTGAAAATTAAATGAAGACTCCTACACTTTGTTGTATAAACATCTCTTATCTCTATGCTGTCTTAGAACCTCTGCCATTGGGATGGCTATTTCACTTACTGATAATTATCTGATGTTTTGAAGTATCAATTGATTTGGTAATTTATAAATTAGGTAGAAAATGCAAGCATGCAAATAATGATTTCCCACTTGTTTTAATTATGCATAGTCCATTTCTCATGCATAGATAAATACAAAGATGTGATATTAATTAAATTTTGGTAGGCATTCAACTTCCAAATATACCAAACAGTGGAATATAGTGGTAAAATGAGATTTTAAATATTTTTGATGTTTCAAGAAATTTCCTGAATTGTAGTGCTCATAGTATGCATCTAGTTGCTGAAATACAAGTTTCAAGTTGACTAAGAATTAGGGTCCTTTTATATTTTATGTAAAATAAGCATGCTCCTAACAAATTAACCCAGTCACTTCCACCACATGAAAAGCATTGCATCCAATAATCATTTTAAATGACTTTAAGAAGAATTTGAAAGCAAAAAAAAAAATCATCATTATATAGAAATTTAAAGAGCATGCAACTCGTTAGACTGCCGTAATATCACACTGGCTGTGAAAATGTGTTGAAATGCATAGAGTGGGGTTATGTATCATAAAACTTGCCTTTGTGAAAATTTACTACCCTCCCACCATAATTACACCTTTTAAAAGAACAAAAGAAATCTAATTCTCCCCTGTAAAATTAAAATAATATGGTCCAGGGCATAGAAAGATAGATAAAAATTGTATGACACATTCTCTTTCAAACAGTTTTCATGGGGAAAATATCAGCATGCAAAGTCGTTTCACCTACCTGAAGTGGTTTGTCTCTAAGAAAAATGCAAACAAGGCTGTCAAAATGTTCACTAGCTGCCGGTTCATTCCTGTTTCTGTGATGCTTGTGGAAAATATTCCCGAAATGATTCCAGAAAGAAGCTAGTTCAGAGTATCTCTTTATTGTCCAGATTCGAAATCTGGCAGGAGTCTAGTTTCCTTGAAAATCAAAAAGAGATTTGGGTTTGTACAGTTTGCTGAGAAAAAACAAAAAGTGCCAGTCCTAGGCATCATGGTCAGGTCAAACTGGGGCTCAGGACCATCAGTTAACCAAGGAAAGACAAAGCCTTAGAACTGATGGATTCCCCAGCTGCTCTTCCTGAATAATAAAAATGCCGCTACCTTAATCGCATCACCATGCAAAGGGGGCTGGTGACAATGCCATGCTGGAAGTCGGGTTGCTGTGGCTTTTGTTTTATGTCCTTTCTGTTTCGCAAATCTCTTTTCTCTAGAAAATGTTCTCTTTTTAAAAGTAGTTTTAAATGAGAAAAGAAAGGACTCTGCGCACTGGAATAGGCAGCGGGGAAGAGGGCAAAATTGCGGAGATCCTGTGCTGGAATGAGAGCTACAGAAAGAGACGGAGACGTGATCTTACCCAGCCTATAAATTTCAGCACTCGGACAGCTCCTAGCTCTGAAGTGCGCATGTTTCCTTTTTCAGTCGCTTGGTGGGGGGGGGCTGGGGGGTCGGGGAGAGGCATTCAAGAGGGGACAAGCCAGATGTTCAAAGGCAAAGAGTGAGTGTCTGTTCAGCGAAACGGTGCTAAAGGGGGGTGCGATGACTATTGGGGGGAGCAGAGGTCAGGGTGGATGGGGAGGGTGAAGGAGGTTGGGGTCTGACCCCCTGGAAATGCGAGTCTGTCGGTGGGTGGGTGGGACGGGAGTTTGAAGCAGAAAAGAAAAGGGAATACGGTCTAGCTGTGGGAAAGGGAAATCGAGGGAGACAGAAAACAGAATCTGGAGTACCGAAATTATAATTGGGGAGTGGTAGTTCACTCCTTGTCAGTGGAACCTAGAGGCAAAAGAGGAGTCCTGTGCTGAGGAGAAGGGGACATTTCCCTGGCATAGAGGAATGTGCAGAAAAAGGTTCATGAGGATGGATAATTTAATTTAGAAGCCCTTTATGCCTTCTTCGCCCTTTGAGTGTTTTCGTTTGATTTTAGCCGCCTGTTCCCAAAGGATCTCTACATCTCTACTAGGGAAAGCCCCTTCCACTGAGCTTTCTTCAGTGGCTCAGAATCCTTGGGCATCCTCTTCAAGTTAGTTTGTAGAGGAGGAAAAATATAATAGGCCAGCAGGGGGCAGCAGCAATCTTTTTCTGCCCTGATTAAAGGTTAGAGTAAGGCTTCAGGTAAGAAACCGAAGAAGGAAGGGTGAGACTGAGGGTTGACTTTTCATATGTCCATTCCAGATGTTAGTTACCAGGGAGGGCCATGCAAGAAAGGGTAGGTGTTCTCCTAAACTGGCTCAAGAGACAGAAAATAATAAAAGTTTATAAATCCTGTACAAAAGCATGACAGGTAACCTTACTCTTTCAAAGTAAATTTACAAATATTTTTAATGTTTATTTATTTATTTTGAGAGAGAGAGAGAGAGAGTAGGGGAGGGGCTGAGGGAAAGGGAGAGAGAGAATCCCAAGCAGGCTAAATGCTGTCAGCACAGAGCCCGAAGGGGAGGCTGGATCCCACGAACCCCTGAGATTATAACCTGAGCCAAAATCAAGAGTGGGATGCTTAACTGACTGAGCCACCCAGGTACTCCACAAATATTATTAATAAAAAAAGAAGGGTAAATATCTTAGTGCAAATAATTAGCAGCTTCTGTTAAGGGGAAATGAAAAGTACATGTTCTGCCATGAGTTGGGTGAGTAACCTACTTTTTGCCTGTAAAATGTATCTTATTAGTCACCTTGGCACTCGACTGCAGGTCTTAATTTTAAAACAAAATAATATGATTAGTTTTTAGTCCATAAATGACTAATCTGCCCTTGGATCCATTTAAATATCCTAGCAGAATAACAAAGGATTCTATATTTTTTAAAAGTAGATTCTGAGAAAAAAATTACAAGTTTTCACCTTTTAATGTTAATATAAATCACCTGAGCGTTCTGTTAAACTGCATATTCTAATCCAGTAGGTCTGAGGTGGTGCCCGAGATTCTGCATTTCTAACAAATTCTTAGCTGAGATTGATGCTGCTGGTCCACTGATCCCACTTTGAGTAGCAATGGTCTATATGACCTTGTATCAGATTTCTGTCCTACCAAGACAGTGAGAATATAGGAACTTCTCTTTAGATGAAAAGCTGCAGTATCCAAGCATTCTGCTTACATACAAAATCAATTCTTTGGATGTGTTCTTTTAGCTCCCAAAGCCCAGAAAAAGTGATTCAATTTAGTTATTTTTAATTTTTTTAACCTTTATTTCTTTTTGAGAGACAGAGAGACAGAGCATGAGCAGGGGAGGGGCAGAGAGAGAGGGAGACACAGAATCCAAAGCAGGCTCCAGGCTCTGAGCTGTCAGCACTGTGCCTGACGCGGGGCTCGAACTCACGAGCTGTGAGATCATGACCTGAGCCGAAGTTGGCCGCCCAACTGACTGAGCCACCCAGGCACCCTGTCAGTTAAAAGCGATTCAATTTAAAAGGAAAATAGTAGAGTGCAGTGTGTGACATCCCTGGACTGCAGCTTTGAATCTGTTCACTTCCAAATTCATCCACATGGAAACTCTAGATGATTTTATCCCTGCAGTCCTGACCCAAAAAGTAAAACCAACTCTTGGAAATATATCTCTTCAATTGATGCTATGGAAAAAGTCATATAAGAATTTTTGTGCTCAAGTTTCTTTTCAAAAGAAAAAATATATATGTAAAAGTAGAAGAGAATGATTTGTCTCGAGTTTGTTTGAGGTTGTAATGATGCTCAAAGTAATACAGTCTTTGCAAGGACTTTAAAGAATATCTAGTCTAGCCTTCTCGTTTTACTTCTCAGCTCTTTTCAATTTGGATTCCATCTCTGTTGATCCACAGAAACCGCTCTAAGTCTTCCAATGAGTTCCTTGTAACGAAGGCCAAAAAAAAATTTTTGTGTTGTCATCTTGACATTCCCATGGCCCTTAATATTATTGGTCTCTTTTCCCTTCTTTAAAATTATTTTTATTTAATTGTGGTAACAACATATAACATTAAGATGTATTCTCTCAACAGATTTTTAAGTGTGCAATACAATATTGTTAACTCTAGGCACAATATTTTGCAGTGGACCTCTAGAACTTACTCATCTTGCATCACTGAAGCTTTATACCCATTGATTAGCAGCTCCCTATATCCCCCTCTCCTCTGTCCCTAGCAACCACCATTCTGCTCTCTTGAAATACCTTCCTCCCTCGACTTAGTGATACAGTGCACTCCTAGCTTGCCTCCTGTTCTGTCTTTTGGCAGGTATATCCCACTTTTCCTGGCTTATAAAAGTTGGAATTCCTAAAGACTATATTCTAGGTTCTTTCTTCTTGTCATAGTACACTGTTTTATACAATATTATGCACATCCATACCTTCCGTTACCCTTTTATACAGATGACATGCAAATATATGTTTCTGTCCAGACCTGTACATCCAATTGCTTCCTAAATAATTCCTGCTGGATGTCTCAAAGGCTCCTCAAACTCCTCACGTCAAAAACAAACTTTTAATACTTTCTCCAAATTCATGCCTATTCTACTGGGCCCGTTTCATTGTTGCCAACCAAAAGCCAACACATAATCTCTAAGACTCCCTCTCCGTCACCCACCATATTTAGTTCCTCATCAAGCCCTATTGATTTAATCTCTCAAATGTTTCCCAAGTTGTCCCCTTCTCTCCATATCAACATCCACAACCCCACTTGGGCATTCCTTATCTCTTCTTTGCATTGTAGCAATAGTTACCTTACTAGTCTATCTGAACAAACAGCTGATCCTCCACCATCACATTCTATACACTCTAGCCAGAGTGGTTGTTTAAAAATAAAAATCTGATTATATCACACACCCTGATTAACACTATGACTTTCCATTGATCTTTGGGTAGAACAAAAAAACTACTTAACATTACCTAAAAGTTCCACGTGGTCTGGCCCATGTCTACATTGTCCTTCATCTGCTCCCCTACTCCTCTCATTTCTTCCCCTATAACCATATTGGCATCTTTTTAGTCCCCCATGCTTGCCATATCGCTTACTCCCAAAGAGTGCCTATGCCTCCCATTTTGTCTTGTTAATATCAACTTATTTTTCAAACCTCTGCTCAAGTGTTATTTCCTCAAGGAGGGTTTCCCTGACTTATCAACTCTTCTTATTACAGTCTTCCTTAATATTCAGCAACTCTGATTCAAAGAGTTTATCACCATTGCATGTATACATATCTAAGATTAATTGCCTGAATAATGAGCTTTGTAACGGACAGAGACAGCATCTATTTTAGGCTATCACTGTATCCTCATACATTCACTGATAATGACAATAATCACAATGGTTTTGATGATGATTAGGATATAGTTTTTTAAATGAACCCAGAATACTGCTTACACAAAACAATATACTTAAATATGTATAGTTCTGTCAAAAATTACTTGCCAGGGAATTAAAAAATGAAGAGCTATGATTATTTGAAAGGAAACCAAGCTCAGTGGCTTCTGAGTCTATAGCATGAGATAAAAACGTAAGAGATAAAAACACGTAAGAGACTAGGAATCTGATGTCCTTGATTCAGGTTCCAACTCTAACACTGATCAATTATGTGACCTTGGGCAAGCCATTTAATCCCACTGAACCTCTTTCTTCATAATATGTAAAATATAGATGATAACATTACTTTATAAAATACTTCTACCTGGAATACTCTTGGAAGTCATATAAAATCATAGCTGAGGATGTGTTTTAGGCTCTTAATCTCAGTTCTTAGCATATCTGGACTGCTAAAATTCATGTTTTGACTTTATCCCTCGGACAGTTCCACTTTCAAGCACAGTAAGTCTCAGGAGCTTAGAAAAGGTCTTATTTGCAATGCAATGGAATCCTGAAGTTTAATGCACCTATGCTTCTAAATCACTAAATTACAACTAGGCACGTGGCACCTTCATTTTGTACTCTTCTTATCAGAGAAAAGAGAAGATTCTGACCCATCCTATAATGTCATAAAGATCAATATACAATGTTTGGTCTCTATGATGCTATATATTAAAAATTTCTATATAGATATAAACAAATAGAGACATGTCTTACAAACATTAGAATTGTTCAAATAGCAGTATCATTTACTAATGCTGATAAGTCTCTAACATGCACAATGCTTTACAATTTTCAAAATACTTAGACTATGTGATAGGCAAAACAATGATTAATCATCATTTTTTTCCAATGAGGAGTCTAAAGTTCATGTTAGTTGATCAGTTTTCCCAAGTCCGCATGATTAAGTGACAAATTCACACTTTCTATATTTACTACCCAAGTGAGCAGACTTATTTCTCAACATATGTATGATTGATCTTATTTTTCAAGTCACTGAAAACCTATATGCCTATTTTTAAACCATTTTTAATCACTATGTTTATGATTCCATTGTAGTAAATGACCCTTTCTTGAGGGCATTTTAGTCTCCATTATATTGAGGTCCAATTACCCACAAATGACAAATGAAAAGCCCATTATTAAGAGTCTAAAAGGTCTTTCCTTAGGGAAAGAGTTCAAAGATGTCCAATCTATCAATATCCGACATCAGATCTCCTTATGAACTCTTACGGGTCTTGCTGCAGAGAGATGATCCTCCTCTCTTTTAAAAAATGGGCATTTTTTTCCCCTTTGAAAAGATGAAGTAGGGATTAAGAAAGGGCTTATGAATTTACAGTCAACAGCAACCAAGATGCAGAGGTTTCAGGCAAATTAGACAGGGTAAGAAGTCGTTTTACCAAATCTTTAGTTTCTTGAGGATGCTTCCTCACAGAGAACAATAAAGTCAATTTCATCTTGATAGAATGCACTTTATGAATTTTAAGAGAGATTTTCTTACTTTGGACAGACCCTTCTCTCACTATAGTGCCCTAGATCAGAATGAATTTCTGGGTGAGAAAGCCCTCTGACATGCATGTTCATTATGATATTTGTTAAATCATGTGGTTTGTGAGATTAGTGATTAGTGATTACCATTCTTTGATTATATATAATAGCTCAGGGATCAGGTAGAAAGTCTCTCTCTTAAAGCTGAGATGTCCAAGTTATCACTGCCGAGTCAACAAATGACTCAACTTTCATGGCCACTCATTGGCCCATATGTTCTTTTATCCCCTTGCAATCGTCGTATTGGAAATGGAAAGCACACTATAGAGCCCACTCTGTTGGATTAAATAAGTTACTAGGAGTTCAAGAATCTAAAAAGGAAGGTGAAAACTGAAACGTAGTTCCTGCATGTTGATTTGTGCAGGCTGCCAGCAGCACTCGTGCTGATGAATTTATAGCGGTTTTCAATGGCCAGCATTGTCCACAGAGCAAGGATGCCCAAAGAACTGATTCACCCTGCATTTGTTCTCTTTCATTTTTAGAAATCCAGTTTGCTTCTCTTTTCTTTATCTTGTGGACTGAATAAAGATGCTCTGCATGCAGAGAGACAGGCTTCAAGGCCGTGAAACCTTAATGTGAAATCACTGCTCTTCCAGGCTCCATGCAGACAATTGAATGTCTATCCAGAGCATTTCTGGATTAAATTACTTAGAAGTCAGAAAAATCATTTTCAGATTGGAGCTCTCCTGCTTATTAGTGTTCAGTGTTCACAGACCACAAATGTGTCCAACACTTGAAACAATTTCTATTTCCAGCGATGATTCATACAAGTGATTGCTTCTCTGTTGGCTAATGTGAGAAATGCAGCATTTCTTTTCATAAACATCAAGTGGGCAAACAATAATTTGGAAGATAAATCAAATGTAATCTCACTTGAATGTATTAGAAAGGTTCCTCCTTTGCTACAATTCTAAAAATGAAAATAATGAATAACAATAAGGTTGATTATATCACTTGTCTTAGAATTCTCCTAGGCTCTGCAACTGACATGAAAACTGCCTCAACATCACCTTCATTATCATGATACCATTGCTGAAAATGTCTTTTGAAGAGTTCTCAGATTTTAAAGTTTTGCTATTGATTTTATTAATGTTTATCCCCCCCTCCCCATAAAATGCCTCTTGGTTCACAGAAGGCTGAAAAGAAGCTGAGTTTGAAAGAGTGAATTATTTAATTTTATTTTTTAAGCTTATTTATTTTTTAAATTTTTTAAATGTTTATTTTTGAGAGAGATACAGAGAGACAGAGCGTGAGCCAGGGAGGGGCAGAGAGAGGGAGACACAGAATCTGAAGCAGGCTCCAGGCCCTGAGCTGTCAGCACAGAACCCAACACGGGGCTGGAACTCACAAACCGTGAGATCATGACCTGAGCTGAAGTCAGATGCTCGACTGACTGAGCCACCCAGATGCCCCATTTATTTATTTTGAGAGAGAGAGAGAGAGAGAGAGAGAGAGAGTGTGTGTGTGTGTGTGTGTGTGTGTAATCAGGGAAGGGGCAGAGAGAAAGGGAGAGAGAGAATTCCAATATCTGTCAGCACAGAGCCCAACACAGGGCTCGAACTTATAAACCGTGAGATCATGACCAGAGCCAGGATCAGGAGCCGGACACTTAACCGACTAAGCCACCCAGGTGCCCTGAAAAAGTGAATTATTTTAACTTGAACAATAGCAATAGTTTTACATCTGCAGGTAAACTATCACTTGGTAGTTGAAGTGTAGTTCCATTCATTATATTCAATGATGACATTTTTATTATTGTTGTATAGCATAGATGCTAACGGGATAGTGCATAGGTAACCACCGGTCCTGCCAATCATCCAGTCGACAAATAATAATCGAGCACTTACTATATACAAAGTACTGTATACTTCTATGAAGATGAGGTAAAGTAATCTATTATTTCTGCTCTCTAGGGACTTATGATCGATACGTGAAAGTAAGAAAAACAAATATTATAGAAGTGGGGCTCTAGGTCAGGGTATCATCTGAGGATATCAGCTTACTGACACTCAAGAGCTTCAAGATGTGGCATTCACCTATGTATTCTAAACAGTCTAAACTCTGGTTTTTAGCTTGGCAGGCTCACAAAATTAATCTCGTCAGTGCCCCAAATACATTACTAATCAGGGATGTGACGTACTAACTCTATAATACCTCAGAGTCTGATACATAAACCAGAATGAAAATATAGCTGTCGAGCTGCCAAGTAACCCATGTAGGTTGAGCAGTATATAAGCTTCTTGGGCACACACTGCCTGGGAAGGCTGCGTGATCAACATGAAGTTAGATGAATAGGATCTGACTGTATGGTTGAAATGTGAAAAAGTTGAGTAGAATCTATCTCACGTAGACTGGTGGAGCCATCTCCAAATCATAATACCCATTTGTGAAACTGAACATTTATATTATCTCTTCTCATTACTCATTCCTTGGATTGGATTTAGTTTATCTCTTAGACTTCTTTGGTTTATGCTCCATTTATTTTTTTTATTTTTCTTAATGTTTATTTATTTTTGAGAGAGAGAGAGACACAGAGTGTGAGCGGGGGATGGTCAGAGAGAGAGGGAGACACAGAATCAGAAGCAGGCTCCAGGCTCTGAGCTGTCAGCACAGAGCCTGATGAGGGGCTCGAACCCACGAACTGTGAAATCATGACCTGAGCTGAAGTCGGCTGCTTAACCGACTGAGCCACCCAGGCGCCCCAGGTTTATGCTCCATTTCTAATCAGTTCCACTGCTAATTGACATATTCATTGCCTTCTGAAAATGGCATATTAAGAAATAATAATTACTTAATAATAGTGTATATGTGGAATAGCCCATCTCTTAGGTTAACTTCCATCCTGATTGTTTTGTTATCATTTTCTTGCTTTGATTTATTATTCTAACACACATATATACACACATATTATTTAATTTCTCATGTTTTAAACTGTACCTAAATTAAATGAGATTGTATTCTTCTGTGGCTTGCTTTGTTTGGTCAATATTACGTTATTACATATAGTAAGAATTCATTCATTTTCACATTACATTGCTCTGTTCTGTGAGCCTTCCACAATTTATCCATCCATTCTATTGCTCGTAGGCTTTTGGGTTGTTTCCAGATTTTTTGCTATGATAAATAATACTGTATAATATTATTATGCATTTCTTCCGCTGTACATATGCATATTTAGAGGAAGAATTATTGAGTCCTAAGGTATAGACAGCTTCAGTGTTATTAGGTGATGCCAAATTGTTTCCTACAGTGTTGTCATAATTTACACTATCACTATAGTGTAGAAAAGTTATAATTTCTTTATCTCCTCACTAACAGTTGACATTGTCAGACTTCTTAATTTTGGCCAATCCAGAGAATGTTAATTAGCATCTCTTTGTGGTTTTAGTTTGCATTTATCTAACTACTAATGACCTTGAGTAACATTTCAATATGTTTACTGACAATTTGTGTTTTATCTGTGAAATACATTTCTTTTGAAAACTATTCAATTAGGTTGTTTCCTTTTCCTTATTTATGTGTGAAGACTATTTTATATAGCAATCCTTTGCTAGTTGTATATTTGACAAATATCTTTATCCAATTTGTGGCTTTTTATTTTCTTGATATTATCAATATGATAGAAGTAATTAATTTTTCCCTTATAATCTTTGCTATCTTTGTCTTGTAAGTATCAGTATTGATATTATGAAGATGTGTTCCTATATTATCTTTTAAGGTTTTTAAAATGTCATTCACATTTAAATAATTAATAGCTAGAGTAAATATTGTCTATTTTAATTATCTATGTGACTGTCCTACAAACAGTTGTTTTAAATGATGTGTATAGATGATATATGGAAACAAGAATTAGCTGCTCCCCTTCTAAGAATTTGGAAATTAAAATGCCCCATGATATCAATATAGCATATCACAGCATAGATTTGCAAAGTCACTTCAAAGAGACAAAATGGCTTCTAATCCAAAAAGATTTGACTGTTGTTCAGGTAACATATGACTGTGTAAAAAACTACCCCAAAACTTGTATGGTTTAAAAGAACAACTTGTTACTATCTCCCAAGGTTCCATAGGTTGAGTGAGTTCCTCTGGACCTTCTTGTTTGGGATATCTCAAGATGTTGTATGGAAGCTGAGGCTTAAGTTGTCAGAGGACTCATTTGGGTATACTTCCAAGATGGTTTCCTTACATGATTGGTATTTGATATCGGCTATTGGATGCTGGATGGGAACTCGGTTGGAATGGCTAACCAGAAGACCTACCCATGGCCTTTCCTTGAGGCTTGGGCTTCTTCCACTTTGGTACTTGGGTTATGAAAGGTATGTCCCAACAGTGAGCATTCCAATTCCAAGATAACAAGGAAGACGCTGCTAAAAGGATTCTTATGACATAGGCTTAGAAGTCGTGTTGAGTCATTCCTGCTGCATTTTAGTGTTTACACATGGCCAGCTCAGTTTCAGTTTCTTTAGGGTGTGGATACTAAAAAGTTGGTTCATTGGGCAATAGTCTTTGAAGATTAACTACAACAGCCATGTCAAAGGATTACTAGTATTAATATTTGCAGAGTGCTGTGCTATCTTCTAATTCAAGCAATAAAATTAAATAGACTAAAAAAGCTCTCAATATAAAACACCTACAGCATGTGGATAAACTGTGTTTTTAAAGGCAACATTGAACTGGCCATGAACTAAAACAAATTCTTAGAGGGGCACCTGGGTGGCTCAGTCAGTTAAGTATCCAACACTCGATTTCAGCTCAGGTCATAATCTCATGGTTCATGAGATCGAGGCCCACATCAGCATAGAGCCTTCTTAGGATTCTTGCTCTCTCCCTCGCTCTCTCCCTCTGCCCCTCCCCACTTGCATGTGCTCGCTCTCTTGCTCTCTCTCTCTCTCTCTCTCAATAAATAAACATTAAAAAATTCTCAGAGATCCAAAGTAAGAACATAAAATTCAAATGCTGAAGACAGGAGCTACTCTAGAATATCTTTTGATCCTCAAGACTAATGGCTTCAGTTTCAATGGCAGCTTGGGGAGGCGGGGAGCAGGCAGTGACAATAAGATAGAAAGCCTAGAGCCCAGGCAAGGTAGATGGTCGATTTGGAGACCCTCTGTACAAGCCATACAAAAGGAGACATAGCACAGAAACATTTGCCAATCAAAAACTTGACTTTAAATGGAGCTTAAACATTTCTAAAAATTTGTAACCACAGGAAAACATCATATGGGCTTGTGATCCTAACTCTATAACCCAAATAGCTCAAACCAAAAATTTATTTAAAGTTGTTCTAAGTTGGCGACTTCAAGTATCTCTGGTTGAATCAATGCTAATCTGATTGGGGGAAATGAATTGCAATATACACCTTAAAGTTTTCCTTCAGCTAAAGGTATAATGAATATGATTGGCAAACACAAATCACAGAACATATGACAAAACAAGGTATGCATAAGTAAGAGCCAGGAGAAGCAATGGGTAATAGAATAAGACACTCAAACACTTCAGATATTAGAATGATCAGACTTGAAATAAAAATATTAATTATGTTTAACAATATCAAAAGCAAAAGGTGAGTAAGAAATAAATAATTCTAAAAGAACAAAATAGAATATCAGAAAATGAAAATTATAGTAATTTACACTTAAAAGTCAATGAGCCCTTTAAATATCATATTAGATGTAAGTTATGAGATAACTGTTGAACTGGAAGACAGACCAAAAGTGTTATCTAGAAAACAGCACAAAGAAGCACAGAATTTGAAAACCTGAAAGAGAAGATTCATGGAAGATAGAGAGTAAAGATCTAATAAATGTCAAGTAGGAGTTTCAAAGAAATGATGGATTTCAGGAGCAGTGATTTTTGAAAAGGCAATGGCTAACATTTTTCAGAATTGATGAAAAACTTGAATCATCAGAATTAGAAGTTCTGATGAAATTCAAAAAAATAAATGGAAATATTACCACACCTAAAGAAAGTGTACTTAAAGTGAAACTAAAGACACTTAAGAGTAAGGAGAAAAGACCTTGAGATTAGTCAGAAATCAGTTTAAAAAAATATTAAGTGACAATAATTAGATGGACAGCTGAATTCTTAGCCAATAATAAAAGGAAAAGAAGACAATGAAATGAATTATTCAGTATACTAAGAGAATATAAGTGTCAACGTAGAATTATATATCTGCAAGTTCTTAAAAAAACATGGTGAAATAAATATATTTCCAGACAAACAAAACTGAGAATGTTTACTAACAATAAAACATCCAGAAAGGAAAAAAAGAAAAATAAAACTTAGAGTGAAAGACTATTTCAGGAAAAAGGAAAATGACTCTAGAAGGAAGGTGTGAGATGAAAGAAAAAGTAGCAAACATAGAAATTGCTATACAAATAGGTAAATATGAACAAATAATAGTGTATATTAATTTCAGAGAAAAGTAGGTTGTAAGGCAAAAAATGAAATCTTACTACTGAGAACAGGCAGTAGTACCCAGATCAATTTGATTAAAGCTATACTATGATACGACATTAGGATAGAGCAAAAAGAAAAATCAAGGAAGGTGAAGATGAACAGAGAGAATAGTAGAGGGAGTAGAGGGCCAGAGGGTCATCCTGACAAGTTTTTACATACTAAAAAAAAAAAAGTTAAATAGAATTAACATTTTCACCTTTAGAATCA
This sequence comes from Cryptoprocta ferox, assembly GCA_028646485.1. NCBI lineage: Eukaryota > Metazoa > Chordata > Mammalia > Carnivora > Eupleridae > Cryptoprocta > Cryptoprocta ferox. The sequence continues at coordinate 95,820,624 of CM053579.1, forward strand.
AAGGCGTTCTCTTTCCCTCCCTCTCTCCCTACCCTCAATGCCAGGTTCTCAGAGCCCAAGATGTTGGGATTAGTTCACTTCATATGAGAAGATGAAAAGACAATTTAATTGTTTTCTTCAAGAATATAAAGTCCAGGGGCACCTGGGTGGCTCAGTCGGTTAAGCGCCTGACTTCGGCTCAGGTCATGTTCTCACAGTCTGTGAGTTTGAGCCCCGCATCGGGCTCTGTGCTGACAGCTCAGAGCCTGGAGCCTGCTTTGGATTCTCTGTCGCCTTTTCTCTCTGCCCCTCCCCTGTTCACACTCTGTCTCTCTCTGTCTCTCAAAAATGAGTAAACATTAAAAATTTTTTAAAAAGAATATAAAGTCCGTTTATGAAATATGCCAAACCAGCATATCTCAATTTCCTTTCAGGACAACCATATGGGCCATGGGTCTAGATTACATGAATGATGGGAATTTTTGCCAGATGGTTGGCTGTTGGACCAGGCAAAGAAGAAATGGGTAGAATCTCCATCAACAGATATTTTTTAAAAAACATGTGGGTCTGTCATAAACCTGCTTGCTCCCCTCCAGGCTTATGCATTTATGGCACAGGATATTATTTGAAAATTTAGAAGATATACATTCAAGTTCTAGCACTCCTACTTACTAGTTCTACAATCTTAGACAAATTACTAATTTTCTGAGCTCCAGTTTCCCCTTCAGTAAAATAGGAGATAATTTCCCCTTCCCTGTCTACCAGTCGTGGTTGTAGCAAGGATCCAATGACATGGGTTACAGGGCTATATAAACTTCAAGGACTTCAATAAATGTAAGTTGTTATTCTTGAATAAATGCTTTCATTATCACAATCACATGAAGCTATTTATGTAATAGCCTCCTCACTCATTTCCTTAATTCTAAGGAGAGGATTATAGTTTGTAGTCAACATTTCACATTGATTTAGGAAAATAGAAAAAAGAAATGTAATTTTCAATGGTGATGAATAGTATGTGCAAAATGTATGTGGATGAAAAAAACAAGATCCTATTATTTTTCAGATGGGCAATACATGAGCTTCTGGAAAGAAAACCTAATTCAAATATTAAGTTACTAACTTTAATAATAAAAAGTATGTTTAATAGTCATGCCACATGACTTGGATCAATTGCTAAATATGAATGGGGGCAGAATTCAACTGACACAAAGAAAAGGTCTTGTCAGAGAAAACATTTTAAAGGCAGCTAAAGATAATTTAATGTAACCCTAAGACTGACTCTGGAAAATATTGACTTGTGTTTGCTTCTTGACCAGCACACCAAGAAATGTAATGAACTCAAGAGACTGAAACAATTGAGTAATGATTCATCTTTCTCCTTTTAAGGAAAACTATTTTTGTTATGGCCTGTAGTGCCTTGAAGATAAGGCCAAATTATACTGCAAAACTAAATAAGTTTTTAAGTAAATACTAGACAAATCTAGTTGTACAGGCTCCCATCATATAATTAGAAAATAAGCTTTTATATTTATTTATAGGGTACCATAATGACAGGGTGAATGCAATTCTCAATGTCATGTATACAAAGTCACACTGATACAGATAAGAATGAAAATGAAATATGAATAATGGATGATGAATCATTTTCTTGGGTCTCCAGAAGCCACTTAAAAGTTAAAATGAAAGGATGCCATGATTAATCTTTTGTTACATAAGGACATTGGAAATAATCTTACTGTGAACTTCAGACCCCTTGATTCTGTTATGTTAAATAGAACCATTATCCCCAGGGGTATATTTTTTCACCATGGAGTCCCAGTTCCTTGCACCAGGATCGCACACTCCTTCTACTTTCCAGTTCTGTCAGTACATTGTTTTCCCAACATCTTCTCGTCAAGAATTTATAGGGCCTTTGGGCACTCTATTTTCCCTGTATGTCCCTCTAGATTCCCTCTCCTCCCTTCACCCTGCTCTATGCCTCTGGAGGCTGACATCAATGGACTGCACAACTGAGGCTTGACATTTGGCTTCCAGTTTATTTCAGCCAGTAGGAGGGACCAGCAGGAGATCAGAATTGGGAGGGAAAGAGAAGTTGGAGTATTTATTTCATCAGCTCCCTCCCAGCTGAGCAGAAATTTGGTAGTGTTTTTGTCCTTCTGTTGAAAGCCAAATTCAAAGAGACACAAAATAGATTGGTGGTTTTTAGTGACTTCAGGGAGAGGAAAATGGGGAGTGATTGCTAATGAATATGGGGTTTTGGTGGGTGATAAAAATGTTCTTGACTTAGATGGTGGTGGTTGAAAAACTTTGCAAATATACTAAGACTAATTGTACATATGAAAAGGGTGAAGTTTATGATGTGAGAATTATATCTCAATTTTTAAATGGATAGAAAATATACAGTGGACTATTATTCAGCCATAAAAAAGAATGAAATCTTCCCATTTATGACAACATTGATGGACCTTAAAGGCATTATACTAATGAAGTAAGTCAAACAGAGAAGGACAAATACTGTATTTTCTCACTTATATGTGAAATTTTTAAAAAAATAAGCTCGTAGATACAGGGAACAGATTGGTGGTTGCCAGAGGCAGGGGATGGGGAGTGGGCAAAATGGGTTGAAAAGAGTTGAAAGGTACAAACTGCCAATTATAAAATAAATAAGTCATGGGGATGTAATGTACAACATGATGTCTACAGTTAATAATACTGTATTGCACATTTGAAAGTTCCTAGGAGAATAGATCTTAAAAGTTCTTATCACAAGAAAGAAATTCTTTATAGCTATGTATGGTGACAGATGTTAACTAGACTTATTGTGGTTATCATTTCTCACCTTATACAAATACTGAATCATTATAAATGCAGAACATCTGAAACTAATAGAACGTTATATGTCATTTAAGCCTCAATTTAAAAAAGTGGATAGATGTTTCAAATTAAACTTTTGTAGCACCAAATACAGATAAAGAAACAGGGAAAGAAACACTAAAAACTGAAATTATGACAAAAAAATACAAACCAAGAAAAATGTATCAATTATATCAATTAAAGTAAATAGACAGACAGACAGACATAAAGGCCACAGTTCCTGGAAGGTGGTGCTGTCTTACAGCTACAGCTTTCCCCAGTTTTCAGTAATGTCTCAACTCTTGAACTTCAGGCCTAGGATAGTAACAGCTTCCTGCTGTTGCTGGCTCTTGGGTGTTTTACCATTCCTAGTTTGCTTCCTTTAATTCTGTAAATAGTCCTTTTAGTAGACCTCACCAATTAACCCATTCGAGTACGCCCTCTCTTCCCATACAAGCCACTATTACCCGTGAGATCATGTCCAAACTCCTTTTTGTCCTTTAAGTCCCTCTTCTCTTCTTTTTCACCTTCCTGTTTTGCAAGTTGTGATTCAACATTATTTTCTCTTCTTCCATATCACCTTTAGCACATGTATTCTCTGCTCTAACATGACTTTGTACTTTGTTTTAAATTCACATATAATTATTTAGTTAAGTGTAAGGTATATTTCATCTAAAGATGACACAGAAATCCATTCTTCATGCTTCTCATAACTTTTAGTCCAGGTAGAGGCACTAGCTGGGAGCTGGATTTAAAATTTTAATTCATTATTTCTTGATTTGCTTCTCTTCCTTTCAAGCCTTTCTTATTTACTTTCCATTTTAACCCATGATTTCATCCCTATATTTCTCATGGATACAATTCTTATAACCCTTTAAGTCCCAAGCCCTCCTTTATAAAGCCACTAAATTAGATTATTGATGACAAATCAAAGGACTCTGAGTTTATCAGTCTGAAAGTCCTTTGCTCTCCGAATATAACACTATGAATTTTGTACCCTTCAGGGCACAATACAAAGCTCATCTTAAAATTGTTTTGGCTGATGAAAGAAAGGAGGTCAATTTACTTGGAAAGTGCTATCACATTTACTTAAACTAAACACTGTTGTTAGTTTTTTTTTTATTGTATTAAAAAAATCAAGTGAAGGATGCTCAGGGGTCATATAGTACCCAAGCCTGTTGGTTCGAGAAAGATAAAGATGAGACTGGAATGGATTTTTAGAGCCAGATTCCATTTTGGCTTTATACTTCAATCTATTACAGCAATGTCTCTTTTTGTACCCCCAAGGTGAGCTTGGGTTCTGTAAGACATGGCCAGAACACATTCCACAGATGATGATAGAGAGAGAGGGAAGACTTATTCTCCCACAGCAGAAGGGTCCAATTTTATTTTCCTGGTAATAAGCTTAAGAGGTACCATATGTGTCTGTCTTTAGAGAAGAGTGAGAGAAGTGAGGGGTAACTCAGCCCCATGGCGTCTGGGCAGGGGGTGGCCCAGATTGGGCTTTCTGGAGCCACCCCAGTTATGGAGGGCATGGCATTTGTTTCTGGCGTCATTTCTGCAGCATGCTATAGTAGAATGAGCATTGAACTCTGGAGTTGGACAGCTCTGTGCTTGAATTCTGGTTCATCATTTACTAGCACCAGGCATGCCGGACCGAACCAGCAATGGAACAAGGTTTCTAGAGGTATTCTAGTTTGGGTGAATTTGAAGTTATCTATTCATTTAGCAAGTATTATTTTGAGTGTCTACTATGTGAGATATTAAAAACGGAAGTAATATGAACTTCCTAACCTCATAGAATTTATCATGACTTTGTAGGCTGGCCTTCTCTCCAGCCATCAATTGACCCTAAAAGGGCTAGATGGCACATTGCCCCTCCTGTGTCCATAGGCAATCATGCAAAATGCACTAATTAAATGTCTCCATAATGACTGTGTGCTTCAGAAATGGCCTGGTGCCAATGCCTTGAAAAGACTGCTCCAAATGCCGCTCTTGTCCTGAAGCTAATGGATAAAGTGACCACAGCATACGCCTGGAATTGATTGTTTTCTTTAGATTTAATCAAGCACTCCTCCCCTCCTCCCCTGAAAATGTTAATGCTTTCTTTCTACTATAGCCCCTCTGCCTTAACATGAAAAGAATGAAATTTCCCCTCTGACTTTTAATTATCCACTGACAGCTTTGGGAAATGGCACGGGTAACAAATCAGAAATGCCATTTGGTTTTGGAATGCATCCTGCCTGCTTTTGAAACAGATTTTCTGAGTTATGTTTTGAACAAATGTTAACGTTAATTTGCGTTTCCTTAACAGACACCAACAGATGAACAGAAAAGGGAAGGAGGTCTTCCATGAATGTGATGATGTGATGGGAGAACTTTCAAGGATTAACACAACCAAAGGTAATTGGCCAGCATAAAAGGGAGAGCTCATGTAATATTTCTTACATGCTAAGCTGTACATCAGACATTTCCCAACTAGGGCCCATTTCCTCTATATCAGTGCTGCTCTAAGTATCTTTGGGAAAGGACTAGTTTTTTTTTTTTTAAAGAAAATTACCAGTCTAAATTTTTCTAAATGGTAACTCTCAATTTCTGTACCCTTTTTTTTTTTCCAATCACAGATTGGTAATGAACAATTAGCATTGGTCCATGAAGCATACTCTGAGTAGCCCTGTTCCAATACTTATCACCTTTTAAGGAGCAGATATCATGCCACATACTTTACAAATGTTATAATTTAGTCTTCACAACAATCCTGTGAGGCAATCCTTTCTTGTTTTGCGGATGAAAAAATGAGGTTTAGAGAGCTCAGGTAATCAGGTGAAAGTCATAAAATTAATCAGTGGTGGAATGTTTCTTCCTGACTCAAATTCATCCACCGCTATCTTTTCTTAAGGAGCAGCAAGTAGCAAGGTTGAATCGTTTGTAATGTGCAAGGTTATTGACAGAAGAATGATATCAGGAAGAATCAGATCTGATAGTCCAAGGTCATAAATTAATGTAGAAAGCAAAAGACCAGGAGAACCAGATGAGGCACAAGTCAGGTACTAGGTAATTGAAGCTAGGAATGGTTGAAATGGAGTTGGCTGCTGCACTATGGGGTGTTCCTTGTAGCCAAAGATGTTGACACCTCATTCTTCCACCACCTTCCAATGTACTGTCTGGGTCTCACTATAACTCAGTGGTCCTGATCCTTTTAAGGTGAGAGGGTCATTACTATCTCTCCATAAAGCTTTACCGTACATGGCAAAGGGAGAAACACATCCTTTGACATAGTTTCAGGCTCAGTTGGAAGGTCTTTATCTTGAGGGAGACCAAATGACTGTGAGACCTTCCAGAGTCATCAAATTAAAGGACTTGTCTCCTCTTTATCACAACATTCTCTTCACAAGGAAGCACATCCTCTGAGGTCAACAGAACTGGGAGTAGATAATCCCCTAAGGCTGGGAGTTGGGCACAGGATGATTACTAAGCTATGTGCAGGGAGAGAAGACTTCGCCAGGGAATTAGCTCCTAGGGAGATGCACAGAAAACAGTGTAGCATCTTAGGGCTGGATCGACTGTCCCCTGGGAGCAACGGGCATTAAAGCTAATAGTAGAAATTTACATTGGAAGCTAAAGTAGGAGGAATAAATGCAAGGTAGAAAATGATATAGGAGAAACCGGAAAAATAAGTATACTATCAAAGCAGGGATGCAAGGCAAAAGGGAGGAGCCAAGAAAATGAGTCTCTAAACAGGGGGAGTTGTAGGTCAAATGGAGTCAGTGAGGCCAAAGCATGTCCAAGCTCCTGGGTTTGGCTCAAGATCAAATAAGTATTACATCCAAATTGAAGAAAATACAGAAAAACACATATACATGCACATGCAACAAGAAATCAGTCACTCATATTCCCACAACCCAGGCATGATCATTTCAGTATGTTTCCTGTGCGTCACTGTGACTTTGAGAGTAAGCAAAGCCCAACCACCCTGGTTCCCTGACTGTGTTCTCAGTAGTATGTGTGTTGGAGAGAAGGAGAGATATTGAGGCCAGGACTCTGCAAAAGTAGGGGCAGCTAATCCAGTTCTGAAGAATAGTGATAATGTTGCAGATGGCCAAGGCATCATGGGATTTCTGACCCAGAGAGAACTTGAAGATCATCCAGCTGGTGGTTTTAAAAGGCTGTTCTTCAGAGCTGTATAGGTTTGATGCAGATGTCTCAGAGGCTGCCTGGGCACAGAGTGGGGGGAAGGATGAGTATACAGCAAAGTGGGTAGGATTATAGGTCCCCCAACCTGCCTTCGACCCAGTGGCTCTGCTTTATCTTGTCTATATATTCCTTTCTGGGTAAGATTTCATTTGAAGAAAGGAGTCTGCTGCTTTTAAAAGGGGGAAATAAAAATGATTGAAAGTCATTGCTCTAATACCAAATCATTTCGTACACAAAGACACTGAAGTCTCAAGTGATGAAAGGACATTTAGAAGATCCCATGGCTAGGTATGGTGATTATGAGGAACATTCTTGATTCCCTAGCCCTTCTTTGACATTTTCCCTCAAATAAGCTGTATCCTTTTATAATCTTCTTTAGAATAGGCCTCCTCTTACTCAGAACAATGTCTGGTCTTGGCTCAGGATTATATAGCCATAGGGTAATCTGCCATCTCTGTTTTCCCAGGTCTGAGAGGTTGCCCTGGGTGCAGAATTTTGAGCGCTAAAACCAAGAGTCCCACACCAACTGGGACAGTTGATCACTCAATCAGGAAGCCCTAATCTCCAGATCTTTCCTTACTAACCACTCTGTCTTTGTTACTGGGATCCTGAGTAACTTTCTGTCTCACTTTAGATTCTCAGAGTCCTTCAACCTTTGGAGCCTCATCTTTGAGATGATACCATGGTTTCCGATTCATAACTGTGTGGAAGCATTCTTTCTTTGTTTTTTTTTGTTTTTTTTCCCTCCACCATGGACAGCACCCTCTATCTATCCCTCATTTTTTCCCCTCGGAGATCTGATCACATGTAGTTGTTGTCACTGAGTGTCACTTGCCCTCCATGTGAATTGTAATAACTGCTGGCTACTTTCCAGTTCAGTCCTGCCAAACTTCTGGTACATTCTGGAAGTTCCCTAGACCCAAAATTCAGATTTTTGTCAGAGTTTCTTTCTATTATCTTTTCTCCTCACTGCTGACCGTTTTAAAGAACATTGTATTTGGGTTGGTGGAGGTTAACTATATATTTCAGCCCCCATGCAGTCTATGAACTGAGTGCCCAGACCTATCAAATTAGCAGGGAATAACTTTCTAAAACTCAGTTTTCCAAACAGCTAGAAAGAGTACCTTTAGACCACTGCTGATCAGTATATCTAAATTATTCTTACCACTTAGTTTTACCTTCCAAGACTTGCTGCATATCATCCAAGGAGGGTTTTGTTAAGGAACTCAAGCATGGAATTTTAGTGTCTCATTTAAGGAGAACTCTGCCAAAGTGCTTCTGTTACTTCACTCAGCCCTTTGGCCTGTGGGGAGAGCCTTGTAGCCTCTGCCCTGCTCATCTGCCCACTCAAATCTATTCTAGGCTTACTTCGTCGATTCTGATCTGAACTATTTTTCAGAGTTCCAGACATGTTTTTTTTTTTTTTCAAAAACAAACAGAAAAAAATAGTTTGGTTCAACCCTGTGTGTGTCCTACTCTCTCAAGCTGCCGTGATGGCACTCAGACCTTAGAGCTCAAGGGATGTGATTAGGGACATGAGATGGCATTGAAATTGATGCCATAGAGGATTCAAGTTCAGCTAGTATGTGAAAGGTTTATGGTGCCTTTCTTTCCATTTAGTAAATACTGAGTTATATTTATGTCTCTTTTATTTTTTGTTTGTTTGGAGGGGGAAAAACACTTTACTTCCTTCCAAATTTATAAATGGGGAGCCAGACATCAATGATGTTGTAAACATGCTATGGGAAAGAAAATCTGTTAGTCAACATCTTTCCTATAGAAGCTACATCAGTGCAAGAAAGATTTGACAGGGAAGTACCCTGGTAGTTTTTAAATAAAATTTAGGATTATAGCTCAGAGCATGTTATCTTGGGACTCATCAGATACTGATATCTTTTGCTAAAAATGAGGAAAGTGAAACTCAGGATGATCAGAGTAGTGGTTCTCCACCATGGCTGCACATGAAATCCATCTGGGAGCTTTAGACAATAGGGCTCCCTGTGCCCCACCTCCAGAGCCCATCTGATTGGCCACAGATGGAACTTGGCATTGATGTTTTTTAACCCCCACTCCAGGTGGTTTTCATACACAGCCAAAGTCTAGAATCCCTGTTTTATTTTATTTTTTTATCTTTTTTTATAGTTTATTGTCAAGTTGGTTTCCATATAACACCCAGTGCTCTTCCCCACAAGTGCCCTCCACCATGACCATCACCCCTTTCCCCCTCCCTCTTCAGCCCTCAGTTTGTTTTCAGTATTCAAGAGTCTCTCATAATTTGTCTCCCTCCCTCTCCCTAACTCTTTTTCCTCCTTCCCCCCCACCATGGTCCTCTGTTAGGTTTCTCCTGTTAGACCTATGAGTGCAAACATATGGTATCTGTCCTTCTCCACCTGACTTATTTCGCTTAGCATGACACCCTCAAGGTCCATCCACGTTGCTACAAATGGCCAGATTTCATTCTTTCTCATGGCCGTGTAGTGTTCCATTGTATATATAAACCACATCTTCTTGATCCATTCATCAGTTGATGGACATTTAGGCTCTTTCCATGATTTGGCTATCGTTGGAAGTGCCGCTATGAACATTGGGGTACATGTGCCCCTATGCATCAGCACTTCTGT
>CM053579.1:95830770-96013856 GCA_028646485.1 Cryptoprocta ferox
ACATTGGGGTACAAGTGCCCCTATGCATCAGCACTTCTGTATCCCTTGGGTAAATCCCCAGCAGTGCTATTGCGGGGTCATACGGGAGTTTTATTGATAGTTTTTTGAGGAACCTCCACACTGTTTTCCAGAGCGGCTGTACCCGTTTACATTCCCACCAACAGTGTAGGAGGGTACCCGTTTCTCCACATCCTCGCCAGCATCTATAGTCTCTTGAGTTGTTCATTTTAGCCACTCTGACTGGCGTGAGGTGGTATCTCAGTGTGGTTTTGATTTGTATTTCCCTGATGATGAGTGATGCTGAGCATCGGGGGTTGTGGTTTCGAGTCCCATGTTGGGTGTAGAGATTGCTTAAAAATAAAGTCTTAAAAACAAAAGGGTCTCTCTAGGATGCAGGCCTGGGAGTCAAACTGCTAGGTAATAAGGGTACACATATTTTTAGTTTACAAGGTAATGAATACCAAGTTGTTTTCCAAAGTGGCGGAACCAATTTATATACTCACTCACTAATAGCTCAAGAAGTGTTTGGTTCTCCACATTCTGGCAATGATCATCTTTGTCAGACATTTTAATTTTTGTTTATCTGATAGGCATAAAATACCATCTCATTGTATCCTTAATTAGCATCCCTAGATTATTGATGGGATCAGGGAGATTTTTATTCATTTCTCTTTTCTTTTGAAATGCCTGTTTGTTTTTTCTTTTTTTTTTTCATTGATTTGTGGGATTTTCTTTATATTATGGATATTAATCTCTTACCAGTCACACGTACCACAAATATCTTCTCCCTAGTTGTGGCTTGTCTTTTACCTTATATGGTCTATTTATTGAACAGGAATTCTTAATTATGAAGTACTTAAATTTAGCATGTATTTCCTTTGCTTGTGCATTTGTCAACTTTTTAATTTTTTTAATTTTTTAAAATTTTTAATTTTTTTAATGTTTATTTTTGAGAGAGAGACAGACAGAGCACGAGCAGGGGAGGGGCAGAGAGAGAAGGAGACACATAACCAACTGAGCCATCCAGGCGCCCCAATTTTTTTTTAATGTTTTTTATTTATTTTTGAGAGAGAGGGAGAGAGAGAGAGAGAGAGAGAGAGAGAGAGAGAGAGAGAGAAAGCAGGGGAGGGGCAGAAAGAGAGGGAGACACAGACTATGAAGCAAGCTCTAGGCTCCAAGCTGTCAGCACAGATATCTGATGCGGGGCTCAAACCCATCAATCGTGAGATCATGACCTAAGCCAAAGTCAGATGCTTAACCAACCGAGCCACCCAGGTGCCCCTATTTGTCATATTTTTAAAGAAATCCTCCCCACCCAGAAGTTGTAAGGCTTTTCTGCTATATTTTCTTTTTTAATTTTTAGTTTTCTCTTTGCCTTTGAGTCTTGTATCTACCTGTAATTGATTTTGTTTATGATAGAAAATGGAGATACACGTTCATTTCTTTCCATAGCAATAACTATTCATTCCAGTGTTAGTTGTGGAATAAATGGGTTATTTACTTACCAATCTCCCATGCCAACTCTTGTGTCTGTGGGACAATTCTAGGCTCTCTCTTTGCATGTATCTTTATCTCTTTTCTTTTCTTCTTGCATCGTTTCATCTCTCTCATGTAAATGTGGGTACAACCCCAGACCTTCCCTTTTGTGCTATTAGTCTGTCTAACTCTGAGACAGTAGCACTATCTCCTAAGTACTGTAATGTTGAAAGGAGCCAGACACAAAAGTAACCCATCTGTGCTTCTATTTACATGAAACTCAAAAACAGAATGAGGCATGAAGACGAGCAGGAAATGAAGTCGAAGAGTGACTAGGTGGGACAGATCATGGAGTGAGAGGGAAGCCATTGGAAGGTTCTCAGCAGAGGACCAATATGACCCACCTTATGTTGTCAAAGGATCACTCTGGGGCTCAACTGAAATAGGCTTTTGTGAGGCCAAAGTGGAAGCAAGGGGATCAGTTATAAAGCCAGTGTGACATTCCGGGCGAGAGAAGATGGCAGATGGGACCAGAGTGATGGCAGTAGATGTAGTGACATGTGATCAGATTGCAGGTATCTTATGAAGATAAGGCTGATAACATTTGCTGGTAAATCCATTGTGAGGTGTCTCGGAAGAGAGGCCTCAGGAGAAGAGAAGAGGTATCAAGAATGATACATTAAGAGTTTTGATGGAACAGCTGTAAGGATGGATTATGTAGTATACAGTATGTATGTAACATATATATAAGCTATATGAAATATATGTAAAGAACACATACATACATAATGCTTAGTACTGGTTTGCAACATGGTATGTATATGTGTTTAATAAATAGTCCCTCTCTCTCTCCTTCATGGGGCATGTATATACAGGACAACCTAGTTCAGATTTTAATATCCTATAGTTCCTTGAAGTTAGAGATACCCTCACAGTCAAGTGGTGACCCTGGGTGATGCTTGCATGGTAATATAGTGGAGATGAAAGAGTGATGTCTAGGGGCACCTGGGTGGCTCAGTTGGTTAAGCATCCGGCTTTGGCTCAGGTCATGATCTCACCGTTTGTGGGTTCGAACACCGCATCGGGCTCTGTGCTGACAGCTTGGAGCCTGGAGCCTGCTTTGGATTCTGTGTCCCTCCCTCTCTCTGCCCCTCACCTCCTCGTGCGCTCTCTCTCTCTCTCTCTCTCTCTCTCTCTCCAAAATAAACATTAAAAAATTGTTTAAAAAATGCAAGAGCCATGTTTATAAGGCTTGATTCTTAGATAACTGATAGGCACTAATAGTGTTGCCCATCTTAGGAAATAATCAGAGTAAACAAGAGTAGCTGTAACAATGTGGCTTCCAAGGGCACAAATTTTTTTAAGACCAAGTGCTATTTTAGCTTGAGCCTAGGGATGAATGTTTACAGTACAGAACTTTGAGATTTCTATGTTATCTGAGTATAAATAGGACCTTTGAGCCCTTTGGAAGAAAGCTTAGGTATTTACCGAGATGACCATTATTTTCTGCTGCTGCTGACCAGTGAAATACTTTCCAAATGCTGTTTTAATTCTATCAGCCCTTTTCGATGGATGGCTTGATATGACCTTATTGACCCTGTGATTTTCAGAGATGACAGGCCCCATCACCAACATGACACAGTGTCTCTCCATACATCTCGGTCTGCAAAGCTAGTACCAGGCACTTGTTTTTCAGGTTAACATTAGCAACACCAGATTAATCTGTGTGGTTGCTATGGAAATTATTCTTTCTCCTTTGTTGGGTTTATAATAGATGATTAATCAAAACACTTGGCCAAGAACTACATCTCTCTGTGCCACTCTGCCTTCTTACCTAACTTCACTCATGTCCCTAGGACTTATACACTTATGCCCAAATTCGACTGTGCATCCAGTTGGGTTAATTGCTAATAAAGGTCAGGAACATTAAGTGTTCTGGACTTGGTGTTCTTTTTAAAATAACAAAAGAAAATACAAGGCACTAACCAGCAGAAAACATTGCCTGGTTGAAACAAAACCCGTCCTTTTAGGTAATGCAAAGTATGTAAGAGATGCCTTAATGTAATTTGAAGATCCTTTTCCATCTGCTTCATTAGTCAAGTAAAGCAGCTATTTTTATACTGTCATGACTCCAGCTTTTGAAATTTATAAAACTAGTGTAAAGATAGACAAAGGCATAAAATAAAAGGTCTTTACTGTCACCCATACTTCTGTAATGCAGTAAGACAGGGTGGAGTTCTTACACATAAAAAGGCAATTGTGCTGGGCACCTGGAAGTATAAAGAGATAACAAATGGCACCCACCATTAAGGAGTTTGTTATGGGGAGACAGAGTTAGAAGCCAATCATTTTAGAGACAGCAAAAGCCCAATGATCACCTCTAGGGGACAGTTTAGTAGTGAATAGGTGGTGAACACCATAGTCAGGTAATAACACAAGTTAACATTTATCACATAGTTCTAGGTGTGTTACACGTAACATCTCATTTGATCTTTCCTACAGCCCTATGAAGTAGGATATTTTTATCCCCATTTTCTAGACAATTAAATTGAAGTATAGTCACATTAAGTGACTTCCTCAGGTCACACAGGTAGCATGTGGTACAGCCGGGATCTGGAAGAATCTGGTGGGGGGAAAGAGAGTTTTTCTTTTGTGCCCAGGTGTGTCTGTGCATCACGTTACACGTTTGGAAAGCAGGAGTCATGATAACATAAAAATAGCTGCTTCCCGAGTAGTCAGGTAATAGTAAGGGGATCTTTAACACATATCCAGATCTCTTTCATGCTTCACATGGGAAGACGGTTGCCTTCAGTCTAGCAAATGTTTATTACATGCTTCAAACTTTAAACATGTGCTCTTAAAAAGAATACCAAATCAGGAATACGTAGGGTTACTGTCTCTCTAGTGACAAATAAATGGCCGGATAGCAGAATTTGGACTTTGGTGCTATATTTTTAGCTGCTCTAAGACTTAGTTTGTTCCCCTGTGAAAGGAGAATAATATCTACCTTAGAGGGTATGTATGAGGAGTGAATTACCTATTAGAGTAAAATGCTTAACTCTATGCCTGGCACATAAAAAGAAAAATACCCTATGGTAATGATGATAGCGATGATGATAATGATGGTGGTGGTGGTAGTGACTATGATAAAAACCCTCTCTGCTGTTGGCATGCTCAGTTGTAGAACCTTAAATTTTAGGATGATTGGATGAGATTCTGTGTTTTATACTTATGAATATAATATTTATATTTAGAGACATCCATTCATCCGTGAACTCCTCTGTGGTCCAGTACTGCCTTTTCATGCTTTGTCTTTGCCGTCCCGCCGAGTATTTCTGAGAACATTTGAAAGAAAACTTCTGGCAATTGTACTGTAACCAGAGTTGATGTGAACAGAATTTGGTGAGAAGATTTTGGTTTAGATGAAAGTTCCTCTACCCTTCACTCTGCAGCCCCACCCCGCATGGCTCAGACATTAGAATTCGCAGAACATGATTCTGAACATTCTTGTGGATTGATTAGAGCATTCCCAGAGATGAAAGAAATAGTGGGATGATGTTGCCTATAAATGGAATATCTCACCTAATTCATTACACATACTATACATACATTTACTCCCAATACAGAGCCCACTGTAGCCAGGCACACTGCATTTCAATAAATAATCCCTTGGACATTCTTTATCTAAATTAATGCATCATTCTGTTCACTGAGCGTATCTGTTCTTTGTGATCACTGATAAGACATCAAGAAAGCCTTCTTCGAATTCTGGAATCCCTTCCATTCATTATCACAGGAAGTTTACTTTCAGATTTCAGAATGCCAATTGGAAGTTAAGGCACATTCTAAAAAATCTACAATGCACAATTAAACCAAATGGTTAGGCCTGTTTGCTATTATGCGTAATATAAGCATTTTAATTGTATTCAATTCTATAAAATAGAAACATTTAGTTGATTGTTTTTCCCTTCAGCTTTCCAAAGCAGTATTTACATTGCATCCTTAGATGTGAGAGTGAGCTAAAACATGACTTCTAAATAGGACCAAATGTCATTGAATTAGAAGAAAATTTTATCCCTAAGAGGGTGTGTATGTGTGTTGTTGTTTTGTTATACATTGTAATCACTCTTCAGGCTCTGAAATGATAAGTGTATTTTGTGCATCTCATGGAATTCATTTACATTCACACAGTGAAGGAAAATCTCTCTAGGTCAACATATCAGAGTATCTTGTGAAGAGGAGAACAAAGCTCTAATTTTAGCCATGGAGATCGGGTGATTTTCGATCTTCCAATCTTTCTTTCTTCACAGGCCTCCCGTCCCCTGGCAGCAAACATCCATTGTTAAAATGTGAAAGAGCTCGAGAGATGGGCAGCTGAATTTTCACTCTAAATTGCTAGCTTGCATGCAGTTGCTGCTGCCAATATCCAGTGCTCATCTCCGTCTCGTGACTCGTCATTGATCTCAGTGAGATAAACCATTGGGTGTGGGCCTGATACTGACTTACTCCTGGCTTTGGGGTGTGCAGGAAATACCTAGGGCTTTGTGAAGACTGGGAGAGGCCACCAGGGCATTCATTTGGCCACTGGGTGAAAAGTGGAATCCTGCAAAAGAGATCAGAAATAAAGCCAGAAGACCCATTGAAAACGCATCTGGAAAAAGAGAAAAAAACATCCTGGATCAGCAATATTAAACCTGATTCAGTCAAAGAAGGTTTTAAATGGTGATCCCTGGGTAATGGTGTAAAAACAAAGAGGGAACTGTCTCTGAAATTCAGCACTTAGCACACTTCCTTCGAAGCTTACCCAATAAATCTTTGGAGGATAAATGAAACAATAAATGTGAATGTTGCAAGCCCAGGTTAGCACTCCATTCTCCACTTGGCCTCTTTGTTTTCCTGCATGCCTACTTCTATCTTCTCTCACTCTTGTTCTCAGTCTCTCTCTCTTTCTCTGTCTCTACTGGCACTCTCTCCTTCCTCATCCATATGGCAGAAGACATGGCCATCTCATGACTCTATGCCTGAGTTAATACCCTCTCCGTTCCAAAGACCAACCCAAACAGAACCAAATTTCATTAGTATGAATTCCAAATACTCTGTGCCCCACCTTCTCACCAAAGTATTGGAGTCAACTTAAAATAAAAATGCACAGACATGTGAACCGAGGCTAGTGAAAAGGAATTTAAATTGTGGTCAGGAATCATATAAAGAAAGTGAGACTATAAGCTTAACAGTAATAGAATAATGAAATAGTCACCATAACTGGCATGTGAATTTAGCTAGGAGTTTTCTAGAAGCCAAGATAATTAGGGAAACATTATCGATTATAAAACTCTCACCACCTAATAGAAGAGATTGTCATGTTTTTAAAAACCAGGTCTTATCATAATGTTGGACACAAAGTAGGTGCTCAAAAACATTTGTCAGTGACTTCCAAGAAGTTAAACATTTTCATGGAGAAAACGTAACATTATATGCGCTCAGAAATAACACTCACACAAAGATATAAGTCTATGTAACTATTTTTCACCCAACTAGGAATACAAAGGGGACTACTTCAACCATGTCTCTGTACAAAACCCAGACATCTTTTATGTAAGGATTCTGATATAAGCTGAGAGATAACATTAGACACTAGTTCAGAGAAAGCATTAGTCCTATTTACAACTCCTTTGACTGCATATAATAGAAATGGACTCAAGTGGACCCAAACTAGTATAAGCAAAAAAGTCACCTCTTATCATTAAGGTGTATTAATATAGATCCTCAAGGCCTTGGGAATAGATTAGAATGAGGGCTTAGAATCCCAGCTGCACTCTCCATTTCTATCTCTGTGTCACTCTCTTAAGTTGCCTTCATCTCTTTCTGTTCTTCTCTAAATTTCTGTCTTTCTCTCCTCCTCCTGAGCCTCTCTGCTCTGCAATCCACATGGTATAAAACAGGATCACACCACCACTCATAGATTTATATTGCCTCCTTTTAAATAAGCGGTCCTGATGGAAACTGGAATTTCAATCCTAATTCCAAATGCTCAGGGAAGGGCCTCTATTTCGTACAGTCTAGGTCACACATTCAAGTCTGGGCCAATCAACTGGGCTTAGGAAGCTAAGACCACATCACAGAAAATGGTTGCCAGAGGAACTGCTCTTGCCTTTTGGGTGGGAGTAGGGTGAGGTCCTGAAGAAGGGTACTACTGAAGCCAAGATATTATTGAATGCATCGTTGTTAGGGGATCTGCCACTTAACCCAAGGCTGCAAGTAAGAGATCCTAGAATTACTGGTGCGCAATCTAGAACATCTCTTGCATCCTTCCCAACCATGATTCTGGCCAAAGCTGCATATCAGTTCAAAAATAAGCTTTCCAGCGTATATCTGACATGTATGCATTTTGTCAAGTGAAATGAGACCCATTTGCCTTTCCTTCCAGAGGACTATGGAAAGGTTAAATGTCTTTTTTCAAAATTAAAGAACATGATTTGTATTTTGACTTACATAAAAAGTCATCCTACCTTTAATGGAAATGGGCCTCCCATGGACCCGGGCACAGAGTCCAAATTTTTCTCAGAAAAGAACTTAAAATCTGCTCGAAGTCCCCCTCCTCAGATGAACAGATCATAGGATATCGGAGAGAGAATTTTTACCTTGGAAATTTTACAGGGAGGTGTTAGACTCAATGAGGAGTACCATAGCACCATTCTGGACTTGAAGACTGTCTGGGTGACAAGTGAGGGAGAGACATCACGTGATGACATCAGATGCCCAAATATCTTTCCCTTGAAGCCTTCATGACATGGGCGTTAATCAGCTTATCATACCAAGAGAGGACCGTTGCCTCCAGTGAGGTCAGAAGGCAGGGTCCTCAGACAGGAAGGAGTCCCCTAACCCCTATCTTAAAAGATTCAAAGCTGGTCCCTTCTTCCCGTGGGCAATACAGAATCTGCGGGGAGATCTAGACTCATCTGCATCCCCCTTCTTTTTTCACGGCCTAAACAAACTCGATAGAATGGCTAGAATAAAAGCCACATTTATGCACTGAGAGGAGAAAAGACACTCAAATAACTTGCTGTTTGTCCACTTCCCGCCAAATATGTGAGATTTCTAAGAATGTTTCACTCCCCGCTGTGGTAATGAATTTCCAGTCGCATGAGGCACACTAATAACCACAGGCCAGTAGACTCAGGCTGAGACCTAGCAGGCCCTCAGAGGAAGAAATGATTAACAGCATCAGGATGACGTCCTTGAGGGGCTGCTCTGCTATTTCGGAGACAACAGTAATCTAACTTTACAGAACAAACAGCACCACTAGACTGGGACTCGAGCCACCTTGGTGCATTCGGAAGAAAGAGGGGAATGAAAAGAACAGCTTACTTAGAATCATGGTCAGGAGATCTGCCAGTAAGACAATGGTTGGAGTGCACTTTGCAGGCTTTGGGAAAATGCCAGGTGAATCCAGTATGTTCATTACACAATGGACGCTAAGGCTGAGCGAGTGGAGACCAGCTGAAGCAAATGTAGCTGGAAAGCGGTAATAAAAAAAAAAATCAAGAAATGGTGCAAGTGTGATTAGAAAAAGGTAATAATAAAAATCATTCTGGAAACTCAGGAATTTCGTATGGTTTGCGGAGCAGATAACAGAGACTGGAATATATAGGTCAGTGGTTCTCAAAGTTGGTCCCTTGAGAAGGATCAGTCTGGAAATGTGTTAGAAATGCACATTTTTGGCTTCTCCCTAGTCTTGCTGAATCAGAAACCCTTGGAGTGGGGCTCAGAAAGTTGTGATTTGAACGTACACCAGGTGATTCTGATGCATGCCCAAATTTGAGAACCACTTGTATAGGGGAATGGATACTTAGACGCATTTATTAAGCATAGAAAAAGAGGCATTATATAGTTGCTATGTATATATGGGAGAAGAAACAAAAATTCTCAAATAAATGTACTATGGGCATATTCCCTTTAGCTGCATTGTTCAAATGCCAGGTCATCACACATTATTGGGTCATGAAATACATCAGAGTCACTGATCAGCATTTAGGAAACTTAAATAGATTAGAAAAGATCTATTGTACTTAGGGTATTTTCACCTCCAAATCTTTTTTTCAGTCGTCTGTCTCTGTGTATATAAATGTATGTACGTGTGGGATTAGAACGTAAACATTATTTATTACCTTGTATAGACGTAAAAACATAGCAAAAACCACTTCTCTAAGACAGTGATTCTTAAATTTTCATGTACATAGGCAGTAGGTACGTGTGTTAAAGATAAATTTCCAGGCCCCAAGCAGAGATTCTTGAGGTGGGGCCCAGGAATCTGCATTTTAACAGGTGCTGCAGGTGATTTGGATGCCGGTGATCAGCAGACCCACTTTGAGTACCATGTGTGTAGGGTACAGACTGGAACTGATATTAATGATAAAAATTTCACAATTCAGAGTAAATATTTTTGAGCCCAAATTAAGGCTAAGCTGTGGAGTTTATAAAGTTGTAGTGGACATGGATCCTTCCCTTAAAGACATAAAAACTCTTAAGAGATAGTCTTTATTGTTGGGCCTGCCTGGTTTGGAAAGTCTGCAAAAAAGGAAAAGGGTGAAATGTCCCTGGGGATATTATTTGCCATGTACATCTAGTTAGTCAAACAGAACATATATTAGGGCAATCTATGTGCCTCTGCTAGCACATATGGTACCTTTTTCAGTTGTCAAAAGAGGTGCGCACTCTGGGCAAATGAATTAGGAAAAGACACGCCTAGAAATAGTTGTCCCTTCCTCCACGCTAATGTAGGCGCAGGTCAGTGCCACAGCTCTGTGTTGTAGATTATCACAAGGGCCCTAAGTTCTTCTCTCTTATCCGTACTCTTTTGTACTGCACTCCCACACTAATTCTGGACTGTTGTTAAGACTTGATTTGGCCAATGGGACATCAGCAAACATGATGCAAGCAGAGACTTGGAAAGGGCATCTACTTTGGGGTTTGTCCTCATGCTGCTCTCAGTAACCTTTCTTACCATGCAGACAAGCCCGGTCTAGCCATATGGATGATGGGAGGCTGTAAGGGGTCTCAGTCATCCCAACCAGCCCAGCTGAGTCCATCCTAAAGCCGCCAGCTCTAGCCCTCCCATCAGCTGACCACAGATGAAAAAGCAAGCTAGCCGAGATCAGTCAAACTTAGAAGAAGCACCCAGCTGAGCCCAACCCAGATGGCCAACCTATGATAATCGTAAGCAAAAAAAAAAAAAAAAAAAGTTATTGTTTTAAGCCACTAAGGTTTGAGGGACTTGGGTATGTAACAAAGGCTGATGAGACACTTAGTAAGCTCTCTGGTTGGAGTTCGGTGTTGATTCAGGCCCCCCCAAGCCCAACAATCTTTTGGTCACAAGCTGCACCCTTACACAAGGCAGCCTGGGGTGCAGCATACCTCAGGCCACCCTAAGCTATGTAGGCTGCAAGGAAGCCACCAATAAATCTCAGGCTTGTAGAGTGGTTGGATTTGATTATCTGACCATACTTGAGAGACTGAAACGACTTGAGAAGACCCTGGTGAGCTGGGGTGATCTTGTGATAAGATCATAGTCAACGCAAAATGAATTGGGCAGCATCACCAAAACTCCCAACTGACTGTTGTGATTCTGGTAGTCATTGTACACACACAGCCTCTTAGGCCTAAGGATGCTTTGGGCCATTTTTATTAAGGAAAGCATTCATATTGAAAAGATAAAATTCTTCCAGTATATCGTTACCAATCTGGACCCTGTGCGAAACCATTCTTAAGGTGTGTTCCTACATGACAGAGCAGCAGGAAACGGCCAGACAAGCTCCAGTGACAAAGTCCCCCCACTGTCTACTTCTTATCATGCCATCAAACGTGAAGGGAAGAAATTGCAATCTCTCTTCCATATTTTCTTCCATTTGGAAAGTTTTCCTTTTCCTTCGAAAATCTGGAAGAGTTTCCTTGCATGACAGCAACAGATACCTGCATTGATCACGGAAAAAGTAAAATCATATCCCTGCACAGCCCCCCGTGTGCAGAAATGAGGTCTGAGCAGGATGGTTTATCATTCTGAAGTGGGAGTGGACCACTGTTGAATGAAAGATGAATTGAGTACATAGAAGATGACAAGACACAGAGATGCCCACAGCACAAGGATAGCACCTTGTATACCTATCAGGGAAGGGAAGAAACCGGAAACAACACTGAGAACAGTCAGCAACGCTGGTGTTCTTTAATGGGCTCCATGGATAGGTCACAGCTGGGATGTAGAGCCCCTGGGATTACCTGCAACAATTCACGTGTATGGATGTATGTGCTTTTATCTTTAGAGAGGGTTCACAAGCTTTGTCAGATTCCTAAAGGGATCTTCGTCCTCACTACCTTTCAAAAAAAAAAAAAAAAAAGCTAAGAACGACTGAAGTAATGGAGTCTTAATTTGTAAGCATCTCAATTCATTAGAGGATGACTTGGTTTTCTTTTCCTATTTTGAGAGCTTTATTGGGGTATAATTGATACACAAAACAAATATACATGTTTAGTGTATACAATTTGGTAAGTTTGGACATATGCACATTCCTGTGATGCTATCACCACAACCAAGCTAATGAACATATGCATCACCTCCAAAAGTTTCCCTATGTCTTTGTGTGTGTGTGTGTGCGTGTGTGTAGTAAGAACACTGAACAGGAGATGAACTGTCTTAAGAAATACTTATGTGCACAATACTGTGTTAACTATAGGTACCGTGTTGTACAGCAGATCTCTAGAACTTACTCATCTTGTGTAACTGAAACTTTATAACTATTGAACAAGTCATGGGGAGCTGTTAGTCAATTGTTTTTCTTTTTAAACCAAACCTTGATTGTCCTTTACACAGAAGTACTTCACAGTCCATATGTAAGGTTGATCTTTCCTTTCCCTTGATTTTAACTTTTTTTTTTAATGTTTATTTATTCTTGAGAGACAGAAACAGAGCACAAGCAGGGGAGGGGCAGAGACAGGGGGTGGGGGGCGGGGCAGACACAGAATCCAAAGCAGGCTCCAGGCTCTGAGCTGTGGGCTCCAATTTACCAATCGCAGGATCATGACCTGAGCCAAAGTCATACGGTCAACCGACTGAGCCACGCAGGCACCCCCCACCCAATTTTATAATGAAATTAAATGTGTGTTCCCATAGGGAAGAAAACAATCTTTCAGTTGTTACTTTGGAATCTCTTGGCAAGGAAAGGGTCAGGCAGGGAGGAATAATTCTCTACATTAATCTCTGTGCCAATTTCCCTACAGCCTTTTAAAAATTTCTTCTCTGGTCCTTTCATCTATTAGAACTTACTTGTTTCTGGCTCTAGGACGCACCTGATGCTCTCTGGTCCAAAGGAATTGTTCTGGGTCCTGAGCATCCTTTGTGGTCCCCTGGTTCACTTCAGCTGCTGGATCTCTGCTCTCTGCCTTCTTGGATGTGAGTACTTAACAGAATTGAGATACTCAGTGCATTGACCCTCCCTTCGTATCCCCTAACATACAAACACTGCACCTGGCCAAAGGTCCTCAAGTTTGAGGTGTGATGGCACAGAGAATGAGTTGGTCCCTTTCCTCATCTGAATGTCTGTGAGTTCAGATCCATGCCTACTTGTCTCATTTAACTAAATGCACCTAGCAACCATTCATAAGAGATGCTATGCAGAGTTGTGAAAGGTTTCTGTATCCTACCATCCCCAGTGTTCTGGGGAAGGATCTAGAAGCAGGGGATGATGAAGGTCTTCATAAGAATCTTTCAGCAACAAACTGGCCAGCCAAGGATCCTCAGAAGGGGGTGGGAAGTGTTCAGTCCTCTGCAAACTTGATTGTGCAGCTAAAAGGTGATTTGGGAACATAGGCGACCTATTTAAATGGTGAAGCTAATTTGTTCATCCATCCTGGGGAAATCTCAGATTAAAGTGAGGTAGGACCTGTCCGCTGAGGGAGGTAGAAAGAAGAGGGATTTACTTATTGGCGTCCATTGCTTCTCATTTTAAAAGCAGCAAAACCACAGTACTCAAAAAGTTGGAATACAGGATAAAGGAGGAAAAAGAACCCTCACCCCCACCCCTGATCTACCATTCTCACACAACTGAAATGAAGATATTGCTGTGTCTTAATCAAGCAATATGATCTACTTTTTCATTGTGTATGTATAAAACCCAGTATCTCGAGCCTTGTTTGTTCTCTGGCCATCCCATTCTGGGGATATCTGTAGTCATTTGTGATTCTCCCACAGAATTTCAAATTAGCTGGAAACACATGGGGGAACATCTTCCAGCCAATCAAATGGGGCTATGGGGGTAAAGCTGACCGGATTATCCAGATTATCTTAACCTATTTGCTGAGCAACTTGGACCATGGCTTACCATCTTTTTTAAAAATTTGTGTTAACATTTATTTATTTTTGAAAGACAGAGAGCACAAGCAGGGGAGGGGCAGAGAGAGAGGGAGACACAGACGAAGCAGGCTCCAGGCTCTGAGCTGTCAGCACAGAGCCCGAAGTGGGGCTCAAACCCATGAACTGTGAGATCATGACCTGAGCCGAAGTCAGACGCTTGACCAACTGAGCCACCCAGGCTCCTCCCATGGCTTACCATGTATACGTATCAGGTTTTTCCTTATAAAGTGAAGATAGTAATGATCACTAGCTAAGTGCATTGTTGAAGAGTTAAAGAAGATAGGCTTTTAAAACACACAGCAGAGTATGTAGAACACAGTAAGTATTCAATAAATGCTGGCTGTTAGTATTAGAAATAGTCTACACTAGCATTTGTCGGTTTATGTTTCCCACATATTGTTTACATCCCCCAAGCCAGGAGCTTAGAGCCTCTCAGCCAGAGAGAAGAAAGAGGATTGTAACAACATTGTCATCTGTGGTTGTCATGGCTAGTTCTTAAATGAGAATAGACTTCATGTGTTATGCTCTCAGCCTTATGTTTGTTCAAGATACCATGTTGGTTGAAGGTGCCCTTGTGAGGCTACTCAGCACTACTGTGGTTTTCTATCACCATCAATCAGGGAAACACATGTTAATTAAGTGCTTTACTGTTTTTGCGCATGATTTATTAGGTCTCTTTTCATTAATGTGCTTGATCAAAAAGAAAAGTAATTAAGTGGAGAACAGTGGCAGCAATATATACTCATCATCAATTATTAAAAATAAAAATTCTTAGGACGAGAGCCTGATCATTCATCCTTAGCCATCTGGGGTTCTCAGCTGATGGCAAACCATCTGAACTATTACTACCTCTAATTCGTAGATTCATCATTATTTTTAAAAGAGTACTAAGGGAAAAACTATTTTGATATTTACAATCAAAATACCTGTGGCTGGCAAAGAAAGACTGGCATTATACAATCTTCTTGTTATCCCTTAACCATAGAAAATCAATAGAACTCTTCTCCAGTCAAAAAAAAAAAAAAACCTGTGATTTGCCCCTTAAATATCAATAATGTGGCTTTGTAAAGAAGGCTTCTCAGAAAATACTGACTGTACAATTTTAAGGGTGAAAAACACATTTTAAGGAGAAAAGAATCAGCATTGTTTCTTTCTTGAAAAACTTGTTTTCCTAATGGAAGGATCCATAACAAATTGGAAGGCCACCCCAGAGGTTATTTTGTGTATCCCTCATCTTTATAAGCAGAGTTATCAATAAAATCTCCTAGAATTTGTTCTAGCCTTTTCAATAAAAGCTCCCAATGTGAAAACTATTATTCAGACATTATGATTAATCCTGCTATTCTGATGAGCCTATGAAATGAAGGTCATCATCTCCTACCCTGAGATATTTAAGATGCTATGAGTTCGCAATATCTTAGAGCCAATAGATTTTAATTCTTGGGGTCAATTTAAAGACACTTAGAGAGTCATCATAAATTATATTTATAATAAGGTAGGGTATAAATATACAAATAAATTACATGCCACTGTTGGAAAATATTCAGGAATAACAGAATATTGTAATAAGAATAATTTATCTGACTGTAAAATGAAGCTAATTTTCTGCTTTGCAGTTTATTCCTGTCTTTCATTTAGAATATTTTTAAGCTTCAAAATTCCATCTTGTATCAGAAAAATTTTATACTTGAAGGTCATTATAAAAAATGGGCCATATGCAAACTGGAATATGAGACCTGCTAAATGGGAGATTAAAAATTTGACTTAAGGATAAAAATAATAGTTAATTTAGGAAATACTTTGAATTCTAGGAGGATCTCCATGAAAATATTAACAGTTGTGACTCTCTTAATAAATGTAAATTTTGCGCTCTTTTCTATTTTTGAAATCAAATTCTACAGTAAAAGTGCATTGACTTTGAAATTAGATCGAGTTTATATTTTTAAAAACATTTTATCAAGTTAAAAAAGCAAGAAATTAAAAATAGTATTAACCTCATTGTTTTTTAATTTAAGTTTTTTAAATAGGTAAATTTCTGGATAGTCTTGATTTAACTTTGGTATTTGGATGATGTTGTGCTTGAAGTTGAAGTAGCCTTAAAAGGCATCTACATTTCCCAGAGTTAGTTCCATGGAGCATTAATCTTTTGAGATGGTCCTTGCAAAAAAGGGTTCCACAATGAAGTAAGTTTGGGAAGTGCTGCTCTCCATATTCAGAGACTCCACATAGAGAACTCAAGATTGCCTCTAATGAAAGATATTGAGGTGTATATAACCCAATATCTGCCAACCTCGTTCAACCAAGGACAGCAATGTTCTAGATAACTCCAATTAACATTCTGGGACACTTTGGAAAATGCTACTCTAGATTAACCCTCTCAAGAAGAAAACTTATCCAGAGAGCTATTGTCCAAGGTCCAACAGCTAGTTAATAGCAGTATTGGCACTGGAACTCAGATATTCTGACTCCCTACCTAGTGCTCATTTTTATTATACCCAAGTTCAACACCATTACTAAAAGATGAAGAGGTGCTGGCCATGCATGGCAACGTGGATGGACCTCGAGGGTGTCATGCTAAGTGAAATAAGTCAGGGAGAGAAGGACAGATACTATATGTTTTCACTCATAAGTCTAATAGGAGAAACTTGACAGAGGACCATGGGGAGGGGAAGGGGGGAAAAAGAATTAGGGAGAGGGAGAGAGGCAAACCATGAGAGACTCTTGAATACTGAAAACACACTGAGGGCTGAAGGGGGAGGGGGAAGGGGGAAGGGGGGTGATGGACATGGAGGAGGGCACTTGTGGGAAAGAGCACTGGGTGTTACATGGAAACCAACTTGACAATAAACTATAAAATAAAAGATGAAGAGGTGCTAATTTCTCCTCACATAGTCCATCCACCAGTCCTTCCCTCACCTCAAGGAAGCAGAGCAGGGAAGATTCCTTCTGACATTTTCTTCCAAGATTCAAGTCCACCTAATGCTGTGATACACCCTCATGCCTTAGAACATTTGGATGATTATAAACAGACTTGAATAGTTCATCAGCTGACCCACTTAAGAAGGAAAATTCTGCCTCACCGTTTGCTATTCCCATACCTGCTAATTTGAAGTGCTCCTTTCCCCCTCAATAACCTTGAAGTAAAGAATTTTTTTTGTCTTTAAACACTAATGCCTCCTGACGGCCATTTATGTCACACTTCAAGACTTTTTTCTCATTACCTGAGGAATCATGAGCGAGTGAAATCTCTGTCCATCTGGGAACTGAAATGGAATTCATGTTCAGAACAGTTGCTGCTTATATCCATGAGTCCTATTTTTTTTATATTGTACACAGCTTAACTGACTCAACATGCAGAGCCCTCACATCACACCTCCAATCCGAAGGTTTCTGCCTAGTGATACATTATTGGTTGTTCACTTATTGTCTGAAAATCCAGGCCTTCTCATATTTCATTCATTGCCTGGTTACTTTCTTTTTTCCTTTATTTCCTCTTCTTTTCTTATATTGTAAGACATTAAAAAAATAGGGGTGCCTGGGTGGTTTCAGTCAGTTAAGTGCCCGACTCTTGATTTCGGTTCAGGTCATGATCTCATGGTTGTAGTATCGAGCCCCACACCGGACTCTGCACTGACAGCCCAGAGCCTGCTTGGGATTCTCTCTCTCCCTCTCTCTCTCTGCCCCTCCCCAATTCTCTCTATCTCTCTCTCTCAGAATAAATAA
This sequence comes from Cryptoprocta ferox, assembly GCA_028646485.1. NCBI lineage: Eukaryota > Metazoa > Chordata > Mammalia > Carnivora > Eupleridae > Cryptoprocta > Cryptoprocta ferox. The sequence goes on from CM053579.1 coordinate 95,848,373, forward strand.
ATAAACTTAAAAAAATTTTAAGTAGCACCTCTGTGTGACAAGATAGCTCCTCTCATACAGTGGTCTCTGGACGAGCAGTCTGGCCATGACTTTGGGAATTGTGTAGAAATGCGGAATCTCAGGTCCCACCCAGATCTACTGAGTCATACTCTGCCTTTTATTTTTTATTTTATTTATTATTTATTTTTATTTTTTAAATGTTTATTTACTTTTGAGAGAGAGACAGAGAGAGAGAGAGAGAGAGAGACAGAGCAAGAGTGGGGAAGGGGCAGACAGAGATGGAGACAAAGAATCCGAAGCAGGCTCCAGGCTCCGAGCTGTCAGCACAGAGCCCCACGTGGGGCTCGAACTCACTAACCGTGAGATCATGACCTGAGCCGTGGTCGGATTCTTAACTGACTGAGCCACCCAGGCACCCCCCATACTCTGCATTTTAACATTATCCTCATGGGATTGTGCGCACTTTAAAGTAAAAAAAATACACTGGTCTAGGGTATGTTACAAAGCAAGGATTTAATTTGTGAGGCAGAAGTTGGAAAGAATTCTATTTATTTGCCTACTCCTTCTGCATGTAAACATTTGGTTTTGTTCTGAAATGTACAGCAAAGCTAATATAGTTGGTGTGTGAGCTTTTTTAATTTTGTGAAATAGAAACAAACCTGGCAACTTTCTGAACCACTTGAAAGAGAATATCAAAATATAGCCCACGTGACTGTTTTAATCAATGTGACTTTGATAGAAAGTAAGCTAACAGGCAGCCTTCTTTCCCTCTAGGAACTGACACTTAACGCTGGGCAGCTCAGCTCAGCCTCAATCCGAGTTGTAGAGGGGTGTGGACGGAATAAATGCAGCCCTCTCATATCCCCGTGTAGAATCATCCTGGATGAGGCATTAGCATGCACAGCAGAGATGTAATCAGTCCCTGGCTTTATTCTGTCTGGGCATTTCCACTCTGTGATTTCCCTGCAGCTATCTTCTTGGGACTAATGGGGAAAAGGGAATCAAGTCTTTAACGCTTCCTTGATTTAAACAAAATCCAAAAAAAATGTGTGATTTTCCTCAAGCTGCTAAGAGGTGGTGTATGTGACTGTGTACTAATCTTATTTGATAAGGCCGTGATCGATTTCTTTTTCCATGCATTTTGGAGTGCTGTATCTTAGCAGTAGCTTTCTCTAAGGAGCTTTACACAAGCAGCTCATTACGTCGTGAAAAAAAAAATCCCTGTGAGGTAAAGGGATCGATATTTATTATGCTCAATCTTAGAGCAGATGGAGACAATGCGACGTGGGGAGTTGAATTTCAGCCTACGACTCTTAGCTATATACCCTATGTAGTGGGTTCCCCAGACTCCATTTTTAGCATTAAGAAAAACGACCTTCCTAGTTTCATTAGGTTTACTATTAGGCAGTCCTAACTATCCTCTCCGTTTATAATGAGGAAGTAGCTGGGTGCCAAGAAGCCTTGAAGTTGCATCTCAGTCCATGCAGGTTCCAAGGGTAGTGAAAAGCTAAGTTTCCAAGCTGTTGGCTCCATGCGTGTTGAGGGCCGTGTTATTTGGCTGTTAATTATTTAAATTGTTAATTAACTTTTGATGTGCTCATCTGTGGTCAGTGGCCTTCCGTGCGCCCTCAAGTCTGCATCTCGTGTGCGGATTCTGATTTTTCCTTCTGAGGGATTATGCCTTAGTTAACCAAAGATCACAGTCCAGGATTAAACATTTGGAATCATACAGGCAAGCAAATTTGAGGCATGGTTGCCTGGCATGGAATAAAATCTAGAACATAAAGACTGGAATCAAATGGTAAGCATTGATAATATTTTCTCAAGGGCAAGCACTTGGGCCCACTTACATTTGAGTCTGAAACCTAATGGTAGACATCCAAGCAGGATGGCCAGGGATCTGTTAGTGCCGCACAAAATTATGATAAGGTAAAATGAAGAATATGACACTCCTTCAATAGAACATATTTTTGCTTTACCTGGTGCCTCCAAAGTCTTAATCTAAAGAAGCGGTTAATTGGTGGAATTCCTCATTATTGTGATCAAGAAGTAGTACTGGGGACAAAGAGGCTTTTGGTTCCTTTTGGTACACGTTGCCCAGGCAGTTGCCAGTTCTCGCTGGGACCTAATTTTTCCCACACCTAGGACAGGATATCAGTCTTCCTAAATCCAGATGTATTTTTTTTTATACAATAGCTGGTACAGTTAAGTATTTTCAAATTATGCTTTGCCCGAGGCATTCAAAATCATGCAAGAGAATTACAGTTATATGTGAAGGTCTTTGAAAATATACGTGATTGGGACATTTTTCAAAGAAAGTAAAAATTATTAAATCTGACCCAAATAGAATTAAAAAGACAGACCATAAAAGAAAAAATGTTTTAACTGTCAAATTCTCCCTTCCCCTACAAAAGCCATTATGACTGTACAGTTCTGTGGAGCAGAACTATGGTATCTTTAAGGAAAAGATAATATTATTCTATTTAAACTATCCCAAAGCTAAAGAAAAGATAAAAGTCCCAACTTATTTCTGAGAGACTAAGCTAACTCTGACATGCTAAGCAGATAAGGACATGCTGTGCAGATAAGAAAATTATTGACTAATCTCACTTATGAATATACTGCAAATATTAGCGAGCTGAATATTAAGTGGATTTTAAAAGAATAATATACCACACATAAGAAATACAAGTGTAATTCAACATCAGGAAACAATTTGCACAATTAAAGAGGAAAAAGCCATATGACCTCTTAATAGGTTTCTGTGCTAAAATTTAACAAATTCATGATAAAATTATTAGTAAGTGATGAAAAGACATGTGTCTTGGGGTGCGTGGTGGCCCAGTCACTTAAGCGTCTGACTCTTGACTTGGGCTTGATCTCACTGTCCGTGAGTTTGAGTCCCTCATTGGGCTCTGCACTGACAGTGCAGAGCCTGATTGGGATTTTCTCTCTCCCTTTCTCTCTGCCCCTCTCCCATTTCCTCTCTCTCTCTCTCTCTCTCTCTCTCTCTTTCTCAAAAAAAGAAGTGTATCTTTAACTTTAGCAAGCATATTTATCAAGGACCAAAAGCAAACTTCTTACTAAATAGTAAAATAGAGACATTTTCATTAAAAACAGAATCAAGAAAATCATTCCTATCAAATGATTTTTCAGCATCTTCTTGGGCAATAAGAAACACTCACTTGTCAAAAACACCGGTAAAAATAGACATCACATTTCTTTTTTGGGTGGTATTTTTTTAATATAAAGGTTTATTTATTTTTGAGAGAGAGAGAGAGAGAGAGAGAGAGAGAGCACAAGTGGAAGAGGGGCAGAGAGAGGGGGGGAAGACAGTGGATCCAAAGTGGGCTCTGCACTGACAGCAGAAGAGTCTGACGCAGGGCTCCAACTCACAAACCAGGAGATCATGACCTGAGCTGAAGTCAGACGCTCAACCAACTAAGCCACCCAGGCACCCCAAAACAGACATCACATTTAGTCACACAAGGGCATTATTGAGTCTTAATTATTCCAATTTTATCCTCAAAAGTTTTTGCAGGGTAATTTCTTAAATTATCATATTGCCCATTGACTAAACAGAAATTCTCCTTCACCTTTTATAGGCACACAATATCATTGTCCTATGTGATTTTCCAGATATTTCTCTAAAATCGTGCTAACACTGGTTCTATCTCATCCTAAGATGTAGACTATGATTGTCTTCTATTTGTCAAATAAATCAAACAGAAGAGAGTTCAAAGAGCTAACCTCACCCTCACCTATTGCTTTCTGCCTTCCACAGTTTCAGAAATAGCAGTATCCTTCATTTTACAAAGCAGGTTTTGTGTCTTTGATCTGTCACTCTGAATTCTCATTAGTACTAGAGATATGATAGTGGCTCCAATTTAGAAGGAACAAAGCCGGCAAGTTAACACAAGAACAAACACATTAGACACAACATTTACATGGGTAATATCTATGGAGTTCTAATTAGAAACATATTAATTAAGCATGTTGAATAAATAAAACTTGGAATGAAAGCGCTGTTTTGAAAATTTCAGTATTCTTTAAATGTCACTCCTTCATATTTATAATCTCTGATGAGCTTATGTTTTAAATTATTCCTCTTAGCTCTGCCAATCATAGCATTATTGGAGATGAGTTAGGAGGGACAGTGGTAAGGTGGATGGGGATCACTATAATTTCCATATCTAGTGACATCGAGAAATTATCAGTAAGGGCGAATAGACTTTGTTTTCTCTTGAAGCCTCATACCTATTTGAGGAAAGACAAAAATCACAATAGACCTGAACACAAAAAGGAAAAGTTATAATCTTTTGAAAGATTGTACAAAACAAACCATTAATGTTCTCAAAGTATGTGGATCTAAATTAGCTCTTTTTTTTTTTACTTTTTATTTTCCAATAATTATATCAAATGCACTTGTAGGAAATAATACAAAGAGACTGTAGGTACTGTAGGTACATTTTACTCAATTTCACTGAATAATAACATCTTGCAAAACTGTAATACAATGAGGATATTGACATTGATACAGTCCACCAGCTTGTTTAGATTTCCCTAGTTTTACCTGTTTGTGTGTGGTGTGTGTGTGTGCGCGTGCGGGTGCACGCCCTAGAGAGAGAAAGTTCATCACGTGGTGCCCGTCCACCACTATAGCCAAGATCCTGAACGGTTCCATCACAAAACCCTCTGCGTTGCCCTTTTAAAAGCACACCTACCTCCTAACTGCTCCCCTGCTGGAGCCCCTGTCCTTATCCCCCTGGCAGGCACTCATCTGTTTTCCATTTCTATGATTTCTTCCTGTCGAGAATATTATGTAAATGAAATCGTACAGTATGTAACCTTTCAGGGTTTGCTTTTTTCTCTCAGCGTAATTCTCAGGAGATTCATCCAAGTTGTGCATGGATCAGCAGTCTATTGTTTTTACTGCTGAGGACTAGTGTGTGTTACGGATGTAGCGGAGTTTGTTTTTCCCATTCATTCGTTGAAGGACATCTGTGTTGTTTCCGTTTTGGGGTTATTATGAATAGAGCTGTTTTGAATATTTGTGCACTAGTTTTTGTGGGAACATAAATTTCCCTTTCTCTTGATTAAATGCCCAAGAGTGCAGTTGCTGGGTCATATGGTGATTGCGGGTTTGGTTTTATAAGAAACTACCAAACTGTTTTCTTGAGTTATACACCATTTTACCTTCCCACCAGCAGTGCACGAGTGATTCTGCTCAGTTTCTCCACATCCTTGCCCGTGCTTGGTGTGTCACTATATTTTACTTCAGCCCATCTGATAGGTGTTGAATGTACTTTCAATCCAGGGCTTCTCAACCTCAGCACTATTGACAATTTGGATTGGATAGTTCTTTGGTGTTGGGGAGAGAGCTGTCCTATGCATTGTAGGAGGTTTAGCCACATCTCTGACCTCTATCTACTAGATGCCAGTAGCTCCCCCCCCCACTCCATGGTGACAACCAGAAATGTGTTCAGATATCGTTAAATGTCCCCTTTGGGAGCAAAATCCCTTCTTGAGAATCACTGTAATCCATCATGACATTCTAAATCTAAGTAAAACAAGATCAGTCATGTTTGTGTATTTCCTCTGGGCTCTTTCCCTTTTTTTGGAAATTAAAAACTTTTCTTAACCACCCACTCTCCTCTCCAACCAAACTCCTCAACTTATCACCCAGACCCATAGACTTATAAACCTGCCATGATGACTTACAGACTAAGACCAAGGCAAAATTGCTTCCAGATGATCTTAACTATTTATGCTTGCCCAGGCTATTAACTCTCAAACTGTCTCCATTAGCTACAAATGTGCCTGCTCCAACTTGTTTATAAGACGCTAATCCCATGAAGGAGAAAAGTCAGTATGTTTAGGAGATGAGGAGAGAAAATTCTAGACAAAAGGAGGCTGAAGCACACCAGAACGAAATCCAGGCTAAAACAAGTAATGCTACAAGTTGGGAAAAGCTATAATTCCAGTGACTGTACCTGCAGTTTTACCTCTAAGCAGACAACGCTGCACATCACTTCTAATATATGTCAAAACACTAATTCCCCCCCCCCCCATTTCTCAGTCTATTAAAATGCTTCGCATCCTCCAAAGCTCTGATCAAGTCCTACCTCTTCTGTAACACCTTCTTCTATCCTCCCAGCTGGAACAAAATAATCTCTCCCCTGGATTCTGCCAACATTTATCTCCACCTTGATCATTACTAGAACTTATATCATTCTGACCATGCTTTGATTATGTGTGCATGTATCTCCATAGTGAGATGGCTAACTTCTTGGATTTTATTTAGCAGTGACTTAAAGATCAGAGCAAGAGTGCCTGTACAGGAATGCAATGGGTCCATAGAAGGCAGAAGGGAAAAAGATGGAAACGCAGCAGGCAGCTGAGAGGCAATGGAAGAAAGGGTGATTTCCAAGTCGGAATTTTTAGAGGGCTGTGGGGTTCAGCCCCCCCTTGGAATTTGGATCCGAGTGATCTCTGGGACTTGGAGGGAAAACCCTATTTACTATAAAATAAAAGCAAGGGATCTTCTGGGTCAGTGGCTCTCAGTCTGAATCACCTGGAAAATTTCTTAAAACACAGATTGTTGGGGCACCTGGCCGGCTCCGTCGGTTAAGCGTCCGACTTCAGCTCAGGTCATGATCTCACGGTTCGTGAGTTTGAGCCCTGCGTTGGGCTCTTTGCTGACATCTCCGAGCCTGGAGCCTGCTTTGGATTCTGTGTCTCCCTCTCACTCTGCCTTTCGCCCACTCATGCTCGCTCTTGCGTGTACTCTCTCTCTCTCTCTCTCAAAAAAACAAACAAACAAACAAACATAAAAAAACATTGTTGGCTCCCACCCTTAGAAATTTTGATTAGGTGTCAGGGGTAGAGCCTGAGGGTATGCATCTTTAACAGCTTCCCAGACATGCTGATGCTGGTGGTCCAGCACCACACTTTGAGACTCACTGCTCTAGGTGGCTGTGTTGACAGCATGGGTTTACCCTCAACAGTTCCAACACAATCTGTTGAAGGAAGGACTTGTGTAGGGGGATCAAACTAGGAAGCACCTCCTCTTTCATGAGACAAGTCTAACAACTCGCATAAACATGGGCTCTGGATCTCTTTTAATGACATTAACTAGACAAACATTTAATGAGACATTTATCTTCATATCTCTGAAGTGCTTTGCATAGAGTAGGTAGAGGAGACTCAGTAAATGCTCATTAAATTTAAAAAATGAATGGATGAACTTAGTATTTTTGTAGCTCTTGCATGGTCCTTATATAGAGTCCAATAAAAGTTTGTTGGTCTCGTCGCTGCTGATAATAATGATGCCATCGCATCATTCTCAATCTGATACTAAACAAAGTGTTACCTATGGGGGGCAGAAGATGAGGAAATAGTGGAACAAATAATCAGTTTTGAGAAGATAAAGATCTATAAAGCCAATCCAGGCTGCAGATATTGCCCAGGAGCTATTTAACTAGTAGAGGGTGGCCTGGACCACTTAGAGCAAGTTGTTTTATAAATTGAATACTACAAAAGGAATGGGATATTACTTTCCCTATTAGAAGAAACAAAACTTCCAAATCACTGTGACTTCCTTCCTTCTTGCCCTCTCTCTTGCCTTTTCATGTGCTCACTATGATGAAGCCAGGTGTAATACTTGGAGATGCCCTGTGGAGAGGCCAGTTGGCAGGGAATTGAGAGAGGGAGGCCTCTGACCTGGAGACAATGAGGAACTGACGTCATCCATCTAACATGGATCCAACAACCTCATGAGTGACCTTGGAAGCAAATCCTTCTAAGTTAAGCCTTGAGATGACAGGGCCTTGTGAGAGACCCTGGGACAATGGACCATATGTGGATTAAGCCATATGTGGATTCCTGACCTACAGAAATTGTGGGATATTAAATATATACCGTTTCAAGCCACTGAATTTTGGGGTAATTTGTTATGCAACAATAGATCACGAATACAGATTCTTTTCTAAAAATGCCAAATAATGAACATCATCTGCATAGCATCAAAGAAGTGGGGTGTGTGTGTGTGTGTGTGTGTGTGTGTGTGTATGCATGCACACACACACATGAGAGAGAGAGAGAGATGAGGCAGGGTTCCAAAGAGATTTTTGGTCCCCCCTAATAGGCCTCGTCTTATTTCCTGTCACACAAGATTTGTTGCCAATCTGATCCCCCCAAAAAGTTTCAGAATTAATCAGGGTTATTATTATTATTATCATTACTATTTAAACTTTCCAGTCCTAATTGGGCCATCCCACTCACATTATTCACAACTAATTAACCAAACTGTGATATTTGTAAAAATGGTTAGTCTTACTCTTTCTGACTCACTTTTCTGGCTCTACTCATATCTTCTTGCAGACTTAGGTGAGACTCAAGAAGAATGTGGCTATGCCCCAGCCATGGCTAGAATCTAAAGTACTGCAACCATACATAAACTCTTTTACAAAACAACATTCATTCATTTATTCACTCCATTTTCAACAGATGTTTACTGACTGCCCACTCTGAGCAATGCACTTTTCTGGGAACAATAATGAGAAGATGGCCATGACCATAATATATTCATATTCCCTTTCAAATTTATAGTTACTATTAGATGTGCCCCCCAAGTGATTTTTTTAGCAATGTCCACGTAGCATATATTGTGAGAACATTACCATGTGTGAAATACACTCAGTAAAAAAGCTCATTCTCAGGAATAGACAAGAATTCTGCCGTTAGCATGTACTTTGACCAGCCCCTAAAAATGAAAGGCTAGCAATGGGCCCTTTTAGCTATGGCTGACATAGGATCCTGACTCGAGATTTGAAATTTCAGCTGGCTGTTTCCCAAAGGGCCACAGTGAGGCTTAAAGGGTGGTTTTACGGGTCTCTCTGTAAAGATGAAACCCAGCCAGGCAGACACCAGTGTGTGTATGTGACGTGAATTCAACGCTGCTTGCCTACTCAGCAGGTAACACAGACACAGCTATTTATGTCGCATGTCCCTCAGGGGCTCCAGAGATCATAGGAAGTGAACAAAAGACAGAACGAGCTCATGGGGCACATTGCTTATAAATGAAAAGCAACATATAAGTATTAAAGTAAATTGAGTACAGGCAATTTGGCAATGTATATGAAAAGACTTAATTTGTATTTGCATATCTTTTGATCTTTCGAATCTACTTCTAGGAATTTATCCTAAGGGGGGAAATCACAGAGCTTTGAAAATCTATGGCTATACGGGTATTTGCTAAAATTATGTTCATGAGGGAAGAAATTGGAAACAGCCTAAATATGCACCAAGTAGGGACTGAGTAAACTATTATATAATCGCACAACAGAATAGAATCTCCCCATTAAAATAATATTGTAGTGGGTACCTGGGTGGCTCAGTCAGTTAAGTGTCTGACTCTTGATTTCACCTCAGGTCATGATCTCATGGTTTGTGAGTTCAAGCCCTGGGTCGAGCTCTCTGCTGGCAGTGTGGAGCCTGCTTTGAACTCTCTCTCTCTCTCTCTCTCTCTCTCTCTCTCTCTGCCCCTCCCCTGCTCGTGCTCTCTCAATCTCTCTCAAAAATAAATTAACTTTAAAAAATTTAAAAATAATAATATTGTGGAAGAACTATTAAGAATCAGGGAAATGTTAATGTCCATTATATATTATAAAGAGAAAAATAGGTTAAGAAACAACATGTAAAATATTTTTATGTTTTTGTTTAAAATTGTGTGTATGGACTTGCCTGGGTGGCTCAGTTGGTTAAGCGTCTGACTCTTGATTGTGGCCCAGGTCATGATCTCACAGTTTTTAGGATTGAGCCCCACGTAGGGCTCGATGCTAAGAGCACAGAGCCTGCTTGGGATTCTCTCTCTCCCTCTCTCCCTCCCCCTCTCTTGCTCACGTGCATGTACACATGCTCTGTCTCAGAATAAATGAATAAACTTTAAAAAATAAAAAATGTGTGCATGTACAGCGTGTACATGTGTGTACATAGAGAGAAATATTAATAGTGGTTCTGTCTAAAAAGAGTATTTTCATATAGCTATATTGTCTACATTTTCCATAATGAGTATATATTGTTGAATTTAGGGATAATTTAAAATTACTATCTGTGTCTCTTCTAGGCTTTTTGTGGCTTCAGGTCTTACATTTAGGTCTTTAATCCATTTTGAGTTTATTTTTATGTATGGTGTTAGAAAGTGGTCCAGTTTCATTCTTTTACATGTAGCTGTCCAGTTTTCCCGGTATCGTTTATGGAAAAGACTGTATTTTTCCCATTGTATATTCTTGTGTCCTTTGCCATAGATTAATTGGCCACATAAGTGTGGGTTTATTTCTGGCCTCTCTAATCTGTTCCGTTGATCCATGTGTCTATTTTTGTGCCAGTACCCTATTGTTTTGATTACTACAGCTTTGTAGTAGATCATGAAATCTCGTACTGTGATATCTTTAACTTTCGTCTTTCTCAGGATTGCTTTGGCTATTTGAGGTCTTCTGAGGTTCCCTGCAAATTTTAGTATTATTTGTTCTAGTTTTGTGAGAAATGCTGTTGACATTTTGATTGCATTGAATCCACAGATTGCTTTGGGCAATATGGACACTTTAACAATATTAATTTTTCCAATCCATGAACATGGAATATATTTTCATTCGTATGTGTCATCTTACATTTCTTTCATCAGTGTCTCATGGTTTTTGGAACACAGATCTTTCACCTCCTTGGCTAAGTTTATTCCTAGGTATTTTATTCTTTTTGGTGTAATTGTAAATGGCATTGTTTACTTAATTTCTCCTTCTGGTACTTCATTATTAGGGTATAGAAACACTACTGATTTGTGGCTATCAATTTTGTATCCTGCCACTTTACTAAATTTATTTGTTACTTCTAATTTATTGGTGGACTTTTAAAGATTTCTATGTATGGTATCATGTTGTCTGCAAATAGTGACAGTTTAAATTCTTCTTTACCACTATGGATACCCCTTATTTCTTTCTCTTATCTGATTGCTATGGCTAGACTTCCAGTACTATGTTGAATAAAAGTGGTAAGAATAGGCATCCTTGTCTTATTCCTGACCTTAGAGAAAAAGCTCTCAGTTTTTCACCATTGAGTATGATGTTAGTTGTGGGTTTTTCATATATGGCCTTCATTATGTTGAGGTATGTTCTCTCTAACCCTACCTCATTGAGAGTTTTTATCGTGAATGGATGTTGAATCTTGTCAAATCCTTTTTCTACATCTATTGAGATGATTCTATGATTTTTATCCTCCCTCTTGTTGATGCGGTATAGGACATTGATTGATTTGTGAATATTGAACCATCCTTGCATCTCTGGAATAAACCCCACCTGACTGTGGTGAATAATCCTTTTAATGTATTGTTGCAGCAGTTTGCTACTATTTTGTTGAGGATTTTTGCATCTGCGTTCAGGGATATTGGCCTGTAGTTTTCTTTGTGTGTGTGTGTGTGTGTGTGTGTGTGTGGTGTCTTTGTCTGGTTTGGGTATCAGGGTAATGCTGGCTTCATAGAATACATTTGGAAACTTTCTTTCTTCTTTTATTTTTTGGAATACTTTGAGAAGAATGAGTATTAACTCTTCTTTAAATGTCTGGTAGAATTCACTTGTAAATCCATCTGATCCTAGACCAGGTAGTTTTTAAATTACTGATTCAATTTCATTACTTGTAATCAATCTGTTCAGATTTGCCATTTCTTCCTGATCCAGTTTTGGAAGATTGTATGCTTCTAGGAATTTATCCATTTCTTCTAAGTTGTCCAGTTTGTTTATCCATGCCAATCTTCAAACACAGAGCTGGAGGGCATTACTAGATATCAAGGCATATGTAAAGCTAAAGCAATTAAGGCCATGTGGCATTGGTGCAAGGAGAGACAAATGAACCATTGGAACAAAATAGAGTCCAGAAACAGACCCACCCATATAGATGACTTAGACAAAACTGATTCATCAGTGCAGTAGGAGAAAGGAGCCTTTTAATAAATGGTCTTGGGTTATTTAAATATCCAAGGGGGAAAAACAATGACTCTTGACCACTACCCCACACCATACACAAAAATTAATTTAGATAGACTTTGGATATAAATGTAAAAGTAGAGCAATGAACAAAACAGGATACTAGCAAAAAGTTTTTAAATAGGATTGTAAAGAAAATAAATGACAATTTAGACTATAATTCCAGTCATCTAGTTTTAAAATGATACTACCAGTACCATTTCAAGGGTATAATGTGGACCAGAAGGCATTATTCCATATATGGAATCAACACTTAAGTTTATTATTCCCACCTCAGGCCTCATTTTATAAAATCCCCAATCTCTGATGGAAAAGATAAAAACTTTCCTCATTAGTGATATAGATGATGATCATAAAATGAATGAGTTTTCTTTCTTTAAATGTTGATTTATTTTGAAAGAGAGTACAAGCAGGGGAGGGGCAGAGAGAGGGGGAGAGAGGGAACCCCAAGCAGGCCCTGCGCTGTGAGCATGGAGCCCAACACAGGGCTTGATCCCACGAACTGTGAGATCATGATCTGAGCTGAAATCAAGAGTCAGGTGCTCAACCAACTGAGCCACCCAGGGGCCCCGAGTTTTCTTTCTAATATTAGATATTATTCACTGGTATTGGAATCAATATTAGGGAATAATTCTAAAGAGATCAGTTTTTCCAATATAATTTTCTCCAATATTAGTATGCTCACCACAGAGAGACATCACAGAGCAAAGAGATAATATAATGCCTCCTTGCTCCACACTTCCTACCCCTTGCAGTATTGTGTTAAAGGCCCATGTAAATAGCAAGCTTCCTTAGTAAATCGGGATGCTTTACAGATCATTGACCACTTGACCAACTGGTGGTGCCAAATCTCAACTGTAAGATCACTCTGAAATGAAAATAAAACATCTCACGTGATGATCTGAGTCAAGGGGAAAGAAGATTAACCACATATAAGCAATTCTTAAGAGCATCCATCACATTAAATAAACTATTCAATTTTAGCCATTTCAAGAGCTGAGAGGTTATATGGAAAGGAAGACTCAAAAGATTAACTGTCAAAGAAGCATGGCAATGAGCCCAGCAAAGGACAGCTTGAGCAGTAGCCCTGTGTCCTCGCTCCGCTCTGTGAAGTTCACCAACATGCAGGTGGCAGACCTCACCTAAAGTGGCCCAGAGGCTGTCAAAAACAGCTGCACCTGAGTAAATGAAACTGTGCGCTATCTTTTCTCCTGCAGATATGTGTTAGGATAGATTCGTGGTCCCAAAGGGAGGAGTCAAGGCATCAGCACTGGAGTCATTCAATAGCAAGACGTCAGCACAGCCCACAAAGTACCCTATCTCCCTAACAGGCACACTCGTTGATGTCACACAGACAACCTGGAGGATTCCAGACGAAGTCTGGCAGAATATGAAAGTTCTGATTGCAAAGGGTGTGTGTGTGTGTGTGTGTGTATGTGTGTGTTAGTTACTCTGCCACTTACAAAATGGGGTGGGAGGTGTTTAACAGCCTATGCATGTGGGTACTCAGAATCAACAGTATTGAGCTACATAACAAAATTCTGGCTAGAAGGATTGTTCTTTTGTCTCTTGGGGAAAATAAGGAGACATAATGCCTGCCAGGAGAAAAAAAAACAATATATATTATCAGTAGTGAAGAAAAATTATCAAGTGGTCATTTTTTTTCAATATAATTGTCCCCAATATGAAGCTGCTACAATGAGAGATACCAGAAAACAGTAGCTTCTCCACTCTCCATCTGACTCACTCAGATTTTGGATTAAGTTAGTTAACCCCTTCTGGATTTCTTTACCTGAAAAATGAAAACATAAAGTATTTGTTAATTGCCTGCCTCAAGGTCTCCAGGAAATAAAGAAACTATGAGCACTTTAAACTTGGCTGAATACTTTCTATTCTGCCAGCTCGCTGTATTATGCAATGGCATGCTAATACCCAAATGTACTTAACCTTGGCAAAGACTAATTGATCGACTCTAAAATGACTTCAACTTTTACTTTAAAAGTGCACAAGTACAAAATATTTACAGCCATTATGGAGAGAGCTTCGATGATTTATTTTGTATAGCAGAACCAAAAGAATTTTCATTAAAAGAGGAAGCACCTCTTAATCAGAAAATGACTTTTTCCTTTAATAAAAAAAAAATCAGCCATTCATATTAGATTCATACATAACTGGCTATGTGTTAAATACACTAAATAGGCTTAGAGGATGAATAATATATTTAGAGATTTTAGCACAATTAGGAGCCCATGTCTCTTCTCTTTTGCTTTAAGCGTCTCCCGCAACTCAGCTCCCAAATGGACTCGCAAAGAGGAAGATAATTTGTCAGTTCTGAAGTATCTTGTAATACAGATAATCTTGGGAAACAAAGACTGCATGAAGCTAACATGTCAATCTGAATGTCTGGAAGATAACTCTGCAGTAGATTTAGCAAAACACATTGAGATTCTGGCATTGCTAGTTCTAAGAAGATGTGAGCAGAAAGTGGCTTTTTTGTTTTGTCTGATCAGGATAAGCTGCCGTGGTCATCAGGTTCCCAATCTTTCCTCCCAGTCACTGTCTCCCTCCCTGTTTCTTCCCTTGATTAAATGAAGTTGGCTACACTCATATGGGCCATGGAGATTAATTTCGGATATGTGCAGGATCCACCTGGCAAACTCAATAAAGGCAGCTTCCAAGAGTGGAAACGGAACAAAGGCATGAATAATAACATAGGAGGATTTACAAAGGACAAAAATATGGGCCGCCATTTGAAAGTGACAGTAATTACTTAAGTAAATGTCAAAACGCTTGAAAGAAACAAGAGGAAGACAAGTCATGAATATTTCAAGTTGAAACATGCCATTCTATTGATGTGCCATTTGGAAAGAGACCTTTCTCATGTTAGCTCAGGTAGTGTGTTTTGGAAGTGGTGTACAGCCTATCTGTCTTTATAATGGGCAAACTGACTTATAACTGATACAAAAGCATCACACATTTTATCCGGTCCCTCAGCGCCTCGCTGCTCAGTGACTAGCAGCCTTCACTTTAGCTGGGAACTTGCTATAAATGCAGATTCTCAGACCCCACTGCAGACCTACTGACTCAGAACTTGCATTTTAACAAGATCCCCAGGTGGTTTGTGTATGTTAAGGTTTGAGATGCCCAGTCTCGGAACGTTTTCAAATGGCATCTTTTGAGTGATTGTTCCAATCTTCTGCATTTAGAACGCTTTAGTGGATAGTAAAAGGGTTGCGGTTGTCTTAGAGAATACAGCTATAAATAATGTGCTAACCTACCTGGTCTGGTCATGAATTAACGCGTAAGTTCCTAACTATCCAATCACGGTAATTTATAAGAGAGCCTCTGGAGACTATATAATCCCATGGAGGTTCACAGATTAGGTTCCAAGAACAAATGTCTGCAGATTATTAATGCGTTAAATATAAGATTCCTGCTACCTAAGAACAGTCCTCAATCTCCTTAGTTTTTAAAAAACATTTGCGTAGCAGTTTCTTAAAATAAATGTAGACCCCCAAATGCCGATGAGAAGGTCATCGAAATATTTATGACCTCAAACAGGACGCTGAGTCAAGTCAGTATCAACAAAAGTGCAGAGTGCTCGTCAACTATTAGACCTGGTAATCACTTTCAAAATAAACTAGTATGTCACCACCCCATTTTTGCCATACAGACGATAAATCCCCCCGTGGTAAAATTACATGTTCATGACTTCAAATATGATTGATGATAGAGCCAGAATTATAGGTCCAGTCTTACGAATCAAATCAACGTGGTTTCTCTGCCCAACACGCGTCTATGTGACCTGCATGATGACTGAGTCATGAAGTGTAAAAAGCCCTCAGTGTTTCCGATCTCCGATTGCATCATGCAGTGCATTCAACAGTGCCTTTACCTGCTCGTTTGGAAACAGTTATTTTTAAACGAATTTCAAAGGCAGTGTCCAAAAATAAAAAGGGGGTGTAGCCCTTAAAAAAAATATAACCGTTTCAGAAGGAGCCAGGTGCCTGTTTGAATGGTTATTGGATCACCTTAAGCATGTGACTGAAGTCAGCATTGGTAACAATCGTGCATGCCAGCGCGAGCTTCTCTGAAGAAAAGAAGAGGTGGTTTGAGTAAATTACTTTCCCAGCCTGAGACTTGGAAAGTCACAACGAGACCTGCTCTTTTTCCCCTTGCCTTTGCCAACTGGAGGAGAGGACAGAAGGGGGTTAGAAGGACAGGCAGGTTCTCGCCCCTGAACGGCGAGAGCAGGGTATGTACTGAATAGCCAGCTAGCGGAGGGAGAGGAGGAAGCCAACCTCCTGCTCCCAGACAGCAGAGGCCTGGGTTGGCAAGAGAAGCACTAAGACAAAGCCCCCCAATAAAGTGCTTTATTCAACTTTCAGAGACAAGCTGGAGTTAATACCGTAGTTAAGTTTGCTGTTAAAGTTGGTATTACTTTGGGGTGCCTGGGTGGCTCAGTGGGTTGAGTGTCTGACTGCAGCTCAGGTCATGATCTCATGGTCTGTGAGTTCGAGCCCCGTGTCCGGCTCTGTGCTGACTGCCTGGAGCCTGCTTTGGATTTTGTGTCTCCCTCTGTCTCTCTGCCCCTCCTCCCCTCATGCTCTGTCTCTCTCTGTCTCTGAAAAATGAATAAACCATCAAAAAAATTTTTTTAAAAATCTTCTGTTACTTTTCCCTAGTCACCAATGAATATTTCATTAGCACGTTTTATTCCCTTAAAGCGTTTTATATACTGTAAATGAATAAATTCAATACATTATCTCCCAATCCATAATATTAGCCATCTTCAACAAGAGTAAGCCCTAATCACATCAGCAGGTAACTGTTTTTATCCCCTAGTGGTCCTTACCTAAAATACAATATAAAGGAATAACTAACTTCCTAAGGATTCATCATTTACATTTTTGGTGACAAAATATCAAAATGAAACTGTCGGTTTGGGCTGAGAGACTGGAGAACAAAACTAGCGTTGACAACAATTCCCACCTTCCATGGTGGAGAGTCACACCACTTGTGCAGGACCTGAAGGGGAGGAATCTGAAACCTCAGTGGGTTAACTTCCCGTCCAGCTCTCACCACTAACGAACTGGCCTTGTGCCTCAGGAATTGGCATTTCCCATTTGGTTTGGTCTCCTACAAGCTAATCCATTGTTACTGCAAATGGAATTCTTAACTCAGTCAGCTTTAACCAGGATGTACGTACATCAAAATCCACGATGGAGTGATTGGATTTGGTTGCTCTGGTAGGGAGCCAGGTATCTGTCTTTTGAGACAATACCACAATAGTTCTGAAACGAACTCTAGTAGAGAGCCTTGCCTTAGTCCAATGCAATGAAACTCTGAATATGGTTTCTCTGGTAACACAACAAAGGGAGATTTTTTTTTAAGTTTGTATTTAAATTCCAGTTAGGTAACATGCAGTATAATATTAGCTTCAAGTGTAGAATTTAGTGATTCAACACTTCCGTACAACACCTGGTGCTCATCACAGGAAGCGCTCTCCTTAATCCCCGTCACCTATTGCATCCATCCCCCCACCCACTTCCCGTCTGGTAACCATCAGTTTGTTCTCTGTAGTTAAGAGTCTGTTTCTTGGTTTGCCTCTTCTTTTTCCCCCAGGTTTGTTTGTTTTGTTTCTTAAATTCCACATATGAGTGAAATCATATGGTATTTGTCTTTCTCTGACTGACTTGTTTTGCTTAGCATAATACTCTCTACCTCCATCCACATTGTTGCAAATGGCAAGATTTCATTCTTTTTCATATATACCACCTCTTCTTTATCCATTAATCAGTCAACGGACATTTGGGCTCTTTCCATAATTTGACAGTTGTTTATAGTGCTGCCATAAACATCAGGTGCATGTATCCAAAGGGAGATTTTTTGTTTTAGAAAAAAATGTTTTCACGGCATTCCTCAAGTCAAACGGTGTCTCCCACCTTTGTCAAATGGACAAGGGGTTGCGGTAGATTGTTAAATAATCAATCACACCACCCAGAAGTCTTGCCCTGGGTAATCCTCTCCCACTTGGACTCCGGACTTGGCCATGTACCTCACTTTGGCCAGTGAAACGTCAACAAATGTATTCAAGTGGAGGCTTAATATATGCGTGTGCGTTGGGTTTTGCCTCCCCAGAAGCCTGAGACCATCATGGAGAAGCTGACATGAAAGACCACGTGACGAGAGAGGCCAGGCTATCCAAGCAGATACACCAGCAGTGCACTCTCGTTAGGGTTGTAGAACTGCCCAGTTAACCCACAGATTTGTGAGAATTAACACATCACTGTCATCCTAAGCCACCTTCTAAGCATATTTCTGCATAGCTTGTATGCAGAAATACATACTCGAAACACAATGTAGGGAAATTGTTCAGTGCATCCATTCTAAAAAGCAACTAATCAGCAAATAAATAAAAATGCAAGTTTTTTTGTGGTGAGCATAGCATAACATATAGAAATGTTGTATCACTGTGTTGTACACCTGAAACTAATATAATGTATGTCAACTCTACTAAAAAAACACATTAGCTTTAAAGTTAAGAGAAGAAAAATAAGATATCTAAACTTTGAGTAAATTTACGTCTCTACATAATGGATGCCCAAAGAATGAATAAACAAAACAACATTCACACACATATATACATACCCTCTCATTCATGGATTTTTTTTGTTTCAACTCTTTAATGCCTATATAAGACTTTGACTTCCAATCTTTTATAAGATCACACAAAATTTTTTAATGTTTTTACTATGAAAGGGCCCCCAAATATTATTTTTTAACGTTTATTTATTTATTTTGACAGAGAGAGACAGAGAGACAGAGACAGAGAGAGCCTGCAGGGTAGGGGCAGAGAGAGAAAGGGAGAGAGAGAATCCCAAGCAGGCTCCACAGTGTCAGCACAGAGCCCGACCTGGGGCTCAAACCCACGAACTGCAAGACCGTGACCTGAGCTGAAATCAAGAGTCGGACGCTTAACCGACTGAGCCACCCAGGTGCACCCCCCCAATATCATTTAATATGTATGTGTTTGTGTGTGTGCCTGCATCCAGAAAGGTCAAGTTATTTATGAAAGTCACTTCAATAATTAGTGGTAGAACTGTTTAAATCTCAAGTCTGATAATTTTGAGCCAAACCTCTTTGCTGTCTATGCTTCTTAAATTGATACATGTGTTTCTCAGAGATGTCAGGCAGAGTACCAAGGGATATGAGGAACCACAAGAAAACCGTGGTACATTTTTCTGGTATGTTAATTTTGCTTGATAGAATTTAATCTGATGCTACTTTTTAAAATAATCAAATATAAATATATTGTGCAAATATAATATTCACAAAAGGCTTAGTTCAAAAAAAAAAAGAAGAGGCCTGCTAGTTCCCTGAGAATAGATTTTTTTTTTCTTGGTCACAATGGGTACTTTGGTAGAATATTTTAGAAGCAGTACATGAGGCTGATATTCCTCTGCTTCTGGTGATCTCACATCATCATCATGAAAAAGAAAGAATTCCATGTGGAGACACACTGGAATTGTGAACTTTCCCTTGATAAGTCGCTTGTCTACGAAGCCTGCACAAAGGGAAGGGAAGACTTGAACCAATTAGATAATCTGTGTGCAACACTGTGTATAGATTATCACAAGTCATAACTCATTGCTTATTAAATATCCAGATTTGTACCAAGCACCGAAGAGAGATCAGTGGTTTTCACACCCAGAGATTCTGATGTAATTGTGCTTGAGTGGGACACAGGCATTGGAATTTTTTAAAATTCCATGCTTATTTCTTACCATTAGAGCAACATGTTTATGATTATACTAGATACTGAAAACAAGAGATCTTCGATTTGTTTATTGTCTTAACTAGGGTTGGCAGTAATTTCCAAATCTATTTTATAATCCTTCTTCAAGTCTTGAGAATACACTGGGTAAAAAAATAATCACTGACATAGTATCCTTTTTATTGGAAATGTCTTTCTACTAATAGTGGGTAAGCCTTGAAAGTCAAGAAGTTTAACTTTTCATGACCCATCTTAAACATCAGCCATGTCTTGAAGCTGCCCAGATGACCTCCAGTGTCATCTTTCTAAAAAATGCATATTGTATTATGATTGCCCATCTCACAAATGTGTAATGGCCATATATTGAGAAAGTCCCAAATTTCTCAGTCCTATATTCAAGGCCCTTATTGAAATCCAAAGTATTCTCCATGCCAAACCTAACAGCCCAATGCACCAATCCTTCTGTTGATATTCCCGGGCTATGTGGTACATTTCCACTGTTTGTAGTTTTTCCAAGAATTTCCTTCTTTTCTCTCTCTCCCTTCTCATGTCTCAAAGCTCTAGGCCAATGCTACCCCCTCCACTAAAACATCTAACCCTAGTCATAATGAATAGTTCTTCTGCGTTCCCAGTGTTGATTTACACCACAACCAGCATTTGCTGCCCTATGGTTTTCATTATAGGTATTCATGTGTCTGCCTTCCCACCAGAAGATGATAACCATAGAAAGAAAAAGGCAGAGACAATAAGAAAGTGTATCTATCAATATTTTTTCTCTATTTCATACTTTAATTCTGACAACAGCTCTACAAGGTGTGTTCTATCATTAACTCCATTTTATGGATGTAGAAACTGAGGCTTAGAGAGTTTAGCTCAGCTCAAGGTCAAATAAGCAAGGAATCTGTAGCTCTAACATCAATGCATCCTCAGACCAGGGTGCAAACTTTTAGCTACTGTCCTCTCCTACTTGTGGTCAGGGGCAGTAGATAGCCGTTTCCCCATATCTAGGACAATTCTTTAGTCATAGAAACTCCAAAAAGTCTATTAAATTGTAGACTTTGAAAGAGATAAAATTTACTTCATGGGCAATATAAACACCACCACAACTTTTTTTCCCACAGACACAGCATATGATTTGTGCACTTCAAAACACAGCCTGAGTTATCTTGGTTGGCATGAGAATGGCAAATGGATAGGTTTTCAATAGAGGTATATAATGGGCACAAAGAAGTCTGGGATGGGGAGGGGCCTTGAGAGAGACTATTCGATGGCTTTATATAAACTCTTCTTTCCCACAAGACATATTTAGGTAGCAGTTTAGTTAAATAGACTAAGAGAGCATGTGTATTTGTGAAGGGCAAACAGTGAGGTCATCCCCTGTTTGGGAAACTCAATTATCCATGTTTGATGTTACTCCCATGAGGGCAACAAGCTGACCCTAATTGGAATTGCTAGAATTTCCACATTGGCATTCAAAACAGGTTGGGCATGTATAAAACCGACCCGACCATCACTCTGAGGAAATCAAACTTGGAAGAGAACATTTCCTAGATACTGGACAGATTGTGGTCTCTTCTGCATGTGGTGTTTGAATAGTCCATCTGTCATTTATAGTCATGACAATGAACCATGACACTTCTCCATGCCAGATGTGCTAATTTAGGATTCATGGTATAATTACTACTGAATACTGCCATGAGGAGGAAAGCAGAGCTTTAGAATAAGTTTTGATACGAGAAATTCATCTAAAATTGAGCTGTTTAATGTATGTTTGTGTAATCTGTGTGTTTGATTACAAACAAACCACCTGAAAACAGAGACCGACATTTAGTTTTATGGCTTCTTAGTACGCTTTAGCTAAATTGTTGTGCTTCCAAAGTAAAATATTTCATGAAATAAAACCACAGAAATCACCTTTCAAGGTTAGTGCTGTCCAGTGCAGTAGTCACTTGCCACATGTGACTGTTGAATATTTGGAAGGTGGCTAGTCTGTATGGAGATGTGCTACAAGTGTAAAACACCAGGTTTCAAAGACCTTGTATGAAACAATTATGGAAAATAACTAATTAACAGTGTTTTATATTGATTACAGTTTGAAATTAACAATATTTTGGCCATCCTGGGTTGAATGAAAAATTATCAAAATTAATTTCACCTTTTTACTTTTTTCATGTGGCTACTAGAAAATGTAAACTTTTTAAATGTATAATTCATATCTTTACATAGAACATAATATAAATATAAATTCACTTTATATTTCTGTTAGACAGCTATGGTCTTGATAAAAGGATCTGACTCCAGCATCATATTGCCTGGGTTTTTAAAAAAAATTTTTAATGTTTATCTGTTTTTGAGAGAGAGGGAGAGAGAGAGAGAGTGAGTAGGGGAGGGGCAGAGAGAGAGGGAGACAGAGAATCTGAAGACAGGCTCCAGGCTCCGAGCTGTCAGCACAGAGCCCCACGTGGGGCTCAAACTTATGGCACCGTGAGGTCGTGACCTGAACTTAACTGACTGAGCCGCCCAGGCGCCCCTTGCCTGGGTTTTAATACTGGCTTCATCACATGCTAGCTGTATGTCAGCCAATTATTGGCCTTCTCTGTTCCTCAAGTTTCCTCATCTGGAAATGGCAATTAATAATGATACCTCATAAGGTTTGTGAGAGGATGAAGCAAGGTTATGTCCACAAAATGCTCCGCTCTGTGCTTGGCTCATGGTGAAAGCTCAAGAATGGTTAGGAACATTTTAAGCTTTCAGGAGTAGCATAGACACTGATCGCCTCCCTGCCAAGACCCCTTCTGTGGTTCCCTGTGCCCACAGGACCCTAAGTCCCTCAGCGTGGCTGAAAGGAAGAACCCACAGAGACTGGCCCCAGCCCGGCTCTCCAGTCTTCCATCCTACTACACCCGACCTGGGAATTAACCTGCCGCGTTCCTCTGTAGCTTCTTCCCCACACCACACTCCCAGTTGCCTTTGCAGTTTTGACATTGTCAGCTCTTCCTTCCAGGTCTGTTCTTCCTCTTTCTCTGCCTGCAGAATTCCTTCAACACCTGTGTTGGGGTTACTTCCCTTGGGAAGCTCTCCCTAATTTCCACTTTCACACTACCATCTTAAAGAGTTACACATTGTACAAATGTAACTTGTGTATAGGTCTGTTACTAAAAATGTCATACTACATGGTAGTTAGGAGTTTACCTGTCAATCTCCCTCTCTCAACTGTGATGTTCTTCAAGGTAATAGCCACATTGTCTGTGTGCACGCTTGCACATGCACTCACAACCCAGCACAATTCTCAGCTCACATGAGAGTCACAACAAAGGCTTGCTGACCTCTTGACACAAACTTGAGTTCATTTATTGGTAAAGTGGGTAATTCTCTGCTAGGCTGAATTGTAGATTCCTAAAATCCACTCTGTCCTCCAAACATATCTCATTTTGCTTTCTACATTTTCCGGCTGTCATGCTTGTCTGTGACTAATCCTGACCACTGCAGCTTGAGAAGCAGTGTTGTGTCGCATCCAGTCCCAGGAAATTAAGAGCAGGTTACCTGTTTCATCCTTTCTCACTCTTATGTCCACACAGCTACAGGCAAAGGTCTCCAAGATGTCAGGGTTGCCAAGTAAAAGTCACTAGTCCCTGAGTCAACATTTGGAAGAAACATAGGGAAGGGAAGCCCCGAAGCCACCCTTGGGCCCTAAGGGAGGTATCTGCCTTTGCTGTGTCAACGCACTGAGATTTGGAGGTTTGTTTCTGTAGCAGAGCTTTGCCTATCTTAACTAATAAACCCAGTATGGGAAATATAATTAGAAAATTTCATCCCAATGATATTTGCTTAATTGCAAATCTCTTAGGAAGAGGAGTAATACATGAAACTAATTCACTCTGGTAACCATAGATTTGCCTCCTTCCCAGAGAAATCCAAGAAACAGATGTGTTAGATTTTTAGGGAGCTAAAAAGGGGGTTTCTGAGGGGAATGGATTGGGAAGAGGGCATGAGAAGCAATAGGTTGGGGTTTCCAGACACCAGAGACAGTCTTCATCTACTTGAATCGTTAAAAATTACACCAAAGGAAAATAAATTATAAGCCAAAAGGAATTAGTATGCACCACCCAGTTCACTCAGATATATGGTGCTGCTTCCTTCTATTTTATTTTATGCTAGATAAAGCTAGGCAGTTGTATAAATAGAAACGACGAGAGCCTTTACGTCTAATAGTAGAACTCATTTTTATTTCTTTTTTGGCCTCTTGATAAAGCTGAAGGATAAAGTCTTTTTTAGAAACCTTTTATTTTGGATCTGTTAGGCTGTTCTACTGTAAAATGTCATCAATATTCTTTAAGGTATCAAAACTAATTTTAGCAAAAAAGCCCCAGGAGTTGACTGTTGCTGGTCTTACAACGGATCCCAATTTTTTAAACTGAAAACAACTAAGAGCTCCTAAAAAACCCCATAAACCAAGCAGACTTTCCTCCTCAGACAATGGGCTTCATGCTTTTATCACTTCCCACAGTTGTACCTCTTCTAAGCTACGAGAGCTATATCTGAACCCTGGCAATGACATCATCTTTTTCATCTAGGACTTCTCACATTTCCCAATTCATTCGATCTGGCCAGAGGAGAGTATAACCACAAAGCCAAATCATGATTCAGATTTTGATTCCAACAAGCCATATTGACATACGTGTATATACATGTGCATTCGTCAGTTGTGTTCATTTTCTACATCTTTCTATTCTAGGCATACTCTTTTCCCAACATGGTTGTGAGGTAAAGAATTTGGCATGGCCCAAAATTAAAGTCTGGCCGTAGCCCTGTTTCTGGGATGTAATCTCTGGGCTCTTGTAATGTTGTGCCCGATAGGAGTGTCACTGTTTGCCTGAGTGCCTTCAGTCATCCCGAATAGTCTAACAAGTGACAGAGGGCGGAGGCTGCCCACAGCCATACAGTCTTGAGGTGGGAGCTGGCCATGCCAGAAAAAGTGACATTGTGACATAGGGTGTGGGCTTTGAGTCATGTGGCATCAGTTGGCCTAGAGACTGAAACTTACAGTTGGTGTCAGCAGCCTTGGAGACCGTACCCTCCAACTTCATATTTTCGCCTAACCTCTTCACGATGATATAATGTAACTGGCAAAGGATTTGGGGGAAGAAAATCCAGCTTTAAGGGCAGGTTCCGTGACTTACCACAGTGTGAATTTGGACAATTTACTTGTTCTCTTTGTGCCTCAGTGTCCTCATCTGTGAAACAGAAATAATACCATCTATCTATCAGAGGTCTGCCGCAAAATTAAATAAGATAATGTATATGGAATATTCAAAAATTGTAAAGTTTTATATACATGTTAATTATACAAATGTGTCCTCGTTGTCTCTGAAATTCTTCCGTGTGAAATCATGCTCCCTGGAATTTGCCACTCTATCAAAATTATTTTTTTCCTAAACACACTGTTTTCAAATTATGAGTGTTTCTGTCAATATCTGTAATCTTATATCTTATTTCAAACTTATAACGCACTTAGAATGAAAGAACACTAATCGTTTACTGCAGTCATAGGGCATAAACCCCTAAATGTGATGATACAAGCAATCCAGTAAATTTAGATGATCAAATTACAGGCATTAGAGAGAAACCACAGAGCCATCAATAACAGCACCTTAAACTTGTGCCGTTATCTCTAGATTTACAGGCTTTACAAACATACTTTTTGGCCTGTCCCAATACTTTTTGAAATTGTCAGAATTTCTAATATAACCTCATTTTGTAGCAACTTGAAACTAAAAAGAGCTATACGGCCAAAAGCTTCGTTTTTTTCATTCATTAAACAAATAGTTCTTGGGCAATAACTCTCTTTTGTGCAATGCACTGTTCTAGGTTTACTGTTCTACACTGATAAACAAACAAAATCCTTGTTCTCATGAAGCTGATATTTTACGGATGCCGGTTTCATAAGTTTGCCATGCAGCTAAATATCGTAGAGAGGCTGGAGACAGGACTCAAATGTGGCTTTTCTGAAAACTGGTTTTGCGCATTGTCTTTTTTATCATTCTACTTCACTGTATAGCTAATATAGAGTTGATTTTCCACATGCTGGCAGACCATATCTTTCATTTGTACTTGAAATTACACAGTGAAAGAATGTCTGTGATTTTTGACAAGAAACAAAGAAGTTTTAAAAAAAATCAGTATCTTCATAAATCCCATCAGACTGTAAATGGAAAAAATATATAGTTTTTGAACCTAAGGGAAATAACTATTTGTTTATGGTTCCAAATTAGTAGAAATATATACAACCTTCCAGAGTTAGAAAGTTGGTCAGAAAAAGAGAAAGAAAAATAAATAGGGAGTCCTTGCTTATTTGGAACTAAGTTACGAACTTGGGGATTGGTGATAATAAATCGTTCATTCATTCATCACATGGTCTTATATGAGGCCCATGGAGATATAAAGCTAATTAACAAAATAATGGACTCAGGGAGCCTGAGTGGCTCAGTTAGCTAAGCGTCCAACTTCAGCTCAGGTCATGATCTCATGGTTCGTGAGTGTGAGCTTCACGTCAGGCTCTCTGCTGCTGTCAGTGCACAGCCCACTTCCAAGTCTTCTGTCTCCCTCTCTCACTGCCCCTCCCCCACTCTCTCTCTCTCTCTCTCTCTCTCTCTCTCTCTCTCTCATTCTCTCAAAAATAAACAAACATTTAAAAAAGAAAATTATGGACTCTGACATTAATAAGTCTAGCCAAAGATGTAGCTTTCCCCTGCATCTCTCTCTGAATTTGTTTTTTTTTATTTAAATTCTAGTTAGTTAACGTACACTGTAATATTAGTTTCAGATGTACAATATAGTGATTCAACACTTCCATACATCAGCCAGTGCTCATTATGACAAGTTCACTCCTTAATCCCCATCACCTATGTAACCCACCCCCCACCTACTTCCCTTCTAGTAACCATCAGTTGGTTCTAAGTAGTTAAGAGCCTGTTTCTTGGTTTGCCTTGCCCTCTTTTTTTTTCCCTTTGCTTATTTGTTTTGTTTCTTAAATTCCACATATGAGTGAAATCATATGGTATTTGTTTCTCTGATTGACTTATTTCACTTAACATAATACTTTCTAGCTCCAACCAGGTCATTGCAAACGACAAGATTTCATTCTTTTTGACGGCTGAGTAATATTCCATTGTGTATAGGTAGCACATCTTCTTTCTCCATTCATCAGTCCCCAGACACTTGGGCTGTTTCCAGTCATTGTAGATAATGCTGCCATAAACATTAGGGTGCATGTATCACTTTGAATCAGTATTTTTGTATTCTTTGCATAAATACCCAGTAGGGCAATTGCTGGATCATACGGTAGTTCTATGTTGAACTTTTTGAGGAACCTCTGTATTGTTTTCCAGAGAGGCTGCACCAGTTTGCATTCCCAGCAACAGTGCAGGAGGGTTCCCCTTTCTCCACATCCTCGCCAACACCTGTTGTTTCTTGTGTTGTTGACTTTAGCCCTTCTGACAGGTGTGCGGTGATAGCTCATTGTAGTTTTGATTTGTATTTCCCTGAGGATCAATGATGCTGGGCATCTTTTCTCTCTGAAAGTAATTTGACAAGTCCTCCCAAAGTCACATATAGCGATGTAAAGAAAGTAGTAATTTACCCACTCAACAATTATCTATGGAACATCTATTATGTGCCAAGAGTGGTGCTATCTCCTAGGAATGCAACAGTCTGGGAATGAGGAGCAGCCTCTACCTTCTTGAGTCGAGCGATGAAATTGGGAAGACAGAAAAGCCCCTCTGAAGAGAAGGAGAGTAGAGGAGGGAAGCAGGGGTTGGAGGTTGAAAAAGATTAATGTTGACACATGGGTGTGGGGAGAGAACAGAAAGTGTGAGAGCCTAGAAGCATTGGTGCATTCAAGCCAGCTAAGAAAGGCTGAGCAGAGTGGGCAAAGTGGAAAGGTTAGGCAGAACAGGCAGGCTGCAGCTTCATGAGCCAAGTTTAGGCATATGGTCTTGGTTATGAAGGATTTAGGAAGCAGCAAAGTGTTTTAAACAATGCTGATATGGGGCGCCTGGGTGGCTCAGTCGGCTGGGTGTCCGACTTTGGCTCAGGTCATGATCTCACAGTCCGTGGGTTCGAGCCCCACGTCGGGCTCTGTGCTGACAGCTCAGGGCCTGGAGCCTGCTTCAGATTCTGTGTCTCCCTCTCTCTCTCTGCCCCTCCCCCACTCGCTCTCTGTCTCTCCCTCTCAAAATAAAAATTAAATAAAGACATAAAAAAAGAAATTTAAACAATGCCGTTATGACCCCATTTGTGTTTATGTAACTGGAGAATGGAGAATGTGCTGGAGGGAAGCAAAACTTCAGGGAGGCGACCAGTTAGGAAGCCATGACAGTAGTCTGCATCACCAAAAATATCATGGCTCAAACCAGGTTGGTGGTACATATGGAGAGAAGATAAAGTTGAGAGACATGTAAGTGGAAAAGTACACAGACGCAAAACCATTGAACATGGAGTGTAGCTAGCTCACTTGGGTGGATGGTGGCTCATTTCTAGAGATATGAAACTCTGGAAGAGAAATATTTATATGTATGTGTATATGTGTTTCAGAATTTGATGACTCAGTTTTGGATTTATGTCTGAGACATCCATGGAGAGATGACATGACTAATGGGAATATGCTAATTTGTAGCTCACATGAGAGGCATAAAAAATATTTCAACCCCCCCAAAGAAAGGGAAGTAGTATATCCATTACACAAACTAAAGGGGTCGGCATTACCTTCACCACTTGAATTATTTGACCCCCACCCTCTTTCTGTTCTGATGAGTAACTCAAGTTGGTAGACAATAGGAATATTCTCTTGAGTACATATTTTATTGTTTGCCTTTTGTGAGTGTCAATCTGGACTTAATGCCACCCAGAGGCTCAATTTAGTGTAATCATTGCTTACTTTTTGATGTTCAATTTGTCACAGCATGCCTGAGAAGGACTTTTAAGGGTCATCATCTCCATACATTTAAAAAATATATCCTCAATAAGATAGTCCAGGTTCATTGGGTCTCTTGGCCCAAAGAGATGGACACCTGGGTACCAGGAAGAGTACATTGTATTATTTCACAAAGAAACTCAAAGCAGAGCGACATGACACAGGAGCTTCAAACCACTGACATAAGGCAGAAAAACTACTTTTTCTCAAAAGTTCAAGTAGTCAGGTATCCTTTTTTACCTTTCTCTGGTATGAGAATTTATTAATCCATTTTATTTATCCCTTCCAGGAATTCTGGTTTACCCTGCCATATTTTCCAACTACAGACAATGCTCTTGATTTATATACTGTTGCTCTAAATTTAGAAGTCTTTATTTTCTCTTCTTTCTCTTTTGCTCAGGCATCATGGAGTTGGCACCAGGGTATGAAAGTCTAGATCAGGGGTCAGCAACCTACAGCCCATCAGACAAATCTGGCTTATTGCCTGATTTTTTAAAGAAAACTTAATTGAAATGCAGCCAAGCACATTTGTTTACATGTGGTCTATGGCTGCTTTTGTACCGAAAGGGCAGAGTTGAATAGTCGTGATGAGACTACCTGGCCCAAAAAAACCTGAAATGTTTACTGTCTGACCCTTAAAAAAAAAAGTTTGCTATCCCTTAGTCTGAATGATCTCCTTTGTCTATACCTGTCATCGCCAGTTGTGATGAAATCCCAATATCCTTCTAAGAGAACACCAAAGAATACAGAGACACAGGCTACCCAGTAATTTGGCTCGATTCCCATAAATTTGTCAGCAATAGTGTGTGTGGAATTGGTCAATACAGATAATTGATCTTTAACTGACCTTAAAAACCTTTAAGGTTTTTCCCAAAGCTCTTTAACTTTTCATTGTTATGGGTCGTAGTGTCATAATTTAATATTTATCTTGAGGACCTTAATATCGAACTACAACTTTTTAAAGGCCTTTGTGTTTATATATATTTAGCAGATTGATTCTGTCAAGAGTCTCAGTTTTTCACTTGCATTCCCCTTTTTGTGTCCATCCCCTCTACCACATGACTTTGCAATCTCTCTCCCTGAAGAGGCAGAGGGTCTTTTTCCATCTTTTGGGTCCGAGTTGGTCTTGTGACGTGCTTTAGCCAGTAGAATGTGGTGAAGGTAATGGTGTGCCCGTTTTGAGCCTAATTCTCAAGAAGGCTTATATGTTTCTGTTCTCTCCCGTGTGTCTCTGCCATAAAACATACCCAGCAGAACGAAAGATACATTAAGCATATCCGAGTCGCTGCATTTACCTAGCCACATCTAGCCACAGTCAACCAACAGTGAGCAATATCCCGTGAGTGAGCCTAGCCAAGGACGGGAGATCCACTTTTACCAACCACTCCAGATGTATAAACAATAAACACTTAATGTCTTATGCTACTGAGGTTTTGTGTTCATTGTGTAGCATTACTATGGCAATAGATAACTGATACAGAATATATCGAAATTATTTATCTCTATGTTGTACCACCTTTTCGAAAACCAACTAAAAGTGGTAGAGGGGTGCCTGGGTGGCTCAGTCGGTTGCGCGTCCGACTTCGGCTCAGGTGATGATCTCACAGTTCATGGGTTCAAGCCCCGCATCGGGCTTTGTGCGGACAGCTCAGAGCCTGGAGCCTGTTTCCGATTCTGTGTGTCCCTCTCTCTCTGCCCCTCCCCTGTTCATGATCTGTCTGTCTCTCTCTCTCTCTCTCAAAAACAAATAAATGTTAAAAAAAAATTTAAAAAAAGTGGTAGAAAGTACAACCAATTTGATACTGAGAAATTTGAGACACTTATAAAACTTAATCCCAAGAGTTCAGGTAGAATACTTTCCATGAATTGTCTAAATTTTATAAGAGCCAACTCAGGAAACACTAGCTCGTTTGGATTATGGCACATTTCATTTGTCATTCTGTAATCACGTTACATTTAAATATCCCAACATCCCTGTCCAATCAATTCCCCCAACGTTTTTGGACATATTCCAAAAGTTTTAATCCACACATAAAACAAATATGAGAATTTAGCAAATTGTAGCTTTAGAATATTTTGATGCAATTATTCAACATTTTGCAGGGATTTTAGCCCCTCTAATGTATAATTCAGTGTATAATTACTATGGACAAGGAGTAATCAGTCACTTTCTTCTAGAGAACTTGCTGAATAGGGCATAATTAGATCTCCAAATGGAAGATATAACTTTGCCCACATCTAAACAGGACTATTGCATGTTGAGAGTCCTACTTGGATCTAGAAGAAGCCAGAAGCAAGTAATTTATTTCTAATAGTTTGGTAGTCTATGTGTTTCAGAATTTAGGATCTGCAATAATTTTTTTAATGTTTATTTATTTTTGAGAGGGGGCAGAGAGAGAGAGGGGAGACACAGAATCCGAAGTGGGCTCCAGGCTCCAGGCTGTCAGCACAGAAACCGGAACCTGGTTCAACTCATGAACTGTGAGATCATGACCTGAGTCAGACGCTTAACTGACTGAGCCACCCAGGCGCCCGTAGGATCAGCAATAATTTAACTGTCTTGGATGCCTACTTGCTTGGGATTTTATAAGAGATTTCCATACTACATGATTAATTAGTATCTGGATTTAGGTAAGGGCGACACCAATACCGAGAGCCATGTGGCTTCACTCACGTGTATTCTGAGGTATTACTTCCGGTAATAGCCACTACTCTGCTGAAGGTTGAGGTGAAGGTTCTATCTTCAATCTATCTTGCAGAAGGGCTTAATCCCGCTTCCCTTTGGGGGGTCCAATATCCTCAAAAAACTCTTATTTGAGCTGTATTTCCTGTTTTCCTTCCCCTCTCCCAGGATCTTTTTTAATTTGTCTAAGGAGGCTAAACAACTTTTCTTTCCAAGTATTTTTTTAAATCAAATTTTACTTAGCCAAAGTTCTCTTGGAGAACTTCCCCAATTTTGAATCACCTCTCATTGAAAAGGTGGGGGTAGAGGCAAACCATAAGAGACTCTTAAAGACAGAGAATAAACTGAGGGTTGCTGAAGGGGTGGTGGGTGGAGGGACGGGCTGAATGGACGATGGACATTAAGGAGGGCACTCGTTGGAATGAGCACTGGGTATTGTCCATAAGTGATGAATTACTGGGTTCTACTCCTGAAACTTTTACTACACTGTATGTTAGCTAACTTTAATTTAAATAAATAAATTATGTACCCCCAAAAAAATGGGAAAAGAAAGAAAAGGAGGGGGTAGAGACAGAAGCCCTTACCGGCGGGCTCCCACCCCCACCCTCCACCCCATGCACTCTTACAGTTTCAAGTCAAAATTCTAAATGTTCCAGACAGGAAAAAGGAGTTGATCTTCTCCCAAGATTTGAGATCTGGGCTTTGTGCCAGTGTCTTGTTCTTTATCTCAGTTGGTTCTGTCCCAAGAAGGTCATCTTTTCTTAAACAAAATTTTCTGCAAGTATCAGTTACTAAACACTTTGGGTGCATTGTCTTGAGACAATTTCAAATCAGTAAGTATGCTTAGAGACCATGTCTCACCTTGGACATAATTATGAATATAGCTTTCAGCTTCTCGGACGTTCTTAGTACTGTATTTCACCAGGTTACATGCACATCTCTTGAATGGAATTTTCAAAGAGGAATCATTTTGTTAATTTTTATCATTGGCAGTTTCATGTCTTAAGTAAATACTTTGATTTCCACACAGACTGTGTCTAGCTCACATAGAAAATTATTTCTGAGACCCAACTTCTGTATGCCATTAGAATATTTGGGGATGCTCAAATCACACAGCTTCAAGTTCATAACGCTTTTTCAGGAGAGGAGTTTCGAAAATCCAAAATACAGATTAGCTTCTACACATATGAAATGCATTCTAGCCTAAAGTAATAACAAGATTTTCAATGTTATTTTTTCCCTTTTGAGATCTGCCTCCTTGGCTTAGTGACCAGAAGCGTATCTCGGCTCCTTTCTTCCCGTCTCACATTTAAACCCAGTTTTTCCTGATAAAAGTTTTGCATCAGTCTATAGGATGCTTGGTTGAGAGCTACTTCCCTCATGCCAGATGTTACCATTCCTAATGGATCTCTACTGGGAGCAGTATCATGATATCAGTGTCAGTTGTCCTTAACAGCCAGACACTGAGTAGTGATATGTGCCACATTTCCTCATTTCCTCCCAACACCTTCTGCCTTAGGTAACAACAGATCTTTCTAGATCTATGGACTGGCCTGTTTGCAATATTTTATATAAATGGATTAATCCAGTATGTGATCTTTTGTGACTGGATTCTTTTACTTAGCATAATGTTTACAAGGTTTGTGAAAGTCGTAGCCTGTATCAGTCCTGCATTCTTTTGGGTTTTTTTTTTTTTTATGTTTTAAGTAATATTCCATTGTATAGATATACCACATTTGTTTATCCATTATTCAGGTGAGGATGGACACTTGGATTGTTTCCACTTTGGGCTATTATGAATAATGCTGCTATGAACATTAGTGTACAAGTTTTTGTGTGGACATATATGTTGATTTCTCTTGTGTATATGCCTAGAGGAGAATTGCTAAGTCCTATGGTAACTCCACATTTAGCACTTTAAAGAATTGCCCGACTTTTCTCCACAGTGGCTGGACCATTTTATGTTCTCACCAGCAATGCATGAGGATTCCAATTTCTTTGCATCCTCGGCACCACTTATTATTTTCTGTCTTTTTGATTATAGCCATCCTAGTGGATCCCATTTAAAAGTGATATCCCATTTTGGTTTTGATTTTGCAATACAATTTTAACATCTTTATCAGTCACAACGTAGAATGCAAGCATTGAGGTGGATGCAGAAATCTAATACGTAGGACCTCTATAACTTTGTGTGGTCGTCAGTACAGCTTTGTACTCTTCTGCCTTCCAAATCGTAAGTCCGATTGCATTTTCTGAATGTTTGTGGTCAGGTGGGGCCAACTGAGTAGCTCTGGCTGATGAGTTGTGAATGGAAGCAATACCGGTCACTTCTTTGCCAAAGCATTTCATTGCTGGTACAAAACCATCCAGAGCTCATTCCCTCTACCATGACATCCTGGATAGCTTGGGTCATGCGGTAAGGGGACACTTAACAGAACTGACCAATGATGCACATGCCATATGTGAGTGAGAAACAAACATTGTTATTAAGAGATGGGGATTGTTTGTTACTGCAGCATAACTGGGCATATCCTGAGTGACAAAATGATCTTTATTTGTTCAAGATATTAGAGTTCAACAGATCTGGCAAAGCATTTAGCATCTCTAAGACTCGGCCTCCTCCTCTATAATATGGGTGTCATAAATCTACCTCACAAAATTGCTTGAAGTTAAGCAAGACAATGTATTGTTCAGTAATGTGGTGCCCATAGCAGGTTCTCAGGAAATGATTGTTATTAACAGAAGATAAATGAATCGGGGTCTATAATATTGGAGTTAACTTTATGCAGAAGATGATGGGTTAGCCTTTGAAGCACCAACTCATAGAAGCACGCAGGCAGCGAGAAGGGTTCATTTTTTTCCGGGTAGTTAGTTTGATCCTTGCAGCAAGCCTGCCTAACAAACATTCACTCTTTAAATGACAGGCAAAGGGGACAACGCTAGAACAAGTTCCCTTGAGAATGGTTAGAACCAATATAAAAACAATGTTTTTCTGTATGTGCATGCCTTCCTTGAAAATAATGAGGCAGGGACCTGGTTGAGCCTGGCAAAGGATAATCAACAGAATCAGGTAATACCATGCAAAGGGTTCTATACAGGACGAGGGAAGGAGAATTACATAAACCGGAACAGTCATTTCTACCCATCGGGCACTGGTGGCCATGAATTTCCTCTGTCCTGGCTTCGTTTCTCTTCTTACATGCTTGGCTGTTCCGCCTTGTTTTTTTAGCTGACTTGCTCTCCTACTCTCCCTGCACTTTAAATATTGATGTACCACCAGTCAAATATCAGTCTTACGCTTTCCTCATCCTACAAACCCTTTCTCAATGTTCTCATTCTCTGCCATGGTTTTACTTGCCCCCGTGGATTGATAACTCCTCCATCATTGGCCTTGTTTCCAGGTGCCTGTTTCTCTCTGCTTATTGGAAACCTCTACCTACAGTATTAAACTGCCTTGTGCCTTCTATTTGAAACACTGTTCTCTGATCTTCTTCGGCCTGCTTCCTTCACATTTCCTCTTAAACTTTACTTCTTCAAGGTAGTGTTTCTTGAGGCTGAGATCTACCCAAGTGCACTGTCCAAAAATCCTTTAGTTTTACCTCAAGCAATTCAGAGCCAATTGTTTTAAATTATACATTTATAAGATTATTCCATTTTCTCTCTTCCATGCCAGACTTTTTACCCTGTGAAGGCTATCATGGTATCTGCTTTGATCTCCATCAGATTCCCAGTTCCTAGTGTACAGTAGACACTCAGTAAAGATGTGCTGAATAAATCAATCAATGATACAAGCTGAGCTCTTAATACTCCTCAGCTATCCTGTTCCAATTCATATATTCCTGGACATAATGAGTGTGCCCTAAAATCATCCCATTATTTCAACCAGAATCTGGGAGCCATCCTATATACCCACCCCCATCTCCCTCACCCATAACATCTAAACCTTAGCCAGCAGCTACCACTCCTTTTAAATAGCTTGAGAATCCATTCCCTCCTCTCTATATCCCTGCTATTACTGCTTTGTTTAGGCTCTTGTCAGTCTTTCTGAATTCATTATGCTCTAACCCTTCACTATCACTGCAGGACATTTTCTTAAAATGCAAATCTGACCATTTTACACTGATGCTTAAAACCCTTTACCAGACTCCCTATTGTTTTGAAGATGAAGCACAGATTCTTGGGACTAATCTACAGAACTTTCCACAGTCTGACAAGCTGTCTCAGCCTTCCTTGCCTTACTGTTTTTCATCCTCCCCTGTTCCCTCTGGTCATCCACAACTCATGATTCCCAAACCCACCTTCCTGCCTTTGCAGAGATTCTCACCTAGAATGTTCTTTTACAGATGTTCATCACTTAACCCAACTCTTCTTCACATTTCAAAACAAAGCTTTAAGTTCTCCTCCTCTGGGAGATCTCTCCAATCTCTCCTGGGGTGAAATTTATCATACTCTCCTCTACACTCCCAGGGTGCACTGCAAGGGCCTTGATTGTAGCTCCCACAGTCTTCAGTGATTACTTTTTATTGTCCTGACCTCTTCATTGAAATGTGAGCTCCTATAAGCAGCGTCTACCTCTTACTCACCTATGAATCCACTGAGGTGCTAGCTCTGTATTTACAAACCATTTCTCTAATAAAAAAAACTATACCCAAAATATATTTTAAAACTTCCAAACTTAATAAAAAGTAAATATCTCAATATAAAATAGGCAAAAGATGGAACAGACACTTCATCAAAGACAACACTTCACACAGATGACAAATAAGCAATAAAAATGTGCTTGATGTCATTTGTCATTAGCAAAATGAAAATTAAAAGCACAGTGAGATACTACTACACTCATTCAAGGTCTCAGATATCAGAGACTGAACATATCAAGTATTTTCAAGAATATGGAGAAACAGGAATTTTCATACCCTGCTGGTGGAAATGTAAAATGCCACAGCCACGTTGGAGAAGAGTTTGTGACAATTTCTTAAAAAGTTACACACCTACCCTATGATTTGACCGTTCTACTCCTAGGTATTTATCCAATAAAAATGAAAGTATATGCCTATACAAAGACTACCATTAAAGCTTTATTTGTAATAGCCAAAATCTGGAATCAACCCAAATGTCTATCAACAAGTTAATGTATAAACAGTGATATACCCATTTTTTTGGAATATTACTCAACAAGAAAAAGAATGAACACACAACGACGTGGATGAATCACAGCTATACAGAGTGAAAGAAGTCAATAAAAAAAAAGTACATATTGGGGTACCTGAGTGGCTCAGTCAGTTGAGTGGCCCACTTTGGCAGGCCATGATCTCACAGTGAGTTCGAGCCCCGTGTTGCGCTATGTGCTTGCTGACAGCTCAGACTCTGGAGCCTGCTTCAGATTCTGTCTCCGTCTCTCTCTCTCTCTCTCTCTCTCTCTCTCTCTCTCTCTCTGCCCTTCCCCTGCTCACATGCTCTGTCACTCTCTCCTTCCCCCTCTCTCAAATATAAATAAACATTTTTTTTAAAGTACATACTATTGGACTGTATTGATATAAAATTCTATAAAATGCAAACTAATCTATAGTGACAGAAAGCAAATCAGTTATTTCCTGGGGATGGGGGATGTGATGGGAAGGGCAGGAAGAGGGATTACCAAGGCCCACAGGGAAAGAGTAGTGATGGGTATGTTCATTATTTTGATGGCGGTAATTGTTTCACTGGTGTATACATATGTCAAAACTGAAACTGTACTCCTTAAATATATGATGTTTTTTACATATCAATTTTTCCTCAGTAAGTGTGTTTTTAAAATACCCCTTAATTTTTAAACCTGCTGTCAAGGATTAACTTCTTAAATTACAAAAAGCTCTTTTAACACAATTTTTAATTCATTTTACAGACTCACTAAACCTGTCTCACTTTGCACACAAAACACCCATTTGTCTGCCCACCTAGGCAAATGGACTTTGGGCCGACTTCTCCTGCTTCCTCCTCTCTACCTCCGCCACATTCTCTTCTCCATCCTGCTAGAGGGAAATTTGGCTTTCCTTTTT
This sequence comes from Cryptoprocta ferox, assembly GCA_028646485.1. Classification (NCBI taxonomy): domain Eukaryota; kingdom Metazoa; phylum Chordata; class Mammalia; order Carnivora; family Eupleridae; genus Cryptoprocta; species Cryptoprocta ferox. The sequence continues at coordinate 95,885,877 of CM053579.1, forward strand.
GATTGCTTTCATTATCTTCTCTACAATGTCTTGTGCATGACTAACACCCGACATGGTGCTTTACAAGTGTTTATCAACAATGTGTGCATAGACTCGGGAGGTCATATTCCATCCCTGGATGGAATGGTTATGCTCTCCCAACTGATTAAAATTAACTAACTCTAGGTCAAGGGGCTGGTTTTAAGCCCATGTATAGAACCATAATGCTTTTCAACCAAAGGATAATTGAGTCTGTAAGTGAGAGAATGTTAATGATGTGGCTGCAGTTGATACTGGACCAAGTTCCTCAAGAAAGTAAATTTTACTGTCATTAGCAGGGCAAACAAGACAGGGGACTATAGAGAAAGGATGAACTGTAAGGCAGAAATTTCTAAGAAGAGATTATTTATGAAGCAGACTTTGAGAACTCAAGCTCACTCATATCTACAGAAAGATGAAATGTGAGAACACTGAAACTAAGAGATTATTTTCCTTAAAATAAACATCAATCATGTTTACGACCAAATGAAAAAGGAGCAAATGAACAGTAACTAAAAGCAGCACTGGAACTAGACAGATTTCATTAGGAAATACAGGCAGCCACTGCTTGGCGCTCAGAGGAGGAAAACTCACACCACCATTGGCCTCCCCTCAAGGAGCTCTGGCCAGGCCATTGTGGAGCAGCTCCTTTCAAGATGAAAAACTACAATTTTCAACCTTTCTGACTAAGGAGTAGCTTCCTCCCCAAACTCTGATGGCAATTTTTTCTTCTCTGCATTTCCCCAGCCTCAATTTGACTTTATTTTTGTAACTGGGAGCAAGCCAAGGGTGAGAAATGATCTCTTCCCACCAAACTATCTGGGAAGAAAGCCCACTTTATCATTAATTACATTATCCAATGGCCCCTTGCTATCCAAAATGTGGTCCTTGGATCAGCAGCATTGGCACCATCTGAGAGCTCGTTTGAAATGCATTCCAGAATTTCTGACTCAGAATCTGTATTTTAACAAGATGCTCAAGTGGTTTGTGTACACATTCAATTTGAGAAGTGCTTGTCTAAGCCTTGCAACATCCTGTATAAGGTGAGGGTTATCATTCTCATTATTCATTTGAGAAAATGAGAACAGGGAAGTAAAATCACTTGACAAGGATCAATAACTAACAAGTGCCAGAGTTGAGATTTTAAGGTAGTTCCCCTAATTCTAAATGCAAGCACCTTTTCCTTCCACCATGCTTTTGTCCATATGAATTTTTTTCAAATGAATTCAGTAAGTTCTGGTCATGACCGCCCCACTCTCAACCTCATTTGTCGACTGATTGCTAATACCCAGACTCCTACTCTCAGACATGCGTGCTTTAAATTAAACATTTCTCATCCCTTGAAATATTTTAAACACTGATATCTATGGGGAGAGTGACTTAATAAATCCCTTAAACCTTAGTGTTTAGGAGTTTGATCAGACTGTTGCCTTTATCCATTGATGGGAAGAGCGAAGCACTTGAGGTCCATGTTGCACCTTGAAGAGAAGGAAGGAGGAAAAGGACTGACGGAGAAAGAGGAAGGAAAGATAAAGGCAAAGTGTCTTGGATTATTGTTGAATATAGATCAGCCCTTCCAAGGACCTTGACTGTCCTTGAAGTTTGCTGTCACCGCTGGCTTCAGCTTGTTCCATTGCTTCTGTCATGGGCTTCTGAATACTCTGAATTTGGGCTGTGTCCTTTCCTTATGGTATTTCTAGGGAGAAACCCCTGCAGAAACCCCTGCAGATGTTTACCACCACTACCCAGACTCAGAGAGAGGAAATGTGGAACAGCTGTGCCTACCAGTGCTTAAGGCAGCAGCATCATAAAAAAAATACTCTCCAAGACTCTAAGGTTATCAATAGTAGCTACTTTATTTGAGGCTGTACTATATGCCAGACACTGTACTAGATACTAAACAAATATTTCCCACAATTGTCTTGAAAGTATGTGTTATTTAGTAAATGCAGCTCATGAAAAATGGAGTGTGGCTTTTAAGCTCGGGCCTATTTGAGGCAAGAGTGTTTTTTTATCATAACACATGGCTATGGCATGCTTAAATTAACCTACTCAACCTTCAAGCTCTGGCTTAAATCACCCCTTCACTCGGCGGTTCTCTCTCAGTGACCTTGGTGATATCTTCCTTTTTTTTAATATTTCTTTATTTATTTTGAGAGTGAGCATGCATGAACGGGGGAGGGACAGAGAGAGAATGAGAGAGAGAGGGAGAGAGAAACCCAAGCAGGCTGCGCGCTGTCAACACAGAGCCCGACATGGGGTTGTGATATCTTCTTTCTGCAGCCCTGATTTGGTACTTTTTCTATGATAGCTTGAACTCTTGCTTCCTTTTTTTATTCACATACCTCCTATCCCAAGCTGCAATTATGTTTGCACCTGTGTCCCTCCTCCGTATCCAAAACCTTGAGCTCTTAAATGTTCTTTGGGTCACCAGGCCAACATCATAGCAGGAATTCGATGGTATCATCAGTTGGCCTATAAATCAAGTTTGGCACAAAGTCTCTGGAAGCCTCTGGAAGTCAAGCATTTGTTACTGGTTGAACCACTCCATGTTGTTTACAGGTGGCCTCCGATAGCTAACAGCCCCCATCCCTGCAGGAATGGCTTGCCCTTGGAAAATTTGTACCCATTTACGAGTTGCTCTTGCACTGGCTTTGTACTGCTTTCCTTTCCCGTCGCTCTCTTCCAAGAGAAGAACATGGCTGGGGTTATCTTTACATTTAGCTACTCCTCCCTCTCTGGTATTCTTTACACTTTGGATTATAGGAGAATAAAGGAAGAAAATAAAACTTCTGGTGACTCTCTTCCTGTCTTGCATACTTGCACTTGTTCATTCTCTCTTTAACATTTGAGACATTGTGCTAAGCATTTTACATATATCATCTGAGTCCTATACAAGAAACCCTACAAAATATGCACTTGCTATTATTCCTATTTTGCTCAGGAGTGTCCCCAAGTACAGAGAGGTTAAGTAAGTTGTCCACGATCACACAGCTAGGAAATGGAAGAACCAGAATGTGAATGTGGGCTGTGTGCTGCTCTCAATCATTTATCAACTGTTATCAGTGGGAAACATGAGTGAAACGTGACAAGTGCATGGGCATAGACCAATATGCTTGTGGGTACCATGTGGAATACCAAGGAAACTAGAATCTCTAGACTTTCCTTGTAACCAGTTCTTGACGGGGCTTCATCTTCTCACCTTCTGTTACAGGTGCTCAGAGAATATGGATGAATCCTTATTAGTTTGAACTAAGCTGTGAAACGTATAATGTTCTAGTGAGTGTTGATGTTACTATTATTTTTTTATAAATCATTTATTAGGGAAAGAATGTAGCTGCCACTAATATCTTCTAAAACTCAATATAAATGATTTTTGAATAATTCAAATGTTGGATTATTCATATCCACTTGACCTTCTCCAGTAGCAGAAATCTTTGAGAGTTGATGGTTTGCAGGTATTTGAAGAAGCCATTATGCAAATGAAAATATCCTATCCACTAAGATATTTTTTGTGGGCATTATGGCAGACACAAACAAGTATAATGTATTCTCTCAAAGGTTCACCATGTTTTTTGAGAAAATAAACTTGATACATGTTTCTCATTAAATAACAATGAAATTTTTAAATGGGTCTTTGAGAGGATGATGATAATCACATGCTAATGCATGACTATACCAACAGCAATTCACAGAAGAGATATATAGCTTCAGGCTGAAATGAATGGTCTAGAGAGGTTTGGTGGAACAGATGGATTTTAAGCTAAAGTTTGAAAGGTCAATAGAATTAAAGTAAGAAGCAGTGAAAGAAAGACCATAAAGGGTTGGAGAGAATAGCATAGGAGGCTACACAATCCATAATAGAGAATGTGCTTATGCAAAAACAAACTGGCATCATTAGTTTGGACTGTGGGCTTGAGTGAATACAGAATATCTGTGATTCAGTTTGAATTCTGTGACTCTCAGCCCAGGAATTTTTGCTTAGTTTCTCTGGTAACAAAGCTCAACACTACAGGGGAAGCAACAACTATCATTGCCTGCTTGGTGGGCTCTCCTGGGTCACCGTAGGACCAGGTTTCAAGATGCAGCAGTTAGAATATCAATTTTGGAGAAACACTTCCTACTATCATCCAGTCTTGTTCCACTAGGCTCCCTGAAAGACTTTCCACTTATTGCTAAAAAGTGAGACTTCTGAGCAGAAATATGCCACACAGTGGGTCAAATTTGATTGCTCCTCAGGGATACTACTTGGGGCTACTCTCTAGAGGGACTAAGAGGATTCACCACTACCAATTCTAGCAGTGCATAAAAAGGCAAGAGGCTTTTCAGAAAGGCAAACCACTCTGGAAAACAGCATGGAGGTTCCTCAAAAAGTTAAAAATAGAACTACCATACGATCCAGCAATTGCACTACTAGGTATTTACCCAAAGGATACAAAAACACTAATTCAAAGGGATACACGCACCCCAATGTTTATAGCAGTGTTATCAACAATAGCCAAATTATGGATTATAACTATCAACCGATGAATGAATAAAGAAGATGTGGCATAACTACATGATAGAATATTACTCACCCATTAAAAAAAGAATGAAATCTTGCCATTTGCCAGGAGTGGATGGAGCTAGAGAGTATCATCCTAAGCGAAAAAAGTCAGAGAAAGACAAATACCATGTGATTTCATTTGTATGTGAATTTAAGAAAGAAAACAAACAAGCAAAGGGGAAAAAAGAGAGAGAGGCAAACCAAGAAACGCAGAGAATAAACTAATGGTTACTAGAAAGGAGGTGGGTGGGGCGGGGGATGGGTTACACAGGTGATGGGGATTAAGGAGGGGACTAGTCATGATGAGCACTGGGTGATGGATGGAAGTGTTAAATCACTCTATTGTACACCTGAAACTAATATTACACTGTCTATGAACTAACTGGAATTTAAGTAAAAACTTAAAAAAAAAAAAGAAAACCAAAGACATGGAGCACCTGCAAGAGGGTTTTATTTTTCTATATCTACGTAGATATAAAATCATGTTACACTCTCACAAAATCTCTATGAGATAAGAATTATGACCTTTATTTTATAGATGACAGAAGGCTCAATAAGTTGCCAGTGACATTGGCAGATTTGAGGTTCCACATGTCCACCCCACCTTAAGCAGCTAATAACTTTGGCCCATCAAGACAAGAAAAAAGAGATTAGAGGTCTCGAAGAGGTCATCGACTTCTCTCTGGGTATAGCCAGTGCACTCCAGACATCAGAAGTTGGTAGAAAAATCCCTCAAACCTAGAACCTGGCAGCATTTCAAGTGGAAGAGAAACCTTAAGGTAATCCCACATGTAGAAGCTACAGAAGGAGCACCGAGAATAGAGAGCTCAACTATGAACAGCCTCACAAGAACATCTTCAGTCTGCTCAGCAACACGAATTGTAGCTTGTTCAAGGAAAAAAGAAATATACTGTCTTCTTGCTGAGGTATTGCTAGGAAGATTACCCACGGGGAGACTACCTGGAAAGGGCTAGTCGAGCCTTCCAGCCCAAGAGAAAAAGACTGAAAATAAATTGCCTTCCAATTCCCAGTGCACGGTGCAGCTTTACACCTGGCTGGTTCAGTCGGTTAAGCATCCAACTTTGGCTCAGGTCACAATCTCACAGTTTGTGGGTTCAAGCCCTGCCTCAGGCTCTCTGCAGTCAGAGCAGAGCCCGCTTCAGATCCTCTGCCCCTCTCCCACTAGTGTGTGTTTGCGCATGTGCTCTCTCTCTCTCTCAAAAATAAATAAACATTAAAAAATTGTTTATTTATTTTTGAGAGAGAGAGAAAGAGACAGAGCACAAGTAGGGGAGGGGCAGAGAAAGAGGGAGACACAGAATCTGAAGCAGGCTCCAGGCTCTGCGCTGTCAACCGAGCCACCCAGGCACCCCTTAAAATAATTTTTTTAAGAAGGGTTCCATATGTATTGGTGCTTCCTAGGAGCACATTATATAACTTTCAGCAGCCATACGAAAATGGCCCTTTCTCTAAATGAGTGGTGCATGTGTCTAACAAGATGACTCTGCCAGCGGGAAAAAAGAAGGAAAGATAGGTCAATTCCAGGACTGTTTTCCTAGAAGTCTTTTTTTTTTTCACCCTGCTATTGTGCATATCAAAGGTCTGAGAAGATCTGCATCCCATTATCTGCTTCTTTATTCATCCAAGGGTAACTTTATTAAAACAAAGAAGTGAAAGAATTTTAAAGGACATAAAAATCTGGAACACTTCACAAATTTGCCTTCCATCCTTGTGCAGGGGCCACGCTAATCTTCTCTGTATCTTTCCAATTTTAGGATAGGTGCTGCTGAAGCGAGCACCCCATCATCTGTTTTTAGATAGCACCCCAGGAAGACCTGAAATTCACCCATTTATGCTAAGTTTTCCTTTCTGTAATTCTATTTACAACACAGAAACCTGATTGGAAAGCTTATGCCGAAACTCATTTGCACTTATGCCTAAATTATTTGAGTACTCTTTCTGCTTCAGTTTTTCTCCTGATAAAAACAAAAGGATTTGGAGACATCCATACTAGAGAAACTTTTAATAAAACAGTTTCTGATGATACAATCTGAAGTTTGAGCCTGTCGCTCAAGGTGCAGGGAAGATGAGAAATGCTTTTTGCACACTTACTTCAAGAAGCAGCTAGATACCTGCTCGAGTCTACACACTGTCCTGTGCTCTCAAGGCTTAAAAGGAGTTGCCATTTTCCTCTTCTTAATGGCAAAAACGAACCCCTCACAAGAACTTTTGACATAAAAGGTGCACATATTTGACTATAATCTTTGGCACATACCTGCTGTCTCAGAAAGGAAGAATGAAAAGAAGGAAATTAGTACAGTTCAGATAGAAAATTCAGTCCAAGGGCAAGACACAGACGAAGGAAGAAATTCACCTGAGAAGGCTTTAGAAGCAAAAACAACAGAAAAGAGAACGTTTTGTTTGGGAATGATTTTTGATTGACAGAACACTTGCAAAGAGAGGACAGAGAGTTTCTGCATAGCCTGTCCTCATCTTCCCCTCGAATTTCCACCTTACACCACCATGTGAGAAGGTTTTGGAGGTCAAGTTGGCTGGATGCCTGATAAGTCGATGATAAAGGAAAAGTCTCAGGAAAATGTAACGGTAAGGTTACTGACAGATAAAAACTGAAAAGTTTTAGCAATCAAAGAAGGGTGTGTACTTTTTGAAGTGAACGCTCGAGATATTCTAAAAACTCACCTTTTAGTAACACGGTTTTAACTTGCCTTTTCATCTGATCAATAGCATGGCCCATGTTTTGTGGAAGAAAAGGAAATCTCTTCATTTTGGGTAAATCCTACCACAGCATGAACGATAGATTATTATCAAGTCACCAGTACCATATTGTAGCAACACATACAATAAATGTAGTAGGTGTGTTTCTTCTCTCGGATGGTGATATATCTCTTAAAATTTAAATGTCCGCCCGCAAAGATAAGTATCTCTTGAAATTTATGGCCAGCATCACAAAGTGATTCACTGAAGCACTCGTTTTCAATTATTTTATTGGATCACATTCCTCCATGATAGAAAAAGGAAGGGAGACAATGGGGGCATTGTCTTGAGAGCTATGAAAAGGGCAAAGAATTGAAGGTCAGATGTCAAGGACAAATACATCGAGAGTGCTTTCTTGGCCCTTCAGTGTTCAATTTTTCCCCCTTCTGTCTTTTAACAGGAAGCTGCCTTACCTAGGCTGTCACGACTTGGATTTTGTATATCCTATTTCCACAAGGAGATAATGCCTCTCTACCCAGATATCAGGCTTCGCCTCATTTTAACTGAGTTCCCTGATACGTTTGACAGACTATGCAGTGAGATCTGGGATATTGACTATTTTGTATTTACCAGTGATGGTCATGTCAATAGGTAGTTGCAGGGAAACCCTGGTTGCATCCGCTCACCAATTTTCCTAAAGCAGTTCCCTGAATTACATTGTGTATAATGCACATTTTTGCAGGGTCTCATAGTTTGCGTCTCTTAATAAATAGAGGACCGGGTAGAAATTTCGGGAGTATCAGAAATTTTTTGAGTATCAAATTTCTGGAATATCAGTTCTCCAGAAATTTCTGGAGTATCTGCAGAGTGGAGCAGGTATTACACTTATAGAAGTCCAATGTCTGCCCAAGTCTACCACAGGCAGGTGGTAACGAGTCCATCAGCCAAGCAGCACCTCATTCAGGTAGCATCATATTTGTCCCCCAGGGAAGACTGTCTTCTCCAACCTATTGCTTAGACTCCTCCGGGGTCACCTTCGTACAAAAAGGGACAGCTTCTAGCTGAGCCTCAGACACAACACCACTGGGCCCACTCACCTCTTTCTCCAAAAATGACTAATTTGTGCAAGTCTAATTCCTTACTCTGCAAATGAATAAATGGCCTTCCCAAACACTGGAAAGATGTGATAAAAATTTACATATATTCCTTTGGGGTTTTCTTTTTCAAGTAGTAATGGATAAAATCAACTTACATTGTATGGGCTGTTTTCATTAAAATTCAAAACAGCACTACTCATTCATCCATTCCTACCTCTCTTCAGGGATTCTCCCTTTGATATCTAGCTTTTAACTAATGAAATAAATTAACTAGTATGGCATTCTTGAGGGCTATTTATAAAGCTCAAACACACAAATAAAAACTTAAAATCACCAGTTTTTTCAGTGACACATCATAAAGTAGAGATGTCAGTGGAAGGCTTCAGCTGGTGCTAGGACTATTTGTTCCCTTACTTCAGGGCAAGAGTGTACATAGCGTGCCTTTCTTGAGAAAGCCCTTGTCTGGGTGGCCTTCACCACCAGCTTTACTCATTACATCAACCTAAAAGGCTAAAATTGACAAGGAACAAGGAACAAGTTTAACGCCAAACCTGCTAGCCTAGGCTACATTTCTGCTAAAAATTAGAATCATCGCCTTCAGGAGTAAAATGAAACTAAAACTTGACTCTAAATGAATCTAACCTAGTTATTTATGTTTTATATTTACATACGAGCAAGGACATATATAACATCAGTTGTGCAAATGACTAAGGAACTCTGTAATACGGCATCTCAGTGATCCTGAGCAAAAAAGAATGGGTTTATTTTAGTTTTCTAAAGAATATTTCTCTCTGAAAATAAAACCCAATACAAAGAACTTCATTCCCTGCTATAGAAACTGTTCCTGTAGGGGCATCTGGTTGGCTCGGTCGGTTAAGTGTCCGGTTCTTGATTTCTGCTCAGGTCATGATCTCCTGGTTCGTGAGATTGAGCCCCACGTCAGGCTCTGCACTGACAGTGGGGATCCTGCTTGGGATTCACTCTCTCCCTTTCTCTCTGCCTGCCTCTCTCTCTCTCTCTCTCTCTCTCTCTCTCTCTTTCTCTCTCTCTCAAAATAAATAAATAAACTTAAAAAAAAAGAAATGGTTCCTATAGGTCCATGATATAGTGAGTCCAGTACAAAGACAGTGGGCTTTGCCTTTTAGCCATTTCTCCTTGTTCACATAGGCAGAAAGGACATGAAATGAAATACACTGTTCAGAGTGGAATTCCCTCTGCGCTCCTCTTTATTAGCCCACTTAGGAGTAATCAATGCATCTGCATGAGTAAGAGGGGCATGTTATTGATGGTTTAGCTTCTAACAGCAAGTAAGCAGAGAATGTAACATCGCTTGATTGGTTAAAGTGTACTGTGAAGGGAATAAAAGGATGGACAGAAAATTGACACATTTATTGACAATAAAGGGAATGACTATAATAACGTTATTATCATAAACATTTGGTCCTACATTAAATCACCCTGTACTCCTGAGCTTTTGCAGTTAGTTTCTGGAAAATGTATTATTTTGTCGTCTTCCCTGAAGCTGCTTGTCACTTATTATAGCCATGAAAATGCATACTTGTGGTATTTTTTTTCAAAGTATAACATAGATGCCTTTCATACATGAATGTTTTTACCTTGGCTACTAATGAGTGTGCAGGTGAGTGTGTCCATGAATATGTGTGTGTGTGCGCGCGTGCGCGTGTACCCACTTGTGTCTGAATATGTGCATCTTTCCACTTCCTTAAATTCACCTTTTTTTCTATTAATTGAGGTTAGCAAGTAATTGAATTTTGGGGAAACACAACTCTATTGTCATCTTGATATATTCGTTCAAGGGAATTTTGGCTTTGGTGTGAGTTTTTGTGACTTTGTAGTAACCAATGTTTTATATAATTATAATATATAAAAAATATATATATAATAATCTTTGCACCCAACGTGGGCCTCGAACTCACAACTTCAAGATCAAGAGTCACAGCCTCTACCGAATGAGCCAGGCAGGCACCCCTAATTTTATGTATTTTTAATTTATAGAGAAACATTTCAGTCATACAATAAATTATTGAAATAATATAACATCTACATTTGTACATCTCACCCAATTTAAAAAATTATATATTACAAAAAGAATTAATGCTTCTTGCTGATACCTCTTTGATAAAAGTTTGTGCTCTCTAAAGGTAATCACTGTTTAGGATTTGGAGAATTTCTTTGGAGTTTTATTTTGTATGTATCTTTGTTTGAATAATATTTAGTGTTTTAAACTTTATATAAATGGTATACTGTTTGTCTCCTTCTGAAACTTGCTTTCCTCATTCAGTATGAAGCTTGGATTTTCATCCATGTAGATACATGCAGCTTTGGGCCCGTAGATTTTTTTTTCATTGCTGTATATTATTCTATTGGGTAGATAAGCAGTAACAGAAAGAGTCTCTTGACAATGAACATTTAGATTCTTCCTCATTCTTTTATCATAAAATTGCTTCCAATGGTAGTGTTGTATTTCTGTCTGTATGTGTGAGAGTTAATCCTAGCACATAGACCTAATGCATAGAATTTCTGGGTAAAAGGACAGACGTAACATTGATAGGTATTGCCAAGTTAATCTCTAAATTTTTGTACAAATTTATACTCCTAGCATCAATATACTCTTATTAAAGTAATATGAACAGGTTTTAATTTGCATTTCCTTGATTACTAGAGAATGTGAGGGAATTTTGTACATATACATATGCTTACAGGCTTGCCTAAGTTCTGCCTGAGTTGGAGGGTAGAGCAGACGGCGCAAACACAAGGTGCTGATCGGCCGCTACTGTGGGATAAGCAGGAAACCTGCCCATGTCCTGGACCCTTCTCAAATGAGAGGCCAAAACCACCTGCCATGGAAATGGTGGGGTGGCGTAGGAGGGGAGGTGGCATGGTCAGGATATAGATACATTCTCTTTTTTTTTTTCAAATTTTAATTTAAATTCTAGTTAGTTAACATATAGTGTAATACTGGTTTCACGAGTAGAACTTAGTGATTCATCACTTACATACGACACCCAGTGCTCATCACAACAAGTGCCCTCCTTAATACCCATCACCCAACTAGCTCATCCCTCCACCCACCTCCCCTCCAGCAACCCTTAGTTTGTTCTCTGTATGTAAGAGTCTCTTATGGTTTGCCTCTACCCCTACCTTTTGAACAAGAGGTGATTCAAAACAACAATCGTGATAGCAAATTTTCCTAGGATGATACCCTTCATGCTATTTGAACTATAGCCTTATCCTTCAAATATTATATTAATTCAATCAATATAATATCCCTACCTAACCACTTGGTTCTACGAGGGTGAAGGGAGAGAATGTGGAAGAGAATGCGTGCAAATAGTAATTCCTAACTCATCAAATTAAGTGAGATATAATTAAGCATTATATAAAGTGCTCAGCTCTAAGGTTGGAAAAGAGTATTCACTCAAGAAAGGTAAGCTTCAAAAGATATTTTAAGTAAAGTAAAATAAATAAGTAAAGATAAATTCTCTTAAAAGTAATATGTCACCTGTAATGTTTCATGAGGTTACATAAGGACCTCTTCCCATGCACCCCTTAATTCGCTGCCTCCAGACTATTTTGGAGGTGGAGACCAGACAATTAATTCAGCTTACTGCAAGTGTATGTAACGTAAGAGTAAATAAGGGTTGAAATTAGTCTGAGTAGCTTTCCTATGAGTAAAGAGCAGGGGATATTCGTATTTTGGTCACTCAGAGCTATTTTTATAACATTTTTTGTTTTTGGCTATGTTCCTGATAGGTGACAACTTGAGAACTGAAAAAATGAGGATTTTTCTCTTTCTTTCTTGTAAATGTCAGTAGACTCTAACAGCTTACTCTCCAAAAATAAGCATTAGTCTGGAAAAGTACTGGAGAGAGGTTTTTCTCTCCCCAGCCAACCGAGTGGATATGTTAAGCCTTTTTTTTTTTTTTTTTTACAAATTCAAAGAAAGAATAGCTAATAATTAAGCAACTTAATGCTTACTGTATCTGGCCTCAAAATTTATACTCCAAAGTGATGTGATACAATGCACATAGCAACTTAGGAACAATCTATAACATCAAAAATATGATTATACATCAAGATTTGAATCTCAAGGAATCTTTCCAAGCTCAGAATATCTTTTCCATTAAGTATATTTAAATGACAACTAGGTCATACAGGTAGCTCTAAAGGACTGTAGTATATGCCTGAATCCTGGACTAATTCTGGTATTAGGAGGAAGAAGAAAATTCCCTTTTACTTTTACTTTTAGGTTCCCATATGTCTTTATGAGTCTTATATTGCCTTTTTTGACCCTCTCTTAAGGAGATCTGTATCTTCATGCTGTCCCCAATCTCCCATCCATTTCCCATCACAACTCTGAATTTCTGAGTCATTCAGTGAAATTGAGACAATATGAAAGCAGTCTGATTGAACTAATTCACACTAACATGAAAATGATTCCTTAATCCTTCCAAAGGAATTGGAATGCTCAAAAGATAGTTTTGATAACCTACTTGAATCTTTAGTATCAGAATTTCAGGCACATTGAGTAAGTAGAAAATTTAGCCAATATTTGATGAGATATTGGGAGACAATTTAGATATCATCATTGCCTGCGAAATTGCTTTTCATAATCTATTCTCTCCCACTAATAGAGACTTTTTAAATTTTCTAACAATGCCTACTTCCCATAGTAGTAATAGATATATCTACAGAAAGCTTTTTAAATGATCATATTTTTATATCAAATACTGGTGTATCAGGACTTCTTTCAGAAGTTAAAAAGAATCACTTTTCAAATGTTTGTGATTTGTTTATTTTTATCTTTTAAAATTACTTTTCGGCTTTGTTTTTTAATCTTCCTGATAGAGTTGATGGAAAGGGTAATTAGTAGACTCTGAGAAGAAAACACCTCATTCTTTAGGCTCGCTCTCATTCTGCCTCCACCAATAAATAAAAAATAAATGAGAAGAGGAAGATGAAAGAAAAGAAACAAAGAAAACCCACATTTTGGTAGTAATTATTCATCCTATATCTTGACATGGAAGGAAAGAGGCAGGCCTCTGTGTCCTGCAGCAAAAATGAATATTAGCACGAAAGGATGTTATCTGCAAAAGCAGTGAACGATTAACCTTAAAGTTAAAAGAAAAGAGAATGAAGTTTTATGTAGTCATAAAAATGTATCAGACACAATTACAAATTCTGGTCTTCTAGTCAATGACTACCTGATTCTTGAAATAAACGGTTTTAGAAATGGCAGTGTAAGGAGTATCTTGACACGATGGTGATGAAATCTAAATTGTATTATTGATTCATAGCCCAGTGATTCCAAGCTTACTCTCTTCTTGATGACAAGATGACCTGTTCTTTGATAACATGACAACGTGTGTCCTAAGCCTTTTCTAAGTCCCACTGGGGGGTCACTGATCCAGAAGAAATAGAAAATTATTCTTGCTTGTCTTTTAAAGATTCCTTTATCTCATCCAAACATTCTCATTGATTGAATCTCATTACTATGCCTGCGCTCAAGTTTTGTAAACCATGCCTGTCTTTCTCCCTTCTGGCCTGTTCAGGTCAGAGCCTTCTTTGCACAAGACTGAATTGAGAGAGGAACTTGGGTTTCTACCTCACTTTAGCCTTTGCTTCTCAAGAATCAGAATTCTCCCACTACACCATATCTTTTTAAGAAAAGAAACTTCCTTAAAGAGTGGTTCTGTTCTTAAAAACTGATGGCAGCAATCCAGTGTTAAGCAAAGCTTCAGTCAGGGGACTCCATTCACAAATGGAGTGCTTAATCTGTTCATTTGTTTGTTCACAAAGATTTATGAAGGCCTTACTCTATGCCAGGCACTGGATTAATTGCTAGACAGAAAGCAGTGAACAAGATAGACAGTCTCACTTCTTAGGAAGCTTAGCACCAAGACAGAAAGACAGATCTTGAACAATAATTACAAGATTAAGGATATTATAAAGCGGGAAGTGCACCTGCCAACAGGGTGTACGTAGTGAAAGCCTTTTGGAGGCAGTGGCATTTAAGCAGAAACCAGAAGGAACAAGAAGAATTAGAAATGCTAAAAGTGGGGATGGGTTATGCAGAAAGAACAGCTTATGTGAATGCTCTGAAGTAGACGAGAACGTGACCCATTTGCAGAAAAACAGTTTTTAGCACCAGCACATAGCAAATGAGGTCAGGAGTGCTAAGCGTGAGATTCTAGAGATAGGTGTGATTCATACTATGGGGAACCTTGTAGTCATGCCAAGGAGTTGGTCTTTTTCCTTAGGGCCATGACACATCTTTAAGTCAGGGAGTAACATTTGCATTTCAAAATAATCTCTCTGGCTGTAATTGTAAAAAGTAGATCTGAGAATGGTGAGATTGAATGCAAGGAATCCAGTTATGAAGTTATTACAAACCTCTGGTTCCCAACAATATGGTAGCCTAAGATAGCAGGAGAAAAATCTTGCTAAAAATATCTAGACATTCTGGAAAGAAGAAGTAGTTTAAGTATGTGTGGTCATAAATACAGATGACAGAAATGAAAGACCTAAAACCCCAGAGAACCCAGCAAGTGAGCCAGCAGTGTGGCTCCCTGGTGGAGTCGTTATGACTCAGTCATTTGCAGGCATGGGTTTTAATGCCTCGGTAGGAACAAAACTGTTGTCCTGAGCCTGAATGAGGTGAGAAGTTGGAAGGAAGATCTTGAAGGGCTGTAGCCTCAGTGAAAGAGTGATAAAAAAAAATCCACCCATCAGCAGATAGATACAAGAAGAAACTTTGTGTCCTCATCTTCCTTAAGCTTGTCTTAAAAAACTCTCATCTGAGAGTTTTAGCTCCTGGGCCTCACCTACCACAGATTTGGAGTTCATATTTATAGTACCAACTTCAACCAGGAACACCCAGGAAACCAAATACAAAATTCATCTGGAGAAACATTTCCATAACCCAACCACTCATCTACTTTCTGTCTGTATGGATTTGCTAGTTCTGGACATTTCATATAAATGGAATCATAATGCACGGTCTTTTGTGTCTCACTTCTTTAACTTAGCATAATGCTTTAAGATTCATCCATGTTGTAGCACATATTAGTATTTCGTTTTTTGATTCCTATAACTCATTCAGAAAAATGAAATGACATTCTGAAAGGGAATATGAAATTAGTAGGTATAAATAGCATAAAAGGAATGGATTCTAAGCAACAGATACTAATAAAAACTGATGCAGAAAAATTGAGACTAAAAGAATGTCTAAAAATGAAAGATGGGTCACTTTAATTAATTCAGTGGACAGGTCAAAAATTATATTAGAAATAGCTAAAGAGAAAATGAACTGACTAGAATTCGGGTCTGAGGAAATTACCTAGAATGCACCATAGAAAGCTAAAGAAATGAATGACACAAAAGAAACATCAAGAAAAACAGAATAGAATAGGCAAGAGCAACATACTCAGTAGAAATTTTTGAAATGATACACGGAGAATGAAGGACGGACAATATTCAAAGAGAAAATTGTATTGACTCTTTAATTGTGTTGATCACTCAAATTCAAGAGCCCTGCTCCTCCAGGTTCCAAGCAGAATCAATGAAATTAATTTCACCTAGACAAATAATTAAGAAACTGCAGAAAACCAAAGCCATTGGGAACATCTTATAATCAACCAGAAATAAGACCCGTGAAATAAAAAGCAATAATGATCTGTCAGCAGACTTCCACTAGTACCAATGAAATCTATACACCAATTGAGAGAAAACTGCCAACTTAAAAGACACTTGGTCATTTTCAGGCTTTTACTCAGAAAAAAAGGGGAGGCAAGAGGGAGACGGAGAGAGAGAGAGAATCCCAAGCAGGCTCCACCCCCAGCTCAGAGCCAGATGTGGAGCTGGATCTCATGACCTTGGGATCATGACCTGGGCTGAAATCAAGAATCTGACATTTAACTGACTGAGCCACCCAGGGGCCCCAGAAAAAGAAATTTTTTAAAGAGGACACTTGTGGGGAAGAGCACTGGGTGTTATATGGATACCAACTTGACAATAAACTATAAAGTTGAAAAAATAAATAAATAAATAAAATAAAGATGTGTTTCTGTAAGCAGGAAATTGAACACAGAAGGAATGAGTGACATACAAAAATTAATGGTAATGTCAAAAGACATTGATGCAAGAATATAAACATAGTCACTCTAACAAAACAGTAATCAGAATGGAATAATTTGGGAAATAACAAAGGCAAATTATACTTTAAATCCTGGGAAATAATATGTTAATGGAAGTTAGAGGATAAGGCTGAATATGATTTAAGCAGCCTTAGTCCCTTGCATTATTCAAAAGGAAAATAAAAATAGTAATTTTAATAATATTAAGGTAACATATACAAGTTAAATACTGAAAACTATTAACAACTGTTATATATTAGAGATATTTCCAAAATATTTCCAAAGTAGTAAAAAGTGATTTAAAAATAAAGAAACCCAGGGCACCTGGGTGGCTTAGTTGGTTGAGCATCTGACTCTTGATTTTGGCTCAGGTCATGGTCCCATAGTCATGGGATCGAGCCCCACATGGAGCATGCAGCCTACTTGAGATTCTCCCTCTCTCTCTCTCTCTCCCTCTGTCTCCCTCTCTGCCCCTCTCCCCAGCTGATGCTCTCCCTCTCTAAAAAATAAAAATTAAAAAATTAAAAAGAAGCCCAAACAATCTAATATAAACAGAAAAAGAGAAAATGCATGCATAGAAAAAGTAAAATATAATGCACAAAATAAGATAGTTTGAATAAATCTAAATGCATTAATAATCACAAAAAATACAAAGACACTAAATTTACTAGGTAAAAGACATTGTCAATTTGAATTTTTAAAGTCTACTTTATATGCATACACAATAGAAAAATAAAAATATACCAGGCAAATGCAACCTAAACAAAGAAAATAAAGCTCTATATCAATATTAATCAAAATATGACTTTAAGAAAATTGATATCATTAGGTTTAAAGAGAAATATTTCCTAATACTAAAAATAACCTTCAACAGATGACATAGCAATTCCCAACCTATAAACACCTAAAAATCTATGTCCAAAATATGTAAAGTTAAAAGTGAGAGACTTATCAGAAAAAAGTGTTAAATTTCACAATCACAGTGGAATATTTTAATACATTTTCCTCAATATTTGGTAGACAAGCAGATAGAGAATTGTAGAATGCAGAAGTTTTGGGCAATACTGTTTAAAATGTGATCCATTGTAGAGAAGTTAGGGAATGTGCGTTTTGTTTATAAAACTATGGAGCATTTACAAAAATTTGCCATAAAGTGCCACAAAATAGGACTGAGCAAATATCAAGGAATCAATTTCATACAGCTAGCTTCTTGGATAATATTGAAATATTGTTAGTAATCACTAACAAAATTTCCTTTTCCATACATTCTGGGAAATTTAAAAGCACTGTTTCATTTTTTTTTTAATAAAAACAAATAAAGGGATACCTGGCTGGCTCAGTTGATAGAACATGCAACTCTCGATCTCAAGGTCATTAGTTCAAGCCCCACATTAAGCACGGAGCCTACTTTATAAAAACAAATAGAAGGGTGCCTGGGTGGCTCAGTTGGTTGAGCATCCAACTCTTGATTTCAACTCAGATCATGATCCCAGGATCATGGGATCTAGCACCACATCAGACTCCACACTGAGCATGGAGCCTGCTTGAGATTCTCTCTCTCCCTGTGCCCCTCTCCCACACTTGCTCTTGCACACTCTTTCTCTCTAAAATAAGAAAAAAAAAAGGTTTTTTTAATATAAATAAATAGACAAAATAAATAAAAGCACTTTTTAAAATACGGGGCACCTGGGTGGCTCAGTTGGTTGAGCGTCCAACTCCGGCTCAGGTCATGATCTCACAGTTCATGATTTCAAGCCCCATGTCACTCGTGATTTTAAGCCCCACGTCAGGCTCTATGTTGACAGCTCAGAGCCTGGAATCTGCTTCAGATTCTGTGTCTTCCTCTCTCTCTGCCCCTCCCCCATTCATGCTCTATCTGTCTCTCTCTCAAAAATAAACATTAAGAAAACTTTTTTTAATAAATCCTGCATAAGGAGCTCAAAATCTGAGAGAGCAAAGCAAAAACATGTGTCATCACAATACCGTGTGGTAACATTAATTCCACAGAAGTTATGAGAGCATATGAGGCTGACAGGAGGGAAGACTTTTTGAAGGAGTTGGTGCATGTGTGGAATAGTAAATTGCAAATAGGTGTCAGCCAGGTAAGACTTTTCCTTTGTCTTTTTAAAAATTATTATATAATTTACCTACCATAAATATCACCCATTTAAAGTATACAACTGAGTGGGTTTTAATATATTCACAAGATTATGCAACTATCGCTATTGTCTAATTCCAGGATGTCAAAAAGAAAGTCTGGACCCATTAGCACTTACTCTCCATTCCCTCCCTCCCCCTAGCCCAGGGCAACCACTGAGCTACTTTCCGTCTCTATGGATTTGCTAATTCTGGACATTTCATGTTAAGGGAATCATATAATGCATGGCCTTTTCTGTCTGACTTCTTTCATGTAGCATAATGCTTCAGGATTCATCCATGTTGTAGCACATGTCGGCACTTTATTCTTTTGTATTAACGAGTAATATTCCATTGTGTGAATGTGCCACATTTTGTTTATTTGTTCATAATTCAAATGGATGGACATGTGGGTTGTTTCCACTTTAGGGTTATTGTGAACAATGCTGCTATAAACATCTGTGTACAAGTTTTTGTGCGAACACATGTTTTCTATTTTCTTGAACATATTTTTAGGAGTGGAATTGTTGGGTCATATGGTAACTCTATCTTCAGCATTTTAAGTAACTTCCAGAGTGTTTTCCATGGTCGGTGCACCATTTCACATTCCCATATCTGGGTGAGACTATCTGTAGGTGTGTGTACATGCGGCAGGGAAGAGGAAAAGGAGGGAGAGAAATACTCAGATCAGGGAAGTGACAGTGGCCGAAAGTAAAACCAATGGCATGGGAGTCAGAATAGCACAAATAAAACCCCAAAGATGACCAGTTGTACTTTGTACCAAGGGAAATAGAAATCGTTTTGTAATGCTGTGTCCCCAAATTGCAAGGCGGAGGCCTAGAGGATTTGGGGACTCGAGACCTGGAAGATTGTCACCACCTGTTCTCCCACCTTGGGCAATTCAGGTAACATCTCTGTGCTCTGAATTATTTGTCTGAAAAGTGGGATTGACATTTCTTATCCTGTCCACCTCCAAGGATAATGGGAATCAAATGGCAAAGAGGCTACAAAAGCACTCGTGAGATTTTGGGTGTGGTGACAGCAGAAAGCTACCTACAACATAGGCCTAGGGAGGTTGGGGCCCAGCTCAGACAGTTTGGATCTCCAGTAAAGCCATAAATTCATCCTGTTTTTCACTTCCCAAGTGAAAAACCAATGCATACCAACCATACTTCAGAAAACAACCCATAACCATCTGATAGCAGGTAAACATCAGAAATAATTATTTATTGATTTACCATCAACTTTACAATCCACTCAGACATTCTAATTGTAAGAACTATGTACTTTTCACAGTGATTTTTCTACCTAATTTGTTCTACAATACTTCATTTAGCATTAAATACTCTAATAAACCCAAAACCATAGAGGTTTAACAGAGTAACAGTTTATTATTTGTTTTACGTAACAGTCCAAGATGGTCACAAGGGCGAGGGGAAATGTGGGGTACACGGGGAGGCTCTGTTCCATTCCGTTATTATGGGACCCTGGGTATAGTCCTTTCTTGCTAAGAGGGTCTAATGCCATAGGAAAGATGAGGCACAAGAATAAAAAATGTCAAATAAGTATATGAGCCCCCATGTGGTGCTGAGGTCTGAGAGACTGCAGTAGAAGAAGGCTTGGAGTGATCTGTGATAACTTCCTGTGTGAAGATGGATAACGGCTCTTAGTGCAGAGGTATCCCATGAAGCAGAAACGAGAGGAGCAAAATTTTAGAAGTGGAAGAATGCAAGATGATTTCAAACAAGACAGTTTTCATGTGTGTACGATGTAACATTAGAGGAAGCTGAGTGAAGGGTATACAAGCACACTCTGTGCTATCTTGCAACTCTTATGTGAGTCTAAAATTTTACAGTTTAAAATAATTGTGTGTGTGTGTGTGTGTGTGTGTGTGAGAGAGAAAGAGAGAGAGAGAGAGAGGGAGAGACGTTTGTGTGTGTCTGTGATGAAGGACATACCATTGAGGCGATTGATCCATAGAGAATAGGGTTGTGAACAAAGTCACACCACCATTTAGAAGCTGAGATGTGACTAGTCCATTCCGATGCTCCCTGTATGGAATAAAACAAGAGGTGTGAGCCTGAAAATGGAAGAGATCTGTAAGTGGAGAATATTTGGGACCAAACACATTGTAGGTAAATTTGGACTTGTTATGGTTTCAAGCTATACAAGTCATGGGAAGCAAACTTCTAAAAATGATTGATGTCAAATGTAACAAATTAACAGTTAAAATATGCTCTTCTCTACAGGATGGTTTACTTCGCCATATGCTAATAATGTTCTGGTTTTAATCAGCAACATATTGCATAGCGAATGCTTACCTGTGACCTGGTCCATTAAAATTAATTGGTAAACATGACTATATTTTTAGAATGTAATTGCAACATTTATTAATGAAAGTGTGAAATGGCCTTTCATAATTTCATGTACGCCAATGGGGATTTTATAAGGGCATTGAATAATATTATGAGGTCAGGGTTGAGCCCTGACATTGCATTTTATTTTTTTTTTAATTGAAGTATACTTGACATACAATGTTATATTAATTTCAGGTGTACAACATATTGATATGACAACTGTATACATTACTCGGCGCTTATCACAGTTAAGTGTAGTCACTATCTGTCACCATATGTCATTACAATATTATTGACTTTATTCCCTATACTGTACTTTTCATCTCTGTGACTTTTTTAGTTTATAACTCAAAGTGTATACCTCTTAATCCCCTTCACCTATCTCCCCGCTAGCAACCACCAGTTTGTTCTCTGTATTTATGAGTCTGCTTCTGTTTGTTTGGTCATTTGTTTTGTTTTTTAAACTCCACATATAAGTGAAATCATGTGGCTTTTGTCTTTTCCAGACTGACTTATTTCACTTAGCATAATATTCCCTAGGTCCATCCATGTTGTCATAAATGGCAAGATCTCATTCTTTTTATGGCTGAGTAATATTCCATCATATATATGATGTATATCTATGTATATGTATATGGATGTATATACATATATGTATATATATATATCCCACTTATTTTTATTCTCAAGTTAGTTAATATACAGTGTAGTCTTGGCTTCAGGAGTAGATTCCAGTGATTTATCACTTGTATATAACACTCATGCTCATCCCAACTAGTGCCCGCCTTAAATGCCTATCACCTATTTTCTCTACCCCCATCAACCCTCAGTTTGTTCTCTATATTTAAGAGGCTCTTATGGGTTGCCTCCCTTTTTGTTTTTATCTTATTTTTCCTTACCTTCCCCTATGCTCATCTGTTAAGTTTTTCAAATACCACCTATGAGTGAAATCATGTGATATATGTCTTTCTCTGAGTGACTTATTTCACTTAGCGTAATACTCTTCAGTTCTATCCACGTTGTTGCAAATGGCAAGATTTCATTCTTTTTCATTGCCGAGTAGTATTCCACTGTGTGTGTGTGTGTATGTGTGTGTATGTACACATATACATACATACCATATCTTCTTAATCCATCAGTTGATGAACATTTTGGCTCTTTCCATAATTTGGTGACTGTTGATAGTGCTGCTATAAACATTCAGGTGCATGTGCCCCTTTGAATCAGCATTCCTGCCTCCTTTGGATAAATTCCTAGTAATGCAATTGCTGGATTGTAGGGTAATTCGATTTTTAATTTTTTGCAGAACCTCCACACTGTTTTCCAGAGTGGCTGTATCAACTGCATTCCCACCAACAGTGCAAGAGGGTTCCCCTTTCTCCACATCCTCACCAACATCTGTGGTTTCCTGAGTTGTTCATTTTAGCCTCTCTGACCAGTCGTATCTCATTGTGATTTTGATTTGTATTTCTCTGATGATGAGTGATGTTGGACATCTTCTCATGTGTCTGTTTGCCCTCTGGATGTCTTCTTTGAAAAAGTGTCTATTCATGTCTTCTGCCCATTTCTTCACTAGATTATTTGTTTTTTGGGTGTTGACTTTGGAAAGTTTGGGTACTAACCCTTTATCTGATATGTCATTTGAAAATATCTTCTCCCATTCCAACAGTTGCCTTTTAGTTTTGTTGATTGTTTCCTTTGCTCTCCAGAAGCTTTTTATCTTGATGAGGTCCCAATAATTCATTTTTGCTTTTATTTCCCTTGCCTTCAGATGTCAACTAAGAAGTTGCTATGACTGAGGTCAAAGAGGTTGCTGCCTGTTTTCTCCTGTAGGATTTTGATGGTTTCCTGTCTCACATTTATGTCTTTCAGCCATTTTGAATTTGTTTTTGTGTATGGTGTAAGAAAGTTCCCCCACTTCTTTATTTACTCATCTGTCGATGAACAGTCTTTAGAATAGGCTTGTCAGGAAGACCTGGAAGTTGGTAGAAAGCAAGTCTTGAGAATACTGAGACAAGGCAGAGGGAGCAAGATAGGAGCTGGCCTCATATGTCGAGGGAACACCAGCGACCCACCAGTGAGGTGGGGGGGTGGAGGAAGCAGTAGGGAGAAAAATAAGAGAATAAGTCAGTCGCGGAATGGCTGGGGGCCATTTGGGGTCTTGTAATATACCATAAAGACTCCCATTTTTACTCTGTGTGAAATGGCAAAACCTCAGAGAATTGCGAGCAACGCAATGATGTGAACTTGCTTACATTTGGCAGGATCGCTGTGGCAGTTCTATTGGGACATGAGTATACAGAGGCAATGGTAGAAAAATGGAGATCGGTTAGACTACTGCAAGCAATTACAAGAATCTGGTAGGAGATGGTGGTGATTCTACCAAAGTAGCAGTTCATAGGGCAAAGTGGTTAGAATTGCTGAAGGATGGGATGTGAGGTGTGAGAGACAGAAGAATCAACAGTAACACCAAGACTGTTGGCCTGAGAAACTAGATGCATTAAGTTACTATCATGTGAGATGTGGTAGGAGAAGGAATTGGGGAAGAGATCAGGAGCCCCATTTTGTACATGTGGAGTTTGAGATGTCAGACATTTCAAGTGGGAATTAGGAGCAGAAAACAGAGGATGGAAGCGTAGCACCTGTAAAATGGTGGGCAATCTTAAAGCCTTGCAGGGTGGCCAGAATTCCCCGAGGGAGGATTTTGCTTTACATACTATCAAACTGACAGAACATTTGGGGACCAGTTATTGACAGTCTTGAATAGGCTGCTGAAGATGGGCTGAAAGTTTCACTAGGACACAGGGACCTAGAGAGAAAGGCAAGTAAATGAAGATGGAAGAGCATCAAAGACAAACTCCAACCATTTTAAATATGTCTCTGCAAGAAAAATTTTGTAAATCCCCTCTTGCATCTCCCCTCTGTGTGCCATGGACTCCTCCTGAACCATGCAGCTTTCCAGAATTCACACTAGGACCATTAGTTTAGCTTCTGGGGGTCCTTGGTCTCCCAAGAAACCAATCATTATTTGTGACATTGTTTCTATGGTAATTCCAAACAATGCCCAACTCACTTGAAAATACAGCACTGCCTGGATTTGAAAAACAGAGTCATTTCTAATTAGGCCGTTCAGTCCGAATCTCCAATTGTCTGGGCTCCTTCAATATTGCTTGCAAATTTTTCTGGTACAGCTGCCATTCATCCTTGGAGGTCATATGTACACTGCAAACAGGAAGGTCACGGGGCTTCACCATGGAGTTTGAGAGGTAAGAATCTGTCATTCCCAGGAGCTCCCAATATCCTGGGAATAGAATACTCTGCCATTGCTAGATTTTGTGACAACTCAAAGTCCTAACCTCCTCCCTGACTGTCTCCGAAATTCCTACTTTTCATTAATGAATTAATTAGAATTTCGTTTGGGAAGAATGTTGTGACATCTCTTGAGATAATTGGAGACATCCTGAGGAGTTGCAGAGCCAGAGTCAGAAGTCACTTTTCTGAGATATTTTCATCTGAAAACCGAGAAAATTGACACAAGAAAAATAAATGACATACGGAGTGTTAGGCAACTGGGGGGGGGGGAGCTCTTTATCAAGATACCAAGTGAAAGCACAGATAATTAATGATACAGAATTATCAACCCGGTTCTGATGATCAGCTGCACAATTTAAGATGGAGGTTCGGGTCTCAGAGTTGTATATGAGCTTTTTCCAGAAAGAACACATGGAGACAGGATCTAAGAGGTATTATGCAGTTACCTTGCCCTGAATATATAAGTGCTAGGGAGACACAGTAGGGAAGGCCCCCAATTTTCCAGTAGAAATGATGGAAGGATGGTTATTATCAACCTAGTGCTGCTTCGCTTCTTCGCAAATGTAAATATGGATCTCCATTATTCATGGCAGTCTATTAGGGCTTATATATCACTCCCCACGCCTCCACCACAGCACCAGCCAGAACCCCATACAGAATTAATAATTGCTAAACTGGAACATGATTTGCAAAGCTGTAGACTTTTATTTTGATGGCTTCTGGCAAATGTCAAAAACTTTAACAATTGAGATTGTTCTGAGGGTTTCCTTTAGCCATGACCTCAACCTTGTACTTGGTCCACCAGATTTTCAGTTTAGGCCAAAAATCAAATAACATAAGTCAGGTAATGAAGCTAATTTTGGTGCCACGAGAAAGAAACGGGTGCCATAACTCAAACCCATGGTTACCCCGGGAGTCATTCATTAGATATAAAATTCAGGAGAAAACATAATCAGACATGATCAGCTCACTGCTCCCGCTTCCTGCCCTAACCTCCTCTCCTCCAGGGCTTGTTATTTCTGCCTTTAGCCTGTGAGCAGATTGGACGAGAGAAGAGAGTGAGCTGTGTTTTATAATCATAAAATGATAGCTAAAGGGAGATGAGAACCCGTAAAATAAAATTTTCACAATTGATAAAAAAAATTTAGAGTCATTCAGTCCAACTCCCTAACTTTACAGATAAGAAAGTAAAGTCAAGAGAAGCAGAGTGACTTGCCTAAGATATAAAAGCTGGTTAGATGGAATGCTACTGAGCAAAAACAAGGAAGGAACTATTGACACCTGCGACAAAATAGATGGCTCTCCAGGAAACTATGTGAAGTGAAAGAAGCCAATCCCCAAAGGTTGCATACCATATGATTTCATTTATACAACTTTCTTAAAATGACAAAGTTATAGAAATGGAGAATAAATTAGTGGTTGCCAAGGGTTGAGGGAGGTAAGTAGGTATCCCTATAAAAGTTCAATAGGTGAAATCCTTTGCCGATAGAAATTTTGTATCTTGACTACATCGATGTCAATACCCTGGTTGCCATATTGCACTGTAGTTTTGCAAGATGGTACAAGAGGGAGACACTGTATGTAAATATGCAATTATTTCAAAATTAAAAATTTAAAAGAGCACCTTGCAAAACAAAACCGATTGCTTCACTTACAATCGTTCATGAAAATGTTTCCTATATCTTCATTAAGTGATACTTAACAAAGTTGTAAAGGTTTGTCAGTCTTAGCCAACTGTATACTTAGTGTCTGGGCACTTATTCTTAACAAATCTCACTAAAAGGAGATACAACTATAAAAAAATACAGTAAAACCTAGGTTTGCGAGCATAATTCATTCTGGAAACATGCTTGTATAATCCAAAGCGCTCGTATATCAAAGCGAATTTCCCCATAAGAAATAACGGAAACTCAGATGATTCGTTCCACAACCCAAAAATATTCATATAAAAATTATTACAATACTGTAATATAACACAAGAAAGAAAATACAAAATAGAAAAAAAAACAAATTAACCTGCACTTACCTTTGAAAACCTTCGTGGCTAGTGTGAGGGAGACAAGCGAGAGGAGGGTTATTGTGTAGGACGACTTTCACCATCACTAACGGAATCACTGCTATCTATTGGCTCAATGGAATCTTTTTCTTTTTGTGCAACTTTAACAGGGAACCTATCCAATGACTCTTGCTTTTGCCTCCTTTTGAGGATTTCATGGAAATGTGACACTGCATTGTCATTAAACAGACTCATCGCTCGCACTGCTACAGCCTTATTCAGGTGGTGCTTTTCTACAAAATTTTGCACTGATTCTCACATTTTACATATCTCCCCAATCCCATTGGAAGTGAGGGATTCCTCTGCCTTTTTCTCCTCCTCCTCTGCAGACAAGATATCCTCCATAACCTCTTGCTGTTGCTCGCAATGCAGATCCCTCAGTTCACTGGAGGTCAGCTCCTGGCCATGTCATCCTCATTCACCTCCAGTCCCATTGTCTTCCCCAAGGGCACAATTTCTTCAACAACCGGCAACTCCTGTCCATGAAAGAACCCCTCTATATCATGCCCAGGAACGCAACCAGGCCACAGTTTTCTCCAAGCAGAATTGAGGATTCTCTTGGAGACCCCATCCCAGGCTTTATAGATGATTTGAGGCAGTTCATGATTTGGAAATGATTTTTCCAAAACTCTCAGAGGGGAACGTTTGTTCCTTCCTTCGGTTGCCTCAAAGCATCACTGAAATAGTGCTTTGGTGTAAAGCTTTCTAAAGTTCGAAATGACCTGCTGATCCATGGGCTGAAGGACTGGAGTGGTGTTGAGAAGAAGGAACTTGACCTTAATGAACTCGAATTCCCCAGTAAGTCGTCCTCAAAGCCCGGAGGCTGAACAGGAGCATAATCCATAACCAGCAAGGCTTTGAGCGGCAGATTCTTTCCTAAAAGGTATCTCTTCACTGTAGGACCGAAGGCCTCGTTGATCCACTCAACGAACAAGATACGAGTGACCCAAGCTTGCTGTTGGACCTCCACATGACGTTTAACTGGCTCTTCTGCACCTTGCATTTCCTGAAGGCTCATGGATTCTCAGAATGATACACAAGCAGGGGCTTCACTTTGAAATCCTCGCTTGCCTTAGCACAAAACAAGAGGGTAAGACAGTCTTTCATGGACTTGTGACCGGGCACTGCTTTCTCTTCTTCTGTAATGTAGGTCCTCTTTGGCATCTTTTTCCAAAAAAAGTTCCATCTCATCGCAGTTAAAAACTTGCTTCAACAGGTAACACTCAGAAGCCGTGAGCTTCTAGAACTCCATAGTGAATGCCTCAGCTGCCTTAGCCTCCGAACTCACAGCTTCTCCGTGCCTCACAACACTATGGATGATCCCTCCCCTCTTAAAGTTTTCAATCCATCCCCTGCTTGCCTTGAAACCTTCTTCATTTTCTGATGACATACCTGGCAGTTTACTTACGAGGTCGGTGTACAAGGCCTTTGCCTTCTCGTACGTAAAGTTCTCACAGTCACCTGCTAGTTGTTCCTTGTTTATCCAAACCAGAAGCAACTTTTCTACGTCTTCCAGAACACGTGGCCATTGCTTTGATATTCTCGTGACTCCTTTTGCTGCATCTAGCCCCCTTTTTTTCTTCTTCTTTAATATTGTACAAATGGTCAACATAGACTTCTTATAAAATCTCACAATTTCGGCCACTCACATACTTCACTCATACTTCTCAATGATTTCATTCTTAACTTCCACCATAATCATCTTCTTCTTACCACCTTTCTTTTCAACATTTTTCTGCATGGGGGCCATTGTATACATTTGCACAGATGTTGAGTACAGTAATTAATCAACTCTTGTCATAGACTGTATTTAATGAACTGGCAATAAGGTAGCAGAGGAAAGGGTCTCTATCTGCAGGCAGCCTGACCTAGAATGAAACAAAGCATTTGTAAGCTTACTCTTGTCTGGAAAAGCAAAGGACTGTCCATAGGTGCTTTGAAGTGACAAAAAATACACTAGTGCCTGTTGTGGGCACCTTCCAACGTTCTGAAAAATCATTGATTTCTGCCAAACACCTTGGCCTGAGACCAAGCATCCGAGCACGGGAGATGATCACCCACAGTCCCGCAGAGAGACAGACAGACAGACAGAACCATTGGCTTGGTTGTGATCATATGACATTCAGCATCTCATACTACTCGTATTGCAAGACATCGCTCGTTTATCAGGTTAAAATTTATTATATATGTTTGCTCATCTTGCAGAACACTCATAGAACAAGTTACTCACAATCCAAGGTTTTACTGTACCTGCAGCACAGCTGTCTCTCTGACCTTTGGACTTGACAGGAAATATGTATAAACCTTTTATGAAAAGATATTTTCCTCTGACTTGCTTTCTTAAGACCAATAAACGTCATGTTTGTATCCAGCACCGCCCCATCAAAAATAAATAAATAAAAATAAAAACCACCAGTGCTTGAGGCAGAGTGAGATCTATAGCATAGATAGAGTGACTGGCGTGTTACACTCTACAGGGTTGCAAACTCTCAGTGAAAGGATGGTAAAATCCTAGAATAAAACAATAGGGTGGAACAATATAACTATAAAACCAAATGTGGGTAACCAGCAAAGAAATAGGTTTTTGGTAGGTCTGAAGTTTGGGACTGCTAAGAGGGCAGTTTGCTCATGAAGCTGACCTTCAATTCATCCAGACTTGCCTCGGCCTCAGTGTGTTGGTCCTGTTCCCAATTATTTGCACAAGTACCTGGGCAGATATGTAGTCAGAGGCTCCAGAATAGTGGGGAGAATGAGGAAAGGAAATTCTGCAAGGACGTGAAGAATATAACTTCAACCAAGTGATCTTGATGGGGGGCCATAGGCCACAGAAGCCCTTTCCCTGGGCAGCTGCTGGGTCCCCTGTTCTGTGTGCCCATGTGTCCCCAACTGTGGGAAGAAGATGTCTCCTTTTTCCTCCTGGCCCTCACATCACTATTTCTTCCTGACAACTGGGCCAGGATCACTGCTCTGGTTCAAACAAAATGGTGCTGGTAGGGTGATCACCTCATTCTGGTTTGCCTGGCACTGTCTCAGTTTTAATAGTGAGTGTCCTGTGTTCTGGGAGCCCTTCTCAGTCCCAGGCATTCCAGAGACAGCTGGTTAAGGAGGTGGTCAAGGTTGGAAGTCACCAGAGAAATTCATGTGTCACTGAAAGGTTTCCCACTGTGTCATTTAAGCTGAGGAATTCACCCCAGTCAAGGCTTAGAAACATGCTTTTTATTCTCCACACTTAAAGTACATCCACCTTAAGGGAAGACTCACACCATTCATGTTCACTGAAACTGACCCATAAAGCCAAATACCACTGTAATTAATCTACACATAAAGCCACATACCACTAGAGGCCTGACTGTGACAGATTAGGACATTCTCTCCTCACATGCAAAAACCAGTAGTTGTCAGAAATTTGTCAGGTGAGCAGGGAATGAGAAGAAGCAGCCTAAACTTTATGGTCCATGACCGAGTATGTCAAAGCAGAGAGAAAGATGCTGGAGTCCAGGGGTAGACACTTTCACCCTTGCAGCACAGGATGCCCTCAGATATTTTCTATTTTATTCTATTCTATTGCATTTTAAAAATATTGGTCATTTAAAAACATTTGAGAAGCACTGTGATCAAACCTGACAATCGTATGTCCACAACCTTTCTCAAAACAGGTTGAATTACAATGGATTAGGTTTCTGCTCCCTAAATTACACTCGCTTTCCCCTAGGCCTCCGTGTAGTCAGGTCCCTGCGATTGATATTATGTGTCTAACTCTAAGATCTGACATTTCAGATGTGGGTTTACCCCTAGCTTGACGGCTGCATGTTCTCTGTGTGTGAGTTTGTATGTGTGTGTGTGTGTGTGTGTGTGTGTGTGTGTGTGTGTTACTACATTAATATTCATTAAGATACATTCTTTCCAAGTTCTTGGGGAGCATGTTACTCATGCGCCCAAGGAACATCTTATAATAGTTAACTAATAACTCATTTTTAAGAACTTGACAATTAGCCAAGTGGTTTTGCCATATGTTATTTATTTGAGTATCCATGAAATACATATAGCATAGACTGTTGTCTTTAAGTTTTACAGATATAGGAGCTAAGGCTTAAGGAGATTAAGTGATTTCCAGAAACAACACAGAGCCTGTGAATGAAAGAGATTCTATCTGGTGATAGGGTCGGCACCAGTCCGGAGGAGGAAGACTTTGGGAGACTTTGTATTTTTTCACCTCCCAGTAGGTGTCTATCTCCACAGCCTCTTCAATACCCGCTCCTCACCTTCCTCTGAAGAATGCCCCCTTGTTCATCAGGCCCTTGTTCTGAGGAGAGAAGGAAAGAAACACCAGCATGTAGGTATCCTTCATGGGTCAGCCTCTGTTCCATGTCAACTGTCCCCCTTCGTTGCCTGATTTTTGATCTCCTCCGCTTTGCCCCTTCTCTTCACTTCAGCATCCATCATGCTCCCTCATTTCTCCCCTGCTTTGCTCTCATCTATCTCTTCCTTTCTGCTTTTTGAATCTATTGTCATCAATCTGCTTTATTTATGTCATGGTCAGAGACAGCACTTTCCGGTACCAAAGATGGTTCAAGTTCACTGCAGACCATCATTAACTTATAATTTATGTGTCAGAGACCACATGGGATTTTTAAGGTGCCCCAGAGAAATGCCACATGAACTGCTGGGCTGGTTTAATAAAGGCCAGCCAAGATGGCAAGCAAGCCATTCAGTGAATTATGCTGAATCACCCTCTCCCACACCCTATTCTTGTCTGTGATACCTGGTGGTGCTCACTGCCTTGCAGCTCAGTTTTGCTCTGGACCTTCAGGTTTCTAGTTTTCTCCATCAGAAGGGCCTCCCCTGGGGACCATTGGTTCCTGCCCATCCCCAGTCACCTCCAGGAGGTAAGACAAACCTTATGTTCAACTTCATGCCCTGCTTGCTAACTGAGTACATCCTAGAATTTAATTTTTGCACCTTCTTTTGTGCTTACCACCCTGGCTTTGTAGTAACACAGGATACCTCCAATTATCTTGAGAAACGAGAAATCCAGAATATGTAAAATTATAAGGCGTTTTCAGGGGAAAAGAATGATGTCATCAAACAAATTATATTAGTCCTTTGCAACTTCAAATTGGTTAGCAACCACTCTTTGAAAGGACCAAGACTATATAGCGTTTGCAGATTCGGGACTCTCGTATGGTGAGTCTGAACATATATTCATAATAAAGTAAAAATATCTGTGTGTGGAAAATACACAGACTGAGTAGTAATATATATGGGGATCTTTTGAGGGCCAGAAAGCTTTCTCAGTGTACACACGTACACTGTTAGGGGATTGATTAAGTAAAAGCATTTTTAATGCCCAAGGCAGAAAAAAAAAAAACCATTCCCCATGCTTTTGTTTCAAAATAGTGATGTCTGAAATACAAGCTGTGCATTCTCAGAAAGGCTTCCTTCCTAGTGTGGCGGCAGCTCAGTAAAGAGAAGGCCAAGCCCGAGCTAGAGAAAACTGAGTCTCCAGGGATGTGTGAAATGCAAAATATTGAGGGACATGATCTCAAAATATTTCGTGACATGGCTGAGCCTTCCCACATAAACAAGGCTACGAATACAAATGCTAAGCCTGCCTCCGTCTGAGCACACCCAAATCAGCGATTTTTGTCTGGAAGCTCTGAAATTTTAAAACAAACCAACAAAATAAAACAAGAACAACAAAAGCAACAACAAAACCCTTAATCTTCTCAGTGTCTTGTTGCAATTTATGTTATTTTCATGTGTCCAATAGACCACAGTGGCTAAATGTTGGGTTTTGAGTAAAGAACAATTTTCTCCCTGGCTCCGGCATTTACTGGCTGTTTTTCTCTCTCTGTCACTCTCTGTGTGTCTGTCTGTCTCTCTCTTTTTCTCTCTCTCAAATCATAGTTTCTCTGTCTTTAAAATAGAAGTAATAAACCCCAATTTGAGAAGTATTGCAAAATGGAAATGAGCTAATCTATTTGTATCTCCTGGCTTACCTAAGATGTTCAATGAATGGACATTATGATTATTTTCCTCTGCGTGAGAAGAGGATTTATAAAAATAAGCTTCCTTTACCCCCTTAAAATACTGGAAGATCTCAGTCATCATCCCCCATCTTGCAATCTTTAGTCTTCTTTTTTCTTCTTTTCTCTTTAGACCAAACGTGTTTGGCTTTTTTAATTTTTCTTATATAATTTACATCCTTATTAATACTTTTGAGTATCCTTACTCCTGATCCGAGTTTAGTGGAGTGAGTAGTTTACAGAAGACTCATCCCGGATCCCACAGTACATAGACTGCTAACTTTAGGCAAGTACCTTTAACTCTTCAACCCTCCTTGTCTTTTTTTCTCAAAGTGGACAATTGTTGAGAACAATGAGATGAGAAAATATGTACAAGTAATTTGTTTACCAGCAAATGGCTTTATAGTTGTTAGGAGGGATTAATATCATATAACAACTGATTTAATGGAATTTTCAACTCTAGAAATATATTCTTAAAGATAATAGTGGTTTCTTGAAACACTGTTTACAAACCTTACTTGACTTCTGGTCCTCTCTCATAAAAATATATAATAATCCTATAAACCTCTTTAGGACATTTTCTAAATCACTTAGGCATTTTTGCCTGGTAGGCGGGAAAGAAATAGTTTTTTTAGGGGGGATTGTTTGTTTTGTTTTTTTATTTTTATTTTAAAAAATTTTTAATGTTTATTTATTTTTGAGAGAGAACGAAAGGGAGACACAGTGTGAGCAGGGGAGGGGCAGAGAGAGAGAGAGGGAGACACAGAATCCAAAGCAGGCTCCAGGCTCTGAGCTGTCAGCACAGAGCCGGACGCAGGGCTCAAACCCACAAACTACGCAGGGCTCAAACCCACAAACTGTGAGATCATGACCTGAACCGAAGTAGGCCGCTTAACCAACTGAACCACCCAGGCACCCCTAAAAAGAATAGTTTTAAGGAAAAATGTGCACATATGCTTTATTTAAGGTCATTATAGTGTTACATAATTTAATATAAAGTTTAATTAAAATATAGTAATAATCATAATTCATAAAGACAGATTTTACATTTCACTGCTTATGGGTGATACAGGCATTTGATTTACTTAAAATTAATTTTTAAAGAAAAATGTATAATTTATTAACACATTAAAATCAAAAGTGACATGAATATTTGGGTGATTGACTAGACAAAGCACAGATTAATATTGAACAGCGTGTTATGGTATTTACAATAGGTAAGAATCATTTTGGTGGCCTGATATTTAGAGTCCTTGCATTTTGTATTTCAACACCCACTGTGCTTATTATTTATATGACTCGGAGGCTGGTTGCTAAGTGACACCCGGTAGAGGCAGCCACTGTGCTTTGCAATTGCAAGTGTGCAAACGACACTTGGAAGGTGTGGATGGCCTTCATTTTCAATGAATGAAAAGTCACAGTTATGTAATTTTCACCACTTAATTTTTCACACTGTCTTTGGGCGTCCTAGAGTAATCTTGATGTGCAAATTGAGAATTTAGACCAAATGGGTACAACTTGTGGCTCCCACGGAGGTCACCTTCCAGCTCTCTCATAGAGCTGCTGTCCCTTCTGTGCCCCCAACTGACCGGTGTTTCAACAGCAGCCTGCCTTACCCATTGGTCCATTATTAAATTAAATTAAATTAAATTAAATTAAATTAAATTAAATAATACGTAATTGAGAATAGAAAGAGTTTGAAACTTCATAATACTGATAAACTCCTTGGGAGCTTTATAGGTAAGTGATCAATTTGAGTCACTATGGAGTGTGCCCATATAATTTCCGTTAATGGTCATACGTAAAAATATCACATACAACTCTCGTTGTAAACTCAGATCATCTCAAATACTTCTCTTTCAAAGAAAAATTCATGTAACGATTTGATTTTTTAATTATTTCAAGAATGAAATGGAAACCCATTCTCAGTAAGCCTGGGCTCAGTTATGTTGCAGTAATAGCCCAAAACTCTCCATGGCTTAATACACATCAAAGTGGTTTCTCACTTATGGCATATGAGTAACACAGGTCAGCAGGGATCTCTGCTCATGGTGCTCACTGAGCACTTACTTTGTAATTACTCCAGCAGAGGGACGGGACGATGGCAAATCACTGGCTTTTAAAGCTGGCAACTAGAAATGACACGGATTACTTCTGATCACATTTTATTGGCTGAAGCAAGTTACATGGCTGCCTCAAGGAGGCAGGAAAGGCAACCCTATCATGTTCCTAACCAACACTGGTACCTACTAGGGGGAAGACGGGTGGAAAGCTTCATAAGCTGAGAATGGAAAACGATGCACTGGCCACTCTTCCCAACCTGACAGGTGTGGACAT
This sequence comes from Cryptoprocta ferox, assembly GCA_028646485.1. Lineage (NCBI taxonomy): Eukaryota > Metazoa > Chordata > Mammalia > Carnivora > Eupleridae > Cryptoprocta > Cryptoprocta ferox. The sequence goes on from CM053579.1 coordinate 95,920,633, forward strand.
CGCTATGCTGGTATTTTGCGGTTACCAGCTTCTTTTGTGTGCCCTTTTAGTAAGTCCCCAGCTTCTTCTTCAACATTTATAACAGCTAAACATTAGCAAATGTATCATAACTTCTCCAAGCATTTCAAGTTACTTTTTAATGCACATACACTCTCTAATGAGGATTCCAGCTATAAACTTAAATCACTAAGTTTGAAAACAGAGCTGTCTATACAGACGTGACCCACTTTTCTAGTAATCACTGATGTCTTCGGCTGATTGTCTACTACTACCTGACCCAAGAGACATTGTTAATAAGAACTCGGCATTTGAAGCTTATTTTATGGTCTATTATCTTTATTTTCCTGGCATGTTAAAACCAACTGCACATCCATACAGCATAATTCCATTTATAGAAAGTTCAAAAGTCAGCAGGACTCATCTATGGTGTTAGAAGTCAGGATAGTTGTTATATTTGGAGAAAAGTGGCTGGGACTGTCATGGGGGAGGGGTGCAGGATTCTGTGAATCTTTTGGATAATGTTCTGCGTTGTTTGTTTTCAATGTGGCTGCTGTGTACACAGGTGTGTTTATTGTAAGAAAATGCGTGAAGTTGTATCTTATTCATGCATTTTTCTCTATGATATTTTGTCTCAATACAAGTTTCCCCTTAAAAGATCTAAGTGAACTTCAGTGGCCATTCTCGAACTTCTAAGACAGGATCTCATTCCATTGGGAACAGAGATAGAGGAGAAGGGTCTACGCCCCTTCCCGGGCTGCTACTGTTCCATCCCACCACCTGCTCCACAAAGGACATCTTCTTCGTACTTTCTCTACTCGGTTTCGTGTACACCTGGGGGGTGGGTGTGGAGAAAAATCTTGAAGTGGGTTTGGACTCCCCACATTATATGGTCCCCAGACACTTCACACTCTATCATCAGTGCCCACAAAACCTCTGCAAATTTGCAGACTCTCCTGGTTGAACTCCTCTTACTGGTGTGTGGTTGGGTCTACCCCACATAGATTGGGGCTGGCTTCTCATTGGCCCTAAAGGTGTCTGTCTCTTCGTGGCCATTGGGTCAATGGTTGCTCTGAAAACTCAGCTTTCCAAAGGCCCCAGAAACTCGTCAATTTGCAGTTTTCCCCAGCTTTTTGTCATTGTAGAAAAGCACAGTAGCAACACTCTTTCCAGTTCTCTGTATCCCCAAGCCTCTTCGTCCCTTTTTAATCCGGATATTATTGAAGATACAAGTCAATGATTTTGGAGAATGCCCCTCATGATGTTTCCTTGTGAGTAAATTCCAGGCTATTCTTTATCAGCAGGAACACCACTTATGTGGTGTATGATATCAGAAGGCACATGAGGTTAGTTTGTCCTGGTATAGATGGTGTTAACTTTGGCCTTGAATAAGGTGGAATCTTCCAGGCTCTCCACTTCCAGGGGAAGTTACTTTTCCCCTTTATAATTATGAGTAATTATACTCTTCCTCGTCAGATGTTCACCATCAGTTTAAACATCCACTGATGATTTTGTAACTCCATCAGTCTGTTTTTGTTGGTTGGCATTTTTATGTAAGAAAGTGTTTTTTCTTCCCTGCCATTTATTTATCCATTTAGTTTTTTCCATTAGTATAGACTTGTGGACTCTTAGTTTATTCAATCAGTCATCCATTAATCTCTTCATTTATTTTGATGCTCAAATTATTCTAGATTTGACTGGTAGGAGCATCCTCAAACTGCTACCCATATACTTTTGGAATATCCCATAAGTTTTTCTAAGCCCTTGTGACTTTCCGATGAATGAGGTATTTCAAGCTTATCTTGTATTTTCCTGTCCTGACCTTGATCCAGGGTTTCCAGGGTTTTCCCTAAGGAGTCCTTGTTCATTTTATTAGAGAACTGTATTTTAAAACCAAGATGTAGGTACTACATGTCCTTATTTCTACTGATTATATATATATATATATATATATATATATATATATATGAATTCACACATGCCAATTCCAATACAATACAATAAAGTACAGCCTAAATTTCTCCCTATATATTAATACCTCTTTTATCCAAAAGTGAGAAACCCAGCTCCAATTATTTCAATGTATTTACTTATAGGATCAATTCTCTGGTATATAACCAATCTTCCCATCAAAAAACCTCTGCTCCCTCCCAGACACTTTTCTTATCTTAAGGTCTGACACCACACTCTGGGCTCCACAGCTCCTCCATATGATTGTCCTTCTCACCCCTATGGGTTCCAATTAAGGAAGAAAGGCAGGAAGAAAGGCAGGAAGGAAGGAAGGAAGGAAGGTAGGAAGGTAGAAGGAAGGAAAGATGGAAGGCAGGCAGGCAGGAAGGCAGGAAAGAAGGAAGGAAAAATAGCTTCCATTTTAAAGGGATATTTAAATAGAATTCTGCACTGACTTTTTTTTATCACTTTAAAGATTTCAGTTCTATGTCTTCTAGCCTCTATTTCTGATGAGAGATCAGTCATTTGAATCATTGCAGTGTGTTACATGTATCATTTCTCTTTGGCTGCCTTCAAGATTTTCTTTTCATCTTTGGTTTTCAGCAGTTTGAGTATGATGTGCCTGGGTATGGTTTTCTTTGTACTCATCCTCTCTCTGGTTCAGTGAACTTCTTAGATACATGAGTTAAAATAATTCACAAAATTAGGGAAAAAGTATTGTAGAGATTATAGATTATATCGTCTTCCACTGAAAAGGGGTGATTTTCATTCTCGTAGGCAATTAATTTGGCTGGACTCAAATGCAAAACTCCCTTGGCAGTCAGCAGGAGCTGAGCCTTCTCAGTTCCTGGGGCTCTCCAGATCTTGGCTTTTCCTGGGAATCCTGGGATCTCACACGTATGCAGTTCACAGGATTTGGGTGGAGTTAATATGCAGGTTTCGCTCTCCCCCTTCTATGGCCCCCTCCTCTAGACCAGGGCCCCTCACTTTCCCACTGCTCTAGTAGCTCAGAACGCCTCAAATTCCCAGAGCAGATGAAACTGTGGCTTTGTGCTTGAATTTTAGCAGCCGGAGAGTGCCCTTGGGCAAAAAGGCATATAAATGCAAATTTCACCCAGTGCAGTTTTCTTTCAAGGGTCAAATTCTGTCTTGTTTCCTTCTGCTTTTTTCACTCACCACACTTCCAAAACTGTTTTTCTTAACATATATATTTCCCGTTTTTAATTGTTATCTATGGGACTCCTGGTTTGGATAGAAGTGACATTGCCTCAACAGAACTCTACTCTGTGTTTATTTTGGTTTTCGAGTTCTTTCATTGTGTGGCATTGTGTCTGATCTATTTTATTCATGTGTTTATTTATCTGGATTGTAGTTTATAGACACATTTGTTGTTAATACTAATACATTTAGATCTAGTCTATACTATGGCCATCTTTTCTTCTTCTTCTTCTTCTTCTTCCTCTTCTTCTTCTTCTTCTTCTTCTTCTTCTTCTTCTTCTTTTTTACTATAGCTACTTTTTTGGTACTCTTTTTCTTTCTTCCTTTTTGCTGGTTTGAGTTTTATTGGCCCTACTCTGACCTAAAGTAAATCAGTGTACATACCTTTCCCTGAATAAGCCAAAAGAATGAGCATGCTCAGATTTATCTTCTCTCTGTCATCTCCTTGATGTGGAGATGTGTTATGGAATATGTTTTTGAAATTTATCATTAATGCATATTTTGACATAACAAGAAGTCTTACTAATCTCCCTGCTTAGCATTGTCTTTTGAACCACACTATCTCCCCTATATTCATTTTTCTTCTTGCTCAAATCCATTTTTTATTAATTGTTTGCGAATGGATTAGTTTCTGGTTGCGCTTCTGAGTCACAATACTATTTTTGCTGTCACATGTCACTGATATTTAACTTCATGGAAATTTCTAATATGAAAATGACTTTTTTGGCCTGCACTTTGAAGATACTGCTCAGTTACTGTGATCCCATAGTTTCTAACATTTATACTCATATTGGTGGGGCTTTGGAGAGGTGAGGGTTCAGAGTCAACGGCCAAGAAGAATTCTTGAAGGAGACTCATGTCCTGCATGACTGTGATCTCTATCACTTAACCATTTGTTTTCTTGGGCAGCCGGGAGTCCCTGAGGAATGTCACACATATCTCACCTTGGGGGGGGTGTTTGTGGGGTATCAGCTTGCCTTATGCTCCCTCATCAATATCAATATAATTTTTATACTTTCATGTATTTTTTTATCTACTCCGTCTTCTAGGATTTTCTCTTCAATGCTGATGCCCTGAAAATTCATTATGATATGTCTAAATGTGTATGTGTGGTGTGTGTGTCTGTGTGTGTGTGTTTGCAGTAGGGAGAGTATTGTTCAATTTATTTTGCTCAGCAATTGGTTGGGCCATTTAATCTGTAGACTGTTCTTTATTTGCCACTGGAAAATCCTCACATATTGAATTGTACTTCCATTATCTCTGTTGTCTCTCTCCAAAAATATTTAAGGATATTGAGATTTCTGAATCTGCTATGTAGTTCTTCTGTTGAGGTTTTTATTTTATAATTATTATTTTTAATATCTACGATTGCAATTTAGTACTTTTTGATAACATTCTGTTCCTCTCCATAGGTACAAATCCTTTTTAGTCTCTAAGGATACCAATTAAGCTTACTTTAAAACTCTGTCCCACCCCATCTGCTCTTCTTATTCTATTTCCTTGGATGTAAATTCTTTCATTTGCTGGGTTTGTTGTCTCCCTTTCATAATTGGCTTTCATTAAATATATAGACATTTGGGCTTGTATACTCAACTTTGACATCAAGATCTCTTGATAGACAAGAGATGCTGCAGTGAATTATGGTGTAGACAACAAAGGCAAAGGAAAAGTAGAAAAATGTTAAATTTCCCTACAACTTGCAGTCGATTGACATGTACTTAAGATAGGCAGAGTGACCTTCCTCCAGGAGTTCAACTGTTTCCCTGTGAATACTTTGCTAGAGGCAAAAGGCAACCTTAGCTTGACATTAGCCCAAACTCCAGGATTCTGTAAGTCTTCTTTAACATATAAAAATCGCTTTGGAAGCTTCCTTTATCTCTACCCCCAAGATATATATTAGCAATCATACTCCAAGCATATAGCTCCACTGATAAACATCTGAAGGGTCTCATGACTGAGGCTTTACTAGACAGTAATAAATGACCTTATCTCAACAGCAGCTAGCCCCTCAAGGTCTTGGAAACCTTGCTTCCAAATTCCTTGGAGACTTATGCTATCTTTAACCCCCGCCCAACTGAAGAGTAGATAATCAGTCACTCCTCACAACCCCCAGTGCAGCTCTTTCTGCCCACGGGTCCTGGCCCCGTGCTTTAATAAAACCACCTGTTTTGCACCAGTGACATCTCAAGAGTTCTTTTTTTTTTTAAATATAATTTATTGTCGAATTGGCTAACATACAGTGTGTAAAATGTGCTGTTGGTTTTGGGGGTAGATGCCCATGGTTCATCACTTACATGCAACACCCAGGTCACTCCCGGACCCTAACATTTCACATCAAATTATATTTTCAGTGCATTTTTACATCAAGCTAGAGGATGGACAGGTGAACAGCCAGGCACTGAACATCAGCAGCTTGTCTTCTATGATTGGTGTTCCCCGTCACTGTCGGGAGCGCTACTTTGTTCTTTGACTCAATATCCCATGCTCATTGCTCCCTCAAGAGACTGACAGACATTACCCTTTGCTAATGTGGAGCCTAGTTAATGCAAGAATATCCCTGACTAATCTCCCTGCTGTGTCTCACTAACCAGCACACAGGAGCAGACCCTTTGTGCTGCTGGTTTCAGGGACATCCGGGAATGAGGAATTCTTGGTGCCCTGCTCTCCTTTTGATACAGGTGTTTGATTCCAAGTATTTGGGCCTGTAGTTTCCTTTTTCAACACAATCCCCTTGGTTTTCTATCTTTCAGAACTTTCTCAGAGTTTCTTCCTTGCCAAGGTTCCTCTTTTTGGTTCTGTGATTAATTATGCACTCGTCAATTTATCTTATATCTTTTCTATCATTTCTAAGGATTTTACTAAGGAAGGGGAGACTGTGTTCAGGACAGAATTTTGAAACCAACTCATCATTACTTTTGTCCCACCAGGGTTAATGTATTTTGTATTATGTAATATTTATTATTATATAACATTAGCTGATATGAAAGTAGGAACACTTCATAGAAAAATGTTCTACAAAATGAATCTACACATCTGTCCCTTTAAGAGAGGCATATTAATCATTTTTTCCACTGCTAACATATCACAAGAAAGGCGTTCCCTTTTGAGGTCACACGATAATTTTTTTGTTAGCAAATTAATGTAATGAGTTAATGCTACCAGGCCAGTAAGAACTACTTAATTTTCATAATTAATTTAAGCTAAACATAATCGTTGAATAATCAGGCCAGGTACATTTTGAGATGTTGTTTCATTGATTCTTCATGGTGGAGTCTCATTCCCTGAACTTAATGATAAAATTGAGCAATTCACAGGGTGCCTCTCAGTAATTAATTCCAATTAGTCAGATTCAAATCCTGTCATGAGTCATGTACCTTGTTTCTTATACTCTTCCAGTGTGGTCTAGAAGTACTTGAGAACATGTACCCATTAATTAAGAAAATCACATTTAATTGCCAAAATACACATATCAATAATTTTAATCTTGTCACTTATAAAATATTTGGTGAATATAAATCAATATGTGTATTATATCAAATATTAATCAAATAAGCTCCTGTGTAACAGTCACCAAGCTGAGAAACTTAATGTTGACAAAATCTGAACACCTCTCTCTGTCCTTTCCTAATTCCTTCTCCCTTATTGCTCCAAAGTAGTCATTCTGCAAATTTAGTGTTTCTTATTATTATGTTGTTGTTTCTCTTTAAGATTTTTGTGGCACATATGGACATACATATGCATTCTTAAGATGCAAATGGTTTAGTTAAACTGGTTTTTTTAATTCTTATTAATGGTGTTCTTCTGCAATTTGCTTTTTTTTTAGTTTATTTATTTTGAGAGAGACAGAGCACACACATGCACAAAAAGGAGAGGGGGAGAGAAAGAGGGAGAGAGAGAATCCCAAGTAGGCTACAGGATATAAGGGCAGAGCCCAATGTGGGGCTCAATTTCACGAACTGTGTGATCATGACCTGAGCCAAAATCAAGAGTTGGACACTTAACCAACTGAACCACCCAGGCACCCATGCAATTTGCTTTTTTATGCAGTGTTATGTTTCTACGATTAACACATTTTGATAAATTTAGTACTAGCTTGTTAATTTTCACTGCTGTGGAGTGTTCCATTCTATTATTCTTCCAGAATGTTTTTAACCATTATCCTATAACAGGCATTTATATTATTTTTACTGCTGTTATTGCCATTACTGGTTTTTGTTTTGTTTGTGGTTTTTTTCTATTGCAAAAATGCAGCTAAGAAGATTTTGTTTATGTTTCCTGTGTACCCATAGAAGAGATCGTTTAGGGTAACAGCAAGAAGTAGAATATCTGGGTTATAGATTAGATTATCTTTAAAATTACCGAGGAGTGCCAAATTTTTTCGAAGTGCTGATTCCACTCGGAATCTGTAAGATTTCTCCTCACTCGTGTGTTACCAGTTGGTATTGTCAGACTTTAAAATGTTTTGCCCATCTCGTTGTCTTAGCTTGAGTGCCAAGAACAGAATGCCACACACTGGGTGGCTCAAACCACACACTTTATTTTCTCATGGTTCTAGGGGCTACAAGTGCAAGATCAGGGTCACTGTGTCCTTACATGGTGGCAGGGGGTTGGAGGTGGGGAGAGAGAATAACAGAGAGAGAGAGAGAGAGAGCTCTCCATGCATCATTTTATAAGGACACTAATTTTACCAGATTAGGGTCTCACCCTTATGATTTCATTTAACCTTAATTACTTCTGTTACTCCAAATACAGTCACATTGAGTTACTTCAACATATAAATTTGTTGGGGAGCAGGGGGACACAGTTCAGTCCCTAGCACTGGTGGAATGCAAAGACATCTCACTGTAGTTTTCCTTTCAATTTCTCTGATATGTAATGAGAGCAAGCATGTTTTTATAGGTTTATTGGTCATTGAGGTTCCTTCTTTCTGTAAAGGTCTCTTGATCATTTTTCTTGGTTTGCTTATCTTTATATGGACTTACATGGATTTTTATTTCTTTATATGGATTTTTATAATTTCTCTTTTTTAATTTTTTTAATGTTTATTTTTGAGAGAGAGAGAGTGTGTGTGCGCACATCCGTGCGGGCACAAGCAGGGGAGGGGCAGAGAGAAAGGGAGACAAAATCCGAAGCAGGCTCCAGGCTCCCAGCTGTCAGCACAGATACCGATGCAGGGCTTGAACTCAGGAGCTGTGAGATCCTGACCTGAGCCAAAGTCGGATGCTTAGCTGACTAAGCCACCAAGGAGGTCCTATAATTTCTTACTGTGTTTTACATACTAATTCTTTGTTGGTCATATAAATCGCAAATGTTTTCTCCCAGTTGGTGGCTTACTTTTTCTGTTTCTTTATAGCATATTTTGATTACTAGGAGCTGTTAATTTTTTCAGTGAAGTCATATTTATCAATTGTTTCATTAATAGTTCATACCTTTATATGTAGTTTACAAAATTAGTTTCTACCCCTAACTTGTAAATATAGTCTCCTATTTTTTCTTTTAGAATTTTTAAAGTTTTGTTTTCCTCACTTAAATTTCTAAATTATGTAGAACTGATTGTGTGCATAATCTGTGATTAGGATCCAAAGGAGTTTTTTTTTTTCCTTTATAGATTAAGCAATTGTCATTTTCATTGAATTTCACTGAATTCATGAAATTTCATTGAATTTGCATTGATTCTACAGACCAGTTTGGATAAAAGTGGTGTATTTACATTGTTTTGATTTTCTAACCATAAATATTTGTTTAGGTATCCTTTAGTAACTTTTAATAAGTTCCCAAAAGTTTACATGTATAGGTTTTGTACAGCTTTAATGTTTGGGCCTGTAGTCTATATCAGAGAGGCCAGGAATTGAACTCTTGAGTGACAGTCTACTTTAAAAAAAAAAAAAAGGACCTAAGCAGATAGGTAGACAGTGGTTGGGGCACCAACATACAAGATCTTCCCAATAAATTCTCAGTTGTCCCATCCACTAGAGAAACAGTGAGGGAGTCCTAGACAGAAAAACAATTCCATCCTCATTTTATAAGTAAACCACTGTGTCTTTAGGTCAGTTACGTTACATGGTTGAGCCTCAGTTTACTCATCTGAAAAATAGGAAAGTGTAAGATGATCCACAAAGTGTTGTAGTCTAACATTACATGAATCTGATTAGGCGAAGATTCATAGTAAAGAGAAAAACTAACAAGGTCATGAAATGTTCATGTGTTATCATATGACATAACTTTCTTGCAGTAACAGCCGTTCATTTAGTGGTTTACAGGAACAAACACTTTTTTCTTGCTCACATTACAAGTCATTCGCTGTGAATTGGCTGTGGCAGCTGTAGCTCCATTCAGCTCTGCATCTTTTGAAACTGTACCCTGGAAGTCACCCTGTGAAATGTCGTCCCAAAGCACAACTTTCTTTTTCTTATTTTTTTAATAATTACTGCATCTTTTTTAAAAAAAATTTATGTTTATTTATTATTGAGACAGAGAGAAACAGAGTATGAATGGGGGAGGGGCAGAGAGAGAGGGAGACACAGGATCGGAAGCAGGCTCCAGGCTCTGAGCTGTCAGCACAGAGCCCCGCGTGGGCTGTGAGAACCCACAAACTGTGAGATCGTGACCTGAGCCAAAGTCAGACACTAAACCAACTGAGCCACCCAGGTGCCCCCCAAAGCACAACTTTCTAACTGAACAGTTTTTGACATGAATTGTCAATAAAAATTTAAATTGTTAAAAAAAACATTAAAAAACTAAAATTTATTTAGCGACAGTGTATTTGTTCGGCATTTTAAAGCAATATGTGCTTATTAAAGAACGTTTGAAATCTATAAAAGAAGTAAGAAGATAGTGCAAATGCCCCATAAATCCAATACTAGATATAATGAATATTTATTTTTTGATACTTTTCCTTTTAGTTTTCACTTTTGTGTCAATGCATATATATAAATTTTAATAAAATCAGGATTATATTGTGAAAGTCATTCTGTAATCTTATAACAAAAGATAACATATATTATAATCATATATTTCTTTGTCATTTAATGGACTTTGAAAACAGGAATTTAAATGGCTGCATAATATCTCAGGATATGAATGGTCCATAATTTAGTTAACCCTTTCTCCATTGTTAGAGTATTTCCTTTGTTATGCTACTATAGGTAAGGCTGTAGATAATGTTATTGTAAATAGATCAGAATATTAATCATTTATTATATCCTTATGAAAGATTTCTGAAAGAGTAATATGAATTCTGGTGTTGGGGTGAATTGACATCAAATATCACATAATCCTGTCATTGTAATGTAATGGGGGATAAATACACTTGCAGTTTAAATCACATGAGCATGACTTATCTGGTTGTTGAGAGCAAACCCAAAGGCAGGTCATGTCCAGTTGACTAGGGATGACGACTTTAGTTGGAGGAGGTAGATGGTTATATAATGTAGAAAAGAGGTCTTGCCATGAATAGACATTTTTCCAAAGAACACATATAGATGGCCAACAGACACATGAAAATATGCTCAACATCACTCATCATCAGGGAAATAGAAATCAAAACTACAATGAGATATCACCTCACACCTGTCAGAATGGCTAAAATCAACAACACAAGAAACCACAGGTGTTGGTGAGGGTGTGGAGAAAGGGGATCCATCTTCCTCTGTTGCTGGGAATGCAAATTGGTGCAGCCACTCTGGGAAACAGTACGGAGGTTCCTCAAAAAGTTAAACATAGAACTACCTTATGAACTAGCAATTACACTTCTAGGTATTTACCCCCAAAATACAAAGGTAGTAATTCGAGATACATGCACCCTGATGTTTATACCAGCATTATCTACAATAGCCAAATTATAGAAAGAGCCCAAATGTCCATCAGCTGGTGAATGAGTAAAGAAGATGTGGTACATAGATATATATGGAATATTACTCAGCCATCAAAAAGAACAAAATCTTGCCATTTGCAATGACATGGATGGAGCTAGACAGTATTATGCTAAGTGAAATGAGCCAGAGAAAGACAAATACCATATTATTTCACTCACGTGTGCAATTTAAGAAGCAAAACAGGGGCGCCTGTGTGTTTCAGTTGGTTGACCATCCAACTCTTGATTTCAGCCCAGGTCATGATCTCAGGGTCATGGGATCAAGCCCCGAGTCGGGCTCCATGCCAAGCATGGAGCCTGCTTAAGATTCTCTCTCTCTCTTCCTCTGCCCCTCTCCCCCACTCACACTATCTTTTTCTCTCTCTAAAATAAAAAGAATTAAAAAAGAAGAAGCAAACTAAATGATCATAGGGGAAAAAAGGAGAGAGGCCAACCAAGAAACAGACTCTTAACTACAGAGAACTGATGGCTATCAGAGGGGAGGTGGGAGGGGGGATGGGTTAAATAGGTGATGGGGATTAAGGAGTGCACTTGTGATGAGCACCAGGTGTTGTATGAAAGTGTTGAATCAGGAAATTGTACACCTGAACTAATATTACACTGTGTGTTAACTAACTAGAGTTTAAATAAAAACAAAAAAAGAAAAGAAGTCTTGTATTATGTATAAAATCCCATTTTATGCCAGGCACTGTTCTTGTTTCTGAGTGCTCTTTTCTACCTTCCTGCTAGCATTAAGTCCTCCTCTTGCCTTAGCCATTGCATTAATATTTATAACATCTGACCAGCCAGTCACATATGTTCAATGGGCACACACTTATGACTTCTTTATCTTTCACACACACACACACACACACACGTGCACGCGCGCACACACACACACACACACACACACACACACTGTTCTGCAGTACTGCCTGTCTTCCCTCAGTTCCTAAAATCATCTCTTTTCACCTTCAGCCATATGCTAAACTCAGTCAGCTGCTGAGGACAAGCTTAAAAGTTTCATTTTTCAGCCAGAGAGATGTTCAACCTTTATTAAAGGAAAAGTATTCTTACAGACTTACAGTACTAACTTACATTCATTGGGGAGGAAAAATTTTTCTCTACCCTCCAAAATTCTTCTGGCTGGTCTAAGAATCACATTGACATGAGACAGATTAACAGGAGAAAATAAAATTTAATTCCATAGCTGTGGGGGATTTACATAAACTTGAGATCCCAAAGACAGTTAGGCAAAATAAGGTATATGTGTCAACCTGAACCAGAAGAAGGGCTTAGGGGTCTGGGGCTTCCAAGGGAAGGAAGACAATTCACAGGAAGAGTGGAAAGAGTAAATGTTTGACAAACAAATGTTTGCTGGGCCATCCAGAAACAATGGAACATAGAGAGGAATTTCTAAATTCCTCTCTGTCTACTGTAACAGCCAGGAATTCTTATAAGGACTTTCAGTGACTAAGCTTGTTTTATATGCATAAAAATGTTAGGATGTAAAAACTATTATCCTGTTAATGAACAAAAAGTTAATTGTGTAAATTTGAAGATTTAATTTGGCTTTTTTAAGTGATTTATGAGTTGGGCAGCATCCCGTCTAGCCAGTAGAGGGGAGCTCCAGAAGAGTTGTATGAAATGGAAGGTTTTTATAGAAAGGAGGGTTGGGCAAGGACATTATTAGCAAAAGAAAAGAAAGGATTATTCCAGGCAAGGTCATCTTCCCTTAGGGTAAAGGGCAGGGGGCCTTATTGGGTCCATTACTTCATCTTTCTTTGGAGGATGGAGCAGGTCCATGTGACAGATCACCACATTGAGGCTGACCAGAAAATTCCTGACAGACCAGTTAAAACTACATTCCTGAGGAAGGTTGGAAACTGCAATTAGGTTAGGTATTAAGCCCCAATTTGATGGCATGGCCTAGCACAAATGACTCCATTTTGGGCCTGTGGGGTATGTTTGTTTTCGTTTGTCCATTTGTTTGTTTGTTGACAATCCTTATTTTATAAGAGCCAGTTTTCAAACATAGACATGATCATTGCAGATCCACGACGTTATCCGGTATTCTCCTCATAAATGTTTATGTCTTACAGATAATAAGAAAACATTTTAAAATTGTTTATGAGCAAGGTAATAAAACCAGTAAAATTAAAACAACACACACCCTATACACATATATCTGCTGTGTGTGTGTGTGTGTGTGTGTGTGTGTGTACACAGAGAATACAGAGGAAGAGAACGTTGTGGCAGCAGGCCTTTCCATATACTGATTTCTGTATGCATCAGTTTTGCTTGCGGTTACAAACAGTCCCCCCAAACTCCAAAACTTCATGGCTGATGATCATAAACATTTATTCCTCACTCGTGTTACACGTTGGAGGTAACAAGCCAGCTGTGGGTCAGCTGTGTGCCCTGTGGCTTTGCTTGGCTCAGATTGGCTCTGCCTCGCTTTGTCTTCTTGTTCTAGCACGCAGACTGAAGGAACACTCAAGTTAGGATCTGCAGAAATGCAGAGCAGGAGGCTCAGCCAAACCACCCAACCATATTTAAAGCTTTTGTTTGAACTTCATCTATGTCACGTTACCCCATATTTCATTCGCCAAGGTAAGTTATGTGGCCAAGTCCAGAATCAATGTGGCAGAGGGGTCCTCTTACAAAGAAGCAAGGGAATGAGCAATTGTGAACAGCCAGACAGTAGATCACATCTTCTTGATGTGTTTAAAGATGGCGAGGCCAAATCCTGTTAGCAGTTACCTCACAACTATCTTACGGTGTTACACCGCAGTCCATGCTTATTGACTAAGAGAGCTAATTCAAGGAAGAGGTTCTCTGGAATAAGTATGTGTGCATGGCTTTTATGATCTCATTTAATGGCAAAGATTTGTGCATTAGCAGCATGCTAATTCGAAATAATATTAAAAGACTAAAATATGTTTTAAAAACCCAGTCCCTTTCTCGCTTCAGTATTAACACAACTTACTCTGCCTAGGCTCCAGTTAGGGGTGTCCTTCCGATCAAAGAGGTTTTGGGATGCACTCAGAGAATCATATACTTTTACATCCTTTTTTGTTACCTTAATTACTTTCTTATTTGCACTCCAAATTCTGCTTTATTGAAATTCAATTCAAATTCAGATTATGGTCTTTAAATAAGAAGGCAATGCTAACCTGTGCTTATTGTTATAAATGGCCCTTGGAGAAATCTGAAGCTTCTGTAGTGCTACCTAAAAAAAAGAAGTCAATGTTCTTTTTGATCCATACAGAGGACAGTTGGACTAAAATGCCTATGGCAATGGGAAGCCAACATTCTTAAGAAGAATATGATTTATGTAAAACTCATTTATTTTCACATTACATCATCAGCACTGGATCAATTTGATGTTAATGTTTAATTCAGTATTTCCATTTTGCTAGGCAAACTACAAGTCCTGCTATTAACTTTCTGGTTAATTCAGCTTTCTACAAATGTATTTTCCTTTTATTGGAGCCTTTAAGGTACTTGACCTCAATCTATGCTACCCGAACCCCATTTCTTTTTATTGCATGGATCATTTGTTCCAAGGGGACATGTGACAACCTTCTAAAAGAGTTTCTTTATTTTATTGTGTCCCCAGCCGTTCTTTCTTAGCTTCAGAGCTCCAATCTCAGTATATATGAACATTCGGAACTCCACATTACTAAATTAGAGAGGCTGAATTAACAGTGAAGTGTGGCTTAGATGGTGCAAATGAAGCTGTGGAAATTCATCGTAGATGTTCATGTCTGGACAGATAGAGGGACAGAAGGTAATGAGTTCAGGACATGCTACCTCAAAATGTGGCACCTTGACATATGAAATATTTTAAGCTGAAGTAATTTGAAAAATGGCAGGTTCTGGGAAGAGTCTGACTTTCCCCTGAGGCAGGTCATAACCTCTTCATGTGAGAGGTACCTTTCCCATACCTGGAAGAAAGGAGCATCCCTGTCTCTGCAGAGGGAGGGGCGCTGAGAGGAATTTGAATGAAGAGGCCTTGCCAGGTTTCCCTTAGCTCCTACCCTTTTGTCCTATCATACTTTTTTCCATGACTTTCCACTGTTCATCAATGCTACTATAAAAACACTCAGGTTTTACTGTTTCTTTAGATTTTCATTGCTTTATAAAGGCTCCTACGCCATGTAAAGATTATATTAAATTAATTTGTACGCTTTTTCTTTTGTTAATCCGATCTTTTGTTAGAGAGACCCAGCTAAGAACCTAAGATGAGGAGAGGAAAGATAGTTTTTTCCCCCTGCAAAGTAAATGTGTCATCTGGTCATGTTCAACCTTTAGTAAACAGGAAATGTACTGAATTTTAACATCTTATTTGATTTATAAGTTAATAGGAGGAAAATAGGCTGTACTTCTATAGCAGGAAAAATGGTAGCATCCTATAATATACTACATAATTGTTACCCAGATTTCATCTACAAATCAGCAGCACCATAACCTCAGTGGTTGGTAGAATTACAGAATCTCAGGATTGATTCTTGACCCACTCAATCAGAATCTGAATTTTTTTACAAGGTCTCCAGGGACTTGTAGAACATTAAAGTTCAAGAAGAACATACCACAGGATTGGACATATCATTTCATCAAATACAGACTAGGAATAGACCAAGGCTGAATGATGAAGATGGAGATTTTTGTTCTTTTGATATAGATTGTTTTTGGTACCCTACCAAATTCTTCTTCCACCACTGTCCCTCCCTTTGGTTCTGTCTCACTTTCCCTCCACCTACTCTACTCTCCAGCTCCCAAAGCCTTCCAGTTGCTTTACTGGGCCAAGGCTCCCCCAAAGCCCTCGTCAAAACCAAGTCTCCATCTAAGCTGAACATTGGAATCCTGTTAAAGCTTGAAAAGATTGATACCAGAGTCTTGCTCAGAGATTCTGATTTAATTAATCTGGTGAAAATCCTAATGTGCAGCTAAGGTTGAAAAACCAGTCCACTAGTCCTCCTCTTTAATTCTCTTAGGAGACCATTGGATTGATTTTCTCTGATCCATGAGTTAACACTAAAGGATTTATACATATTAATGATTTTCTTGATAAATACAAAGAGTGTTTGCATTTTGACTGGAGATTACCTCAACCAAGAGACTAATCTCTAGTGGTTTTGGATTTCATACTCTTCAGGGAACTACTCCAATCAAACAAGGAGAGTAGCTGCCATCTTCTACTGAGGCTGGGGGGTTGCTGAGGATATTCGGGGGGCAACTTGATATCTTCCCAATGGGGTAAAGAGTAGCCATTGCTTTTAAGATAAGGAAGTAGAATCTGCTTTTTTGGGCTCATGAATGAGGAGTTCCTGACTCCTTGGTACATTTTGGCTGACTGGGTGGAAAACACCAATGTTGCTCCCCTCTTCCAAAATGGTTAAGAACATGAAAGAAATCCAAAACTTTAGTAATGATCAGACACTGGCAATGCTTATCATCTCTCTGGCTTACGACTTGGGGAAAAAAAAGTGTGGAGGGCTTCCTCTTCCTAGGAGAAATCCAATTCTATTCTCCTACCATGGAGGAGCCAAAAAAATAATCTAAAACATCTTCTGCTTTGTCTCTACTCTTCAATGAATATTTGTTTATTGCCTAACTAGCACCTATTCCATACTTCTTCCTTCCTAACGGGACTCAGTCATATCCTATAATGGGCCAGCCATGCTTTCTGGGTGGAATTATCCTCCCTGCCAGCTCTAATAGTGAGTCCTAATTGGCCTAAACCAAACACCTGTCCCAGTAATTGGTTCAGGGATAAGTTGTAACATGGCTCTAAGCCAATCAATACAA
This sequence comes from Cryptoprocta ferox, assembly GCA_028646485.1. Classification (NCBI taxonomy): domain Eukaryota; kingdom Metazoa; phylum Chordata; class Mammalia; order Carnivora; family Eupleridae; genus Cryptoprocta; species Cryptoprocta ferox. The sequence goes on from CM053579.1 coordinate 95,937,464, forward strand.
GAGAATTTTCTGGCCAGGTAGCTAGTGTTACAGGCTGAATGTTTGTGCCCCCACCCCATGCCCGAAAAATGTATGTTGATGCCCTAACTCCCAACGTGATCATATTTGGAGGTGGGGACCCTTTGAGGGAATTAGGTTTAGAATAGGTCATGAAGGTGATGCTCTCCTTGTGGGATTAATGGCCTTATAACTAGAGGAAGACAATTGGTTAATATTGTGGATGGTGATGTGGCACACACCTAAGTTGATCCAACCAAGGCAAAGGCCAGACACCATCTAACAGTTGAGGGAAGGAAAGCTTTCTCTCTTGGGCTGAACCTGAAGAGAAAGCGTATAGCCCCAGGTGCTTCTTAGAACCTTAGAACCACCAGTGATGACACCATGGATGGCAGCATGGAGAGACAAAAAGAATCCTGCCATTGAACTTTCTATTTGCATGATGTTATCAATGGTCTTATCATGTGAACTGCTTTGAGTCAGGATTTCTGTTACTCTGAAACTGAAAATATCCTGATACATGTATTGATCTGGCCAAAACGTCCACTTTGTGCTCCTGTGATGAGTATAACACTGTTTTACTAAGTACAAGGCTTAGAACTCTAGTTCTCAAACTTATCTGCACGTTGGAATCACCTACGAGCTTCAAAAGATGTTGGTGCCTGCATCTCATCCCCCAGAGACTGAGACTTAATTGTTTTGGGGGTGACTGAGGCTTTGTGCCTGTCTTATTTGCCTAATTTTGGTGGTGAGATGGCAGGTAGCAACTGGAAGGAGCAAGTGAGAGACTTCAACATAACAAATAGATAAGCAAATTTCCAAAGCTTAAATTTTAATGTTACCATGTCCAGGATGCTTCTTCTCCTAGCCATGGCCCCTTGGACTTTGGGATAAGAGAAAGAAGAAATTCCAGTTTATAGACTCTTCTTTTAAGTTTATTTATTTTGAGAGAGAGAGAAAGCACAAGCAGGGGAGGGGCAGAGAGAGAGGGAGGAAGAGAGAAAGAATCCCAAGCAGGCTCCACACAATCAGTGCAGAGCCTGATGCAGGGCTTGAACTCACAAACTGTGAGATCATGACCTGAGCTGAAAGCAAGAGTCAGATGCTTAACTGACTGAGCCACCCAGGCATCCCTCCAGTGTATAGAATCTTGAGAGGATTTCATTTATCTTGTGATAATCAGGAAACCAAATTAGTGAGTGATGCAATTTCTCAAGTTAATTTCAAGAAGCAAATGTTCACAAAGGCTCTATAGGTCCCAACATGACAGTATCTTCTCCAATCTCTTCTCTGTTCTCCATCACTTTCCAGTCACCATGACAACCCACATAGGCATTAGCCAAGAAACCTGGAAGGGACACTTTGGCATTTTACCTCCTCTCCTTTCTTAGGCATTTCGTAGAATAATTCATATTCCAGAATTTCCTTTGAGAGATGAATTAGAGATTTCCAGTTATACTGGTCAGGTCATAGAGAGGGCCATATCCCTGTTACAGAGCCACTGAGGACATAGCAGAGGTATGCCAAAACAAATATAAGCAGCAGTAAAAGAAAGAAAAGGGAAATTTCTATGCAAACATAGGACCACTTAACTTTGGAGGAGGGATGTCAGAGGCCTTATTCGGATCTCAAGAAAAGGACAAACAGCCAAGAGTTTTCTGCCTAAATCACAATAATTTTGCTTTCATACTAGGCCTCTATATGATTACTATAAAATGGCTTTAGCATTAGGCCTCAGCAACCTTAACTTGCTAATACTCCTTAACGTTTAGTTTTAAGGAAGTGTGTCTAGGCTTGCACCTTGTAACTTTCTCTCCACAACAGCTACACAATGTATCAATCAGCTATTGCTGCTTAACAAATGACTCCAAAGCCCATTGGCATACAACAAGAAACATTTATTAACACTCTAATAGGACTGAGAATTGGCTGGAATGGCTCTGTTTCAGATTTTGGGCCAGAGTTTAGTTGCAGTAGCTCTGCTCCACAGTCCTGTCATTCTTATGCTTTGAGGAGTATGTCCTCCTAGTGACAATGAGAGAAATACAAGAAGGAAAAGCAAAAATATGATTTCTATTATTGCCAGGGCTTAGAACAGGTACGCTCTTACTTTCTCCCATGTTCCACTGACCAAAGCAAGTAGCATTGACCAAGCCCACATCAATAAAGCAGAAAAATATAGTCCACCCAATGGTATGAAATTCAGTCACATGACAGAGTATGGATTCAAGGGGAAGTAAAGAATGGGAATCATAATGTAGTCTGTCACACATGATAAAGTCCAGAGTCTAAAACAGAGGTTGGCAAAGTTTTTCTGTAGAGATAGATGGTGAATATTTCAGGCTCAGTGGGCCATATGGTCTCTGTCACAACTATTCATCTCTGCCATTTGCCATTTTAGTGTAAAAACAGCCATAGACAATATCTACATGAATGAGCACGGCTGTATTCCAATAAAACTTAGTTTATCAGCACTGAAATGTGAATTTCATACAGTTTTCATGTGTCACAACGTATCATTCTTCTTTTGATTTTTTCCCAACAATTTAAACATGTCAAAACCATTGTTAGTTCACAGGCTATACAAAAACAAGTAGCAGGCTGGATTTGGCCCACGAACCATCATTTGCTTACCCTTGCCCCTCACTTGTCTGCAGCTTCCCAAGTCTCCGCTGCCATCTATCACTCCAAGCACCCTAAAACAGTTTCCCAAATAACCTGTTCTGTTTAGTGATGTCTTCCTTTGTGTTTCTTCTTGCCTGCCCCCGGAATTCCCTTCTCCTCTCCCTTGCCCGTTCAGCAAACTTCTAGTCCTCCTTCCACTCCACTGAGTGTTTTCACATCTGAGTGCCTTTCCAGATTCCCTGGGACTAAGGTAATTCATTGTCTATGTCCTCAGTGCATTATGCATACCTGTTAGTCTGGGTAGATTAGCTGTGGGAGCATATAGCACTATAACGGAAATGGCTCAGTGCAGTAAAAGTTGACTCGTCACGTGTACAATGGGGCCGTGGAACCAGCTGAGCATTTGTGCTCTACTCATTCAATCATTTAAGGGCTCACTTTCCTGGCTTGTCGGTCAGTCTTCCAGAAGATCCTGCAGATCTCTGTTCTGTCGTCAAATGAAGAAAAGAGCAAGGGCTGGAGAGAGAGGGTTTATGGGCCAGACTTGGAGTACACCCCTTCGTTGGTGAGAACCCCATTCTTTGGCCACATGCAACAGCAAAGGAAGCTAGAAAAGAAGTTGAATGAACGAATCAATGAATGGATGAATGAATGAGTTGTGAGTATAGGAAGACTTCATTCATTTAGAACTGTGCACACATTGCTCTTAGGAGATGATTAAAACATTAATAGCAACTGAATTTGTTAAAAAAGCAACCAGGACTGAGTTATAACCAGATAAATTAACTTTCATGTTCCCTTTTCCCTTTGTGTTTTGAGAGATGTTGCAGGTCTTTTACAAAATGTGTCTTCTCTATGTCAAGTTCCTTTCGCCAGTTAAAACCAGAATGATTTTACTCAGGCCTGCCTTAGCTTTGCCCCTCCTCTGACGGTGTATTTGTTCATGGTGGAGACTACAAAGGATTTACAGGTGCAGCACTTTTCCTGGCTGGCTTCCTACCCACCCTCTCCCCACCTGTGAGGCCCCCACCCCGGACTTTGCTGCCTCGAGTGTGGCCTTGCCTCTCTGGTCCATCTGCACTTGCTCTGGCTGAAATGGACTTAATGACATTTGCTTTTTGCCTGTCTGTTTCACACAGCTCCAACCCTTTGTGTGTCCCTTTGTCCCCTTTGTCAGCACGCTGGCTCATGCAACAGCTGCTACATTCAGCCACCCCTACTGAGAGAAAACAACAGTTTATCCTGTTGCTAGAGCTCCTTTGCTCTGAATCAAAGGTAACATGTTCAGGTTGTGGGATCCTTTTTATGCTGGCTCTGGGGACTATTGAGGTTTTTTTGATCATACATGTACTTCCTAGGATTAAATCCAGCATGAGTCTTATGGGCGTATTCTGGGACAGGTTACTGAGCGCAAAGGGCAGAAGAGAGGACTGACGTGACAGGTTCTCTTCTGCTTCTGTGAGGATGCCACTCCCCACTTCCCAGGTCATCTGGCCCAGGGACCACAGAACAGCCAGCAGCTGGGGACTTTCTTTACCTGTGAAACGACATGGAAAATTCCAGAAGGAGTGCCGTCTCCCTTCTTAGCTTTTGCTCTTCTGTTTGATGAAGTTTTGTTTCTCTGCACCTGAACAGTCAGTTCTGTTCTCTTCATGTTCCCACATGGAATTGCTGATTTGCAGTTATATGGAGCTGACAACTTTTGAGGGCTGTGTGCCAGGCACTGTGGTAAGCGATCGGCCTGTTCTGTCATCCAGTCTCCACACTCATACCTAGGAGTTGGCACTACTTCCTCCCATTTTATAAACAAGGGAATGGAAACCTGGACAGAACACCTTGATCAAGGCCACACAGCTGGAAAAGTCAGAGTGGGGACGGAGAGCCAGTTGTGTACAACTTCAGAATCTTTGATCCCAAATGCTGTGCTGCTATCAAACCAGTACAGATGCAAAGAATCTAAGAGAGTTTCTAGAATCTTAACACTGGGGCGTGGTCCACCGACTGCATCTGGGACCACCTGGGAGCTGATATCAGAAATGCGGAATCTCAGAAAATCCAAACATGCATTTTAGCAAAAACAATGTGATTCATAAGCCATATGCAACTTTGAGAAGTTCTGATCTACAAATGCCTTCTCCTTTCATGCGAGAATAAACATGTCAAATGATGAGCCTTGCTTCTGGTAATTGGTGCAGACGCAGGACTGAAATCCAGGTTGCCGCAGAGATGGGGCAGAGAATGCGTTCCATGGAGAGAGAGAAAGAGAGAAAACAGTCAAGAGAGGCGGTGGTGTCTTAAACTGGGTACATGAGAAATAGTCTCTCAGAGGGAGATTTGAGTTACAGGGGGTTTTGTAAGGGGGTGAACTAAGAAACAACATCTCTAAAGGAGGTGGGGTGAAGCAAGGCTGAGCAGAGGGAGAATTTGAACCTCAGTATGGTTGTAGCAGGGGACTCAGCAGACAACATGGGGAGCCGGGATGACCTATCCGTGTTGTGTGAAATTGAGGCAAGGGGCTAGACCTTTGTACATTCCACCATTGACCAGTCGCCAGATGATAATTGCCCCTGGTTGAGGGCGATGCCCCAGGAGACACAGCTGCCCCTCAGCAGTCAACAGGGGATGGTGCCTAGATCCTTCCGGGGAGAGGGCTACACATAGTTGAATTGTGACTTACATTTACATCCTTAATTGTTTTTGAAATAAACTTTTTATTTTAGAATAGTTTTACATTTAAAGAAAAGTTGAATACAGAGAGCTCCATATACCCCCGTTTCTCCTTTTATTAGCATCCTACATTGGTTTGATACATTTGTCACAATTAATGAACCAATATTGATACACTTTACTAACTAAAGTCCCTATCAGATTTCCTTAGTTTTTCCCTTATGTCCCTTTTCTTTTCCAGAAGCTCATCCAAGATACCACATTGCATTTATTTGTCATGTCTCTTTAGCCTCTTTTTGGCTGTGACTCTCCTTGACCTAGAATGTCCTCACTTTTGATGATCTTGACAGTATTGAGAAGAACTTGTCAGCTATTTCATAGAGCGTCCCTCTCTTGGATTTTGTCTGATATTTGTCTCATGAATAGATTAGGGATATGAATTTTAAGGAGGAAGACCACAGAGGTAAAGCACCCTTCTAAATATATCACACAGGCTGTTGTTAACCTTAAAAATAAAACTGCCATTTTTCCCAGCAAAAACGGGTTCATTTGTGCATAGCAGAGAATTGCAATCCAGGGCAAGCAAGCTACAGCAAAGCCATCAAGAAGTCCAACAAACAAAGGGGAAGAACATTATCTTATGGAGGAGGAGGAAATTGGGAGGGGCTGTTTTCAACAAAAGTCTCTGGAAGAAAAGCAAGAGTTGAGGGTGATAACTGTTTCTCACTGGCCGAGTTGCAGGGGTAGTCGGTTTCCTGCAGGAGAGTCAATGTGCATCTTTCCCTATTGGAGCCCATGATTGATGTTTCTTTCCTGCTGAGATTCTTCTGTCAGGGGCTGTAATTGACAGTTCTTCCTGTAATTGACATTGAATGGTACAGTTTCCCCTACCAACCTACCCTTCTAGCATCCTCAGTCTACCTTAAGGAGAGATTTCCCTTTATTAATTTTCACACTATCCAAATGACTTAACATGATAAGGGTAACCTTGATCACTTGATTGAGGTAGTATTTGCGCAGTGTCTCCACCATAAAGTTACTCTTGTTTCTCCCTTTTCATAGCGTACTTTTTGGCAAGAAGTCACCGTGCATAGCTTACGCTTAAGTGGAAAGTAATGCTCCACCTCACTGAGGGCAGGGTATCTGCATTCAATTATTTGGAGCTTTCCTGCACGGGAAATTTGCTGCTTTTCCTCTAGTTAGTTAGCAATTCAATCATTTATTTATATCACCATGGACTCATGGATATTTATTCTGTATTTTGGATTATAGCCGATACTACTTTATTTTATTGCTCAGATTGTTCCAGCTTTATCTACTGGGAGCTCTTTCAGTTGACTCTTGCATCCCTTGACATACCCCATCATTGTGGGGTTCTTTTCAGCACTTTCTTTCTGATACTACAAGATGCTCCAGACTTGTCTTGTGTGTTTCCTGCCCCAGCCCTAGAATCAAATCTTGGTCCAAAGAGCCCTAGTTCTTTTTATTGGAGGATGGTTTTATTATAGAATGCCCAAGATTTGGGTAGTAGGTACCTTAATTGTCTTTTTAACATGGATTTTTAAAATGTGCCACTCTTGGGGCACCTGGGAGGCTCAGTCAGTTAAGCGTCCGATTCTTGATTTTGGCTCAGGTCATGATCTCACAGTTCATGGGTCCAAGCCCCGCATCAGGCTCTGTGCTGACAGCTCGGAGCCTGGAGCCTGCTTTGGATTCTGTCTCTGTCTCTCTCTGCCCCTACCCTGCTCATGCACGCTCTCTCTCTCTCTCTCTCTATCAAAATAAACAAATGAACATTAAAAAAAGAAAATGTCCCACTCTTGTGTTGCAAATGTAAGATTTCCTGTGCAATACCAGTACATGCCATCAAAGGCAGTAGAAATAAATCTCAGAAGGAACTACAGGATTCTGAAAGCCAGGCATGGTTGGTGTAGCTCATACGCATGTGACAAGGGACTATCACCCAGGCACCAAAAAGCTATTAGCCTAAAGCTTCTGGCTGACTTTCAGAGGAAGCTGAATCTCTTCAAGCAAATGTGTGATTTGATTGAAAAAAAAAATGAAACTAGGGTTTAACCAAATAAGAAATGCAGGCACAGCCTTGGAGTTCTTAGTCCACCAAACACACTGTCATCCTGAAGCTGGTGGAGAAGTTAAGTCTGGCAGCTCAGACTTTGAAAAGCAGCCCATCACTATGTGCTGTGCGTCAGTGCGACAGCTGGAAATGAGCCCCAGGAATTTTTAGACTCTGCAGTGTAGAGAAGGCTGAGATGCAATCTTGTGGTAACGAAGAGAAAATGGTATATAAATATATGAATGCATGTTTTCTTGTTTTATGTATATTAAATATAGTTTGTTTTATCCATAAAATATCTATAATTAAATGGATGGTTTTATGGGCGATAGAAATTTAGAATCAGGGAACTACTTTATTCCCCCAGGCCATTCATCCTTGAACAATGGAAAGCTCCAGAAGGCTCAAGGTCTTTCCCTGGCCTCACACTTGAGCCAGTAAAATTTAGTTTTTCTTAGAGCCATGTTGCAAAGTCCTTGTGAAACCACCGTCTCCCCCCTTGTGCTCTCAGATATGCTTGTCGGCTTTACTCTAGTTTCTGGCTTTGTAAAAAGATGAAATGGTCCTTTATTCCCTCTATTCCCTGCAACTGTCTCAATAGTTTAGGAATATCTGAAACTTGAGATTTGAAAAACTGCTTTTTTTTTTCTTCAATTTCTCCCATAGTTATTGATCTGTTTAAGTATTTTACTTCTTTCTGGATCGTCTTCTTAAAAACTATGTAGTCCTAGGAATTTTTCCATTTTATCCAAATTTTAAAAAGTATTAGCTTAGAAATATGTAGAGTATTTGTATAAATCTTTTCTATTTCCTCCTATATATGATGCTCCTATTTTATTCCTAATTATTTTTGCTGAGTTTCATCTTTTTTTTCTTCATTAGACTAGTTAATGGTTCATCTATTTTTTCTCATTTTTAAGGAAAACACTGTTTATTCTGTATTTTCATTTATTATTGTGTTTCTATATTTATTAATGAATTTCTTCTGCTTTCCTTCAGTTTGTATTTCTTATTATTTGCTTCTGGAATTGACCCTAAATTCATTTTTTTAATTTTTGCTTTTCTAGTAAGTGGCTTACGGTCTGGAAACAATATTAGCCATATCCTATATGCCTAATCAACATTATCATTATTTTTGGATGTTCTACACTTGCTGACTTTACTAGTTATTTTGGTGTAGTAGTTTTAAATCTTTAAGTTTTTGAAATTTCTGTTTCTGCTTTTGTTCTTTATTTTTAGTTTACTTCATACCCATTATCTTTAGAACTAGACCATCTCCCCATTCATAGGATTTCATCTACTAATGCAAAGGGCATGGTGTACATGCCTCCTGGACTTCTAGCTAACTGATAAGTGTGTGTGTGTGTGTGTGTGTAGATATTTTAAGGATAGAAGAAACTATTGTTTTTGTTTTTTATTTAAGTATAATTAATATACAGTGTTATATTAGTTTCAAGTGTACAATATAATGATTCAACAATTCTACACACTTCTCAGTGCTCATTATGTTAAGTGTGCTGTTTAATCCCCATCACCTATTTCACCCATTCCCCCAACTCCTCTCTGTCACCCACCAGTTTGTTCTCTGTATGTAAGACTCTCTTTTTGTTTGTCCTTTTTTTGTTGTTGTTGCTTGTTCACTTGTTTTGCTTCTCGAATCTACATATGTGTGAAATCATATAGTATTTGTCTTTTCTAATTGACTTCACTAAGCATAATGCTGTCTAGCTCTGTCCATGGTGCTGCAAATGACAAATTTCATTCTTTCTTATGGCTGAATAATACTCAGTTGTATGTATATACCACATCTTCTTTATCCATTCATCTATGGATGGACACTTGGGTTGCTTCCATATCTGAACTGTTGCAAATCACGCTTCAATAAACATAGGAGTGCATTTATCTTTTTGTTTTTTTTTTTCATTTTTACTAAATCTTAAATGATATAACTTTGTTTATAGTTTATCTTTTTTAGTGTTTTCATATTTTTTTAATATTTATAAGTTTATTTTTTTTATTTTTTAACATTTATTTATCATTGAGAGACAAAGAGAGACAGAGCGTGATCATGGGAAGGCCAGAGAGAGGGGGAGACACAGAATCTGAAGCAGGCTCCAGGCTCCAAGCTGTCAGCACAGAGCCCGACGCGGGGCTCAAACTCACAAACCGCGAGATCATGACCTGAGCCGAAGTCGGACGCTCAACCGACGGAGCCACCCAGGCACCCTTAGTATTCTTTAGTTAAATATTCAGTGGTAGAATTACTGGATCATGTGGCATTTCTATTTTTAACTTTATGAGGAACCTCCATATTTTTTTCTACAGTGGCTGCACCAATTTACATTCCCACCAGCAGTGCATGGGGGTTCCTTATTCTCCACATCCTCACCAACACTTTTTATTTCTTGTGGTTTTGGTTTTAGCCATTCTGACAGGTGTCAGGTGATATCTCATTGTGGTTTTAATGTGCATTTCCCTGATGATTATTGATACTGAGTGTAAGAAACTATATTTTAATGTATGCAAAACAAGAATGGATCTATCCATACAATGATATGCCACTCTTTTCAACATCACAAAGATCATGTGTAAGCTGATGTTATGAAGACCTTAGGATTTTCCCAAAGACAAATGCATCAATCAAACCATTTTTCAACCAAAATAGAGCTAAATCCAACCTGAAGGAAACTAAGAAGATACTCATCCTCCATACCACAAGACAGTTTTTTCTGCCATGTTTGTGTTTGTGTATGGCTTCTTCTACTCTAGTGTTTACTAGACATGTCTACAGGTAAGAATCATCTGGGAATTTTTTTTAATGTGTGGGTGTTTTTTAATTTTTTAAATATTTATTTATTTTGAGAGAGAGATAGAGAGACAGAGACAGAGACAGAGTGCAAGCAGGGAAGGGGCACAGCAAGAGGGGAAACAGAATCTGAAGCAGACTCCAGGATCTGAGCTGTCAGCACAGAGCCCAATGTAGGGCTCGAATCCATGAACCGTGAGATCATGACCTGAACTGAAGTTGGATGCTCAACCAATTGAGCCACCCAGGCCTCCCTCACCTGGGAATTTTTTTTAACATTTCAAGGCCGTATCCCCAACCAATTAAATCATATTCTCTGGGTAGGACAGTATTTATGAAGTACCCCAAATGATGCCAATGCAAACACACAGTAGGACTCACTGCCCCATGCACACAGTAAGGCACACAGCTCAACCTTACTTGCAGTTAATCCTCAGTGTTGTAAAGCAGTAGTTCTCAAGCTTGAGCCACATCAGAATCATTGGAAGGGCTTATTAAAGCACAGATATCTGGCCCCTACCCAGAGTGTCTGTTTGAGTAAGTCTGGGGAGAAGCCCAAGAATTGACATCTTGGTGCACCTGGGTGGCTCAGTTGGTTAAGTGTCTGACTCTTGGTTTCGGCTCAGGTCATGGGATCAAGCCCCGTATGGGGCTCTGTGCTGAGTGTGGAGCTTGCTTGAGATTCTGTCCCTCCCTCTGCCCCTCCCTCACTTGCACACTCTCACTCTCTCTCTCTCTCTCAAAAAATAAAAATAAAAATAAATTAAAAATATAATTGACATATCTAACAGACTTCTTGGTGATGCCGATGCTGCTAGTTGCAGACCACACTTTGATAAACATTTTGTAGATTATTGGGCTTTAGTTTCTGAAAGGACAGAATATTTGAAATTTAGCTATGGCACAAACTCTTTCAAGAAGTCACCATGACTAGACTTTTTAAAAAGAAACATATTGAGTACATTTTTCAAGACCATATAAACTTACATTTTATAAACCTGCTGTGTGCTCTCATTTAACAGAAGTCTTTATGAAGTACTTATTAACAAGCACTTTGTAGGTGGCTGAGCTAATTGCCATATTAACAATTCAAGTGTGATGTACTTGCTTCAATCTAAGAACTTCATTTAGCATTTTAGCATTAATTTCTAATCAACTGCTAATGTTTTCTTATGTCCTTTATGAGCTCATCTATGTGTAGATTAATTCTTAATCTGCACTGATTTCTGTAATAATAGGACTCAATGCTTCTTTTCTCTCTGAAGATATCTGATATTAATTAGAATAAGAGAAAATCTTTCTGTGGTGACTGAGCACCTATGTGTGACCATGGGTGCATCAGCAGGTGTGAACAGAGTGCAATGAGGTCGAGTAATTAAAGACAACAGTCTAGTTGCAGATTGAAGCTTTTGAATTTTTCTGCTGTACAGGTCACTAAAACTTGCATGAGATAGTCTTGTCCCTTGGTAGCTTAGACCCAAAGACAGGGGTCAACAAAGTGTGGCCATGGGCCAAATCCAGCCCATGCCTGTTTTGAAATAAGGTTTTATTGGAAAAATAAATATATATATTTATTAAATAAATTTTTATTAAAAATAAAAATATATATATAGTCTAGGGCCGCTCTTTGGCTATAGTGGCAGACTTGAGTAGTTCAGCTCACAAAGCCTAAGTAATTACTACCTGGCCCTTTATTAAAAATATTCCAGCCCCATTAATCAACTTTCTATGGGTAGGAATGATTTGCCATCCACACAGTCATGCAGCCACAGAATCATCCTACCTATATTCCTCCTCACAGTTCTCAAGACTGCCGAGGAAACTTTGCCAAATATTTTACTGAAATCCTAGTCTTATAAAGTTGTCAAAAAGGTAAATGGTGCTACTTTGGCATAACTTGTGAATACCGAACCTCCTACTGCTGGGAACAGTGGCTCATTTAGGGTTCATCCTGTCACTTTGAGAATCTAAGGCTGATCTTGCTGAATCAGAGCCGTAGTTGACTAGTGTTCTTTGTTGGGAGTTGCTGAGGAATACTTTTTCCGTGTGTCGTCATCATTACTAATCCTCTCTTTTGTGAGAAATGGTAATTAACCTCAGGGGCAGGTTTTGAAAGGTCAAGAAAATATGTTACAGTGGCAACAATGGGAACCACAGGAGTGGGTACAAATTGGCAGAGGATGATATTAACCTTGATGGGCTTAAAACTGTGAAAGAGAGAACTGCCCATGTCATCGCAACTTGCTACTGAAATGAATTATGTAGGGGTGGGAGCTTAGCATTTCTGGTCCACTCAGATACTTAAAACAGTGATAACTGGCAAGAGAACAAAATATGGGGATGGGAATGCAAAAGAAATGTGACTAGAAATTGTTGGTTCCTGTGTCTCAAGAAGACAGACAGTACAGCACCACGTGAGAATCTGTGGGGTGGGGGAAGGCGAGGTGTGGGTGAAGAAGCAGCTACAGCAAGAGGAAAGTCAATTAAAAAGTGAAGGAGGCGATTAAGAAAAGGCAATAACAACTTGGAAGTGAATGTGATGAGATGGCAATAAGGAAGCCAGCTGAGTGAAGGAGGTTGGAGTCATCTTGTGCCTCACCGCTCTAGAGATGGCACTGTGAATACCAGATTTAGCTCTGTTGTGAGACATGGAGGATTTGCAGAAGACACGAGACTAGCTTTGAGAATCACTGAGCCCTGAGAAAAAGCAATTTATAGATAAAGCAGTTCAATGCTTCTTACCAGATGGATGATGAGTAGAGAACAGTGCCATAAAAAAGGGGGGGGGGGCAGAGGGCTCAAAAGAAATACAAGAAAATAAAGTAGTTTCATGCCCATTATTCTTGTGTTGATACTGTATTTTCGTGGCCACTCCACATGAATCACAAAGTAAAATTCAAATCCTGTTCCCTTCTACTGAAGAAGAAAAAAAGAAAGGAAAAGAAAGGGAGAAAGCCAAGTTGGTGGCCATATTTGCTGCTGTGTTATTCCAAATCAGAGATTTATGTGGCAGCAAAGCACATGTTGATATTGATTGATTTTATTATGCATTTCACATTTAAATTTACTTATTGAGATCTTGCTTGATTGATTTTTATGGTGCATTTTAAATTTAAATTTACCTATAAAAGCTCTGTTGTTGCCAGGCATTGTGCTAGGAGGTGACCAAATAAGACACAGCCTCTGTCTTCAGGAACTTATGTTCTAATTGAAGAATTAGATAAATAGTCAGGTATTTCATGCATGTGCTATAATGATGAGGTCCAAAGGAGAAGTATCTAGAGAAATCTAGAAAAGCTTCCCAGAAGTGACATCTAAATTGAGACTAGAGAGATAATTATGAGTTATTAAAGAGAAGGGCTGAGGTACAGGTGTTCTCTGCAAAATGAATGTAAAAGATGTGCTAGACTGACTGCAAAAATAGCCCAGATTATTCACCCATTTATGTACTCAGCCCTTTGTAATGTAGGTTTGCAACTCTTCTAAATGGTGGAGTCTATTTCTGATCTGTTAAATCTGGGATGATCTTGCAACTTGCTTTGGCTAATAGAATGCAACAGAAATGATTGCATGTCAGTTTCATGTGTAGGCATCAGGAGGCCTTGCATGTTTTCTTCCTTCCTTCCTTCCTTCCTTTCTTTCATTCTTTCTCTTTCTAACTCTGCTATCATCATGAGAATAAACCAGGGCTTTCCTCCTGAAGGATGAGAGACCATGTGGAAGAGAGCCAGATAAGGCCATGCTAGATCCTTCTAGACCAGCTAGCTCCCATCTGGCCTGCTAAATGAGCAAAGACAAATGAGTTTGTCCAGTGGAGGTGAATGAATCTGGCCCAAATCAGAGGAATTACTCAGCTGACCTATAGGCTCATGGGAAGTAATAAATTATTGTTGCTATAAGACATTATGCTTTGGAATAATTTGTTATGTAGCAGTAACATGCTAATACAAAAAATATGAAGATAAACTAGAAGTGATCTAACATGGATGGAAAATGAAGTATGAAGAGAGAGGAATAAAAGAGGAAGATGGGGAGCCAAGCAAGAACTGGCTCCTTCAGAGTTTTATAAGCCTTTTTGAGTGATGGGGAACTATCCAGGGGCTTAAAGTAGATGTATGATCAGATTTTCACTTTAGACATATTACTGTATATAAAGGTTAATAGCTAGGAGGAACACACACTAGAAAGAGGGAGACCAGTAAAGTGACATTTGTAGTGATCCAGACTAGAGTTGTTAATATCCTGAATTAGAATAGGGACTATGAGGTTGTGTAGCAAAGAACAGATTGGAAGCACAATTGAAAGATAGAATGAGAAAGACTTGGTACTTTATCAAAAATGAAAGATGAGGGAGACAGAAAGTCCAGAGCTGATGCCTGGTCTTCGATTTGGGCAACTGAAAGGTTGGGAGGAATCATTCTCTGAGATAGAAACTCAGGAGAAGAATGAGGTCTGGATGGGGGTGGAGGAGATAAAAGCATGTTTGATATTTGTTAAGTTTGCAATGCCAGTAGGATTCCAATCAGAGATTCCCAGTAAAGAGTTGTTTATATAGATCTGAAGCTCAGGTAAGCAACTTGGGTTGGAGATAGTTTTGGCAATTCTTAGCTTACAGTCAATACTTGAAACCATTCAAACATTTACCGAGCACCTAAAATATGTGTCTTGTGTTGTACTATATGCCAAGAATATGGAAGTTAGCAACACAGACTAGGCTATGTAATTTAGTGAAGAAGAGTCAACCTTGGTCAAATAATCATACAAATATAAATATACTGTCTTAAGTACTGTGAAAGAAAGATAAACAGTAAACCATAAGAGTATATAACAAAGAAACTTGATCCAGTCTGAGAAATCAAGGAATAGTTTCTTGATATAAGGGATGCTTAAGCTGAGATCAAAATTATGAGAGGAATTTCCAAGGTCAGTAGGGAGAGAGAGAGTAGAAAAAGAGAATGTTCCAGAAGAGGGGACAGAATCAGTAGGCCTAGTGTAAAGGTGTCTAGAGTCAGTGTGGTGGGATCACAGGGAGAGAAGGAAACTGGTACAAGGTATATAGAGAGAAGTTATGGTCGATGTGGATAGAAAGAGACAGATTTGGAAAATATTTTAGAGGCAAAACTGACAGTTGGATGAATTAGAGGGAGAAATGGAGGAGAAATTATTGAAAATAATTTTGGGGGGAATTGTTTGTATATCTGAATAGATGATAATGCCATTCATTAAAACAGGAAACACTGGAGAGCTAGGTCAAGGTTTGGAGGGAAAAATGCAAGATATCCATTTTGGAAATACTGAATTGGAGAAGTCTTTAAAATATCCAAGTTGCGGGGCACCTGGGTGGCTCAGTTGGTTAAGCCTCCAACTTCAGCTCAGGTCATGATCTCACAGTTCATGGGTTCAAGCCCCACGTCGGACTCTGTGCTGACAGCTCAGAGCCTGGAGCCTGCTTCAGATTCTGTGTCTTCCTCTCTCTCTGCCACTCCCTTGCTTGCTCTCTCTCTCTCTCTCTCTCTCTCTCTCTCTCTCGAAAATAAATAAACATTAAAAACATTTTTTAATAAAAATAAAAAAATAAACTATCCAAGTGGCAAGGTGGAGGAGAACATTGAATACACAGTTTTGGAGTTCAGAAGAAAGATCTGACCTGACATTTAATAAACTTGTGGATCATCAGGATATAAATAGTAACTAAACTCAAGGGCAGGGAAATTTTGAGGGGAAAAACAATTCCTAGGACCAAGGCTTGAAAAACTCAGTATTTATAAGACAGATATTTTGAGATGAGCCCACAGAGTAGCATAGGTGGAGTAGTCAAAGAGATGGGAGGGAAAGTATGGTATCAGAATCCAAGCATTCATCTATAGGATTTAGGCCACCAAGAAGTCAGGGGAAAGATGGCTAAAAATGTCCACTGGGTTTAGCAATATAAAGGTTACCAACAACCTTCTCAAGGGCCATCATGGTGAAGTGATGAGAACAGAAGCCAGGATGTTAGAATGAGCCGGGGAAATGTGGGAGGTAAGGAAGTGGAGAGGCATTTGTAGATAATTATCAAGAATTTTAGCCAAGAAGGGATAGCAAAGTAGGTGGATGGCATAGCAAGGGTTTATAGACAGATCTTTGTTGTTGATGGTGTTGTTCATTTTCTGTTTAGTTGGTTGGTTTTGGTGAGAGAGATTTGGGCTTGGGGCTGACAAGGATTCAGTAGAAAATGACATGTGGAAGAAAAAAAAGGAGAATACAAAGTGAAAAGGATCGCTAAAGAAAAAATACATAAAAGGAAAAGAGAAGATGGTCTAGGAAGAAAACATTTAAGAAATATTGTCACTTAAGGGAATATAGAGGACAAATGTACTAAGATCTGGACAGTAATAAGAGACAAAGCAAAATATAGTTCCAGGGAAACCAGGGAAAGGGAGTGTTTGAAGAAGGAAAGGGAGATAGATCCAGGGGGCCAAATGTGCAGTGAATGCTCGTAATGGCCTGGGATAGAATTGGTTCCTCAGAGCAGTGCGATGGAATCAGATTACAGTGGATTAAAGTGTGAGTGGACAGCCATTTCAGAATGAATTTTCATGAAGAGGAGAGTGAGCCCAGAAGGAAATACAAAGTCAAGTAGCGCGGTGAGGTTTTGCTTTTGTATTTGTAAGTAAGTTGGCAGAGAGTTAAAAATCATTAAATGCTGATGAGAAGGAAGAAACTGAACACACGGAGACATGAAATGAGAGAGTGAGGTTGCTAGTAATGGAGGAGAGAGCAAGAGGAAGGAGTAGATGAAGGAGAGTGGAGACATCATTCTCCTGTGGCAACAGAAAACAGGAAGAAACGGTGATGGAAGCAGGGATGTTTGTATTGTTGATGGCAGAACATTGAGGGAGTTATGATATGGTAAGCTTTTATTTTCTTTGTTAAATAGGAGACAAGATCTCCTCCTGAGAAAGAATCAGGGATAGATCGACAGAAAGCTTCAACTGCCTTTGCAATATTTTATCTCCTATGTGGGTGGTAGATGTACAGTGAACTTTGTTCTTTATACTTTTTCATATGCCTGAAATGTTTTATTTCAAAAACAAATAATGGGAGGGGCACCTGGCTGGTTCCGTCAGTAGAGCATGAGACTCTTGATCTTGGAGTTGTTGGTTCGAGCCCCATGTGGGGTGTAGAGATTCCCTAAGAAAAAAAAAATCTTTAAAAAAAAAAAGAATAGTGGGAATTGTGGTAGAGGCAAAAATTCGGGAACACTAAGTTTTGGAATAACTGACAGAGTAGAAAGAGCTGGCTGGGGTGACATGGGATGCTGGGCAGGCAGGATCCTAGTTGATTTTAGAGACCAACTGTTCACCAAATCACTTTCCTTTCCTCTAGGATAGCCAGTGAGGCTGTGTTTTTCTAGCCCGTGATGTAACCAAATGATTGAGTCTGGACCAAAGAATGTGAGACAAAGGAATAGAAGCCTCCTTCCTGACCCTCCACAATCCTCATGTATGCGGCCTTTCCTTTTCTTTCTCCGTTAGATGGTTGAATAGACAGGACTCCAAGGACTTTAGAGTAAGACAGAGCCACAACTAGGCAGGAGCCTGGGTTCCCGAGTCAGCAAGTGGACAGCAAGCTCCCAGGGGAGCCATCGAAGTGGGAAGACACATGACGCTCTCCAGTGTAAGTGACTCATTCATTTTGACTACATTGACCTGCTAAAATTTAGGGATGGTTTGTCACAGCAGTTACTGTAGCCTTGTACTCCTCTTCGCACATGTGAAATTATTTTTTTTTCCTAATACTGCCATGTGTGACCATGTGCGGATGATGAGAACTATTACATTATATTCTCTGATTAGATAATTGAATGAGATGGCCCAAAGGACAAAAGAATGAAAGGAGTAATGAATAGACGATTGGATTTGTGAACAATTACATTCATTGAATAAGTACATAACTAATTAGGATTCCCATTTGGAGGCAGAGGACTTGAGAGACAGCAAAAGCATGACTGGTACTTCACAAATACGAAACAGCTTCCTGTCCTCAGGCAGGCACTAGGGAATGTGCTCCCCACCCCCTCATCTAAGCTGGATTTACAAAAGAGAATAGCTTCCCCTACTTCCGGTGAGACTCCGCTCGGTGCGTTCACTGTCAGAACCAGGGAAGAAGCCTCCAAATGTTGGTGGAAGCAATACGATCAGCTGAGACCTACCTGGCTCCCTGCCCCCACAGCCTTCCTTTTCCATTCTCTTTGTTCCTGCCAAATGGGTCTTCATTTGAGGCTCGGAAGCCATCTAGTGCAGGACAGTAAATATGATGAAAGAGGCTGGGATTGGAGAAGACTGGGAACTTTATACATGATGGAAATAGCCCCAGACTTTGGAGCTCAACAGGCTTGAGTTCCACCACTTACTAGTTGTGTGGTCTTGGGCAGGTCAGATGATTAATCGGAAATGTGGATAAAAATGGCTGCCTCCCAGGATCATTTTAAATTTTGGCAATGGCTTATGTAAAAATCTCTGGAACATAGTACATCTTCATAAATGGTGATATTTTTTATTGTTGAGGTGGGGGGGGGGTAACCTCTTGTATTAGCTTCAGGCAGCATACGTAAACTTTCCCACAGGGAAAGAGGGAGGAGAGTGTGATTAAGGTTGAAGGTTGACCTAAAGGAATGCCCATCTCTGCTAGCCTAGGAGCTCCACCCATCCTCCATCTTAACCTACTCCCAGGGCCTTTGCACATGCGTTTCTTCTGCATGCTTTCTCCAAGAGTGGCAGGAAGCTTGTTCCCTCACTTCCTCTGGTCTTAGCTTCAGAGTTCCATCCTCCTAGAGGCCTTCTCTCTCCATGCTGTCTCTCTACTGTAGCATCCCCCCACTGTCACTCTCTACCCCCTTACCCTGCTTTCATTTGCCTTATGAAAATTGTCATGACTTGAAAATGATATACGCATTTCTTCTCTTGTTTATCACTCACCCACTGGGATATGAGATCCACCAGGGCAGAGATCTCCTCATTGTTCCCAGTGCCAGGCTCATAGTAGATGCACAACAAATTATTTTTAAGCGGATGAATACAAATTGAAAATATACCTAACCAAATATAGCATTTTTTCATCCATTCAAAAGCATCTGTTAAAATCATCACAGAAGTATCGATTAGCCGCACCGCTTTCTCCAACTAAAGGGCTAATGTAAAAAGGTAGGTATAGTATTTCTCCCAGTAGACCATAACCAAACCTTCCGTTCACAAAAGAATCTTTTGATATTCTGTAGAAGGGCTCCCTGGCTGAGTGAGATTTCAAAGTTCGATAGACCACACACACACACACACACACACACACACACACACACAGGCGGGCATGCACATACATTTGTTTGTTTCTACATACTTGGGGACTGGGAGGTGGGGGTGAAGTACATTTAACCCTGAGCACAACTTGAGTGGAGATGTGTGTAGACAAGTTCAACACGCTGGTGAGGCCCCAGAGAAGGCTGGGTAGCGGGGAAGCTGCCCAGTCCCTGGGAGTGAATTTACGACGGCAGAGATGAACTCTGCAGATTCTGTCTGTAGTGTGGCCTGACGGTGGGAGGAGCTAGTCGGTTTGGCTTTTCTGGGAACTCACCACGCTTGTGGTATCATGACCCCCGAGGAAGGCAGAAAAGACGTGAGTGGGAGTGGGGCCTGCGGGTTCCCCAGATCTGGCGGCACTTTCGTTCCCAAGCAGCCCAGCTGTGGAACAGCCCCAGACCGCGTCTCCTGTTCACCTCGAAAGGGGCTGTTTGGACGCCGACGTTAAGTGATCCAAGGAATGACGTTTGGAAGCAGCAGCTGCACCTCTGTGTCACCGGAGAGGCGGCGACACACCTGTGCACGGCTGTCACATCAGGGTCGGGTCGGCAGGGTGGCGGAATGTTCCACAGGGGCAGCACACCTCCAGCTCAGCCACACTGAGGTGGCGGGGGTAGCTCTGGCTGGGTGATGCCACTGCTGCCCAGCCCTCCTGGGAGATTTAGGACCTGCGCCCATAGAGACCCCACTTGGCCAGCAGCCACAGCGAGCCAGGACTGAGGCTCATGAACAGGCACCTGCAAGGCAGCCCTGAGGATCCCCAAAATGCCTGGTGAGGGGAAATTTGCAAGGCACTGGCATTTCTGTATAAGCAGATGGAAGGAGGAAGCTAAGGGGGATTTGGCGTTAAAATTAATGCATCCATATTTGTTGTTAATATGAGTAAGACTGGATTTGTCCTCACAAGCTGGTAGAGGTGGAGACATGTAAGTGCACTGATGGCCACAAATAAGGCAAAGATCTTTTGATTGTTGTAGCCTCAGAACGGAGCCCACGATTTCTACCTTCCCCCACCCCCCACAGCAATGATCCAAAAGGTTCAGAGCCCTTTGGAAGAGCGTTATTGTAGATAAACACTTGCTGGCTTAAGAAAAGAAACTCCAGCACATCCTAATAAAGTCTGGATGAGAACATCGACTTTGACATTTGAGTCAAATAAAGACATTTAATTCTTTATTAGGTACAGTTTGATTTTATAAAATCGAAAACAATTTGAAGGAAAACTCAGTAAGATTGGAATCTTACTTAAATTAATAAACAATGCTTATTACTCAATGCCAGATATATGGCTCTCAGATGATGTGCAGCCTACAAGGCAAGAGACATTTAACAAGGCTTTGCAGCAGCAAAATTAGAAAAAGTCTAAGATATATTGTAACAGTATAATAAATGTATTGTTGTAAGATTTATTAAGAAAAAGTATCTGTAGGAAAGAAATCCTACTGCACCTCTAATACAAAAACATAGCAAAGTAACTGAAGTTCTAAGTCAGGAGCAGGCAAACATTTTCTGGAAGGGGCAGATCATAAGTCTTTTAGACTCTCTGGTCCATACAGTCTCTGTCACAAATACTCCACTCTATCAGTGTAACACAAAAGTAGCCATAGACGGTATGGAAACAGAGTGGAACTATGTTCCAACAAAGCTTTACTTACGGACACTGAAATTTGAATTCCATATAATTTTCAGGTGTTACAAAATGGTAACTTTCTTCTGTTTCTTCACCACTTAAAAATATAAAACCATTCTCAGCTTGTAGACCATACAAATGACAAGCCAGATTCGGCCAAAGGGCTACAGTTTGTCATCCCCTGTTCTAAGTGGTTGACTTTCAAAGACCTGTCGCAGGTACTCATTGTAAGCGGTGCCCTATTTTTTCACTTTCTGCTCATGGTAATTTCAACGTCTGGTTTGGAATGATGATCCCTGTTCCCCTTCTAACCTTTCCCCCATCTGTCTTTCACTTTCTGCCCCAAAGCTCTTGGGTTTACTTTACTTACAAGCTCTTAACACCTTCCTATAATCCCATTACCTCCCAGATGTCTTTATTAGATGCTGTGTATTGTGCATTAGGTATAATCAATGGTGTTGGCTGCGAGAACCATTCTGAGAGTGAAAGAAATTACTCTTTGCTCTGGAAGAGCCGGTCAGTTCACAGTGAGGAGGCTTTCCTGATAAGAAGACCATTTCTAGTTCTTTGTTGCTCATCCTTCCCCGCTCTGGTCATTTGGTGTGCAGGCTAACATGGATTACTAGAGCAACTGGGCATCTTACAGTTGTGTTATAGAGCAGAGAAAAAGACTTTTGTGTTTATTTTCCCAGAGAAACATAAATGTGATTTTTTTAAATGAATCATTACCTCTAAAATACTCCAATGGCCTTACCTTGCAAGGGAAGGTGTGTGTGTGTGTGTGTGTGTGTGTGTGTGTGTGTGAGAGAGAGAGAGAGAGAGAGAATATTCAACTGAGAAAAGACTTCCTGCTTTGACATTCACGAAAGCCCTGAGCTTGACCTCCCTGATATCTCAATATCTCCATTGCTTGTTTATAATTCCTGGAGAGATGTCTTCCTGATTTACTCATCAAACTAAGTTTATTGAGTGTCTACTGTATGCCAGGTACAGTTTTAAAAACTTGGGGTCCAGGGGTGCCTGGGTGGCTCAGTCAGTTAAACGTCCAACTTCGGCCCAGGTCATGATCTCGCAGTTCGTAAGTTCAAGCCCCGTGTCGGGCTCTGTGCTGATGGCTCAGAGCCTGGAGCCTGCTTCGGGTTCTCTGTCTCCCTCTCTCTCTGTCCCTCCCCTGCTTGCACTCTATCTCCCTCTCTCAAAAATAAATAAACAGTAAAATAATTTAAAATGTGGGGTCCATCAGTGAAAAAAATAGACAAAGATCTCTTTTTTTTTGGAGTGTTTATATTTCAGTTGGAAAGATAGGTATAAACAGTAGACAACAGTTAAGTCAATTAGGTAGTGTGTTAAAAGGTGAGAAGCACTACTTAAAAACAAAGCAAAGGGGGTTCAGAAGTTCTGGAGCTTCTAATTTTAAATAGGGGAGTCAAATTAGGCCCATTCAGAGGTTGACATTTGAGCAAAGACTTCAGGGAGATAAAGGAGTTTACCAGGTTGATATCTTAGTTAAGAATATTCAGGCAGGTGCTTGCGGTGACAGGGATGGAGTTAGAGAGCATAACGCTAAGCGAAATAAGTCGGAGAAAGAGGAATACCATATGATTTCACTCATATGTGGAATTTAAGAAACAAAACAGACGAGCAAAGGGAAAAAGAGAGAAGCAAACCAAGAAACACATTCTTAACTATAGAGAACACACCGATGGTTCCCAGAGGGGTGGGGGAGGGGGAGGTGTGAAACAGGTGATGGGATTTAAGGAGAGCACCTGTGATGAGCACCGGGTGTTGTATGGAAGTGTTAAATCACTGAATTATACACCTGAAACTAACATAACACTATATATTGACTAACTTGAATTAAAATACTTCAAAAAAACAAAGAAAGGAAATGCAGAGAAAAAAAGAAGAGAATAAACATGTCAATATAAGTGAAGAAAAAAAAAAGAATATTAAGGCAGAGGAACAGCTAGTACAAAGGCCCTGAAGTAGCAACACGCATGATGTTACCCTTTGTAAACTATTTGTGGATTAGAACAGTTTAACCTTGAGAACTTCTCTCTCATTAAATTATTGGCCCTTCTAGAGCTTCTCCTAGATAAAGTGACTCGAACTGGTTCCTTGGCTCCCTCCATTTAGCCCACTCTCTAATTGGATAACACCATAGGAAAGGGTTCTGGTTCCAACTTTAACTCTCTAGAATCCCCTCTCGTATTCTGGGATGAGAGGTTGCAAAAGAAAGAAATTAAGAGCTGAGATTGGACAGGGAAAAGTTGAAATCCCACTTCTGCAAGCTTCAGTTCCCTTAAGTGTAAAATGGAAATAATAATAATAATAATAACTAAATCATAGGGATTTTTAGATTAAATAGACATTAGCATAGTACATGTCAAAAATAACAATAATAATAGTAATAATAATAATAATAACAATAATTGGAACAGGAAGAAACTTTGGAAAGTGATGGCTATGTTTATGTCCTTGATGGTGATGATGACTTTTCTAAGTGTGTGGTTGACCCCAAACTCATCGAGTTGTATGCATTAAATATGGCTTTTGATGTGTCAATTATACCTCAATTAAGTGGTTTTACATATATAAATAAAAAGTTGAATAGTGCACGTAAAACATTTGGCACAGGGTCAGACATACTTACTGCTATTATTAGGTATGATTTTTGTATTTTCTACATTGAAAAAAATAACTTTGATGCTTTATAAGAAACTTAATAGAAGGGATTCCATTGCCCATGATTTTGATGTTGAGTTTGCCCAAAGAAATTGATCTCAAGTGGAATAAAATATCCATATAGGGTAAATTAAGAGCACCTACCCCTTCATGGACTTACAGGTGAATATGCCCATGATAGTGATGCTATTATGCTTAGTTTCTGTAATGAACCTTGCACATGAAACTATTACTTTCTTGAATGCAAAAGCTTACTATTTACATCAACGTGAACTCAGGAGGGAAAATGATAATGAAACCAGCTGCTTGGGTTTTTTTTTAAAGCCTTTATAATAATTTCCTCTCTTTTCATTTTATAGAATTTAAAAATTACATGATCAAAATCTCTTCCAGAGAAAATTGCCCAAGATGAGAATCTTGCCATCTATAGAGAAAAGATGAGTCCTGTAAATGTTGTACAAGTAATTGCCATAAAGTTTAATGAAAATCTGTTCCAATACAGTGAAAATCAAAGAACAAGAAATATCTACCATGCTGGCAGCAGCAGGAAGAGGAACAAAAACCTACCCTGTTTTATAAATAAATGTGAGGATTTCAACTAATGGGCATAAGAAAGGGAGGAAATAATTACAATTCCATGCCTTGGAGAATGTTATTTAATTAAGCAACATGATAACAAACCTCCATTCAGGACATAGTCTCACGTTCTTAGCAATTTACACTCTGAGGGAAGGAAAGAACCAAAGTAATAACTAGACTGAGATAAACTAGTGTTTTCATTTCTGGTGAGCTTCCCCGCGCACATTAGTGTCAGCATCGGTAGATTTGGTTCTCTTTTTAAAATGGATAGAGTGAGCAGAGAAAAACACTTCATTCTCATCTCACATTCAACAGGCTAATTGTATTACATGAACAGAAACAAATAACCTTCCTCCAAAGCCTCTCAAATCTTCCCGAACAAAAGCTTCGTTCCACGATGCAACACGGCAGATGCATCCAAACGGACTTCTCCCCAAAGCGGGGTCTTTTCCACCATGCTGGGAAGGAGTAAAGGAGCTTCCAGGCCTCGCCACTTGGCCCCCGTGTGATCTTTGGCAATTGATTTGAATTTCTGGGTCTCTTATTCCTCATCTGTGAAAAGGAGGTAAAAGATACTGTCTCACAACAGCTTCCCAAGGATGGCTTGGGAAGCGTGCCCTGAGGATTTCCATTATTTCCATCCACAGGTACAGATAAACTAAAAATAGCGTGATCGCCCTGAAAACAAAGCTTCAAGCTAAATCCGTAAACTCTTCTCATTTCCTCCCTCCAGCCCGCGTGGAGCTAGAGCACCACTTCTAAGACCCTCCCGTGTAACAAGACAAAGGTTTTGGGTTTAAGTGTCAGAAGCCCATTCAAGGCAGCTAAGCAGAAGTTTACTAGAAGGTACTACTGTATCTCTCAGAGCCCAATGAAGATCAAAACCGGGAAGTGGAAAACTGCCAGCGGCACTTCCTTGTGCCTCTCTCTACCTATGTATCTCTAAGTTTGAGGTTTTAAAATCAAAAGAGGATTGGGGCGCCTGGGTGGCTCAGTCGGTTAAGCATCCGATTTCGGCTCAGGTCATGATCTCACGGTTTGTGAGTTTGAGCCCCGTGTCGGGCTGTCAGCTAGAGCCTGGAGCCTGCATCGCATTCTGTGTCTCCCTCTCTCTTTGCCCCTTCCCCACTCGTGCTTTGTCTCTCTCCCTCTCTCAAAAATAAATAAACATTAAAAACATTTTTAATCAAAAGAGGATTCTAAGACACAAATTTTTAAAAAAAACATTAAAAATCATTTTCCTTGGATTTGACGGTTCTGATCAATTCTAGATACAATTCTAGCCCCCACATTCTAAGTTGATAATTGGTCTTCTACATAAAGTGGTGCCTTGTTTCCACAAGACTTGCAGGAAGCTGCCACAAAGCAAGTATATATTTTTGGTCTCCATTGCCCCCTCTTTTTTTCTTTTTTAATTTGAGAGAAAGAGAGAGAGCACATGCTCTGGGGAGGGGCAGAGAGACAGAGAGAGAGAGAGAAAGAGAGAGAGAGAGATCTTAAGCAGGCACCATGCTCAGTGCGGGGGGGGGGGGCCCACTCGGGGCTCAATTCCACAACCTGGGATCATGGCACGAGCTGAAATCGAGTGAGACGCTCAACCGACTGAGCCACACACACACACACACACACACACACACACACTGCCCTCTTTAAATTCCCCCCAGTGGGGCTCGATTTTCCCTTGCTCCAGGATTCAAACTGGGAAGTGCAATTACTTTTCTATTTAGTCCTCGGTAATACAAAGTCTGTGGTCACTTTAAATCTCGGAACACAGTCTCCAATCAGTGTTCAGTCCCATATAATAATGAACCCTTCAATCTTCATTTGAAGGCTCTTGTTCTCCTCTCCTGGGTCTGGTCCTCTGTACAATAAAATAAAAGCACCTCGCTGGCTCTCTCCTTCAGGTGAAGATTCACCCCAATCACCTTTAACTTCTTAGTGAAGCTGAGAGGCTTCAGAATTGTTTAATCTTTGCAAGAGCTGTGTGATGGTGGCCCTAGAAACCTGATTTGGGGTCTGATCCCATAGGCTTGGGTGGGGGTCCCCTGGCTCCTTTGACCACCTGCTTTGAAGGTCTCTGCTCACTCCCTTGCAACCCTCTCCAGCTGTAGAAGCTTGCCCTTGGCAGTGGGAGTGGCCTTGCTGGAGGTGCCCGGAGTGTCACTGCCCCACCCGAGATGCCTCACCACCATCCTGATGACCAGGGCGGAGCAGACCCCCAGGTACTCTTCAGGCTCCAGAGCTCCCCAAAGTTTCAAGCCGAGGCTACACTTCACCTGAAACCACATTCCTGCTTAATCTCTCCCCTTCCTTCTCCTGCTTTCTCCACTCCTTTACAGACTTTACCTCTCAGCAGTCTGGTACGTCTGTCTCACTCCCTGGCTTGGGCTCTTTCTAGGGAACGCAGTCTAGCACGACTACATGTTGTGCCCTGGTTCCTCTGTCACAACTTCCAGTTACGCCAGAAGCCAATCACCCTATACTACCCGAGCCCTCTTCCCGCCAGAACAATAATGAAGTCCCCTGGAACACTTTTTAATAGTCAATAAGGTATTGCTCTGCCTCAAAAAAAAAAAAAAAAAGGCAAAAAAGCTTGCAATCCTAGATCCTCCCTATTTCGTCTTTTGCCTCTAATTGCTTCCTGCCGAAAAAGGGAGAAATCCATGTGGTTTTTATTTTTATTTTTTCCCCTTTTAAGTCATATATTTGGCTGTCCAATACCTAACTCTGAATACCAGTATTTTCCAGTAAATCAGAAAAGAGGATTATCTGTCAACCCCGAAAGGAAAATAAAACCAAGATGCACAAGCAGAAAAAAAAAAAATCCATTTTCGCCAGGTCGTTCACCTACATCATTCCTTCGGAATAGAAACAAAGTAAAAGAATTGCTTTGTTCTTTCAGACAACCTGGCCCAAAGGAAGCAGAAGAGAAAAGATGAACTCAGAGTTGTCTGTACTTATATAAAGCCTTCCCGTGAGTAAATAGTGTTCATTAAAAGGTCACTCTTGATTCTTTTCACTCGGTTCCGACACAGAAAACTGTCTGATGGCCAAGAAGAGCGTTTTGTCCTGGTGTGAATCCTAGGACACGGAGAGGCCGCAGTAACCCAGACAGCCTTGGGGGGATGCAGGTGGCCTGAAACCCTCCTGCCACACCATGAGAAAACAGGAGGGAGGTAAGGAAGAAAGTGCTCAATAATGCCCTAGGACAGAGGTCGGCAAACCTTTTCTGTAAACACCAGATAGTCAATATTTTCAGCTCTGCGAGCTGTGCTGTCTCTGTTGAGATGAATCTCTGTAAAGCAGCCATAGGCACTACTCAACAGAATGGGCGTGTCCGGCTTCCATGAAAACTTTATTGACAGACACAGATATGTGAGTTTCATGTAATTTCATAGATCTCAAAATCTTTTCCTTTTAGTGTTTTTCAACCATTTAGGTATGTAAAAATATTCTTAGCTCCCGGGTCCTCTGAAAACAGGAAGTGGGTTGGATTTGGCCCTGGGGCTGTGGTTTGCCAACCCCTGCTCTTGGTCATAGGGTAGAATTTCTCCAATTCGTTTAGGACTGACTGGAAGTGGGTGGTTACATTGAAAAAGCCAGTTAAGTCAGGATTCATCAAAATAATACTTATTTTTAGTAAACTACTTTAAATAATAACGGATTAATATATACTTCCTTACCTGTTCTTTCCATATAGACCATGACTTTTAAATAATTTATTTATTTTTCATCCAAGTTTTTATTTAAATTCAAATTAGTTAACCTAGAGTTAAGTATTGGTTTCAGGAGTAGAATTCAGCGATTCATCACTTAGCAACAGCCAGTGCTCATCCCAACAACAGCCCTCCTTAAGGTCCATCACCCATCTAGCCCATCCCCCACCCGCCTCCCCTCCAGCAAGCCTCAGTTTGTTCTCTATAATTAAGTCTCTTATGGTTTGCATCCCTCTCTGTTTTTATCTTATCTTATTTTTCCTTCTGTTCCCCTATGTTTGTTCATCTGTTTTGTTTCTTAAATTCCACATAGGAGTGGAATCATATGGTATTTGTCTTTCTCTGCTGACTTATTTCACTTAGCATAATACACTCTAGCTCCATGACTTTTTATTTTAGCAGAAGTCTGCCGGTTAGATTTCAGAGAGCCTTCCTTAGCACTTGGACTAAAGTTTCTCTTCTTTAAAAAAAATTTAATACTTATTTATTTTTGAGACAGAGACAGACAGAGCGTAAGCAGGAGAGGGGCAGAGAGAGAGGGAGACACAGAATTCGAAGTGGGTTCCAGGCTCTGAGCTGTCAGCTCGCAGGGCTCGAACTCGTGAACCATGAGATCATGACCTGAACCGAAGTCAGATGCTTAACCGACTCAGTCACCCAGGTGCCCCAGACTAAAGTTCATAGTTCAGTTTAGTCTTCAGAGGGTTGAGAATTTGAAGCTTTACAAATTCATTCAAGGTGCAGAATGCTTCTAGCTTTTACAGACCTCCCCAATCTTTTATAGCTGTGCCCCCACAACAGAATTTTTGACAGCACTGTTTGAAAAACTTGCCTTTACCAGTGTTTTGCCAAAGCACCCAATCTTAAAATAGCAATTTTCTTCCTTATTAAATTGGGTAATTGCTGACAAAAAAAACGTGGCATAAATAGGTTTAAAAGCAAATGAAATGAACACTTAATAATCACAGAACTTAATGGTGGAAAGAGGTGTGTGTGTGTGTGTGTGTGTGTGTGTGTGTGTGTGTGTGTGTGAGTGAGTTGAGGGGACTGTAAATGAGACCATCCTTCCATACGGAAGTAATCCTTGGGCAGTGGCCATCAGTCGCTGCCTTCCATAGGAGGAAGGTAGTGTCTGTTACTGTTAATCCAGCAATCAGTTGAGTGGAGTTTCCTGCTTTCTGACCACACTCTTCTGGTGCTTGAACTGGATGTGGGAAGGGAAAGTAGTACAAGGATTGTCCATCTTTTTATTGAAAGAAGTTAGTGGAATTGCATTTCCTATGTTTAGAGTGAGAGCATGCCTCAAAAGAAACATAGTTGTCATTTTTGTCCTCAACAAAGCTAAAAGCCCAGTTCAAATGAGTTAGCCCATGATCTGGGAGGTACATATTGAGTCTTCCCGGGAGGGATGGGTAGTCCAGCACAAGCACAGCTGTTGAAGGAATGTCAAGCTGATTAGAGCATAATCATCATGAAAACATAGTCAAAATGTAGTGGAGACAGCCAAAAGGGAATGAAGAGAGAAGAAAAAGAAGGGTAGTCTCGACAAAAGAATTGCCATGTTTCCCAAAATAAACGTGTCATCTCTTCAGTGATTAAATTCCAGTGCTTTTATCTTCTCCAGTGAGCACAGTATTGGTGAAAAACTAATCCATATATTTAAATTATTTGTATATATTTTCCTAGATCTCTCTAGTAGAATATGAACTTCCCCTGTGATTCATACTTGTTTATTCTCCTGAAAAAAAGTGCAAGTGGCTTTTAGCCTCCATTTCAGTACCTGCCCTACATTCCCGTTGAACCTTCCCTGCTCCCAGATAGATAGATGCCATGCCCATTCTTTCCTGAAGGGATGGATCATCCCATTCCACACCATCTTTAATACTAGCATAACCCAAGATAATTGACAAGAAAAGGACCCACAAACCCTTGAACACCCAAGCTCCTGACTGGGGCCTCTATTCGAATGTGATCTTTTGTGAAATTCTAATATTCCACTTGAGCTTTGGCCTGTTGTCAGTCCCTTGGATAAATGCACATTATAATCCTCACCAGCTACGCTACACCCTATGACTGACTCCTTTAGACTAGCTGGATGCGAGGAGAGGGGAAGGGAAGGGAAGGATGGATGCTCATATGTGATCTTATAACACCAGAAGATGTCGTTCGTTGCCTTTGTGATCTTCAAAGATGTTTACAGCTGTCTCCTGGGACATGTGAGGTTGGTCCCTGCTTGTCTACTCTGTACTGAGTTCCTTCTGATTTCTCCTGTAGATTTTGGGTTCTACAGGAGAATATTTCATTGAATATTCAAACATTTTGAATATTTCATGGCACACCTCTGTGCCCCTGCCCCCTGCCTCCACTCCCCAGGGAATACTCCTACTTGCATATGTGACATCCACAAACTGGAAACTCAGGCCATCCACATACAGAAGCCCCCTCTTGGCTCTGGAAATGAAGTTGATTCTTGGCCCTTCCTGAACCGTCCTTTTCATTGCTTGGGCGGGAGTCTGACTTCAGTCCTCAGGCCTCTGAAGCTTTCTCAGGCAAGAGTCCTTGGATCTCCCAAGAGCAGCGATGCATTTCAGACTCCCTCAGTGCTTTGCCCCACTGCCCCCTGCCTAGGGTGGGACTAGGAGGCAGCCCCTTCCCAGACCACCTCCAAAGGCAACGACGCCCCATAGGTCAGCAGCAGTCCTCTGCAGAGAAATTTCTTTTGCAATCTCCTTTACTAAGTCCTCTCTCTGATGCCTTTTTATAGCCTTGACACGGCTGAGGGATCCAGGGGTCCTAGAACAAGATCTTAGACTCATTTCCTTTAAAATCACTTTTATGATGCTCGTGCTGACTGATTTGGCACTTTCACATCTACTGTAATTTCTGTTGTAATTTCTTGTCTGGCCTGAAACATTCATCTTAACATAGTTATACATGCAAAACTCTATCGTCCAGAGACAATCACTGAAGACATTTGGGTATATATGCTTTTATATACATAAAGTATATTTTTCTTAATAAAACTGAGGTTATTTTGTAACCTGAATTTTTTTCGATTAACAATATATTCTAAGCATCTTCCCATGTCAGTAAATCTGTACATCAACATTTTTTAATTTTTTTAAACATTTATTTATTTTTAAGAGACAGCTCATGAGCAGGGGAGGGTCAGAGAAAGAGGGACACACAGAATCTGAAGCAGGCTCCAGGCTCTGAGCTGTCAGCACAGAGCCCGACGTGGGGCTCGAACCCACAAACTGTGAGATCATGACCTGAGCCCAAGTCGGACGCTCAACCGACTAAGCCACCCAGGCACCCCAACTTTTTTTAACAATTAAAAGCTATTCCATTGTATGGAGGCTACCATTATTTAATCAATTCCTTTTTGATATAGATTGAAGCTGTTTCTTCTCTCTATTGGGATAATTGACCACTTAAAGACATCTTTATTTATATACTCCAATCCATTCAGTTATTTAACTAATATTTATTGAGGACCTATTATAAAAGAGTAGTATGATTCTCCTTGGGATGAATTTCTAGATGTGGAGTAGCAGAGTCAAAATGTATGCATATTTTACAACATTTGGTATATATTTCCAAATTGTCCTCGAGGCATATGTGCATTTGTATATAATGTGTGAGTGTGTGAAAGAGACATGCATTTAGTCCTTAGAGAAGAACAAAAGTGTTTTTGAAACTTCTTCACAATATAATACCATTTACACTTGATTAACCCGAGTTTTAGATGTATTTATTTAACTCCAACAAATTATTGGATCTGCCGTCTTTTACACTAAACTAATTATAGACTTACATACAAGTTCAGAAATAATTCAAAGTCCCCATGGATCCCACGCCCATTCTTCCTGACGTTTATATGCTACCATAGCACAGTTATCAAGAAGAGAAAATTAACATTAGCATATTGTTAACCAAACTGCAGAACTTATTCAAGTTTTCACAAGTTATTACCCTAACGTACCTTTTCTATTTCAGGATCTTAGCCAAGATCCCACTCTGTATGTAGTTATTATTTCCCTCTT
This sequence comes from Cryptoprocta ferox, assembly GCA_028646485.1. Taxonomy (NCBI): domain Eukaryota; kingdom Metazoa; phylum Chordata; class Mammalia; order Carnivora; family Eupleridae; genus Cryptoprocta; species Cryptoprocta ferox. The sequence continues at coordinate 95,969,624 of CM053579.1, forward strand.
GGTCTCCTCCAATCTGTAACAGTTTCTTAGTTTTTCCCTTTTATGACCTTGAAACTTTTGAGAAGTATTGAGCAGTTATTTTGAGGAACATCTCTCATTTGGGGTTTGTCTGGTATTTCTAACAGCTGGAGTCAAGTTATGCATTTTTGTCAAGAGGACATCATATCGAGAGTTTCACAATGTTGATATGTCTTATTACTTGGTGCTGTTTACCTTGATCTCTTGGAAATGCCATTTTAATGCTGCAGAAGGAGAGTGCAAACAGTATTCTAAGGCATCAACTATATACTAGGCACACTGCCTTTGTTCTTCCCATAATCCTAAAGACTCTGTAGAATAAGTCTCACTATCCCCATTTTATTGAGTCTCTTAAAATTCTGTAGCTCACCCAAAGTCCTAAAAGATCTGTCTGACTCCAAAGCCAGGGCTCTTCCTGGCACTGGATAAGCATTTCTTTAGCAGGGAAATCATTAACAGCAAACCCAAGCGCATGCAACTGTGAGTTGCCACTCTCCTAGAGTTTGACTCTCAATTTTATTGTCCCCAAGGAAGAGATCTGTCAAGTCACACTTTCAAAAATAGTCTTTTGTTACGGATTAACAAAGCCAAATATTTAGCGATCGTAATTTATGGAAGATTTTTCCATCCTACACAAAAATCACAGTGCCTTTGAGCCTTCCTCTGCAAGATTTGTGATGTTATTTTCTTTTGGTTTATTGTAATCTGGAAGCCAAAAGACAAGTGCAAAATAATTTCCTAAATTGAAAATTGTGAGACGTTGTTTTTCCAGTGAGTTATATGTAGACAGCACCTGCATCAAACTGATTGTCTGAAAGTCGATGATTTATTTCTCTCTTCAGCTAGTTTGTCTCCCAGGGAAGGAAAATACTAAAAGCATAATACGTACATAGCACTTCCCATTTTGATTTTTTTAAATTTTAATTCCAGTATCATTTCATACAGTGTTGTATTAGTTTCAGGTGTACAACACTGTGATTCAACAGTTCCACACATCACCCAGTGCTCCTCACGACAAGTGCACTCCTTAATCTCCACCAGATATTTCCCACATTCCCCCCACCCACCTCCCCTCTGGTAACTATCAGTTTGTTCTCAATAGTTAAGAGTCTCTTGGCTTGTCTCTCTTTTTTCTTTCCCTTCGCTCCTTTGTTTTGTTTCTTAAGTTCCACGTAAGAGGACTGACGTATGTCACTTAGCATTATACTCTGTAGCCATCCATGTCTCTGTAAATGGAAAGATTTCATTCTTTTTTATGGCTGATTAATATTCCATTGCATATGTATACCACATCTTCTTTATCCAATCGCCTATCAATGGACACTTGAGCTTCTCTATACTTGCGCTATTGTAAATCATGGTGCTATAAACACAGGGGGTACATGTATCCCTTTGTATTAGTGTTTTTGTATTTGGGGAGTAAATAGTAGCACAATTATTGGATGGTAGGGTAGTTCAACGGTTAACATTTTGGAGCCTCCATAGTGGTTTCCACAGTGGCTACACCAGTTTATATTCCCACCAACAGTAGCACTTACCATTTTGGACAGTTAATGCCTGGGCCCTGTGAATGTCCTTGCAGCACCATTTAAAGGGTTAACACTTCGATCTGCTCTGATAGGATGGCTGAGTGTGAAAGAAAACCCAAAAAGTGGAACCCCTGAAGAAAAGCAAAATGAGATCGTGCATGGAAAGTGTTTAGCATAGTGGCTGGAACGCAGTGAACATGCCATGAATCTTAGCTCTTCTTGCTGCTGCTGCTGCTGAAGCTGTTCTAGATGTCACTGTTGTTTAACCTGGGAAAGCGAATATGTGGCTGGCTCATCCCCTGCTCCGTGAGGCAAAGGGACAGACTGCTATAAATTTAGAAAGGAAGATGGCTCGTCTGTGGCCAGTTTGGCTGCTGTTTATCTTCTGTAAGTGCTCTTGTGCTCTTCCATTGCAATATAACCTAAAAGCGCCATTATGAACCCACTTGGGAGCAAGGCTCAGAGCTAAATCAAGGCAATGTGGCAAGGAGTCCGTTAACTCAGTTCAGCCACTTTTGCAGTTACTTCCATTTGGGCTTTGTATCTGAGAAAGTGGCATTAGCATATAATAATCATAGTGGCCCTGGCTATATGGCAGAGTTTCCCAACCTCAGCCCTGCTGACATGTGAAGGCTGATGTTTGTTACTGTTGTGGAGGGTGGCACATTGTAGGATGTTTGCAGCATCCCACTGGCCTCTACCCACTGGGTGCCGTTAGCACCCCTTCTCTAGGTGTGACAACCAAAAATATCTCCAGACATTTCCAAGTGAACCCTAGGGGAAGGGGGGCAAAATCACTCCTGTTGAGAACTGCTGCTAAAAGGTAATGAGTAATTCCACACTCAAGGTAACTGATCATAAATTCAAACTGGGAGCATATGGGGGCTAGGAAACAATACTTATTGAGCAGTAAGTGCTTTGACAGATATTACCTCATATATTTCATGTAATTTTCACAATGGGGTCTACGAGATAGTTTTCATTACCCATTCCTGGATGGGAAAACAGAGACTCCGAGGAATCCGGTGATTTGCCCAACTTCCCACATAAGTGTTCTGTGGTAGAGTGGAGATTTGACAACAAAGCTCATGCTCATTCTCTTATACCTTCACGATTCTCGGTTCACATCGAAAAAGGCTCAGCCTCACCGGCCTCACCATGCTGAGTCTTCCGCCCAGGAAGGGGGGAGTTACACTTACCGAGTACACATGGTTTTTAAGCTCTTGTCTCTCACAACAAAATCCACCAGTCTTTATTCTGCTTCATGAAGCTGTGGCTGGGACCCCGTTGACCTACATTTCTCCTTTACCAGTTAGCTTCCTGTGTTGGTTTGCCAACAGGGGACACTAGAGAAAGGCTGGCAGGCAGGAGGAGGAAAGGGGGGGATTCCTTCTTCCTGTAAGCTAGCTCCTCCTGATCCAGCTGATCCAGCAACTGCCACCACTGAGTGCCTAAACTACTAATAGCAGAAACCAACACTAAGTCTCCATATGGCAACATCCTCCCAGGAGACGCACCAGCCACCTGGTGGCAGGGTAATTAACACTGGATCTCTTCTGTCACCCACCAAGTAGTGTTCTCTGTTCGCTTGGGCAACATGTTTTCTGGATATTGATTTGCCTTCTTTGCCAATAATGCTTCTGTCGGCACCACCATCTGTGCACACACGGAATGCTTTATTCATCATCACGATGGCCCACACATCATTGCTTCTGACCAGAAGCTCAGTTCACAGGGGAAAACGTGTGGCAATGACTGCATGCCCATGGAATTCACTGATCTTACCATGTACTTCATCACCCAGAAGCAGCTGGTCTAATAGAAGAAAGGAAAGCCTGACTAAAAGTTTAGTTATGACCAGTTGCGAGACAAGTAAAACAAAAAAAGATTGGCAACTATCTCACAGGAGGCAGAGTATGCTTTGAATCAGCAATGAATATCTGTGTCTAGCTCCCATAGGCAGAAATCATGGGCCCGGGAATCAAGGGAAGGAAGTGGGAGTAGCTCCTCTCACCATCAACACCTAATATCTTACTCACAAAATATTTCATTCAAACCCCATTCCTTGGGTTCTGCTGGTTTAGAGGACTTAGTTCCAAGCAGGGGACATGACCATGATTTCATTAGGTAGTTGAGACTGGCACTGGCCATTTTGTACTCCTGGTGCCCCCGAATCCAAGGGCAAAGAAGGGTAAAGACCTATCCTGGTTGAGACAAATGATCTGGATTATCAAGGGGAGGTTGAGTTGCTGCTACTCAGTGGAGTTAGAGTAGATTATGTCTGGAATCCAAGGGATTCTCTGGGACTCTTTCTGGTACTTTCAATGTCCAAGAGTAAAAGTTAATGGTAGCAGCATTGACCCTCCCCTGGCCCCTGAAAAAAAAAAAAAAGGCAGAACCACCCAACCAGGTAAAAGAATAGAATAGCAACTGGCTAGCCCAGGAAAAAAGGAACATGAAATGGCTACTGGAGGAAGGCTGTTATAAGCATCAGTGATGGCATTGCGAATGGTTATAGGTCTTAGGTTAGAGAAATGAAGCCTTCGGTTATATTTTCTTCCTTGCCTCCTGCTGTGTATGTGCGCATGTGTGTGTATGCCTGTATGTGTGTATATACAATACCAATTCCTTTTTTCCTCTCCTCCTTTTTTTATGTAAGTATTGTTCGTGGTAGTTAACTTCAAAATTTAGTCTTTCTTTTACTTTGAAGTAATTTTAGACTCACTTAGAAATTGCAAAAATTGTCATAGTTTAGCCTTTAGCTTCCAGAATATTCAAGTGTGATTGTGACTAAATTCAAGGAGGGATAAAATTATCCAGAAAGAGAAATAGTGACTGCCAACTACAGATGACTATCTTGATAGTGGGGACTTAGTCTCTCCCCTTTTTGAAAAAAATATGAGAGCATCTTTGTTTATGCAAAGGATAATTGTATATTGTTAGGCACAATAAGAAATTTGTGGCTTTAGTGTAATAGAATTTAAAATATGTACAAGAGTGTGTTTAGATTCTGCGATACCACAGGTCTGCATTCTGTCACTTATTATGCCATGGATACCTCCCATCTCCCCTCCTCTACTCTGCTTTGGGACTGGATCTCAGCAAACTACATTTCTCCTTTGCCAATGGCTTCCTGTGAAGTTCAAATGGTAGGGGGAGCTAGACACAGATGAAAAGGCTGGAGGAGAAAAAATAAAAGAACACCTTTCTCCTTGCTATTTCTGTGTCATCTCAACAGCAATAGACCTTTATCACAGCAGTGGCATTGGTTCCAGCCTCCAACTTTTATTTCTATCCCCAAACCAGCTTTATCATGTTACCTCAGAGGTACAAGAAGCAGTCAGATTGAGCCCTTCATCAGTGGTCTGATCCACAGAGCCTCTCTTCCCAGCTTCTTTTTTTTTTTTTAACAGCTTTATTGGGATATAATTCACATACTATTAAATGTGCCCATTTAAAGTATACCTTTCAAAAACAATAAGGTATACCTTTCAGTGGTTTTTTGTGTATTCACAGGGTTGTGCAACCATCAACACGATCTGATTTTAGAACATTTTCGGGACACCTGGCTGGCTCAGCCAGTAGAGCATGTGATTCTTGATCTCAGGTCTTGAGTTCAAGCCCCACATTGGGTGAGGAGCATAATTTAAAAATTAAAAAAAAAACACATTAAAATTAGAACATTTTCACCATCCCCAAAAGAAACCCAGTATCTATTAGTAGTCACGTTCCACACCTCCTCCAGCCCTAGGCAACCATTACTCTACTTACTGCGTCTATGGATTCTCCAGTTTTGGACATTTCATGTAAATGAATTTGTACCGCTTACAGCCTTTTGTGATCGGTTCCCTTCACTTAACATAATTTTTTTTACAGTTCACTCATGTTGTGGCATGTACTTCATTCCTTATGGCTGAATAGTATTCCATTGTATGAACATACCGCCTTTTGTTCAGCTGTTCATCATTCGGCAGACATTTGGGTTGCTTCTACTGTTTTTTTTTATAAATGTTTATTTATTTATTTTGAGAGAGAGAGAAAGTGAGGGAGGGACAACAAGAGAGGTAGAGAGAGAATCCCACGCAGGCTCCACGCTGTCGGTGCAGACCCCAATGTGGGGCTCAGTTTCACCAACCGTGAGATCACAACCTGAGCTAAAATCAAGAGTTGGACGCTTAACCAAATGAGTCACCCAGGAGCCCCATCTACTTTTTTGCTATTATGAATACTTGTACTATGAACATTTGCATAAAAATTTTGTGTAGACCTATGTGTCCATTTCTCTTGGGTGTATATCTAAAAGTGGAATTACTGGGTCATATGATACTTTCCAAGCTTCTTAATTCTGATCATCTCTATCTCTTTATCATATTCCCACAAACCCAGGAGTAGCAACTTCTTCCTTCACCTTATCATCACTAGATGACCTCTATGTTCCCTTTCATTCTTTCCAACCTCCAATACTGTGCAGTTAGTTCCCTGCATTAAGTGTCTTTAGTTGAATTACCGAGTATGATTTCTGGGTTTTTTTTTTTTTTACTAGACCCTGGATAATATGATCCTATGAAACATTATAATCAGTTTACCCATCTTCACTGAGCAAGGAATAGAAATCTCTTTAAACTTCAGCAGGTCAGATATAAATAACTCACACACAATGAAAGCTGTAACACCAGCATGTATATCCTGTTAGTAACAGGATTTAATTGGAATCCACTAAATGAGTGGCCACCCTGCAATAATAGTTTAAGCATCTTTCTGAAATGGTTTCAAGCCAGTGCCACTTAAATCCTGGAGGAAAATCCACTTCTTCATTTCTTCCTTCCCTTATTCATTTGTTCATTTAATAATCATTTATTTATCATTCAATTTGTGCCAGGCACTATGTTAGGTGCTGGTGCTATAATAGTAAATAACATGTACAAAAATCTTAATAATCATAGAGTTTATATTTTAGTGGAGCTAAACAAGTAAGTACTACAGATTTAAGTGTTAGATGGTGAATAGTGATGTGAAGAAATTTAAAGAATAGAAGGAAGATAAAGAGGGCTGGGTTTGGGGGTACATTTTTTAATGGGCTGGTCAGGAAAGGCTTCCCTGTAAAAGTAACAGTCAACAAACTCCCAAAGGAGAGTTTTCCCAAAGGCATGTGAATATCTGGAGGAAAAAGTGTTCCATGAAGAACAATGGCAAGACTTCCCTTTCAAGGCCTTGGGTTGGGAAGATGCCTGGTTTGTTCAAGGAACAGGAAAGGAGACCAACCAGGCTGACTTGATTCCAGGAAAGAGCTGTAAGAGAGAATGTCAGAGAGGCAATGCAGGATCCATCCTGTAACACGTTGTATGCCATTATAAAGACTTTGGCTTTTATTATGAGTGTGGTAGGAAGCCAATGGAAGGATTTTACCAAGGAAATATTGTGCCTTGACTTACATTTTAGTAAGATTTCTCTAGCTTCTGTGTTGAGAATAGATTATGGTAATACAGTTAGAAGGCAATAATCTGAACAGAGAATATTGTGGAAACAGTGGGGAAATAAGTAGCTGGATTCTGCATGTGTTGACAGAGTGCAACTGATTCCACTGTCAATGGTCAAGGAGGCCCTTCTCCATACAGTCAGTCTGGAAATGTGTGAGATGAGAGAGAAGTCAAAGATGACCCCCAAAATTTTAGTCTGAGAACCTGGTAAAATGAATTGCCTATTACTGAAAGAAGAAAAACTTTAGGGGGAGTAGGTTTCCAGGAGAAATCATGAGTTTGGTTTTGCTTATGCTATATTTGACACGTCTGTTAGATATCCAAACGGAGATGTCAAGAAGTCAGCTGTATATACAAATCTAAAGTTCAGGGAAGAATCAAAACTGGAAATCTGAATTTGAGATTCCTTGATGTATATATAATATTTATAGCCATGAAAATAATTTAGAAAATTAAATGAGAATTTTATGTAAAAAAAAAAAAATCCAAGGACTGAGGCCTGGGGCAGCAAGACCTTCAGAGTTCTAGGAGACAAGAAGAAACCAGTAAAAGAGACTTACAATGAATAGATATTGATATTGGAGGAAAACCAGAAGTATGTGGTGTCCTAGAAACAAAAAAAAATTTTTTTCAAGGAGAAGGGTGTGATTGATATGGGGGCAACTTCCATCTCGGGGTCTCATGACACTTTGGATGTATGGAAACATACATGAAACAGTTAGATCTCTGTTCTGTGTTAATTTGTATTAATAAAAATTTGCTACGTGTATATATGGCATAAAATAGGTCAATTACTCATTTACTGTAGAAATATTATAAATAAATATAATAAGTTCCTATGGTAGTGGAAATATTTCATAGTATTGTCTTCCTGCCATGGTAAAAGATTTTGATCACTTGTCTTCAACAAGTGGTTCTACATCAAACTTTGTACTTCTCTCTCAATTATATCCCAAAGCAAAATCTAAGGAAAAAATAGAAATGAAATTTATTAATTGGATAGGTAGGCTATTGTATGGTGACCAAAACATGCAATAGTTTAACCAAGGTAAAAATCCAACATAGATGGTCAAAGAGGGTCTTGTCATCTCTAGGGACACATGATGATGGAGACTCTATCATCTTGTAGCTGCATCTGGCCTCCAAGGGTACAGCAGCAGAAGAGAAGACTGAACAATTGGGTGGCTGCTTTTAAGAACTTGGTTTGGGAATGGCTTAGACAGCTTTCACCAACAACCCAGTGGACAGAAACCAGTTTTGTGATCTCAACTATGAAGAAGCCTGGGAAATAAGTCTTCCTGTCTGCCCAGGAAGAAGAAAATAAAACAGAGTTGTTGAACTTGTTAGATAGATAGCCTTGTCACCACCACTACAGAAATGAAGAGTAAAGAAAAGAAAGAGGTCAATAAAATAAAATTCTTTATAAGATTTCTGATTGCTTTGGTTTAAAACTGAATCTTGTATATTTCTTTCAAGAGAATTCCCTTTCTTCTTTCTAAAGAACTTGAAGAAAACTTTTACTTCCTTTTCAAACCATGCGACTTGAAGAGATTAAGAATTCTGACATCATTTACACATACCTGAGTTCTTTGAGCAAAAGTATTTTTATATGAAATATATAGGCTTATGTAAATTATGTATGGTCTTCCATATCTTTGGACACAATCAGATACAGCCCAGGAAACTGAAACGTAATGAGAGTCTGAGAAAGGCAGATGCTTAGAATAAATGAGATCTGTCCTCTGGGGTGCAAAAGATGCTGGGAAGGTAGGCGAGGGCTGGGAGACAGAGTGTGAAAGCCTGTGTGTGCTGATAATAGGCAAAATATTAAATGCCACCCAGCCAAGCATGCAGCACTTAGCAGTCCAGCACAGAGTGCATTTTAACAGGAAGGTCTAGCAAAGACTCCGCAAAGAGCTCAAACTCAAATTGTAAGCAGATAGAGTAAAGGTCAACAAGCAAGTAAGCAGCCTCACTACAAGACCACTCAAAGATAGTTCTCTGGTCTTCAGAAAAGACAAGGTCCCAGTCCCAGAAAGACCTTCGATATGGACGGGGTGGGGAGCAAAATGGTTTGAATTAGAAAAGCAGGTTATCAGCAGCACAGGACATAAAAGTTCTTAGCCTTGACTACACATTAGAATTAAATGGGGAAATTGGGGGCGCCTGGGTTGCTCAGTTGGTTAAGCGGGCTGACTTGGCCTCAGGTCATGATCTCACAGTCGTGGGTTCAAGCCTTGCATCGGGCTGTGTGTTGACAGCTTAGAGCCTGGAACCTGCTTCGGATTCTGTCTCCCTTGCTCTCTGCCCCTCCCCGACTTGTGCTCTGTTTCTCTGTCTCTCAAAGCTAAATAAATGTTAAAAATAAATTTAAAAAGGAATTATCTGGGGAAACTTACCAGCAGACCCCCTAGACCAATTAAATCATCTGTGGGTGGGACCTCATCACCAGTGATTGTTCAAGCTCCCCAGATGTTTCCAGTGTTAAATCAAGGCTGAGAACAGATGAGCAGTGCATAGTAAGTTATACATCTTTAACTCTCTAACTAATGTCAGGACTTGGCAAGAGACTGGAAGTCTGGAAATCCCACAGGAGAATAAAAAATGTCACTAGGAGCCCTAACTTAGCTGTGCAAATGTATATGTATGTAAAACATACAATATTCATAGAAACTGGCATCTTATTTGGCAGCTGTTCTATGGTATAATAATACCTACAGAATCATTGTAATGGGGAAAATACATTAGCAAGTTACAATGGCTTCTTTCCACTTTTGACTTCAATTTTAAAATGTCTAAACTATTCAAAATACTTTAAAATCTTGTTATTTCAGAAAGGGACTAAATAGCTGAGGGTTTCCAAAAGAGGGGGGCTTATTGGTAATTAAGGCATTCAATGTAAGGTAATAGGGAAGCCTTGGACTATAAAGCTTTAGCAGTGCTATTTTTTTTTTTAGTTTATTTATTTATTTTGAGAGAGAGGGAGAGAGAGAGAATCGCAAGCAGGCTCTGCGCCCAGCTTGATACCACGACCATGAGATCATGACCTGAGACGAAATCAAGAGTTGGAGGCTTAACTGACTCAGCCACGCAGGTGCCCCAGGCAGTGCTGATTTCTTAATGACTTCGGGTATAATCCCCACTGCAGTCATGGCCACTATTCCCCATTTTACCCAAGCCATCAGTCTTGGTGCCTGGAGCAGTCTAATAAGACAAAGGGAAACAATATTACCATCTTAAGTATTTATATCTCCCCCTTTTCCCCTTCTAATAACACTAGGGATACCACAAATACATTGCCATGGAAAGTATAGCACCATCCAAAACACTGTTGCATTTTTGAGGACTTCACATGTGAGGCTGTAAATAAAAACAGTGACACTTTTACAAGGAAATGAAGTGGCCATTGGGTCTTGCCATGTCATAGAGAAGTCAATGTAACTTTCTTTTTACCAGTATCCTGAAAGAAATTAACCTATGTACAGAAGTAACGGCTATTATGTCCATGACAGATTTTCAATGGTAGTAGTTGTCACTTAAGGCTTGGTATAATCTCAATTGAATGATGATTAAGATTTCTAAGGTAACTCCTTCCTTCCTTTCTTCATGCACTTGTTTATTTATTCCATCAATAAATATTTTTTGACCATTCACTGCATGCCAGACACACAAAGATGAATAAGAGACCAGTGTCTTGTTATAGATCTTGTTACACCAAACCAATAAATGCCTAAGAGCCCTATTTGTATATATACACTTGCTTCCTACTTTTTAAAAATTAATACATGGAAATCTGAATTCATTAAAGATAAATGAGGATATGATGTTGCTGGGTTTCTAAAAATTTTTTGTGAAAAAAATCACCTCTGGGTTCTTTCAAATAGTGAATCCCCTTAGGGCATTTAAGAATTATTGATGATGGATCACTTGATTAAGGGATTACAAGGAGTCTAAAGCAGTGGTTCTCAGCTCTGGTTGCACATTCAAATCACATAGGGAGCTTTTAAAACATACTAATGCCCAGGTCGCATTCAAACCAATTGAATAACAATCTCTGGAATTTGGACTGAGGCATAAGTGTTTTTAAAGCTTTCCAGGATTAATCTAAATTGTTCATTCGAGGTTAAGAAATACTGCACTAGAGCAAGAAAAGGCCAAATCGTACTGGCAATTTGTTTTTGTTAATAAAGTTTTATTGAAACACAGCCATTTCCATGCATTGTCTACATCTGATTTCACACAACAAATGCAAAGTTCAGTAGTGTGACAGAGACCATATGGCCCCACAGAGCTGAAAATATTTACTATCTGGCTCTTTACAGAAAAAGGTTGCCGTCCCCTGGTCTGAAGAAAAGAGAGATGTGGAAGACTCAAAATGACCAGTAATCAAGTATCTGCAGCTTTTCTTTTCTTTTCTTTTCTTTTCTTTCGTTCAGAATATAGATAAAGCAGCTATTGAAGTCATTCTGATAGTTGGTGAAAAAAATTTATTCCATTTGGGGCACCTGGGTGGCTTCACCATTTGAGTGACCGACTCTTGATTACAGCTCAGGTCATGATCCCAGGGTCATGGGATTGAGCCCCACATCGGGCTCTGCGCTGAGCATGGAGCCTGCTTAAGATTCTCTTTCTCTTCCTCTGTCCCTCTCCCCAACTCACATTCTCTCTCTAAAAACAAAAAATTATTCCATTTAAAAAATTTTTATTTACATGCAACTTTTCAGAAACACACTCTTAAAGGGCACAGCAGTTGTAAAGCCTTGACTCTCAGCTCCAAACCCGCCCTTCCATTTTCAGCTCTGTGATGCTGGGGCTGGGAGTCTCCAAACTGCACTGGAGCTTACCAGTGGCTTTGTTGGGCTCTGCCAATAAGAGATGCCAGAGGAACACTTTCAAGCCTGGAAGAGGAAAAAGGGAATTGCTGCTTTCTGTTTGATTTTACTTCTGTCAGCATCAGCCTAGTGATGCTTCTCTGTCCTAGCAGTGACAGTTTATCCCAGTAGTACCAGTTGATTCTACTTTGGAGTTTGGCTGACCCTCTCAGAACCAGCCTCATAGTGTCCTCTTGGAGATATCACTCACTGGAGAAGTACTTTTTCTAGAGGTCTAGGCCCCAGCTCCATGTGCCCCTTCTTTGAGCTCAGAGACCCCAACAGCAGCCAGGCATTGCCACATCCCAGGAGGCCCAAGCCCCACTTCTGTGGGCCCCCTCCTTCAAGCATCTAAGTTTCAATAACGTGAACCTCTTCGCTTCCTCCTTCTCGTTGTCCTCCTCCTCTTTCTCCTCCTTCCTCCTCCTTCTCTTCCTCTTCCTTCTTCTTTCTTTTTTGCTGAGCCATAGTGGTGACAGTACTTCCCACAGTTGCTACCTCCATGATACATGTTCCCTTTTTGCCTTTTTAGTTTTCCAGTGCCTGAGAATATTATTTATAGTAAATTGTTTCTGTTAACATCACTGCCACTGTTTCTATCCTTTGTGTGTGAATGAACTATGGTCTATTAAGGGCTTCAGAATCAGAAATTATCATTGTTCCTTGTATTCCATAAAGATTAATGAATTCATTCTGTTGTGTGGGAACTAGAATGCTAAATTTGAAGATATTATGCTCTCTCTAATATAATCTACCTACATACCATTAATAACGTCTTATTTATGCACTACATAAAAGAATGGGCTTTGTCACTGTACATAATATAGATCATGACTTCTGAGGAAATGCTTCTTTTACTCTTGCTGGGAATTAATGACTAAGAATTGACTGCATGTTTACAATAGCATATGCTGCAAAGATGCAATTTGGTGACTCTAGGGGACATTCTCCCCCTCCCCCCCCCCCGCAGCTTGGCCTTGCCCAAAAGATGAGGCTCAGACAGAACATGGGTAAATCAGATAACATCTATCCATTCACTGAGCCCAAAATCATTTCATCATTGTAAGTAAGCTGGAAACTGGAGTTTGTTAAGATGGAGTTAGAGCCAAGAAAGGGACAAGTGAATTAGAGACAAGCTCATCTATGGATTCTGTTTGGCCCATGATTTGTTCTCTAACATTTATCTTCTAAGCTGACTTATATGGGCTCCTTGGTTTTCATTTCTTGTTACATTTCCATTTAGAAAATGGCTGCTTTATTACCATTGAAAAGAAAGAAAAAGGAGGACAATTGAATAGTAGATTTGTAGAATAGAAAAGGGGTCAGCAAATGAAAGTCCACAGCACAAATCTGGCTTGCCACCTGTTTTTGTAAATAAAGTTTTATTGGAATAGGGCCATGCCCATCTGTTTACATATTGTCAATTGCTGCTCTAACACAGCAGAACTACGTAGTTGCAACAGAGACTGCATGTTCCACAAAGCCAGAAATATTGACTCTCTGGCCTCTTATCTTAAAGAAGTTTGCTGACCTTGACAGGGAAGAGGAGCAGGTGTCTGACATGACAGTGTGGCCTGGTGCCAGTTGTTATGTTGTCAGCCACAGGGCCCAGAGGAAATTCTGGTTCTCAAGCTCTCCATGGCAACCATGTGCTCAGATTGGAATGCTTTACAGTTCCTCTGCCCCTATCTATCCCCTACTCAGCTTCCAAGATCCCGTGTACATCCCTCTGCATCATTCGCACCTGCCTGGCTAAGTGTGCTTGGGGCCATGCCTGTCCCCTCTACTTTCCATTTGTCTCCTCCACCTGGATTGTAGGTTCTTTTAGAAATGGGAGGGAGGGAGCATCTGGGTGGCTCAGTCAGTTGGGCATCCGACTCTTGATTTTGGCTAGCCTCATGGTCTCAAGCGTTCGTGAGATCGAACCCCACATTGGGCTCCATGTTGACAGCACAGGGCCTGCTTGGGATTCTCTCTCTCCTTCTCTCTATATCTGCTCCTCCCTTGCACATGCATGCTCTCGCTCTCTCTCTCTCTCTCTCTCTCTCTCTTTCTCTCTCTCTCTCTGTCTCTCTCTCTCAAAATAAATAAATAAAAAGAAATGGGAGGGAGTATTACTCATCCATCCCTTAAAACACACTTGGCGAGGATTTTGCCCAGACTGGCTAATTAGTACTTATGGTGTTATTGATTGCCACAATCCAGAGGGATCTATATGAGCTGTTCCAGGCAGCACTGCTTTTGTTGACTTTAAAAAAGAGCCCTTGAGTTGTCATCACCTGCTACTGTGTGCATCCTACATGTCAGGAACTGCCTTTAAGTCACCATCACCAAAAACACATCAGGTAATTATTAGGTTAAAGACCAGGCTATATAACAATGAAGACCAGGGAAGAAGGTTATTCATCTTTACGACCTTCATATTCCTACATAATTCCTGGTTATATTAAGCATAAAGACATATATGCTAAAGGAAATAAACTGACTGATAGATGATAATAGATAAATAAAAGTACATAGATGAAATTATTAAGGTTCTACAACTGCCTAAAGACTATTTTCATTCTCCCAAATGATTCCTGTTTTATTAAAAAATTTTCTCCTTAGTAACACAATATAATCTATTATAAGTGTGTGATTTTAGATAGCATTCATGCTGAGAGTTAAAACCAAGCACGGCATAAAAAAATGTATTTAGTAAAACTTCATCTTCTCAAAGATTAAGAAACACAAATAATGCAGGGGAAAGAAGGAAACAATACAATTTATGCAATAGAGTCTTGAAATGCCAAGCAGTAATCCTACTAAATGATAAACGTGAGTGACTCTTCAAAGTGTTCATCTGTTCATCAGTACAATGGGGTGCAGCAAGCCCTTGGTCGGCCAATGCCACTCCAGTGAGCTGCACTCATCATCTCTCATTTTTCCCCTTCTGTAACCTGCTAAGATTTGTTTTCTTCAAAAGCTTATCAACCGTCTCTTGAGTCAAACTGCCTGGAGTGTCCTGAATGCCAGAGGTTCAGTGGCTTAAGGTTTTTGTGGAAGTAAATCCAGGCAGGGGCCTCTATGATTCTTCTTTCTACTGGCTCAACTCCATACCAGAGTGACAGAAAGACAAGAGAATTAGAGCTGAAGGTATTGGTAGTAATTTTTTAAATTAGATGTTTTTTGTCTTTAAAGTCATTTTCCCATGTCTGTCCCAGTAGTACCTGCTTTATAATAAGCTTTCAGTAAGTATTTAGCCTGCAATTTAAGTAATATTTTAACATGATTGTGTGTGGGCACACAAATACATTTATATAAACATCACTCAGACTGTGCAAAAAAGAGAACTGTAGGGCCAACCTTAATATTTGGTATGCTGTATACAATGATATAAGGAAATCTAAGATGATTCAAAACTTTCTCTATAAATGCTTGAAATTCTGAGATTAATAATTCGATCCTTTTTTGTAATGAAAGGTCCATCAGAATGCCACTCCCGTGCAGTCAGGGACCATACAATGCCTTGTTCACCTTGTATTTGCAGTCAGTGACATAGAGCCTGGCACAAAAAGACTCAACTTTGTGTTATATAAATGAATGGAAAATACTGCCCACCATATGCAAATGGCCCCAGGATGTCAGCCCTCAAGAATCTTAGCCTTTCATGATAAGTGAGTTTTCCAGATTACCTTTATTCCTAAAAGACCTAGGTCATCATTAAAACCAGGAAAGGTAATGAGTGTAGAGCCGCTAAGGAAACCTACACACCTGTCCTCCTCCTTGCATAAAGAAAAATTATATCGTGGGGCGCCTGGGTGGCTCAGTTGGTTGAGCATCTGATTTTTGGCTCAGGTCATGATCTCATGGTTTGTGAGTTCAAGCCCCACAACAGGCTCACTGATGTCAGCTTATAGCCTCCTTTGGATCCTCTCTCCCCCTCTCTCTCTGCCCTGACCCCCACTCATGCTTGCTCGCCCGCTCTCTCTCTCTCTCTCAAAAATAAATTTTTTAAAAAAAGAAAAAAATGATATCATTATCTTCTTTTGGAGATTTTTCAGAATAAGTACAGGTGACCAACCCTTAAGAAAATGAGGTGGCCCAAGTGGGGTAAGTGACATGTTTCCTGGTGATGGTCCCAAAGATGAGAAAGGCAGCAGGCCACTAAGACTCCCACAAATGGTAACCAATACTCAAAACGAGAAGTTCCAAGTAGCTCCTTCTAGTCTCCTATCTCAATGAGCTAAAAGAAAATGAGACCAGGATGGGAGGATGGCATTCCAAAGTTCTGTTCAAATTTTGCTCACTGTTAGAGAGAATTACCCATTTTTATAATCAGTGCTCCTTCAAGGGATTGCTTTGTCATGCAAAATGATCTTCAGTCTCAGGGACTAAGGAAATGCATCTGATACATTTAATCTAGTGAAAATGTAGGCACCGTTTATCACAAATAAGATACAAAAGATAAATGTATCTATGTCATTTTACCTTTGGAGGCTCTGGCTTCAACACAGAAAGTTAGCACAAGGTTCTCAGCTTCTGGTCCTCAACCTTGACTGCACACTGGAATTGCCCAGATCCTACCCCCAGAGTTTCTGATGCAGTTGGTCTGGAGTGAGGCATGAGCATCAAGATCTTTCAACGCTCCCCAGCTGCTTCTGTTGTGCAGCCAAATAGGGGACCAACCATCCTGGTTTGCCTAGGACTGAGGGGGTTCCTGGGGTATAAGACTTTCAGTACTAAAACCAGGGACGTTCAAGGCACTGCGCTCTAGAACAAGTTGGTCCCCCTAATCACTGCTCTCAAGTGGTATGTGTTTCATGGGGTTTGTTGGGGGTATGGAGGAAGGGGAGATGCACATGTGTTTTAGCAATGGCGAGATTGGCTGCAGAGCCAATTACCTACCACAGAATCACAGAAGGTGTCTAAAATAGATTTGTATCAGATGGCATGTTCAGCATTTTATCATGTACAATTTCTTGGAAGGGCCAATACTTTTCATATTTCCTTCTTCCTCTGACTTCTGCAAGTACGATCCTGTTCCTAAATGTATGCTTTCTTCCCTTAATTAAAAAAAGAAATCTTCCATAGCAGTTCAGTTCCCTTCCACTAATCTGTGCTTTGGGAAGGTGAGCCTTTTCCTTTCCCTTGCATCAGTGCTGATTGATAGTTGCCAATATTTCAGTCTGAGAGAGTACACCCTATCACTCCTTTCCAAGTCTGCCTAATCCAGATTTTGACAAACCTCAAGGGCAATTAGCTAGGATGGCGACCTCTCACCCAGATCACTCTCTTTGGGAGAGTCACCAAGGAAGGGGTGCATGGTCTCTCTCTTTGGGAGTTTTCTAGGAAAGACTGACAGAGAGGTGCCAGTAAGGAAAATCCAAATTCCATCGCAAAAGAATATTCCTTGTTAATGCTATAAATAATAATTCTTTCAATGGACATACAAGAGCAAGAGATGGATCCCAACTCAACCCCAATAGGCAAAACTATGTGGGCTGCAGAAGGTTGGGAACAGAGGAAGTGTCAGGCCAGCACAGGCCTCTTCTGACCATTTGCCGGCAAACAGGACCCTCCTGCCGCCAAGGGTAGACGCACTCAGAGGGGGTCTCCATTGCATGACCCAATTCCTCATGACCATTCAAACAGCTTTCCTTTTACACTTGTGGAATGAGAAAAATAAGCTCCCCAATATTGTTATAAGGCTGCTCTTTTCCAAGCCACGGTTCTCATTTCTATGAGCATTATTTCTAGGACTCATTTTGTGATCTGTTCATCTTGGTGTTTTTCCTGTGAGCCTACTTATGGGCTTTTAGGCTGGGAAGACTGGGCCTAAAATAGTAAAATAAGAGAACTGGCCCTGCCTTTTGTGAGATTAAGCGCATCTTCCGGAATGAACAGTGCTGAGGTAGTGGCAAGGGTTAGCTGCCATGTCCTATGTGCTATTTCTGGTTGATGATGCCGCAGCTTTATATATAGCTAGATACATACTCAACCCATGTTCCTCAGCTCATCTACGACACAATTTGATTTTATATAAAACTGCTAGAGTACGTCTGAGTTACTTACTGAACACCTTGAACCCGCATTCGCTTCCCGGGCTTCTCACACCACATGTGACAGAGTCACATCACTTTGCATAGCGGTCGAGAAAGGGATGGCTTCCCACCACGTACGCTATTTCATCACCCATAGCATGGCAAGGCAACTTTTAAATTGATCTTGCTCACGTGTAAGATAAAGAAGTGTGTGTGTGTGTGTGTGTGTGTGTGTGTGTGTGTGTGTTTAAGTTTGGAGGTTTTATGTTGACATTCAGGTCTATGGCTTGCGAAAATGAGTGATAGAAAATAAGGAAGGTGGGGGTCTTTACACTGTGGCCAGCATCTGTGCAGGGTAAATTGTGTCATACCTGAGCAGAGGGAATTTTCTAGATCATGAATCAGAGCAGGGGGCTGGTGTAAGCTGGGCTCCAGGGGAGAGGAGCAGCATCGGCCTGGCAGCCTGTCAGTACCAGTGAGCATCACCGCCTGCATGAATGTAGAAGAGCCCCCAGGACAGCAAGAGGATGAGAAAAATAAAAAGAAAAGCAGCACAAATAAGAAATAATCAGAGGAGAGAATCTAATTAAAACAGAGTAACTGAAGAGGTGACTTCCATTGCATTAAGGATATTTTTAGAAGCACCACACTAGCATTTTATGCCTGAAAATACCCACTGCTCTCACCAATATATTAAAAATCTCTAGGTGGCTTCCCAAGATTGGACATTGGCCAATTCTTGCCTGCTCTTGCTTAGAATAGGAACAGGATGTGCTGTGTCTGCTATTTTAAATCTTGATTTTTCTTTTCCCCAATCCTTTCTTTAGTGCCCATGTTGGGATTTATGATGTCACAGATGCTGTCTAGGTAGTCTTCCATTTTGTTATTTTTCCCTATTTATTCTCACTTTTGTTTCTAGGGCACCAAAACCAGAATTCATCCCACTAACACAATGAAAAATACATATGTATGTTGTCTGGGAAGAATCCAAATATGATTATACTAGTTCTTCATGGAGAACATTTTCTGAAGGAATAGAAGCTGTAATTAAGTGTTCTTCCCACTTATAGCAATTTAATTAAAAAGACTAAAGTTATTGATTTTTTTAAACTATTAAAAGGCATCTATGCCCCTGGTTCCAGGCTGTTGCTGGCAGACCATTCACTCATGGAGTATAATTTTCCATTTCCTCCCATACAATGAAACCCTTTATTAAATGCCTTCTTGCTGTGGACAGATTGGTTTATAGTTGAAGCAAGCAGGGATTTATAATCCCTTGCTGCTGTTTGCTTACCCTTCAATTCAGATTCTGCCAACACCACACAGATTTATCTCTTTAGCTTTGAAAGGACTTTGGATTTTGGCTGATTTTATTTCACAGGCTGAAGTAGGCTCAACACAACAGATTGTACCAACCAAGTGGAGTTTGGAAGAACTGAATAATCTTAGTCTGCTCAGGATTATATGTAAATCAAGCCAGATGAGAATGGAAGAACTATAAGCATCAGGCTGCTTGAGTGTCCTTACAACATGGCTGTTGGCTTTCTCCACAGCATGTGATCCAAGAGAAAAGTCCAGGAGGCTGTGGTGTCAATTATGACCTAGTCTCCAAAAAAGCACACACTGTCACTTCTGCCATATACTTTTTGTAAGAAATAGATCACTAGGTTAGCCCATACTCATGGAGATGGGTAGTAAGCTCCATCCCTTGAAGGGAGCTTATCAAAGAATTTATAGACATATTTTAAAACCAAAACACAATTGCTTTTCCCTCTGAATTCCTCCTTCTATAAATATTTCAATATCTCACTCCTTCACTTTATTCAAGCCTTGGTTCAAATGTTACCACCATGCAGAGGTCTTTCTTGACACCCCACTTCCATCAGAATTAGTATCTCATTTCTCATATCTCATATCTCATCACTTGACACTATTTATCTGTCTATATTCATCTATCTATAATTGGCTTCCTCCACTAAAAAGGAAGCTCTTTGGGGATAAGAGATTTTGTGTCTTATTCATCGTTGTATCTCTAGTGCCTAGAACACAGTAATTACTCAAGAAATACTCATTATCGAGTTAGCTAGATTCATTCATTTCCTCGTTTAGCAAACATTTACTGAAGATCAATTATTTGCAAAAACAAACAAAAACAGAAAACACCAGGGCATAAGGAAAGGGGTTTATACTGGGAGATAGGATGAAAAAATTCTTAAAACAACTTCGCAACCTTCTAGATGTTCAAGTGATGTTTTCCAAAATGAGTTGCCCAGAGTATCTAATACATATTGCCGGGAGAAAGTGTTCTACGGTTAATAATAAAAATTGGTTTAAACAAAGTCAAACATTTTTTTTATTACTGCACAACTACTCAAAGTTTTAAATATGCTAATGTACCACGTAAAAGAGAAGTGTGATATACTGGGCCTCCAAAAAGTATTTGATTATGAAATTTTCTTTCATGGAACCCACATGCAAGAGTTAGCCTTGAAAGGATGAGATGAGTTCATGAGACAAAAAATATAAATTTAGAGCAGTGAGGATATAATGACCTGGAAGAGGGGGAATTAGAAAGTTCACCTGAGTCTTCTAGATATTCTACAAAACATAAGAGACAAGTTCGTCTGCTCAGAGTGAGAGAGACAGGAGTGATACTGAGGCTTTGAGAGGTGGAGAGAATGTCTGCAAAAGCAAGAAAGGAAATATAAATAAAAGAACAGCAGAGCCACTGCAAGGGCCAGGCAGAGGCCACAGAGGATGGATTTGAAACAGTCTCAGCCAATACATTTTCATGACTTTCTCCACCCCAATGACCACTGCACATGAGTGGAGAAAGCAAATACAAATGGAACCCAGGGACTTGAATTGACCTGACAAAGTCCATGTAAGTTCAAGGAGAAAAGAAATTCTAAAGATCAAGAAGGAAGTATTAAAAGGGTGTGCCCAGAGTGAAAATGGGTAAAGGACAAGCAAAGTCCAAACCAATGATGAAAAGTAAAGGGGAGAGAACAAATGTCAGCATGAAGTTGGAGAGTCGGTGAGAGAGAGTTAGAGATATGGCTTATAAAGACATCAGGGTCTAAGGAGGTGAAGTATGAATTCAAGGTCAGGCATATGGGCTTGGGCTCAAACTGGAAATATACTTGGGAATGACTGTAGTGGAAGGAAAGTGAAGATGCTGAAAAGAGCAGCTGGCACATTTCCCTGGTTATGCGTTCACCCATCTAGTCCCTTCTGATGTCCTTCAAGTGCAGGAGCCCTGTCTCTTCATCTTTGAGTCCCTGGTTCAGAGCGTGTGCCTGGAACATAGTGGGGCCCTCAGAATATGTGATGGGCATGTGGGTGAAATACCACATGGATAAACAGCCTAACGAAGTGGGTACTAACGTTGCCAGGGGTGTTGACAAGACAGCAGTGGAAGCAAACACAGGACCATGTGCAGGTGTGACGGACGAAGTGCGTCCAGCCCTGTCCATGCTATGAAGTCTTTATTTGGGGAGCCTTGTTGAAAAGCTCAGGGTCGCTTTCACGTCACTGCGTTCTGAATGCTGGTGTCTTGGCTTAAGTGACTGGACTCCGACCACAGCTCCTAGCCCACCACTCTATACCTTGCCTGGCTCAATTTCTGTTCTCCTTCCCATGGAAGCCTCCATGACTTATGGTGAACTAGAGCCGTAAGAACTCCTCTGGTCTCTTGGCTGCCACACATCCTGACCTAGGCTGGCAGCTCTTCGATCCTGGGAACACTGGCCAAACATAGAAACGGTGAAATCAGGGAAAGGTCCATGCTTGCGAGTACCGATTTGGAAAACCCTGAATTAGGAAATCACACACAGCATATATGAAGTCTCATATCCTCAGTATTACTAACCATAAGTGAAACTTCATGCCACTGGGAAACCAAACAAGCACGGCTCCGATGTTAGTGGATGTAAGATTTATGTAAATATCCTACCATCAGATTCTGACCCAGTAGGCTTTGGGGGCACCTGGTCATGTGCATTTTACCAGGCACCCCCAGTGACTGTCATGCAGGTAGCCTCAGATACTTTGAGAAATGCCACTCTAAGCTTGTTGCCAGTGAATTGCAGTGTCGAAGAGACTTAGGGACAGCAATCTGGGCCAGAAGAAAGGGCGTGCCTTAAAGCTCAGCATAGCAAGAACACTGGAGTTTTTTCTGGGACGCTATGTTTTTTGGAGGACGTTTGGCTGGCGTGGTGAGACTCAGGAGGCAGATACAGAACCCCAGCCACGCCTCAGGGGGTCTCTGCCCTTGAGCTTGCCACCGTGTCGCAAGCGACCCCTCTGATTACGGCTAATGAAGCCGCTGAGGGGTGTTTCGGGAGGGGCCTATAGGGAGTTTTCTTCATCGACGGACCAAGGGCGGGTAAAGAGAAAACCTTTCTATTATCTAGGACGAGGCCGCTCTACAGAATAGCAGCTCCTGGCACTTGTAAAATGTGTTTAGCATCAGACGAAATGAACTATATAAACGCAAAGTAATATTAATTGGGAGCGCTTTACTGAGCACACAAACTGAAAACTACCCAAACCGCTATTGACACAAAATGTTACACAAAAAGGAGAAGTCACCAACTGTTTCCCAAGGAATCTGCCTTGCTCCTCTCTGGGCTCCAGCAGCACAGGATAGCAAGTGCCTCTGGGCACATCCAGCGGGTGGTAGGAATCCACACCAGGGCACTGTCCAGCACTCGCATTTCTTTTTTCCCCAGAAGCTCATAAAGGACCTTGGCTGACCTGTCTCCATCACCTCCTAAAAAGACAAAAATGCTGTCACCAGTTTAGCCATTAGCAGGGACATGATCAATTCTTTGATTTTCTTTAGAGCTGGTTTATATATATATATATATATGTCAGTGAGAGGAATTAGCATCCGTGTCACGTGTGAACTTCATTCTCTTTCAGTCTCTCTCACCAGGAGCAAACCCCTCCAGGTCCCTGCATCCATTCACAGAGCCACAAAGTTTCCAGCATCCTTGAAGTTGGCCCCAATTCTCCTGCAACCAAAACCTCGAAGACGCTGACGGGCCTTTTTTGACAGGAGCTATATTTCTTTGTGCACACAGAGCATAAGAAAAGAGGGAAGCCCTCCTCTGGGGAGAAGGTTTTAAAATGTAGTCAAAACTGTTCCTGGTCTCAGAACTAGCCGCAGCGATCAGCAAGAGCCTCCTCCTTTGTCTAAGAGGCAGGCAGTAATTGATTTGACCTGCTTTATGGGAACGATCTCCCAGGCATGACTGAGTGCTAATTGCCACTAATGAGGCAACATTTTAAACTGGATGTGGTCTTGAGCTTCCTGTTCTCTTTCCTCCAAGCATCATGCCTGCCACTGGGTTACATGGAAGCCTTCCAGCGAGCCCTCACCCATAACAAACTCCACTTCTCCAGCTTCGGAGGGTTGTGTTAAGAAGGGCAAATTCCAGTGCCTTTCAAAAGGGCGATCTGGCTGAATGAGCAGTGTCTAAAGATGCACGGAGGCAATGCCGCTCTTGAGGAAATGAACTCTAAATGTTACAGGATCGCTGGAAATTACTTTCATAATGACTTTTACTGGTTCAGCCCATTTCCCGACATCCACCTCTCTCATCCAAGCGCCAATCCATGAAAGAATGTGTTTTTGCAAACAGCTACTTTGGAGGCACTTAAGTTTTCCCTCGATGCCTTTATGTCCAAAAATAACATGTTGTGTCACTCTTTAAATTATAATCAATTGTCAGATTAATTTTAGCTCCAGAAGAGCAATAAAGACAGGCCCCCTAGATCAGCTGTGGAATAAAAAGATACCTTTGATAAAACTACCTGGAACAGGGTCAGCAAACCTTTTTAGTGAAGGACCAAATAGTAAATATTTTAGTCTTTGTGGTCCATTCAGTGTATGCCACTGTTCAACTCTGCCCTTGTTGTATAAAAGCAGCCATAGACAGTATGGATGTTCATGGCTGTGTTCCAATAAAACTTTATTTACAAAAACAAGTGTCCAGTTGGATTTGGCCCACAGGCCACCATTCCCCAATTCCTGACCTGGAGTAAGCTTTCCAAATATACATCAAATCTGGATGTATGCAAAGTTACTATAACCACAAAATGGTCCCAAAGGCCTGAATTCCCCTATAATTATCAACTCTAATATATATATTATATTATATTTTTGGTACAATGAGAACCGTGCTTTATATGAGTTGCAGTTTCCTCACTTGTGCAATAAGGGGCTGAACCCTACTATTCCTAGATTCTCTTTCAGTCTGACGTGTATAACTCCCTCCAGTTTTACAATTACAAAGTTCTCACCATGTACATTGCAGAGTTGACCACACTGATGTTTCCTTTTCCTCAGTTCTGATTTTTTTAATGTTTTATGTTTATTTATTATTGAGACAGAGAGAAACAGAGCATGAGTTGGGGAGGGGCAGAGAGAGAGGGAGACACAGAATCCAAAGCAGGCTCCAGGCTCTGAGCTGTCAACACAGAGCCCGATGCGGGGCTTGAACCCACGAACCGTGAGATCATGACCTGAGCCGAAGTCGGACTCTCAA
Organism: Cryptoprocta ferox; assembly: GCA_028646485.1. Taxonomy (NCBI): domain Eukaryota; kingdom Metazoa; phylum Chordata; class Mammalia; order Carnivora; family Eupleridae; genus Cryptoprocta; species Cryptoprocta ferox. Next base: position 95,994,096 of record CM053579.1, read on the forward strand.
CCGACTGAGCCACCCAGGCACCCCTGATTTTTTTTAATTAGCCACGAACACACACACACACACACACACACACACACACACACTCAGAGAGTCTTCTAAGAGCCAAGACCATGATGGATAAATGCAAATGTGAGTAAGACCATGTCCTCTACTGCCAAGGATATTACAAAGCACCCCCAACTCCAGACTAGGAATTCATTCCCACAGACTCTTGGCCAGTGTACACATTCTTGTCTCCCAGCTTCTCTCCCCCATTAATCCCTACAAGACTAGTTCCATATTGTGCTACATCTTTCCACTGTCCTACCTTTTGCTGTGGGTAATGATTCAGTACATTTGTTGTATATTTCTACAACTAGCGTTGTTCTCAGATATGTTGTTTTTGTATCTTGTGATTTGGCAAAACAATGTAAACCCTTCTTCTAAATGCCTGTGGATGTGGACACGCTATATGCACAACCTAGTCAGAAACAAAGACACTGAAATATAATTGCAATGCAGATATGCAGTTGCTGTGTGTTAATGTAGAACAAGAAGAAATAATAGCTAAGAACTGAGTGCCTTGGATCATGTTCCTGTTGAGTATTGTAAAAGGAACTATGTGATGGAATTAAGATTGTGTGCTTTGGGGTTACTTCTAATTTCTGGCTTAAATTTTGCTGTTCTAGGTATCTATACTGATAAAGTTCTAGGATTAGGGTACAGTAAGTTTGTCTGAGATCCATAGGCCTCTTACTTTTATTGCTACCACAGATTCCCCCCTGGTATGTCTGCCTTGCATTAGGCAAGGTCAATCCCTCATATGACAGGTTGAGAGCTTTCTTTAGTACCACTGGTGATACAAATGGGGAAAGAGTGTGGTGGGATTTATGAAAAAAAGAGAGAATTTTTTAAAACATCAAGGATTGAAAATCAATGGGAAAACTCAAGAAACTTGAAAATAAGCACTGGTGATACAAATGGGGAAAGAGTGTGGTGGGATTTATGAAAAAAAGAGAATTTTTTAAAACATCAAGGATTGAAAATCAATGGGAAAACTCAAGAAACTTGAAAATAAGCAATAGAGTAAGAATAAAGCAAGAAAATAAAAGGAGAAACATGACAATGATAGCACAGAAATTCAGAAAATAGAAACAATAGAAAGATTCAACAAAACAAAAATGTAGCTTTAATAAAGAAATTAATAACAAGCTACCAGCAAGACTGATAAATGGAGGCTATGATAAAAAACACTATTATAACCACATAACCAAAGATATATAGAAATTTATAAAAATCATGAAGAATTCAATGAATAAATTTATACCAATGAATTTAAAAATGTAGATGCAATGGAAATTTTCTAGAACAATATAAACTGTAGCAGACTACTAGTGCTAATCAATATCTGTGTTCTTCTTTTCTTACTGGCCACACAGCTGGACTCTGTTTCCCAGAGTGATTAGATGTGGACAGTCATTGGGTTTGAGTTCTGGTCAATGGACTGGCCCGTAAAAATTTTTCAAACAGTGTGTGTGTGTGTGTGTGTGTGTGTGTGTACATGTATATATACACACACACACATTTATACGGTTTTAGATACCTGTGAGAAAACTGTTAAACTCATTTTATAAAACTAGTATAAACTTAATATCAAAACCAGCAGGGGCACTCAGTCAGTTGAACATCCCGCTCCGGCTCAAGTCATCATCTCGTGGTTCATGAGTTGAAGCCCCTCATTGGGCTCTCTGCTGTCAGCATAGAGCCTGCTTCAGATCCTCTCCCTCCCTCTTTCTCTGCCCTTCTCCTGCTTGTGCTCTCTCTCCCTCTCTCAAAAATAAACATTTAAGAAAATCTTTTTAAAACACAGTCAAAAACAGTACAAGAAAAAGGAATTACAGATGCATGTAGATTTTTTTTAAAAAGAATTCTAAATAAAATATTAGTAAATGAAATCCAACAGCAGTTTTTAAAATGAATATACCAAATTTAGTAAAGCTTGTTTATATTTGTAATACAAAATTGGTAAAACAGAAAAATACATTGAGGTAATCTACTACGTAAACAATCTACATGAGAAAAGTCTTTTGGCTGTCTCAATAGAAAGAAAAAGAAAACACTTGATAAAATTTAAAACCTATTCAAGGTGAAATTCTTAGAAAACTTGAAAGAAAAAGGACCTTCATTAACAACAAAAATAAAATCTTCTAAAAATGCCTATATTAGGTTATATTTATTGGTAAAATCTTAAGGATTACTCATTACAGTCAAGGAAAAGACCGGCTACCCTGTTTGAACCCCTTACTATCTATGAATATTTAATGGGGGGGTTACCCAATGAAATAATACTAGAAAAAGGGAATAAAGGAAATATGAGAATGAGAAATGAAGAGATAACTGATCCTAATTTGTAGATGATATAACCATCTTGAAAAATCCAGAATAATCAGGGCACCTGGCTGGCTCAGTCAATTAATCATCCAACTCTTGATTTCAGCTCAGGTCATTATCTCATGGTTCGGGAGATTGAGCCTCATCTTGTAGGTTGACTTTTCACTCTGTTGTTTCCTTTGCTGTGCAGAAGTTTTTAGTTTGATATAGTCCCATGGTTTTGTTTTTGTTTTTGTTGCCTGTGCTTTTGGTGTCATATCTATGAAATCATTGCTAAGGCCAATGTCATGAAGCTTTTCCCCTATGTTTTCTCCTAGGGGTTGTACATTTCAGGTCTTACATTTGAGTCTTCAATCCATTTTGAGTTAAATGTTTTGTATGGTGTAAGATAAAGGTCCAATTTTATTCTTTTGCATGTGATATCCAGTTTTCCCAACACCATTTGTAGAAGAGGCTGTCCTTTCACCATTGTGTACTCTTGGTATTCTTGTCAAAGATCAGTTGATGGTTGCATATCAATTCTTGACCACCTATCATTAACAGTTAATCTTGTAGAGAGCAAAAATGATCTTTGCTATTCCCTTTGTAACGCTTACCATACTTACCCCATTACTTGGTTGATTCTATCAGATTCTGCCCCTTTATGTGTAGATTCTGTCGCTATTTCATCTTTTATTCCCTACAGTATCTAGTTCATTGCCTGTAAGTAATGAATAAATATTTATTGAATGAACAAAGACTGGAATTGGCCAAAATTATAAATGCTTGGAATATTATTGTAATACGCAGCTTCTTTCCATTACATATAAGGCTGACACTTTGACACTTTGAAACATTAAACTCAGCTCAAGTTCTGGTTTTATCATAAATAGCTCTTTGACTTGAATCAGGTCACCTCTGAGTTACAGTTTCTCTAAGTTTAATATAAGGGGATTGAACTAGATGCCATGGAAGGTCTCTTCCAGCTCTAACATCTTGTGAATAATACCAGGGTAGATTTATGCTAATTCATATTCAAGTTCTCAGTCATTCCTTCTTGTGATTATCAAGATATATTTTGGGTAGTGAGCGTAGGAATCAAGGTATACTTTCTGAACAAGAATGAAAGAAAGCTATTTTAAACCTGCAATTTGATGATATATGGTAATCATTAAGATTGTTCCCCGGTAGTCTGGGGCACCTCAGTGACTCAGTTGGTTAAGTGTTCAACTTCAGTTCAGGTCATGATCTCGCAGTTTGTGAGTTCAAGCCCTGTGTTGGGCTCTTTGCTGACAGCTCAGAGCCTGCTTGGGGTCTTCTGTCTCCCTCTCTCTCTGTCTCTCTCTCTCTCTGTCTCTGTTTCCCCCCCCCCGTCTCTCTCTCTCTCTCAAAAATAAACATTTTTTTAAAAAAGATTGTTCCCCAATAGTCTAGCTCTGTCTCCTGAGTACATGATAGTTTTGAACTTTGCTGTCCACCTGAAGTTAGGTATGGCTTCATGACTAGCTTTGGTAAGTGAGATGTGAGCAACAATGAGATATATCACTTTCAAGTGGAAGCTTTAAGAGTAAGTGTGTGCTTTGTTATGTTTTCTATCCCTATATACCATGATGATATGCAACATTCCAGATTGACATTGGTCCCAGGTTGAGAGTAAAGCGGAACAAAATTCCCAGCTAACTTTCAATGAGCATGCATCAAAAGCAAGAAAGAAACCTTCATTGTTTTATGCCTCTGGATTTGGGAGATCATTTTTGCCACAGCAAAACTCTGCCCTTATCCAAATTAACACTCTATTAGTTCTATGCTCTGATTTAGCAGTTGTTAGTTTCCTGTCATAATACACTGTTATTTTGATTAACTGTAGATACTCTTGCAAGTATTCTATCACTAAGAATGAAATAAATTCCTTTAGAATAGGGATATAATCTGTGTAGTTCCCCATTGTATCTCCAGAATTTGGAATGATTTTTTTCCTCTGCTATAAATTAGAGAGAATGCAAAGTTATCTCTGGAATAAAATTCTACTTGATTTCTTACATTCCAATATGGGGAGTTTTTTTGAGTGGAGAAAAGGGGGATGGACATAAGGCTATTGATCTTAAAATTGGATATAACCCCGAGTTCACTGATCTGAACAGGTGGAAAAAAAGATTCAAGACTGCTGAGACACTCTGTCCAGACAAACTACAACCCAGGCATTATAACAGATTCAGCTCTTTGAATGCCAACATCATATCTCAGGCAGTAGGGGTACTTTAAAAACATATGATTTTGATGTGCTCATTGTTTTAATTATCTTTGGGTGTCTTACTTACATTTACATAAATGATTGGTTGTTTCATGCCAAACATAAAACAATGGAAATTGTTACCACACACATAGTGCCTTTTGGGAATGTGAAGAGGAAAGATATGTGAGAGGCAGCTATGAATAGGTATTTTCGAATAAGCCATTTTCAATAAACTTTTTAACTGATGTAAAATATGCATACAAAACAGTACTTAATTCAGGAGAGTATAGCTCAATAAATTTTCGCAGACTGAACACACCTGTTTAATCAGCAGCCAGATCAAGAAACAGAACATGGGGGCACCTGGCTGGCCCAGTCAGTAGAGCATATGACTGTTGATCTTAGGATCATGAGTTCAAGCCTTACATTGGGTCTGGAGGGAAGGAAGGAAGGAAAGGAGGGAGGGAGGGAGGGAGGGAACGTGACCCTTAAGGTCCCCCCTGTGCCTTGTGCCTATTTTTAATCCTTTTATCCCAAAGGTAATCACTATCATGTTTTCTGACAGAATAGATTGATTTTGCCTGTTTTTGAAGTTTATATACATGGAACCAGAAAATATGTACCTGTCTGTCTGCCTTTTTTTCTTTCAGAATCATGTTTGTGAGATTCATCCATATTACTGCATGTAGTTATAGTTTGTTCATTTTCATTGCACATAGTATTCCATGGTGTGAAGATACTACAATGTATTTATCTATTCTAAATAGGCAAGCTAATGGGCATTTGCGTAGTTTACAGTTTGAGGCTATTATGAATGGGACTGCTATGAACATTCCAGTACATATATTTCAAGCTCATATGAATGCTTCCTTTAGGTATATATCTAGTAATGCTATTGCCGTGTCCTGTTTTTTTAAATACTGACAGTCTCTCAAAGTGGTCAAAAAGAATGCATGTCCTGTTTTTTTAAATACTGACAGTCTCTCAAAGTGGTCATATAATAGACTGCACAAATGGCCACAATTTCCATCCCATATCCAATAACCATATCCCTCTAAGATGTGACTTTGCAGCTCCTCTCATCAAGAGGTGGAGTCTATCCCCCCCCCCAACACCTTTGAATCTGGGTTGGCCTTGTGACTTGCTCTGGCTAGCACTCAAGGAACCCTACTCAGCCTACACATAAGCAGGCTCAAGCTAGCATACTGGGTGATGAGAAGCATGTGACTGGGTCAACTCTCTTATCTTAACCAACAGCTGGCCAGCCACTAGACATGTGACTGAGGCCATCCTAGACCAGCCTGCCCCAGCTGTCCTGCCAGCTGATGGCAGATGCACGAGTGAGCCCAACCAACATCAGCCAAATCTGGTCCAGATCAACAGAACCATTCAACTACCCTTAGGCTTGTGAATAACAATAGTGATTGTTTTTTTAAGCCAGTAAGTTTCACATCCATAGACAATGGTTGTATATTTGATTATTTTGGCAACAGTGCCTTGAGGTAAGTAGTGTTACTTCATTTTATCTGTGAAGAAACACAGGTTCAGAGAGGCTAGGTGACTGAGAGTAGAGCCAGGAATCAAATCCTGCCTAATCCCAAAGCCCCTTTTCTCGTATATCATACTGTTTATAAAGTAAAAGGTACATACATAAATAGAAAATTTAGAGCGCTCAACTTCTACATGATCTCAAACCCCCTTGAGCACAAATGCATGCTGCTCAGTAGTCAACAGTGGGAAGTGCTGTCTTTGAGCCCCAATGCCCTCTTCTAGCCCAGGAGCTGGTTATCCAGTGGTGTAATATCTAGCAAAACATCCCCTGAAAGACACCTTTTGGCATCACACTTTGGAATTTTATTTATAGATACTTATCCATGTTCTTCACCCCAAGAGAATTTTTCACATGGAGGGTGACTTGACTTTATTAATTTGATATTTACACATCTCTTGCCCCTTTAACATTTATCTTTTATCACATTTCTGAGTATAAAGAAGTTTCCCTGAGGTAATGCCAATACCACGCACATATGTAATAGGATATGAAAAGGGTCAAGGCAGAAGAACCAACCTTAGACACATGCAACGGGTTTTAGGCCTTGCATAGTAGGAAGTCAAAAGTATACCATCCTTGAAATCAAGGGCTATATGGTGGAAAATTGAGACAAATTTTAAATATTTGTGCAGAAGAACTGACTGGGGATTGGCAGAGGCCACAAAGAGAGTGGTGGGGTCATCCTCCCATTCGCAGACACTCATGTGCTCATAGTGACCACCTTCCCAAATGGAGACTAGACAAATATGAGCTTCAGTTAAAGGGAGTCCTGAATTGAAATTCTACTTTGCTTCTTTGAGGTGCAGTTTATTCATATATAATGCATCCCTTGGTGACTAGTAAGGATCAGGATAGATATATCACTTAGCAAGGATCTGACAACAGAGCAGACACTTATAAATTATAACTATTAATACTGTTACATTATTGTGATTGTTGATATTTCCCACCATGACAATTGACATTCCACAGCATTTTTCCCCTCGTGGCCCTAACAAAGTTAGTCTGGAAGAAACCCTCTAAAGTGTGGCTGGCTGTTCATCTTAATAAGTCAGCAAATGTCTCTATTCTGAGCACTGCAAAAATGCAAAAATAAATATAAGATGTGGTCTTTCTTTTCTAGTAGGAAGTTTAAAATAATTACCCAAATGGCTTATAAAAGGCAGAAGGTGCTGGGTGCTATAAAAGAAGAACAAATATTTCTGCAGAGGTTTGCAGAGAGGAAGGATGGAATCTGGATGGAAAGCTGAGGTCAGGAAAAAAGTGATATAACTGATGAAAAGGTAATTCCAAGCAGAAATAGCTGAATGGGTAAAAGTTGGGAGTTGGAGAAGGGAAGGGAATACTCAGAAAACAATGACTTTGACTAGGGTAGGGTAGAGACTGGAGTCATGGGACAGACAGTTGGAATGTAAGACTGCGAAGCCAGAAGAAGACATCTGGGCTAGATTCAGGAGGCAATGACAGCTTTTAGGTAGACACTTGAGGAAGATAAACCTGAAAAACTGAGCAGAGTGGAGGAATCAGAAGTAAAGAGATAAGAGGGGAAATTACTGCAGTGTGCAATTATAAGACACAAAAGTGTGGGGCAGTTGCATGGAAAGAAAGAGTTCCATAGAAGAGGTGACATAAGTCACCTAAGTGACATACATCAGAGATAGAAAGACAAATACAGTAGGATATCAGATATATGGAATCTAAAAAAACCAAACTCATGGAAACAGAAGAGAATGGTGATTACCTGGGGCTGTGGACCAGGGGCCTGGGGGATTGGGAGAAGTTGGTCAAAGGGTACAAACTACTGGTTATAAGATGAATAGGTTCTGGGGATCCAACACACAGCATGGCAATTATAGTTAATAATACTATATTATAGACTTGAAACTTGCTAAGAAAGTAGATCTTAAATGTTCTTAGCACAAAACAAATTATGTGATGTGATTAGCTAATGCTATGGGGGTAATCATTTGGCAATATATAAGTGTATCAAATAAACACATTGCACACCTTAACCTTTCACAATGTTATATGTTAATTATATCTCAATAAAAGCTGGAAAGAAACCTCAGATAAAAGAAAGAAAAAGTTCCTTAGACGTAAAGAGACATATTAGGAAGACTGGACTGATAGAATGGACTGGACTTGGCCACTGAGGTAAAGGAGAAAAGTCAAATATGGACTCAGAAGTTTTAAGTGTGAACGACTAGGTGAACAGTGGGCCACCAACACAATTAGCCTGCCTAACTCAGAATGCCAGGCGGGCTCAGCTTGCTTGGGAAAAGTATGAAGAGGTTGTTGTGGCCAAATTGAGGTTTAGGGCCACCCTGGGAGAGATGTTCTTATAGGCAGCTGGGGATTCAGAACTTGTATCAGGGAAGAGTTGTATGCTAGAGAGAAGAGTTGGGTGTGATCCAGAAATGAAGCTCAAATGATCTTACATCATAGAAATTAAAAATTCTGAGTCATCTAGGGAAGTGGGGAAAGAGGAAGTAAAGTTTTAATAGGCCTGTAGCAATTTATAGCACTAAAATAAAAACAGCATATATTTCTGTGAGTTGTCTAGGAAAAACACATCGGTGATTGGCAATGACAAAAATTATTCTGGGAATCAGTCCAGGACCACAAGGCCTTCTTGCTTGTTGCTTCAGGCTCTAACTTCCTTCCTACTTTTGAGGTAGCTCCCAATTCCTGCCTAGTTCCTCTCTCCAGCCCTGGCTTCAAAGCCTGGCTCAGTTTTCCAAATTTTCTCCTTCATAGAGTTTCGAAAAGAAGCTCACATTCTCTCTCTCTCTCTCTCTCTCTCTCTCTTTTTTTTTTTTTTTTGCTATCCAAGGATTCCTATTATACCACAGAAATAGACAAGAAGTAACAAACAGTGAGTAAGTTGTAGACTTAACATGAAATCTTTAAAATGCTGATATTCATTATCCCTAGTCTTCATGCAAATATCAGGCAATAGTGTGCTAAAGCCAGTGTGTACTGGCTTGTGAGAGCCAATTGTTAAATATTTAAAACTTTTGCAAGCCAGTGGCCAAACATTAGCTATTAAAAATTAAATTATACAAACTTGCAATGAAATAAATTACTAAAACGAAGGTAATACTCAAACTCATCACTTCCTAATTATTTTACTATTATGTATATGCTTGAAGATATTTGTGTCTAATGTATCTGTATGCTGAAAATACTATATTAGGATGTGCAACTAGTGCATCACTTCCCAATTCTGCATACAGTTACATCATGTTGGTAGCTTGAAATAGACCATCATGGGAGAATTTACTACAAGTCAGACCTTTTTCATTTTCCCTTGGAGACCCAGTTGTTAAACAGCTCCTAGTACACCAGTTCCATTCCTTGCTGATAGAGCAACCAACCTTGAACAAGTCACTGAATGTCTCTTGAGTCCCTGTGTGAGAGTATTGATACCCTTCTCCCAAGATGACGTATGTTGAAAACTCTACTCAGATGGTGCCATGGGAATCCATCACCATCTCGTATCTGGGGAATTAGCCTGCCCAACTCTGTCTGGTGGGACAGTTGACCAGGCTGTGCCTAATGCAGTCCAGGTCCCTCTGGGTTGTAACTACTATGTGATTTAGTGAGATATTTGATCCTTCTTAGGACAGTACTTAACCTTCTCCCTGGTAGCATATGAGACCAGTCAGGAACGTTATCATGCCCTAAGTGCAGGGAAAGACAATGGCCTAGATTAGATCAGCAATGTTAAAGTACAATCAGCACCCTCTCATTTCCCTTCTCACTCCAGGAGAGGGAATCCTTAAAACCTGTCATTAAGACATTACAATATCAAAAACACTTTAAAATACAATTTCATGAATACACGTTCTTTCTAACAAGGGGGAAAGCATGGGTGTGTGTATATGTGTGTTTTCTCAGGTACTATCATGCAATACATAAGATAGATTCATTTTTATAACTCCTGTTAGCAGAGTTATAAGCTAAAAGAAATCTTTAGGATGGAACTTTAAAAAAACAAAAAAACAAATATGTATTAAAAGAGTACAGAAAATGATTTGCATCCTACATGATGACATTTTGTCAAACCATCTGTAAAATTTATTTTGATGGGTTTCAGAGCCCATGTTTTCAGCTGAAAAATACATTCAAGTGATTTGTGTCAGCTTGTATGATTGGATGGTTGGCCTAGTTAATTCTACCACCTGTCTCAGTCATCAGTTCTTATTAGCTCTCATTTGATGAGGGAAACAATCTCTGGAAGTCTATCTTCCTTTCCAAATACCAAAGGATGTTTCATTTTTATTTAGATTTCAGGATATCTTTCTGTTCCTTGAAGACTTGTAAATCCAGATTCTCCATCGTTTGTTCATTTAATCCACTGTCATTGGTGTGATACAACCAACTTTTTCTTATTAAAAACAAAACAAACCTGATCATTGAACATGTTCTACAACTTCCAAACACTCAAGTAAAACTTAAGAATGCATATCTTGAGGTTTGCATATTACTAATTTCAGATTCCTAAGAATTTTTAAGTTACTACATGGGTTGTCCAATTCCTATATTACAGGATGGAAACTAATAAATGGGTAAGAATTGAAGCAAGGAATATAATTGGGCCAATTTCAATGCCACAAAGAATGGAAAACTAAAGGTCAACTTATCACATGCTATGTTAAAGAATAATCCCCAATGACAAATGTGCCAGAATCCCAGGGTGATCTGTAACCACCCGAACCAAAGGTAGGGGATCCTAAAATCAAATATATCTACATAAAATTTCATGGAGAGTTTCAAAGTACATATATACAGAAACAAACGCAGAGATTGAAAAATCACTGCATTAGACAGGATATAGATAACCACAGCTATGGAATGGATCTTAGAGTCACGAGACTTCAGACAGTGGGCTATGATTGAAACTAAAAACCTAACATTAATTTTAGCATGCATGTCAACCAGATAATGTAGGCTACTGGCCACATACTTGGATTCTTCTTTGGGAAATCAACATGCATAAAAGTGTATGACTGTATGAGCGCATATGTGGGACATCCTTAGAGTAGCCTTTTTTCAGTCTCTCGGTGTGGCATCTATCGCATTCATATTTTCAAGAGACACGAGTGCCTTATATACGGGGAGCACAGGAGATAAGGTCTCTCCATGAGGTGTTGCATGTATGCTGGGAGAAAAGATACTTAAACTAGTAATTATTGCATGAAGTAAACATAGTTATTGACTCAAAGTCCTACCGGAGTATCTATCTACCTTTAAATTCTAATTGAAGAGTTGAGTGCATTTTTTAACATTAGAAAGATTTTTTAAAGTATCTCTAAGATTTGAAATTCAAGTTGCCTTTTCAAACTATTTTTGAGACTTTCAAAACTAAAAATGCTATGAATCACAGGGGTGCAAGGAAGCAAGGAGAAAGGCATCTGGGTAGACAGATGGGACCTGAGGGGGGAAAGACGAGGCTGTGGGGGTCTTTGGAGCCAACCCGTCTCCCTACCGTGCCCTCATTTCTCTCTTTAAGCAGCAGATCAACTGGTTTTGGGCTTTGTTCCAATAAAAGCAGTTAATAAGTTTTTGACAGAGCTATGCATGTTCATCAACAGAGGTCAGCACCATCCAAGTCAACTTAGAGTTTCTAGTTTGCTCATTGATCAATCATCAAATACAGAGACTTACTTTACACAGTGACTGTCAGTTAATAGTTGTTTTCCTAGGAGTTCTTAGAAAGTTATTCTACTTTGGAAATAATTCTTTTTTTTTTTTGTTTTCACTTACAAAGCACTAAATAAATACACAAAAGAAATAATATACCAACATGACAACTTCAGAAAAAGACACATTCCATGATTTACTTGAAACAACAATTTCTTAGTTGGAGAAAATCTTATGGAACATATTTGAATTGTGTGACGTATTGGAATAAACCCAAATGCTTTGCTTTGGGTTCATATAGCCAGCAACAGAAACTGTTTCTAGATCTTCAAGCTGTTGGGTGCATGAAATATTTCCACATGTTTAAAACTCCTCTCATAAATTACCCTTTATCTTGACCCATAAATGGTTTTCTGTGCTGTAATATTTAAAAGGCCAGTGTAAGTGCAAAATAATCATAATCTCCCAAAAGGTTGGAAAATTAGTGGATAAAACTAGGCTGAAAGAAAAATACTCATTGTAAGGAATGCTTCCCTAATACCTCTTCTCCACTGCTCTACCCACTCAAGACTTTTCTTCTGCCTTTGCCAAGTGTAGTAAACTTTTCTTATATTTCATGTCAAATAGTATATCTTTACTTTCAGGTCGTTGTTTATTATTTATAAAAGATTATTTTCATTGTTCAGTTGAAATGTTTTTCTCCCTGTAAAAAACTAGTGAGGGGCCTCAGGTTGGGATGGGATGCAGTATAATCTTTCCCATTAATATATATGTATATATTTTAATTTTATTTTAGAGAGAGAACATGTGAGTGGTGGAGAGGGGCAGAGGGAAAGAGAGAATCCCAAGCAGGCTCCATGCTCAGTGTGGAGCCTGACACAGGGCTCGATCCCATGTCCCTGGGATCATGACCTGACCCAAAATCAAGAGTCGGACACTCAGCCAACTGAGCCACCCAGGTGCCCCCTTGATATTAATGGAAATATTTTATTATTTAATGACTTCTTACTTTGCAGTCAAGTTTTTGGGTACAACTTAAAGTGAAAAAGTGAGGGATAAGTATTTTTTATTGAGAAACTACAATGTTTTTTTAAGTTTTTATTAAAATTCCAGTTAGTTACCATACAATGTAATACTATTTTCAGGGGTACAATATAGTGATTCAACAATGCCATACATCACCTGGTGCTCATCATTACAAGTGCACTCTTTAATCCCCATCACTTATTTAACCTACCTCCCCTCTGGTAACCATCAGTTTGTTCTCTATAGTTGAGTCTGTTTCTTGGTTTGCCTCTCTCTCTCTTTTTTTCCCTTTGATCATTTGTTCTGTTTCTTAAATTCCACATATGAATGAAATCATACGGTATTTGTCTTTCTCTGACTTACTTCACTTAGCGTAATATTCTCTAGCTCCATCCATATCAACACAAATGGCAAGGTTCATTCTTTTTATGGTTGAGTAATATTCCATTGTCTGTGGAGATATATATATTTCACACATCTTTTTTTTTCTCAGTTCTAGGGTCAGGGTTAGGGTTAAGACCAGGGTGGGGGCTAGGGCTAGGACTAGGGTGAGGATATGTGCCTGGTATCCTGCAGTCCAGAGACCTCTCCAGAGGGTTCAGTTTAGGGTTAGTGTTTGGGGTTAGGGGTTCAAGGGTAAGGGTAGGGTTAGGGTATGGAGGAACTACTATGTTTTAGAAATTGTGTTAAGCACTGAGGAAAAGGTCATGGAAAAGACCAGTGGTGTTCCTGCCTTCTTAGTGTTTACAGTTAATCTGGGAAGATGGTTAGAAATCATTTTTTATTTTCCCAAGATTTGACTCTACCTTCCTGGAGTTGATGGGGTGAATCCTTTCACAATTTATATATATATCAAATCATCATGTTGTACAATCTAAATATCTTACAAATGTATTTGTCAGTTACCTCAGAAAGATAGTAGGTAGGTAAGTAGATAGATAGATAGATAGATGAGTAGCCAGCTTCTGGTTTCTATGTTGGAAGCTTGTCACCCTCACAGGGGTCAGGTGTATGTCTCCGAGGTCAGAGATCTTTGGGTCTCCTCTCTCATAAACCATAAATAAATGGAGACCTAGGTTAGGCCCTCAAGAAAATTTGCAGCCCCACCAATATATCACCAGAAATCCTTACATTATCCTCCTAGACACCCAAGTTTAGGCTGAGCATAGATAATAGGACATGGCAGGGTATAAGCAAAGGTGTAGAGAATTTGGAGCCAGAAGTTCTGGTTAAGTTCTGCCTTTACGATTTACCAGCTAAGAAATGTGGATAAGTCACTGTACTTTTCTGAACTTTGCTTTCTTAGCTATAAAATGGGGACAATAATTTCTACCACATGAATTTGTCATGAAGTTCAAATAAAATGTATATGGAAGGGTTTTGTAAACTGTGACATTACTGGCTCTTGGTAATGCTCCCTAGTGTCATTCATTTGTTCATTCATTCACTCAGTCCCTCATTTATTTATCTGCCAGCAATCATTTACTGAGAACCTAGCAACTATCCTAACTACAATGAATAATAAATAGATTTTGTCCTTTAGGATCTGCCTATTCCCCGAGAATCCACAATTAGCCGAGTATCCAGCTCCAGAATCCACAGCCATGAACTTCCCTTTGTTCATGCCACTTCTTGACGAAGACAAACATTCACCAGACTTCTACCTTCAAGGAACTTTGATTTTATAAAAAGATATAGCTCCCCAAAGCTGAATGTACAAAACTCTCAGAATATAGGAAAATTCAAGTCATTTCTTTCTACACATTTTTCCTTCCAGTATATTACTCATACATGCCCAACAGAAGCTAAATTTATCTACCTCTCCCAGCTAAGCCATCTGTTGCATGTAAACATCAATGATGCATGCCTGCAGTTAATTATGGTTCTCAAAAAATCTGACAACCAAGCGACATTAAGTGTTAGGTGTTGATGCTGACATTACACTGGAAAATGAAAAGATCTTTGTGTCAGAATGGATCTGTAATAGGCTTACCAATAAAGACAGAAATTTGGAAATAGAAGGAAAATATAGATCTCATGAAAGGAGGCATGAACATCAACACAGAGGGGCAAGGAATGAAGCTTTAAAATTTTAAAGTGTCATTCATGTAATTAGAGGAAATAATTCTAAAGCCATTCAAAGGAAAATAATGAGAAGCAAAATTAAATTTTTCAAAATCCAAATTCACATACACAGTCTTGCCTTCATGAGCCTTTCAGGCCAAATGCATATCCATAAAGAACATATGTGTATGGATAAATCTCCAATGAGGAAAAATTCTATCAAATATGTTTGTATAGGAATCATTCTGTCAACAAACATTCATTTAATGTAAATTATTTGTTGGCCTAAATTACTATACCAATAGAAATAAATGGCAGACTAGAGTAATGGTGAAAATAATGTTATCTCTAAATGAAGAGTATCACCCTTTTACCTACTAATTTTAATGAAATATCTTTTTCTCTTTCCCTTTTTAAATTTTTTTAAATTTTTAAATGTTTTATTTATTTTTGAGAGAGAGAGAGACAGCGTGAGCAGGAGAGGGTCAGAGAGAGAAGGAGACACAGAATCCACAGACAGGCTCCCAGCTCTGAGCTAGCGGTCAGCACAGAGCCCGACGTGGGGCTCAAACCCACGAACCTCAAGATCATGACCTGATCTGAAGCCGGACGCTCAACCGACCGAGCCACCCAGGCGCCCCTCTTTTTTTCTTTCTTAATACCAAATGAGAACTCTTCTTTCTGCTGCATTAGAACAAGATGCAAAATAGGGAATATTAAATCAGTTTTCATAGGCTATCACCCACGCTTGAACAAGTAATAATAAAATGAATACATAATGTTGATTTACGCTACTTCTTAGAATAGACACAATGGCAGCTGCTGTCAAATGACAGGTGGAACCATTATAAGTGTTAGACGCAAGAGCCCAACCAAAGTTACATCCTCATATCTTAATATTGAAAGCAATGAATCCCACTCTTTAATCCCACCAAAACTTCATCTGAGAAATTTGGATAATTCTAATCTACTCTCAACTGTTGGTGTGGTTATATGCCACATGGAAATATTGCAGACTCACAAAACTTAATGAAGTCATTTGTTCTTATGTATCCTGACAGAAGAGTAACCAATCAATATACAATAAATAAAATAATTTTGTCTTCCTGCTTTACAAGCAACGCTCCCACCCCCTAAAGAAAAATCCTGTCTCCATAAGGAATTCACTCAGATTCCAATCTGTGCTCTTGACAGCAGACACGTTTGTCATTATAGATCAGCAATGGCCCCTGAAGTAAAGACCTCCAGACCATCTTCAACAATTCTATGACCCAGGAAAGCTTTCAAATGTTTGTGAAGTGTATCTTCGCTATGAATATTGAAAACCCACATATGTATTTTATTAGTTTAGTTTTGTTCTAAACGTTCATAGGAAATTCTAAATGCATGTTTAAAATTTATTGTAAATCTTTTTGCCAAGCAAAAAAAAAAAAAAAATAATGATAGTACTCCTGTATTTCTGTTCACCTAGGACCCCATGAGTTGTAAAAATTACCGTTGGGTCAATAAAAGCTTTTTGGGAGAAAAATGAATATCACATTGATTGCATATAATTATTTCAAAACCATAAAAATATTAGTGAGGGGTCATATGCCTTGGTATCGAGGTAATGTCCTAATTCATCTGCTTTATAAACGTGAATTGTAAGAATTTGCATTTGCTAAATGAAGGGAATACCTACTAATGTTTGAAAATATCAAGGATGTGGGTACTATACAAAAATCATGAAAACATGCACTTCACCAGTCCAGGTGTCCAGACACATTATAGTGAGCCAATGAAGAATATATGTACATTTGTTTTTCCTTAGTTTTCATGACAATCTGTACAATCTGCATTTGAGAATGGGGAGAGAAGTCTCCGTAAACTTCACCAAGAACAGTTTATTCAGTTTCTTTGGCTGACTATACACAATATGTTTGGGTTTCATCTATCATAGTGGTTTGGGAGTAATAAGACCAATACACATGAAGTTCCCGTTGGTGAATCAGAGCAGACTTGATTTGACCTTGAGACTCATATGTCTACACTTGAATCAACAGCCTGGGGTCAGCTGCCTTGGTAGAGAAGTGGATGAAGTCAAGATGAGGAGGAAGGTTACTGTTGAATGGAGTGGTGGCTGATACCATATCTATAGACCCAAGCCTAGAAACTTCATTTTTTAAACTGTTTTTACCAACTTCCTTAAAGGAGAGAATAAATTACTGCACTCCGAAGCACTGATAATAATCTCTTGACTAGGTAAATAGAGTATGGAGATAGGTTGTCTCTTATTCACTGCATGTGTTTCGTATCGATGCTCTAACAAATTACCACAAACTTAGTTGCTTAAAACAACACAAAGTTATTATCTCACAGGTTTGGAGATCAGAAGTCAGAAATGGACCCCAGTGGGGTCATCATAAGGTGTCAACAGGGCTGCATTTCTTTTGGAGGGTCTAGGGGAAAATTTGTTTTCTTTGCTTTACCAGTGTCTGGAAGTTACTGTATTCCTTAGATCATGGCCCCTTCCCCACATTTACTCCAACCTGTTCTTCTTCATTGTTGTATGTCCTTCTCCTTCTCTGCTTCTGTAATCATATCTCCTTCTCCATCTCTGACTCTTCTGTCTCTCTCTTTCCCTTATAAGAATCCTTGTGATTATGCTGGGCCCACCCAGATAATCCATGATAATCTTCCCATGTCAAGGTCCTTAAATTAATCACATTACAAAGTCCCTTTTGTCATAGAAGACATATCTATTGGTTCCAGAGATTAGGACATGAACATATTTGGGGGTCATTATTCTGTCTACCATACTTCCTGTCTTTCTTCTTCATTCCTTTTAAAATGGGAGTTCTCATGTGATGTTCCGTGTCCCCTCAGCAAACCACAAGGCTCTGAATGCCAATAAATCTTCCGTTACACTGCTATTTGGAGTAAGACAAAGTCTAGGCCTAAAAGTGCGGTCCTCAATGTATGGAAAAGCAGATTGGCACTACCTAGGACTTGTTAGAAATACAAATTTCTGGGCAAAAGCAGAAACTCTGAGAATGTGGCCCGGAAATCATGTGGTGATTCATGCTTAAGTTTGGGAACTCTTGGTCTATACTTATATTTTTGATATGTATTATTTATATTAGCCTCCATTATTTTAAATCAGTGTTAGTCACATCTTCTGAGTTCTAGTAAGCTTTATCAGCTGTAGTAAGGATGCAAGTATTGAGTGAGTAGGCCCTGAGCTGTCTTGCTAGATCAATGCAATCAAAAGACACCACGATCTTATGAGAAAGCCATTTCATATTGCATCCAATTTCTTTTTTAATATATTATTATATTTAAATTTTCCCAATTTTATTGAGATATAACTGACCTACACCAATGTATAAGTTTAAGGCGTATGGCATGATGGTTTGATTTACATATATTGTCACATGATTACCACAGTAGTTTCAGCTAACACGCAGCTTCTCACATAGACACAATAAAAGGAAGGAAAAAAAGAAGAAATCAAAATAAGGGGAAAAATTTTCTCCTTCTGATCAGAACTGTTAGGATTTACTCTCTGAACAACTTTCCTGCGTATCATGCAACAGCATTAGCTGTGGTCACCACTTCATAAAGTTCATCCCTGGTACTTATTTATCTTATAACTGGAAATGTGTGCCTTTTGACCACCTTCCTCCAGTTCCACCCTCCCGATTTCCTTTTAACGACTCTTTTTTCCATAAACGTTTTCCTTGGAGAGCCCCAAGCACTCATAGGGCCTGTTAGATACATGATGAAATTAGAGTGCCTATGATGTGCCCAAAATTCCATAAAATGTTTCTCATTTTCTACTCTCATTACATTCCTACCCTCAATCTTATAAACTAGATGCTCCCTGTTTTAAATATGAAGAGATGGGGGCTTAGAGAGACAGCTTTCACATAAGTTTGTTTACTCTCAGCATGTGCAGCTAATATTTCTGAATGAAGCAAAAGAGGAAAGAAGGGAGAAAGGGAGACCCCTAAGGTCACAAAAGTACTAAGTGGAAGAGACAGGATTCAAAGCCATATGCATCTGATTTCAAACCCAACTTTATTCCATTATGCAACATTGCCTACAGTGCATGTATACCTGTGTGTGTGTGTGTACACACCCACATATAGCCATATGAATATCATGCCCTATACTGTTAATAGAGGATTACTATAAATAATGGCTCACTAAGCTATCAGTCATGAATTATAACTAGTTATTATCAGTTGTTTGTTTGAGTCTTGCCAATATACCCACTGAGTTACCAGCGAATCTTTTTAAACACCAAGACAAAATAGAAACCCCATATAATAAAAATATCAATTATGTATCAGTAGCCACAAATACATCTTTATCTTTTCTATCAATTTTGTGTGTGACACATAAAAAGACTGAATGTGTCTTCAGGGAGGAATATTGATGGTGAGTTGTCCTTTTCCCATTAAAAATTTATGCAAAGGAAACAATCAACAAAACTAAAAGGCAACCGATGGAATGGGAAAAGATATTTGCAAATGATATTTCAGATAAAGGGCTAGTATCCAAAATCTATAAGGAACTCACCAAACTCTACACTGGAGAAACAAATAATCCAGTGAAGAAATGGGCAGAAGACATGAATAGACACTTTTCCAAAGAGGACATCCAGATAGCCAACAGACACAAGAAATGATGCTCAACGTCACTCATCATCAGGGAAATACAAATCAAAGCCACCCTGAGATACCACCTCACGCCGGTCAGAGTGGCTAAAATGAACAAATCAGGAGACTATAGATGCTGGCGAGGATGTGGAGAAATGGGAACCCTCTTGCACTGTTGGTATGGATGCAAACTGGTGCAGCCGCTCTGGAAAACAGTGTGGAGCTTCCTCAAAAAATTAACAATAGAA